>LR738715.1:79930125-80048007 GCA_902687465.1 Secale cereale | reverse complement strand
GATTGTGGGTTCATGCCCCTCGATGACTAGCTTGAGTGACAGAAACATGAGTCTAGGGGATGTGCTGTTGCCACAAGGGGGAAAACAACGGTGCTTGTGCCCGCGGGTGCGAGGATTGTTTACTTTACGCAAAGTTCTTTTAATGCAGTTGTCTGTTGCATTGAGTTTACACTATGGGTGGGACTCGCAACTTAATACCAGCGAGATGTTCTGGATAGATATCTCAAGGTGGATGATTAGTAGTAGATATTGATGGATTTCGGTCTACTTACTTTGGCGTACCGCCCATGCTTTGAACCTCAACCTTTCTTGCAATGTAGTCAGCATTGGTTTGCGTTCGTGGTCCTGTCAATTGCCCAGCTGTAATTTGTTTACCTCACATAGCTGTTTTATCGTCTTTTGGGAGAGAGACATCACTAGTGAACATCATGAGACACCGGTCCATATTACCATCATTGATCACATCCGCTATTTACTTTTCGTTATTATTTACTATTGCAAAACACTATCTATCACTACTATCATTGCTTTTAATCCTTTGTGAACTACAAGGCCGGAGGGATTGACAACCTCTCTGTACTCGTTGGGAGCAAAGTTATTTGTATCTGTGTGCAGGTCCACGTTGATTGCTACTAATCTGGCGCCGTAGCAGTTGACACCTACTTGTTGAACCTAGGAGTCTCTGGGGATTCGATCCTTGGCATCTTTGCTAAGGGAAAAGCTTCTACATACTGCATCTTACACCTTCCACTTGGGGTAACCAACGAGGGGTTCGAGGCCCATCAGCTATGCGTCTCTCTAAGGCATCTCCTGGAGCTCCTGGAGGGGTCTTCTGGCTGTTGTCTCCAGTGTGCGTAGATGGCGTTGAGAGAACTCCTTCTACGAAGATATCAACTAATGTCTGAGGGGCTGGTGGAGTTGATGCATGTGTGACTCCCTGGGCAGCAATAGCTGGGGCAGACTGAGTGGGTCTCATGTCTCCCACTAACATTGTCTTAGTCCTCTGTCCTCGGGGCAGCTTATGAAATCTGGTAGCATCCTCCTCATCACTGTTAGAACTCACTCCAGCAGCAACTCTTGCTCTGTCTGTATCTTGCTTGAGCTTCTTCACGATGGTCTGCACTTCTGTCATCTTAGTATCAAGAGTGTGGAACTTACCTTCAATAATCGTCTCTAGGCTAGCTTGATTTTGAGTTAGGGTGGTCAATCCTTTCTCCATCCTCATTGTAGCTTCAAGAAGATATGTCATCTGGTTACTCTTTGACTTTAGGCTTGAAATGTTGACTGCCTGGGTTGAAGCTTGAGCTTGCTGAGCAGCTTGTTCCTTCCTGTATGCCTATGATGCTTATGCAGATGAGGGGTGTGTAGGGTCCATCACCACCTCATTATCCTCAAACTCAGGCCTTAGGGGCAAGTGCCTCCTATTAAGCAGATATGTGTCTATGCCCACTCTAGAGTTGACAATTGTCTGAATATTTGGGGCATATCCACAAGATCTCTTCTGGTCAGCAGTTGTCCTCTTGATTGTCTCTACAATCAGAGTCATGACCATGAACTTCTCTGACACATCATAGTGGTGATGCAAGTTAATGGAATGTCCTCTGATCATCCTGTCATCTCCAGACTTTGGCAGCAAAGTGTGTCTCAGAATGTAGTTGATGGTGCCAAGTCCAGCCAATAGATAGTACACAGACCCAAACTTGAATTGATTCCATTGAGGATAGGCTTGTACATGTTTTGCATGGTGTCATGGCTCATCCTAGCCTTAGCATAGATGTCTGGATCATCTTCTGACTCAGCTCGAGCACCTATCATAGCAGCCCATTCAGAGATTGTGGACTGATACTTAGTGCCTTAAGTCATCCATGCAATTCTCCCATCTTGATAGAAATGGGCAGTGGAGTAGAACTGCATCACCATTTCATCATTCCATCTTATCAGCTTCTTCCCAACAAATTTTGCAGTGCATGTCATCCTGAAGCTCTCATACACATGTGGAAAGTAGTCAGCATGCTTATCAATATACTTCCAATCCACCCACTTCATGTCACAGACAATGGGCTTCTTGTCAAGCAGTACAGCTTCATAGAAATCTTGTTGCTCCGTTGTGTGAAACCTGTAATCAACTGCTGTTCTCCTCCTTATAGCATAAGGATCTGACTGCCTCATGCATCTCTTCTCAGCTTCATGTTATCAGCCATGGGATGAGCATCATTATGCTCTGGAATCTTAGGCTTGACTTTTCTTAGTATATGTGACTCATCATAGTCACTATCTTCTGCTTGCTCTTCCTCTTCTTCTTCTTGAGCTTGAGGCATTAGAACCTTGTTCTTTTCTGCAGCTGGAATGTTCCTTGTGCTTCTCTTGGGTGCAGACTTGGTGGCTTGAGCAGCAGCTTAGGGGCAGTCTTGGGCTTTGAAGGAGCAGTCCCTGACTTAATGGCATCCCCCATCAGCTTCTGAGATTTAGGTGCTGGTGCAGCATCCTCTTCTTCTTATTCCTCATCATCACCATCATTTCTCATAGATGGCTTGCCAACCACTCTGGTTGTGGTTTTCCTAGCCCTTTTCTTAGTTCCTGCTGGCTCATCATCTCTGGTTTCCATGGTGAACAACATTGTTTCTTGAGTTGATGCTCTAGCCTTTGACATTGGCACTCTTTTGGCTGGAGCTTTCTTGTTCAAACTAGGCTTGGTTGAAGCAGCTGTGCCATACCCCTTCCTGGCAACTTTCTTCTTTGAGCTGACTTCTTCAACTTCAAAATCTTCATCCTATGAATCTGAAGTTTTCTTCTTCCTTGACTTGGTAGCAACCTTTGGAAGGTCATTAGGAGTGCTTCTGCTGCTCTCATAGTAGCTGGAGTTGTTGGGACTAGAGCCCTCACTCAATTGTGCCTACTCCTCTGACCTGTTCTAACTGTCACTGCCTTCTGACATTTCTGAAACTGCAAGTTGGCCCTGTGAATAGATATAGATGAGATAGAGTGGATGAGCATCACAAAGCACATATGGTTTTGAAAGATTTGATTTGAAAAACTTAACTTTAGTTTTCCGCAGAATCCATTTCGGCGCTACCGAGTTACCTAAATGATTTCGGTGGGACCGAATAAGATTTGTTGGTCTGACCGAAATGCATTTTGGAGGTTTTGGAAGTTAAACCCTGATCATAACGGTGACACCGAGTGCTCCTCACTCGGTGGGTCCGATAGAGACTTGTTCAAACTTTGTGATGTATAGCATGAATAGAGTTTGAGACGAGAAAAGCATAGATAGCTAGAGGGAGTGCTTAGGCATTCTTGTCCATCCATTTGGCAAAATAAAAAGAGCCAAACAATCAAAGCAACAAATGGATGTCCTCGAATGATTAAAATATGCAACCAACATGCTCACACAATAAAATGGCAAATGAAATATGTGTCAAACATGCACACTCAATTCTAGCATCGATCAAACAATTGGCGATGATTAGGTCATCTATTAATGACTATATTGATTCAGGGGTCAGATGAGAATATTTTATCATAGGTCATACTCATCGTTTAAGCACAAGTGGGGTTACCACTTTTACATAAAGCATTGTTGTGCTCACACCATTAGAGTTGCTTTAGCTCAATCTTTAGAGTAAAGCTCCCCCTAGATGTGACATCCCCCCTAAGAGGGATGAACTAGCCTTGGGTCTTATCGATGATGACTTCATGTAGATGTTGAATATGTGGAAGCTCAATGTTGATGTAGATCATTTGGAGCAATCCATTGGAGTGAGTTGCACTTTCAATACCTACACGGGTTAGTCACACAAGGAACAAACAAAGATATCCATGGACATATAGTGATTGGCACACAAGATGATGTCCATGAAGGCATTAGATTACCTTGTCCCTTGTCTTACCAACAAGAGGGTTTGTGACTCCTTGAACTAGTGCAAGATGTGGAAGTTGTTTGCACTTGTCCTCGCCAAGATGATATGAGTGAAGTATGTTGGTGGAGTCACCCTCAAGAACTATCTAGTTCTTCTTCTTCGGGATCCACATCAACTTGGCGGGAATCCTTGGAGTTGTAGTCGTACTTGATGAAGTAGAGCTTGATGTAGTCTTGGGAATCCACTTGACCAAGGCCTTAGGAGCTTCTTCAAATGCACCAATCTCTTCTTGAAGCTTGTCCTTGCCCTTTAGCTTGTGGTCTTGTGGTGGAAGATCATCATGTGCTTGTGTCCCCTTGAAGGAAGTAGGATCATACTTCTCTTGTTGAGGAACAAACTTGGTCTTGGGGTATTGATCTTCTTCCCACTTAACTCCATTGGCATTGAACTTTCATTCAAAAACCAACACCTTGATTCTTCGGGTGCCTTCCTTGGTTGCGTACAATTTCCTCGAATTGCTTAGTCCCGGCAAGACTCTTGTAAACACATTTCTCTATAATTCCCTTCAATAAGCTATTTTCTTGCTCAAGTGTAACTTGGCTAAGAGAATCATTAGTTGAATCAAGAGAACTACTAGAAGCAACAACATTGGATTTAGCATGATTATTGTTACTACTAGAGGAAGAATCTTTCTTGTTCTTGTTGCTAGATTTACTTGTGGTATGTAAGTAGACAAGAGTAAACGCTTGGCAATGTAAGAATAACTTTTCTTATGAAGACCATCATTGATTGCTTTTAAGAACTCATGCTCTTGCTCTAGATTGAGCTTTTCAAAGCGTAGCTTCTCATGAGTCCTCAAAAGTTCTCGGTGATCCTCTAAGGTAGTTTCATGAGCTAACTTGAGAGTGTTTAATTCTTTAGTTAGATGCTCAATCTTCTCCTTGTCATTGTCATTCGTTTTATCTTGATTAGCATGATTAATAGCAATTTCATCATAGTTTTCATCATAGGTTTCATCACTATTGCTACCAACAAGTAAATCATCATCTCCTAGCAAGTCATCTTCATCACTATTAAAATCAAGATACTCGGGGTGTGATACCTTGGGGCCTTTAGCCATGAAGCATCATCCAATTCCTTCATTTGGTGAGTAAAATATATCGTAGGAGTTGGTTGACACAAGATCAATTCCGGCAACACCTTCATCTTGAGTATCTTCTGAGTTGGAGTGATAGCTTCTCTCGGAGTAGTTATCGGAGCCGGAATCGGATACCCTTTCACCAACATGAGCTTGATGTCTTCGTATTGTATAGCTCCTTGATGATTTGTCCTTCCTTTCCGAATCCTTGCTTCTTCGAGAGGGTCTTCATTCATAATGATCATCTCTACTCCTTCTCTCTCTTGGTGGTGATTCTTCTCTTCTACTTCTCCTTTTAGTTGAGTCTTCTCTTCTCTTGTGTGGAGCCGTACACTCATTGGAGTAGTGTTCGAGTCTTCCAAAATTGTAGCAATTACGCTCACGACTAGAAGATCTTTTGTCATTGTAGGACCTTGACTTGGAACTTCTCTCTTTGCTTCTATTCCTGTAGAACTTGTTGAAGTTCTTCACCATTAGGCTCAATTCTTCATTGAAGACTTGTTTCTCACTTGATGATGTAGGAACGTCACATGAAGCTTTGTAAGCACCATTGGACTTGTTGTGAAGCTCTTCTTTATCCTTGAGTGACATCTCATGAGCAACAATTCTTGCAATGACTTCTGTTGGCTTGAGATCTTTGTAATTGGGCATCATTTGGATCAATGTGCACACGGTGTCATATTTTCCATCCAAGGCTCTTAGGATTTTCTTGATGATGAATTTGTCGGTCATCTCTTCACTTCCTAAGCCGGCAATCTCATTTGTGATGAGAGCAAGCCTAGAGTACATTTCAGCAACACCTTCACCAATCTTCATCTTGAACTTGTCAAGTTGACTTTGAAGCACATCTAACTTGGATTCCTTGACGGAGTCAGTACCTTCGTGCATATCTATCAAAGTATTCCAAATTTCCTTTGCATTCTCAAGACGGCTGATTTTTTTGAATTCTTTGGGGCACAATCCGTTGAAGAGGATATTGCAAGCTTGAGCATTGTATTGCAACATCTTCAATTCTTCAGCGGAGGCTTCACTGTTTGGTTCCTTCCCATCGAAGAATTCACCTTGCAAACCAATACACACAATAACCCAAACAGCAGAGTTATGTCCAAGAATATGCATTTTTATCTTATGCTTCCAACTACCAAAATTCGTACCATCAAAGTAAGGACCTCTACGGTGGTAACTTCCCTTGCTAGACGCCATACTCTCCTAGGTTGTGAAACCAAGGCTATGATCACCAAAGCTATGGAAATCAAGGCAAATGGAGACCAAAGCTCTGATACCACTTGTAGGATCGAAAGTATGTCTAGAGGGGGGGTGATTATACTACTTGACCAAATAAAAACTTAGCCTTTTCCCAATTTTATGTTTTGACAGTTTTTACCAATTTAGCACAAGTCAAGCAATCTTCCTACACATGTAATTCTAGAGTTGTAGCAGCGGAAAGTAATTCATTGCATATGAAGGTAAAGGGAGGGGTTTGGAGAGTGCAAACGCAAGTGGAGACACGGATGTTTTTGGCGTGGTTCCGATAGGTGGTGCTATCGTACATCCACGTTGATGGAGACTTCAACCGACGAAGGGTAACGGCTGTGCGAGTCCACGGAGGGGTCAACCCATGAAGGATCCACGAAGAAGCAACCTTGTCTATACCACCATGGCCATCGCCCACGAAGGACTTTCCCCACTCAGGTAGATCTTCATGAAGTAGGCGATCTCCTTGCCCTTACAAACTCCTTGGTACAACTCCACAACATGTCGGAGGCTCCCAAGTGACACCTATGTTGGAAATATTCCCTAGAGGCAATAATAAAATGGTTATTATTATATTTCCTTGTTCATGATAATTGTCTGTTATTCATGCTTGAATTGTATTGTACGGAAACAGTAATACATGTGTGAATACATAGACCACAACGTGTCCCTGGTAAACCTCTAGTTACTAGCTCGTTGATCAACAAATGGTTACAGTTTCTTGACCATGGACATTGGATGTCGTTGATAATGGGATCACATCATTAGGAGAATGATGTGATGGACAAGACCCAATTCTAAGCCTAGCACAAGATCGTGTAGTTCGTAATGCTAAAGCTTTTCCAATGTCAAGTATCTTTTCCTTAGACCATGAGGTTGTGCAACTCCCGGATACCGTAGGAATACTTTGGGTGTGCCAAACGTCACAACGTAACTGGGTGGCTATAAAGGTACGCAATGGGTATCTCCGAAAGTATCTATTGAGTTGGCATGAACCGAGACTGGGATTTGTCACTCCGTATGACGGAGAGGTATCTCTGGGCCCACTCGGTAAGACATCATCATAATGACCTCAATGTGACTAACGTGTTGGTCACGTGATGATGTATTATGGAACGAGTAAAGAGACTTGCCATGACGAGATTGAACAAGGTATCGGTATACCGACGATCGAATCTCGGGCAAGTACTATATTGATAGACAAAGGGAATTATATACATGATTGATTGAATCCTTGACATCGTGGTTCATCCGATGAGATCATCGAGGAACATGTGGGAACCAACATGGGTATCTAGGTCCCGCTGTTGGTTATTGACCGAAGATTCGTCTCGGTCATGTCTACGTGTCTGCCGAACCCGTAGGGTCTACACACTTAATATTCGGTGACGCTAGGGTTGTAGAGATATATGCATGCGGTAACCCGAATATTGTTCGGAGTCCTGGATGAGATCCCGAAAGTCACGAGGAGTTCCGGAATGGTCCGGAGGTAAAGAATTATATATAGGAAGTCCAGTTTCGGCCATCGGGAGAATTTTGGGGGTCACCGGTAGTGTACCGGGACCACCGGAAGGGTCCCGGGGGTCCACCGGGTGGGGCCACCTATCCCGGAGGGCCCTATGGGCTGAAGTGGGAGGGGAACCAGCCCATAGTGGGCTGGTGCGCCCCCCATGGGCCTCCCCTGTGCCTAGGGTTGGGAACCCTAGGGGTGGGGGCGCCTCATCTGGCTTGGGGGGCAAGTTTCCCCCCCTGCCCGCCGCCCCCGTAGGAGATTGGATCTCCTAGGGCCGGCGCCCCCCCAGGGCCCCTATATATAGTGGGGGGTGGGAGGGCAGCCGCACCCTTGCCCCTGGCGCCTCCTTCTCCCTCCCGTTACACCTCTCCCTCCTCCCGCGGTGCTTGGCGAAGCCCTGCAGAAATACCGTTGCATCCACCACCACGCCGTCGTGCTGCTGGATGTCCATCAACCTCTCCTCCCCCTTCCTGGATCAAGAAGGAGGAGACGTCGCTGCACCGTACGTGTGTTGAACGCGGAGGTGCCGTCCGTTCGGCGCTGGGATCATCGGTGATTTGGATCACAACGACTACGACTCCATCATCCACGTTCTCTTGAACGCTTCCGCTCGCGATCTACAAGGGTATGTAGATGCACCCCTTTCTCCCTCGTTGCTAGATGACTCCTTAGATTGATCTTGGTGAAGCGTAGAATTATTTTGATTTCTGCTACGTTCCCCAATAGTGGCATCTGAGCTAGGTCTATGCGTAGTATCTTGCACGAGTAGAACACAAAGCAGTTGTGGGCGTAGATTTGTTCAATTCTCTTGCCGCTACTAGTCTTATCTTGATTCGGCGGCATCGTGGGATGAAGCGGCCCGAACCGACCTTACACGTACGCTTACGTGAGACAGGTTCCACCGACTGACATGCACTAGTTGCATAAGGTGGCTAGCGGGTGACAGTCTCTCCCACTTTAGTCCGATCGGATTCGATGAAAAGGGTCCTTATGAAGGGTAAAGAGAAATTGACATATCACGTTGTGGTTTTGGCATAGGTAAGAAACGTTCTAGCTAGAAACCTATAGCAGCCACGTAAAAACTTGCAACAACAATTAGAGGACGTCTAACTTGTTCTTGCAGCATGTGTCGTGTGATGTGATATGGCCAAAAGATGTGATGTATGAGATTGATCATGTTCTTGTAATAGGAATCACGACTTGCATGTCAATGAGTATGACAACCGGCAGGAGCCATAGGAGTTGTCTTATTTTATTGTATGACCTGCGTGTCACTGAATAACGCCATGTAATTACTTTACTTTATTGCTAAACGTTAGCCATAGTAGTAGAAGTAATGTTTGGCGAGACGACTTCATGAAGACACGATGATGGAGATCATGGTGTCATGCTGGTGACGATGATGATCATGGAGCCCCGAAGATGAAAATCAAAGGAGCAAGATGACATTGGCCATATCATGTCACTATTTGATTGCATGTGATGTTTATCATGTTTATTACATCTTATTTGCTTAGAACGACGGTAGTAAATAAGATGATCTCTCACTAAAATTTCAAGAATTGTGTTCCCCCTAACTGTGCACCGTTGCTAAGGTTCGTTGTTCCGAAGCACCACGTGATGATCGAGTGTGATAGGCTCTAACGTTCGGATACAACGGGTGTAAGCCATATTTACACACGCAATACACTTAGGGTTCACTTGACGAGCCTAGCATGTACAGACATGGCCTCAGAACACGGAAGACCGAAAGGTCGAACATGAGTCGTATAGAAGATACAATCAACATGAAGATGTTCACCGTTGATGACTAGTCCGTCTCACGTGATGATCGGACACGGCCTAGTCGATTCGGATCATGTATCACTTAGATGACTAGAGAGATGTCAATCTGAGTGGGAGTTAATTAAATTTGTTTAGATAAACTTGATTGTCATGACCTTAGTCTAAAATCTTTACAATATGTCTTGTAGATCCAATGGCCCATGCTCATGTTGCCCTCAACTTCAACGCATTCCTAGAGAAAACCAAGCTGAAAGACGATGGTAGCAACTATACGGATTGGGTCCGTAACTTGAGGATTATCCTCATAGCTGCCAAGAAATCATATGTCCTTGAAGCACCGGTAGGTGATGCACCCGTTTTCCCAGCAGCCCAAGACGTTATGAATGCCTGGCAGTCACGTTGTGATGATTACTCCCTAGTTTAGTGCGGCATGCTTTACAGCTTAGAGTCGGGGCTCCAAAAGCGCTTTGAGCACCACAGAGCATATGAGATGTTCCAAGAGCTGAAAATGGTTTTCCAAGCTCATGCCCGAGTTGAGAGATATGACGTCTCCGATGCATTCTACAGTTGTAAGATGGAGGAGAATAGTTCTGTCAGCGAGCACATACTCAAATTGTCTGGGTTGCACAATCGCTTGCCTCAGTTGGGAATTAATCTCCCAGACGAAGCGGTCGTTGATAGAATCCTTCAGTCGCTCCCACCTAGCTACAAGAGCTTCGTGATGAACTTCAATATGCAAGGGATGGAGAAGTCCATTCCCGAGGTGTATTCAATGCTGAAATCAGCGGAGGTGGATATCAAGAAAGAACATCAAGTGTTGATGGTGAATAAAACCACTAAGTTCAAGAAAGGCAAGGGTAAGAAGAACTTCAAGAAGGACGGCAAAGGAGTTGCCGTGCCCGGTAAGCCAGTTGCCGGGAAGAAGCCAAAGAATGGACCCAAGCCTGAAACTGAGTGCTTTCATTGCAAGGGAACGGGTCACTGGAAGCGGAACTGCCCCAAATACTTAGCAGATAAGAAGGCCGGCAACATCAAAGGTATATATGATATACATGTTATTGATGTGTACCTTACCAGAGCTCCTAGACCGGTGCAGTTGCTCATATTTGTAACTCAAAGCAGGAGCTGCGGAATAAATGGAGACTGGCGAAGGACGAGGTGACGATGCGCGTCGGGAATGGTTCCAAGGTCGATGTGATCGCCGTCGGCACGCTACCTCTGCATCTACCTTCGGGATTAGTTTTAAACCTCAAGAATTGTTATTTAATACCAGCTTTGAGCATGAACATTTTATCCGGATCTCGTTTAATGCGAGATGGCTACTCATTTAAATCCGAGAATAATGGTTGTTCTATTTATATGAGGGATATGTTTTATGGTCATGCCCCGCTGGTCAATGGTTTATTCTTGATGAATCTCGAACGTGATGTTACACATATTCATAGTGTGAATGCCAAAAGATGTAAATTTGATAATGATAGTCCCACATACTTGTGGCATTGCCGCCTTGGTCATATTGGTGTCAAACGTATGAAAAAGCTCCATGCAGATGGACTTCTAGAGTCTCTTGATTATGAATCATTTGACACGTGCGAACCATGCCTCTTGGGAAAGATGACCAAGACTCCGTTCTCCGGAACAATGGAGCGACCGACCAACTTATTGGAAATCATACATACCGATGTGTGCGGTCCAATGAGTGTTGAAGCTCGCGGAGGCTATCGTTATGTTCTCACCCTCACAGATGACTTAAGTATATATGGGTATGTCTACTTGATGAAACATAAGTCTGAGACCTTTGAAAAGTTCAAGGAATTTCAGAATGAGGTTGAGAATCAAAATGACAGAAAAATAAAGTTCTTACGATCGGATCATGGAGGAGAATATTGAAGTCACAAATTTGGCACACACCTAAGGAACTGTGGAATTGTTTCACAATTGACACCGCCTGGAAAACCTCAGCGTAACGGTGTGTCCGAACGTCGTAATCGTACTCTGTAGGACACGGTGCGATCTATGATGTCTCTTACCGACTTACCGCTATCTTTTTGGGGTTATGCTTTAGAGACTGCCGCATTCACTTTAAATAGGGCTCCGTCTAAATCCGTTGAGATGACACCGTATGAACTTTGATTTGGCAAGAAACCTAAGCTGTAGTTTCTGAAAGTTTGGGGTTGTGATGCTTATGTCAAGAAACTTCAACCTGAAAAGCTCGAACCCAAATCGGAAAAATGCGTCTTCATAGGATACCCAAAGGAAACTATTGGGTACACCTTCTACCTCAGATCCGAAGGCAAGGTCTTCGTTGCCAAGAATGGATCCTTTCTGGAGAAAGAGTTTCTCTTGAAAGAAGTGAGTGGGAGGAAAGTGGAACTTGATAAGGTGACAGTCACACCTTCCGAACCGGAAAGTAGCGCAGCGCAGGAAGATGTTCATGTGGTGCCTGTATCGACTAGGGAGGAAGTTAATGATGATGATCATGAAGCTTCAGATCAAGTTACTACTGAACTTCGAAGGTCCATGAGGACACGTTCCGCACCAGAGTGGTACGGCAACCCTGTCATGGAAATCATGTTGTTGGACAACGGTGAACCATCGAACTATGAAGAAGCGATGGCGGGCCCGGATTCCAACAAATGGCTTGAAGCCATGAAATCCGAGATAGGATTCATGTATGAAAACAAAGTATGTACTTTGGTGGACTTGCCCGATGATCGGCACGCCATAGAAAACAAATGGATCTTTAAGAAGAAGACTGACACGGATGGTAATGTGACCATCTATAAGGCTCGACTTGTCGCTAAAGGTTATCGACAAGTTCAAGTGATTGACTATGATGAGACTTTCTCTCCCGTAGCGATGCTGAAGTCCGTCCGAATCATGTTAGCAATTGCCACATTCTATGATTATGAGATATGGCAAATGGATGTCAAAATGGCATTCCTTAATGGCTTCCTCAAGGAAGAACTGTATATGATGCAGCCAGAAGGTTTTGTCGATCCTGAGAATGCTAACAAGGTATGCAAGCTCCAACGCTCAATCTATGGGCTGGTGCAAGCATCTCAGAGTTGGAATATCCGCTTTAATGATGTGATCAAAGCGTTTGGGTTTATACAGACTTGGGGAGAAGCCTGTATTTACAAGAAAGTGAGTGGGAGCTCTGTAGCATTTCTCATATTATATGTGGATGATATATTGCTGACGGGAAATGATGTAGAATCTTGGAAAGCATAAAGGCCTACTTGAATAAGTGTTTTTCAATGAAGGACCTTGGAGAAGCTTCTTACATATTAGGCATCAAGATCTATAGAGATAGATCGAGACGTCGCATTGGTCTTTCACAAAGCACATACCTTGACAAGATATTGAAGAAGTTCAATATGGACCAGTCCAAGAAAGGGTTCTTGCCTGTATTGCAAGGTATGAGATTGAGCCCGGCTCAATCCCCGACCACGGCAGAAGATAGAGAAAAGATGAGTGTCATCCCCTATGCCTCAGCCATAGGTTAAATTATGTATGCCATGCTGTGTACCAGACCTGATGTGAACCTTGCCATAAGTTTGGTAAGGAGGTACCAAAGTGATCCCGGTATGGAACAATGGACAGCGGTCAAGAACATCCTGAAGTACCTGAAAAGGACTAAGGATATGTTTCTCGTTTATGGAGGTGACGAAGAGCTCGTCGTAAAGGGTTACGTCGATGCTAGCTTCGACACAGATCTGGATGACTCCAAGTCACAAACCGGATACGTGTATATTTTGAATGGTGGGGCAGTCAGCTGGTGCAGTTGCAAGCAAAGCGTCGTGGCGCATTCTACATGTGAAGCGGAGTACATAGCTGCTTGCGAAGCAACACAAGAAGGAGTCTGCTTGAAGGAGTTCATCATCGACCTAGGAGTCATTCCAAGCGCGTCGGGCCCGATGACTCTCTTCTGTGACAACACTGGAGCTATTGCCATTGCCAAGGAGCCCAGGTTTCACAAGAAGACCAAGCACATCAAGCGCCGTTTCAACTCCATCCAGAATTATATTCAAGATGGAGACATAGATATTTGTAAAGTGCATACGGATGTGAATGTCGCAGACCCGTTGACTAAACCTCTTCCACGAGCAAAACATGATCAACACCAGAACTCTATGGGTGTCCGATTCATCACAATGTAACTAGATTATTGACTCTAGTGCAAGTGGGAGACTGTTGGAAATATGCCCTAGAGGCAATAATAAAATGGTTATTATTATATTTCCTTGTTCATGATAATTGTCTGTTATTCATGCTTGAATTGTATTGTCTAGAAATAGTAATACATGTGTGAATACATAGACCACAATGTGTCCCTGGTAAACCTCAAGTTACTAGCTCGTTGATCAACAGATGGTTACGGTTTCCTGACCATGGACATTGGATGTCGTTGATAACGGGATCACATCATTAGGAGAATGATGTGATGGACAAGAACCAATCCTAAGCCTAGCACAAGATCGTGTAGTTCGTAATGCTAAAGCTTTTCCAATGTCAAGTATCTTTTCCTTAGACCATGAGGTTGTGCAACTCCTGGATATCATAGGAATACTTTGGGTGTGCCAAACGTCACAACGTAACTGGGTGGCTATAAAGGTACGCAACGGGTATCTCCGAAAGTATCTGTTGAGTTGGCACGAACCGAGACTGGGATTTGTCACTCCGTATGACGGAGAGGTATCTCTGGGCCCACTTGGTAAGACATCATCATAATGAGCTCAATGTGACTAAGGTGTTGGTCACGGGATGATGTATTACGGAACGAGTAAAGAGACTTGCCATGACGAAATTGAACAAGGTATCGGTATACCGACGATCGAATCTCGAACAAGTACTATACCGATAGACAAAGGGAATTATATACATGATTGATTGAATCCTTGACATCGTGGTTCATCCGATGAGATCATCGAGGAACATGTGGGAACCAAAATGGGTATCCAGGTCTCGCTGTTGGTTATTGATCGGAGATTCGTCTCGGTCATGTCTATGTGTCTCCCGAACCCGTAGGGTCTACACACTTAAGGTTTGGTGACGCTAGGGTTGTAGAGATATATGCATGCGGTAACCCGAATGTTGTTCGGAATCCCGGATGAGATCCTGGACGTCACGAGGAGCTTCGGAATGGTCCGGAGGTAAATAATTATATATAGGAAGTCTAGTTTCGGCCATCGGGAGAATTTCGGGGGTCACCGGTAGTGTACCGGGACCACCGGAAGGGTCCTGGGGGTCCACCGTTGTGACCACCTATCCCGGAGGGCCCCATGGGCTGAAGTGGGAGGGGAACCAGCCCATAGTGGGCTGGTGCTCCCCCCATGGGCCTCTCCCCTGCGCCTAGGGTTGGGAAACCTAGGGGTGGGGGCGCCTCATCTGGCTTGGGGGGTAAGTTCCCCCCTGGCCGCCGCCCCCTTGGAGATTGGATCTCCTAGGGCCGGCGCTCCACCAGGGCCCCTATATATAGTGGGGGGGGGGGAGGGAGGGCAGCCGCACCCTTGCCCCTGGCGCCTCCCTCTCCCTCCCGTTACACCTCTTCCTCCTCCCGCAGTGCTTGGCGAAGCCCTGGAGAAATACCGTTGCATCCACCACCACGCCGTTGTGCTGCTGGATCTCCATCAAGCTCTCCTCCCCCCTTGCTGGATCAAGAAGGAGGAGACGTCGCTGCACCATACGTGTGTTGAACGCGGAGGTGCCGTCCGTTCGGCACTGGGATCATCGGTGATTTGGATCACGACGACTACGACTCCATCATCCACGTTCTCTTGAACGCTTCCGCTCGTGAACTACAAGGGTATGTACATGCACCCCTTTCTCCCTCATTGCTAGATGACTCCTTAGATAGATCTTGGTGAAGCATATAATTTTTTTGATTTCTGCTACGTTCCCCAACAACCTAACCAATCTAGGAGACACCACTCTCCAAAAGGTAACAAACGGTGTGTTGATACCGAACTCCTTGCTCAAATGCTTCAAATGATAGTCTCCCCAACACTCAAATAGCTCCTCACGGATTTGGATATGGTGGAAGAAGAGATTGAGTGAAAAGCAACTTGGGGAAGGCTACAGAACAAGATTTATGTGGTAGGAATGGAATATCTTGATCTCAACACTTGAGTAGGTGGTTCTCTCTTAGAAAATAAGTAATGAAAGTGTAGGCTTGTTCTGATGGCTCTCTCCATGAATGAAGAGGGGGCAGAGGGGTATATAGCCTCCACACAAAATCTTACCGTTACACACATTTTGGCCAACTCGGTGGGACCGATTCAGTGAACTTGGTGTGACCGAAAGGTTCAAATATGTGAACGTTAGGAATCTCTATGGGACCAACTGGGACATCTCGGTGGGACCGAAGGCTAAGGTTAAGTCATCAGAGAGTTGGCAAGGTAAAACTCGGTGTGACTGATTAATGAACTTGGTATTACCGAAATAAATTAACCTGTAACAGAGAGTTTACTGAACCATCTCGGTGAGACCAAAATCCTATATCGGTGAGACCGAAATGTTAGGGTTTATGGCTCTGGCTAAGTCAAAGGAAACTCGGTGGGACTGGATATGAAAATCGGTGAGTCCAAGTTTGGTATTTTGGTTTTGACTTGTTTAAAGTGGAGAGGTTATGTGAGGGTTTTGGAGCATATCATCAAGCATTGTGAGCAACCAACTCGTTAAGCAACACCTCATTCCCTTTTAATAGTATTGGCTTTCCTAAGGACTCATTGTGATCTTGGATCACTAAAAGTGAAAAGGTAGAGTCTTGAGCTTTTGCCAAACTTGCTTCCTTAGCTTTTTGAGGGGTCCACGTTTCCACAATAGCCATGCCATTCATTGAACTTTCCTGAAATATTTAGCTTGAGGAATCATTAGTTCAATGAGCTACATGTTGTTATAAATTACCAAAATCACTCGGGGATTAGTTGTAATTTCACATAGCCCGCACAATGCGGTGCTACCGCAACCAGCCGTGGTATTACCGCAGAGGGTTGCGGTACTACTGCTGCGGGTTGCGGTACTACCGCTTGCACGACAGTGGCCAGATGAGGGCCTGTTGCACAGGGAAATGAGCGGTAGAACCGCCGGAGCGGTACTACCGTGCGCCCCTATGGTACTACCGTAAGGCAGGTATCACTTGGCACAGAAAATGCACGGAAGTAATTTATTACTTCCGTAGCAACTTCTGCTGATGTTGGAGCTAGCAAAAGTCCAGCACGGTAGTACCGGACAGACATCACGGTACTACCGTGTAAGGTCGGATGTAAAAAATTACATCCGAGCCTACATCCGCATGCATCAACGGCAGGGCTGGAGACAGTGGTACTACCGCTCACAAGAAGCGGTACTACCGCTGGCCCCTGCGGTACTACCGCTCCCTGATGACCCACAAGTATAGTGGGTCAATTGTAGCTCTTTTCGATAAGTAAGAGTGTCGAACCCAACGATGAGCAAAAGGAAATGACAGGTGTCTTTCAGTAAGGTAATGTCTGCAAGTGCTGAAATTGTAAGTAGCAGAGTAGTTTCATAGCAAGATAATTTTGTAACGATAATTGTAAATAAAGTGCAGCAAGATAGCCCAATCCTTTTGAGGCAAAGGATAGGCCAAGACGGTCTCTTATAATAAGCAAAGTGTTCTTGAGGGTACACGGGAATTTCATCTAGTCACTTTTATCATGTTGGTTCAATTCGTGTTCGTTACTTTGATAATTTGATATGTGGGTGGATCGGTGCTTAGGTGCTATTCTTACTTGAACAAACCTCCTACTTATGATTAACCCTCCCGCAAGCATCCTCAACTACTAGAAAAGTATTAAGAATAAATTCTAACCAAAAGCATTAAACTTTTTGATCCAATCGGTCCCTTACGGAATAGCGCATAAACTGGGATTTAAGCTTCTGTCACTCTCGCAACCCACCATCTAATTACTACTCCACAATGCATTCCGTTAGGCCCAAATATGTTGAAGTGTCATGTAGTCGATGTTCACATGACACCACTAAGGGAATCACAACATACATACTATAAAAATATCAAACACATATCAAATTCACATGATTACTTGCAACATGACACCACTAAGACATGATTTCTCCCGTGACCTCAAGAACAAAGGTAACTACTCACAATTGATGAACATGCTCAAGATCAGAGGAGTATTAAATAGCATAATGGATCTGAACATATAATCTTCCACCAAATAAACCATATAGTAATCAACTACAAGATGTAATCAACACTACTAGTCACCCACAAGCACCAATCTATAGTTCCGGTAACAAGATTGAACACAAGAGATTAACTAGGGTTTGAGATGAGATGGTGTCGGGGTTTTGGAACGACATATGCCAACGGATGGCTTATCATGCATGGGGTCAAAAGAACATCGTCGGGCTTGGGAAGTGGGATGAGGCGGAGCTTAAGACGCCTACGGATCTTACCCAGGTTCGGGGCTCTCCGAGGAGATAACACCCCTAATCCTGCTCTGCGGGGGCTCCGCGTCATGACTGATGTCACTATGGTAGCTACGAGGTTGCTCCTCGAGCTGTGTGGTCTAGAGGAAGAAGATGAACAAGGCTAGCTCACCTCCTATCTCTTTTCTAGGGTTCAATCTCGTAACCTTCTAACCCCTCCTCATGGAGGACCCTCGGGGGTTTATATAGACCTACCCCCAGGGGTACAATGGTAATCTCGACGGTGTGGCTCCCAGCCATCAGTGTCTTCCGGCGCCGGCCTTGCCGCCCGCCTGCTGGGGCCCGCCGCCTGCGGGCCCACGTGATTGTCTTTCACCGTAGACGTGCCTCTGCTGACGACAGCCTCGTCAGGAGGGAAGTGGCTACAGTGCCGCTGTCTCATGCCGTACACTGCCGCCACGCCCTGTCTTGTCATCTTGATGAGGTTCAGACTTCCAGGACGAGGTTTGCCGCCTGCTACCAGGCGGCCGTCTCCCCTGGCCGTCTGCCAGGGGCGGCTTGTTTATGAACTACTCGCTGGCCAATGGGGCCAGCCACCTGCTGGCCTTGCCATCTGTGAGTAGTGGGATCGTGGCCTCCTCTGACCGATGCTTGGTCACGAGCAGCGTGGCTACAGTGACCCGCCGCCTAAGAGATATCCATAAGGTACACGTTCACTGTAGCCACGCCCTTATAGATTCTCCTAGGACATGTTCACCTGTAGCCACGTCTCAGCTGCATGGGGGTCCCCCAGCACGCGTCCTGAGGGAGGGACGTTGGACCGTCTGCTAGCTGGTGGTGTTGGTGCCGCCGCCTATTGAGTCCCTGCCGCCTGCTGGCAGTCGGCTCCTAGGGCAGGCTATCCTAGGAGGCGGCCCGATGAGCAGACGGCCGGGGTGAAGCTGGCAGCTATTATTTGTCTTGAAATACCAAGGGTGGTTGCCGAGGGTACCCATGGTCAATATCTCCGACAGTAGACCCCGAAGCTGGTGGAACTCCACGGCGGGCACTGGAGGGCCGAGGGGTTCCAGCAGCTTCCCTCCTTAGGCAGGTTCAACGTCCTTCACCCGTCTTTTGTAGAGATCCGGCTGCCGGCAGCCGGCCCTGCGTTGGTGGAGCCGGCCTCCGGCAGCCGAACCGTCGACCTTGAATCTTCGGGGGGAAGGCGCCGCCTGGTCAGCAGGCAGTCGAGCAGGCCTGCCGACCGTTGGTAGCTCCCCATGCGTCACCGCCCCGTCGCGTCGGCCTGCCAGCCCACGCGCGTGACGGGATGCAACAGTGGGCCGGGGCCTGCCACTATGGGGCCTCGGTCCTCGCGCGGATCCAGAGTGGCAGGGGTAATCGATTACCCTCCCACGCACATTTAATGCGCGCGGATTAGGCGCGCAAAAGGCGGGGGTCGTGCGGGGCGTGGAGCAGTTAATCCCACGCCCGTCCCCTTGGCTTCGCCGCCCCGGGCCTATAAATAGGCCGAGGGAGAGGAGCTGGCACCGCTCTCGCGCTCACTCCTCCCAGTCCTCCTTCTTCTTCCTTGCTTCCCCCCGCTCCTCTCGCCGACGTCGCAGCGAGCAGCTGCCCGAACAATGTCTGCCCCAGCACCTCCCTGACACCATGGCCAATGGGACGGCAGCGAGGTCCTGGAGGAGCACATCGACGTCCTCCAGCGGTTGCGGAAGCTGCCCCCGGCCAACAGGGTCGCCGTGCGCCTGGCGCCGATGGCGGAGATCAGGCCGGCCCCACGGCATGGCGATCGGGTTGTCTTCTGCTCGCATTTCTCGTGCGGCTTCGGCCTTCCGGCGAGCGGTTTCTTCCAATCCTTCCTAGAGTTCTTCCACATCCAACCCCACCACCTTACGCCGAACACGGTGGTGACGCTCTCGTCCTTCGTCGTCCTCTGCGAAGCATACTTCGGCATCCTGCCCACCATAGAGCTTTGGACCGAGCTCTTTTACGTGAGGCTCGGCACCGCCATCCAGAGCGTGCCCGCCCAGTGCAGGGGGTGCATTGCGGTGAAGCGCAGTGGGACAAGGAATTTCTTCCCGGCGCCGCAGCTTGTGGGGTCGGTGAAGCAGTGGCAGAAGACATATTTCTACGTCTCCAACGTCGACCCCGAGTAGGACTTCATCTGTCTGCCGGACTGGGTGCCGGGTCCGCGTGCTGATCCTCGCGACTCCTGGAGGACCCGGCCTGCCTCCCTCACGGAAGACGCCTCCATCGCGTTGTGCCGTCTCCGGGAGCTGAGGGACGGCGAGGGCCTGGTCTTCGCAGATTTGTTGCTCACGTTCACAAAGCGTCGAGTGCTGCCGCTGCACCGCCGCCCTCATCTGATCTGTGACATGAGCGGGCGCCGGGACCCCAGCCGGACGTGCACCAAGCCCCTGCCATACAGGGAGGTAGCTCTCTTGGTGAACCACATCTCCAACTGCAGGGTCTCCGACTCCGGCTGGGCCTTTGGCAAGCCGCCGTACAGCCGCAGCAACCAGCTGCCCGCAGTAAGCTCTTCAATCCTCTCTTCTCTTTCTTTTGCGTCTGGCTGCTGTAGCCGTCTGATCCTGATGTCTTGTTCAGATCTTCCCCGGCCAGCCGGCGGCGGGCTCTGGCTAGCCGAGCCGCCCCCTGGAGCCGGATCGCTCCCAGAGCGACACAAGCGACCCCGATCTTGGGGCCGCCGCCATGGAGGAGGAGGAGGTGACAGGCGGCGGGGGCCAGCCGTCGGGCGGCCTGTCGGAAGGCGGCGTTGAGAGCTGGCCGGACGATGATGAGGAGGTGGATGAGGCACCCGTCCGCGCCAGTCAGCAGGCCGGGCCGTCTGGCACAGCCGGCGGTGGGAAACGGCGGTCCTCCTCGGGGCCGTCTGGTGCCCCGCCCAAGAAGCTCCGGCTGTCGACCGCCGCCACGAGGCGTCGGGAGGCGGCCGCCAGGGCGAATGCGCCGAAGATGCCGAAGGCCAGGCCGATTGTGTCCGGGTAAGTGTTTTGCATCCCTACTTTGTGTGATGCTCATCTTTCTCAGCCGATCCCCTCTTGATTGACTCCCCGTTTCTTTGGGATATCCGCGCAGCGCGCCGCTTTCCCTCTCGCGGGTGCCAGCAGGCTCTGTTGTGGGAGGTGCGGATGCCCCTCCTGCGCCCCCTCGCGTGGATCCAGCCGCCGCGCTCCGGATGGCGACAGAGAGGAACGCCCGCGAGGCATGCGCGGAACACGGGGCCGCGGACGGCGAGCGAACGGTGGCCGAGGCCGCCGCCAGGGCGGAGGCCGAAGCCGCCAATAAGGCCCAGGCAGATGCGGCCCGAACCCGGGAGCAGGAAGCGGGCTTCCAGCAGCCAGCGGGCCGCACCGTCCTTCCGGGGGCAGGCTCTCTGGAGCCGTCGGCCCAAGCGCCGGCTGCTGATGAGCAGCCGGCTCCAGGCGACGGGGGGGAGGGGGGGGACTGCGTCATCCTGGAGATGCGGGTGCCGCCCCCTGCGCCGCCGGCTGGGGAGCAGGGCAGCCGGCCAGCGGAGACGGAGGTGCCGCTAGCTGGGGGCGTGCTGGTGACTGGCCCATAGCCGGCCCTCCGAGCCCCAGCCCGTCCGCGCCCTGCGAGGGCGGTCTCCGTGCCGCAGCAGGTGGAGGCCTGCGGGGCCAGCTCATCCGCGCCGGAGAATGAGGCGACCAGCGCGACGCCGTCAGGTTGGAGGCCCCGGGGTGGCGGCACACTGATCGTCGCGTTGCGGGACGTCCTCGACCGCTTCAACTCCTTGGGCAACGTCGTGCAGACGGCGGTGCAGGAGTTCGTGGCCACACGGTCCTCCGTTCGGGTACGTGTGCTTCGTGTTCTTCTGTTTTTATTCCTTCAATTTCTTCTGTGGGGCGCGTCAGCGCACCCACTGGGTGTACTCCCCGAGTTTCGAGCCGGCTGCTGAGCAGGCGGCTTGGAACTCTTGAGTGTGCACCGTGGGCTGACCTTGCATCTCGTTGCAGGAGTACCACAACCTCCGCGTGGCCTCCTACAACGCTCAGCGCCAGGAGCTGGCGCAGCTGCAGGCTGCCTTGGCAGACAGCCAAGGTCAGTGCTTCTCCTCTTCTCCCTGTGGGGGCGCGTCAGCGCACCCGCTGGGTGTAGTCCCCGAGTTTCGAGCCGGCTGCTGAGCAGGCGGCTTGGAACTCCAAGGTTATCTTTTTGCTGGTGACATATGTTGTTTTTCTTCCTCTCTTGCCAGCGGTCGCAACCGACCTCCGCATCGCTTGTCCTCAAGCGAAAACCAAAATCGAAAAAACATGTCCACATGCTTTGAGAGAGAGGTGTCGATAAAACAAAATACGGACATAGAAGCATCATGTTTATTATTATAACAACAACAAATTTAAACTTAAGACTTTTATCGAAGGACTTGTATCATAGACTTCTCATGAATAAGTAACAGTTCATCACACAGTTGAAGTATAAAGCATAAACTCTATTAGAAACCAACAAACTATGTTTTCAGTCAACTTTGCAACTACAATTCATCATCTTTTCAGGAAGGGTCACGTATCGGAGCCTTTAGGCAAGTCCACATACTCAACCATCATATAGTCTTCTATGATTGCTAAGACTCACCGCATATACATGAGCAAAACGTTTCAAGCGGACACATAGAAAGATAGGGCCTTATTGTTTTGATTCCCAACATACTCACCTCAGAGGTGATGTCAATGATAACCCACAAGTATAAGGGATCGCAACAGTTTTCAAGGGTAGAATATTCAACCCAAATTTATAGATTCTACACAAGGGGAGTCAAAGAATACTGGCAAGTATTGACAGCTGAGTTGTCAATTCAACCACACCTGGAGATTAATTATCTGTAGCAAAGTGATCAATAGCACAGTAATATGATAGTTTTGATAGTAATGGCAGCAGTAACAGTAACAGTAACAGTGATGGCAATAGTTTTGTAACAAGTGCAGCAGTAACGATAGCAGTAGTAACTAAGCAAGATCAATGTAGGATAAATTCATAGGCATTGGATCACTGATTTGTTGGATGATATTCATCATGTGACAGTCATAACCTAGGGCGATACGGCACTAGCTCCAGTTCATAAATATAATGTAGGCATGTATTCCGCAAATAGTCATACATGCTTATGGAAAGAACTTGCATGACATCTTTTGTCCTACCCTCCCGTGGCAGCGGGGTCCATATTCGAAACTAAGGGATATTAAGGCCTCCTTTTAATAGATAACCGGAACAAAGCATTAACACACAGTGAATACATGAACTCCTCAAACTACGGTCATCATCGGGAGTGATTCCGGTTATTGTCACTCCGGGGTTGCTGGGTCATAACACGTAGTAGGTGACAATAACTTGCAATATCGGATCTAAAACATGAATATAATGATAATATTATAAATGGTTCAGATCTGAAATCTTGGCACCCGGGCCTAAAGTGACAAGCATTAAGCATGGAAAAGTCATAGCAACATCAATCTCTGAACAAAATGGATACTAGGGATCGGCCCCAACAAAACTAACTAGATTACATGATGAATCTCATCCAACTCCTCACCGACCAGCCAGCCTAAGAAGGAATTACTCACTCCCGGTGGGGAGCATCAGTGAATTGGCGATGGAGATGAAGAACAAAGATCCCCCTCTCCGGAGCCCCAAACGGACTCCACATCTGGCCTCCCAATGAAGAATAGGAGGTGACGCCGGCTCCATCTCGTAGATCGTGATAATTCTTTCTCCCCTATTTTTTCTCCGAAAATGTGAACTTATAGTATCAGGGTTGGCGTCAGCGGGGCCACCAGGTGGGGACAACCCACCTAGGCGCGCCAGGAGGGGGGGCGCGCCCTGGTGGATTGTGCCCACCCAGGTGCCCCCTCCGGTGGTTTCTGGCTCCGGTATTTTTCTTTTATTGAATAAAAATCCTCGCAAAGTTTCGTTCCATTCCTAGAACTTTTATTTTTGCACAAAAACAACATCATGGTAGTTCTGCTGAAAACAGCGTCAGTCCAGGGTTAGTTTCATTCAAATCATGCAAATTAGAGTCCAAAACAAGATGAAAAGCGTTAGGAAAAGTAGATACGTTGGAGACGTATCAACTGCCCCAAGCTTAAACCTTTGCTTGTCCTCAAGCAATTCAGTTGATAAACTGAAAGTGAAAAAAGAAAAACGTTTACGAACTCTTTTACTCCTGTTTACATAAATACGCTTAAACATCACCCAGGTTCTCAGCAAAGATCGTGACTAACCATATCAACAATAACTCTTAGAAATTATATTAACCCATATCAATGACATAATCAGCTAGTGAGCAATAATAAGATATCTCAAACAGCAACACGTTATCAAAATAACCATGATATAATATGACAATAGTGGTATCTCGCTAACCCTTTCCGAGACCGCAAAAACATAAATGCAGAGCACCTCCAAAGTTCAAGTAGCGACTAAACATTGTATTCATGGTAGAAAAGATCCAGTCATGCTAACACCCAACATTCACTACACACAATGCATAGGCATGACAACAGTGCTCCCAGATCTGGCGCTTATTTTAGAAGGTGCTGACACAACGTAAAAGTAAATAGATAGTCCCTTCGCAGAGGGAAGCAATGATTTGCAGAGGTGCCAGAGCTCAAGTTATAAAAACATAGGTAAATGATATTTTAAAAAATGCACCCTTCTAATTTACTTCATGACTATCAGTTATCAATATCCTCCATGCTAAACAGGCTAGTGGCGGTTCCCAAGCGGAAAAGTAAAGGTTTTGACTCCATTGGGAGTTTTTTTTTTGGTTTATTTGTAAGCTCTTTCTCTTTTGCATTTTGGGACTGAGAATCCCTATTACCGCCGTTTTCTCGTGCGATGGCGAGTGAATAAACACTTGACCTGAGAATTACCCGCTTAGCATGGAAGATACAGACCACCTCTTATCGTTCTATGAACGATCCAGGCACACAAAAAGGATATTTATTTGAAGTTTTTAGAGATGGCACATGTCGTGGGGTTGTCACGGCAGATGTCCTAAGGAAAGGACTTAATTGTGGAGCCATGTCGACGTGGTTAGCTTAAAGGGGTTAAAACGGGACAAGAGACACGAGAAGTTTATACTGGTTCGGCCCCTTGCGATGAGGGTAAAACCTAATCCAGTTTGAGGTGGAATTGCTGGGGTTTCGATTGCTAGGGAGCGAATCCGCTTGCCTGGCTTTCAATCTGTTGTTTCTTGCCCTAAGCCATTGCCGGGTCGTCCCCTTATATACACAGGTTGATGCCCTGCGGCCTACGGAGTCCCGGGCGGCTCATACAATCGTGTCTGGCTCGATGACTCATTGTTACAAGCCTTACAGTACAAGTTAAACATACATGGCGGTTTACACTTACGGCCTTTAAGTCGCTCTGGGCTTTGGGCCCTTTATACATTTACTCTTATTGAACCGCCATCTTCAACATGCTCCTGGACTTGGCCCATGAACCGCCATTGGTAACCCGACCCCTCCTGGGCGGGTCATATCAAATAGTTATATCCCCAACATTAGACCCTAGGTTTATTTGAACTTTGTTCATGTCAATCTTTCTTCATCTTCACACGAGATATCGTAACCCGCCATGACGTCAGTCTTTAAAATTGTGGTGACCCGCCATGATGCCAGTTGTTATTTACTTTTGAACTGCCCAGATCTTAACAAATCTCCGCATTTATTGAGACTTCGGTAATCGAGGCGCCTGTGTTGTTACTTATCTATTTTCCAGTCTCCTCGATTCCCGCGCTTGACCTTTATCCATTCACCTTATAAATAGGGCGATGGGTTCCTTTCCATCCTCCCCCTTTGCCTCTTCCTCTTCATCTCCTTCCTCGCGACGCCCACGCACACGAGCTCTGTCAGCGTCGTCGTCCTCTGTCTCATCCTCAACAACGTCCGCAACATCAACCTGACTTGACCAGATCTCTTCCGCGCCGCCGCGATTCATCAGCCCAGGTACGTTCTCCTCTTTCTTCCCGCCTTAGATCCATTAGGGTTCCTGCAAGCTCGCCGGAGTTCTTCTTCTTCTTCTGCAGTTTAGATTTTTCTTTTGAACTTGTCTCATCTAATGAAAAGGATCGATCTATCTCCATGAACTGCTTCATACTGATCTTAGGTCTGCGTGTTCATCATTTTGGCACCGTGGATCTAGGTCAGAATATCAGTCTGTGGAACTTGCGCGGTAACAGATTTAATTACTTGTCTTGATTTTGAATATACATCCTCATTGTAATAGATCCCATCTGGACTTTCTTGTTTTCTCGCCGCCACCATCTTAATTTTAGGTTTTTACTTTATTTTCTGAAGTGTTGTAGATCCAAAGTTTGCAGCTTCAATCTGTGAAAAATGTTTGTCTCAACACTTAGTAAAATCTGCCTTCTTGAGTATCAGTGGTTGTCATGGCAGCTTATCTCACCGGTTTATAGCTACCCATATGTCATTAGGCCCCATTTAAGCCGCCGTGCTGAACATATACAGTAGTCTGATTTCCGGTTTAATGAATTAATTTTGAACCGGCGAAAATGTTTCTTTCTTTTAGCCGTCTTTGTTCACAATGCCGCCGAAGACCGTTACCACGTGCAACTGGGTTCCTTCTGTCGTTACTGAGGCTACACTTGCTGATTTTGTAAAAATTGGGTATCTGCCAAAAAAATCCGTTATGCATTACCGCGCCCCTAAACCGGGCGAAGAGAAACCTCACCCGAAGGATGATGAAGTTATTGTCTTTTCTGATCACATGAACCAGGGTTTTCACCACCCGGCTCTAAGTTCTTCCGGGACGTTCTGCACTTCTTTCAGCTCCATTCACAAGACATCGGACCCAATTACGTGTCAAATATCTGCAACTTCCAAGTCTTCTGTGAAGTGTATCTTCAAGAGGAGCCCAACCTCGAGCTCTGCAGAGAGCATTTCTATTTAAACCGCCAAAATGAACTCACAAACGGACCCAGCTTGGAACTTGGAGCCGTCTCAATTCAAAGAAGAAGAGATTCTATCTTCTCTTATGCATGTCTACCGAGTCACCCCAAAGACTAGAATCAAACCTGGTTTTATTGCAAAGACGCCTCCCCGGCTGATGAAAATCCGCTGCTCGGTTATCGTGTCCAGCGTTTGGACCCAAAGCATCCTCTTGCTGAGAAACTTACCGCCGTGGAGCGCAAAAAACTTTCTCCCACTTTTGCAAAGGTCAGGGCCCTACTGGGAAATGGGCTAACCGGAATTGACTTGGTCCAGTGTTGGATTGCTTGGCGAATCATTCCTTTGAGCCGTAGGACCGGCTTAATGTGTGCTTATACTGGTGAGACCACAGATCCATTACGCCACACCCCTGAGGACTTGATTGAGGATACAATCACAGAAATGACCAAGGCCCTCTTAAACGAAAGCCTAGGAGACTGCAGCAAAGTGGGCCTGAGCCCTTTCTGCAAACTTAACCCGGCACCAGATGTGAGTCTTGCTTTTAACCTTTCTTGCTTTACTATTTGATTCTCTTGTCAACTCAACCTTGCCGACTTTCACAGGATAAATCAAGTTTCTAGAAGAAAACCTATGACCACGAGGCTGCCAAAAAGGCCAGAGCTGTCAAGAAAGCCGCCAAGAAAGCCGTGAAAAAGACAAAGAAGAAACCAAGTACTTCTGAATTGTTTGAATTGAACGACATCTCTGAGTTGGAGGTAGCCCTTGACTCTCTTGGCTCCTTTTTCAATTATCTTATTGACACTGATTATTGTCAGGACGACACGGGGGCCAGCCAGGCTGTTGATGAAGAGCTAATTACTATATCCTCCGGCTCAGAAACCTTGCCAAAACAGAAAATTCGACGAGTAACCCGGAAAGTAAGATTTTCACACCCTTTAGCTCATTTGGATCCTCACTTCCTTTTGAAGCAACAGCAACACGTGAACCGACATCAGACTCGGACCACCAGAGATGAAGAACTGTCGTCCGGCTTACCGAACACTCCGGTTCGTCGGAAACATCAAAATGAGGTCCTTCTGCACTCAAACTCTCTTTACCCGTTGGCGGGTCTCATTCGTCAACCACTGAACTCTTCCGATTCAAACAATCAGGAGGTCTCTTGCTCTTCGTCTGGCGATTCATCTCAAACTCAGTTGCCAGCTTTCAGGACTGCCCCTGGGTAATAATTATTCCTTGTCTTACTTTTCTTTATGTCTTTATAACTTTGTACAGACACATCTTAACATGCGCAGTGGCCAAGCCAAACCCTGTAAGAGAGCAAAGCGAGTAAAATGGTGACTGATCCAAAAATCATTGAGCCAAAGCAGCAAGTCTTAGCCACAGATGTTCAGAGGCAAACAGAGGAATCTACTCACAATGCTCCTCCTGAAATTCCTGACGTCTCTCTTGACCCTGCCAATGTCATCTCTGTGACTGCTGAACCATCAATCCCAACTGAGCCGGCAGAGAAGCAGACTGAAGATGTCACAATTACTGGCATCGGCTTTAGAGAACCGGGCAATCCAACTGTTCTGGCCAAACACACTTCCAAACAGGAACTTGCTGAGAAACAGAAGGTAAGATTTGATATGACTCATTATGCGCAGTTGAGCAGTAGTGAAGTGCTCTTCGGATATCTCAGCCAAGTCCACATCAGCCATGACCTGGAAATTGATATGGTGAAACAGATGCATAAGAAGTTTGAGGTATGAATCTTGACTAAATTATATACATCCTTCCAGCCCCCAAGTCTATTGGATTTGATAGAATTGAATATGCTATAGACTTAGAATAGCGTGAGTATTTTTCATAGAATCCTTTCAGATTCGACACTTATCTTAATAGGAAACCTAACTTTGATGAACGTTGACCCTGTAGCCCCCAATGGCCGGCTTAATCAGTATGAATGAGTCAGTCCTATTCATCATTGTGTAGAACTTGCCTGTATACCCCTCATAAGCCGGTGGTCAATGCTTATAGTGCCACCGGGTTAGCATAAATGAATGATAAGAAAGAAGCAATATGCATTAGCCCCCAAGTGCCAAGCACTATTCCTTGCAAAGTGCTTGGGACTTTATTGATATGAACCGGCACTTAAAGAACACTTCAACATCCATTAGCCCCCAAGTGCCTAGTACTCTTGCTTGTAAAGTGCTTGGCACTTTATTGATATGAACCGGGACATAAAGAACACTTCAGCATCCATTAGCCCCCAAGTACCAAGTGTTGTTGCTTGCAAAAGGCTTGGGACTTAAATTCTTGTAACCCGAATAATAATTTATTCCATAACCCCTTGTTTGTACAGGATACCACTTATGAATTGCAATCGCAATTAGATGATGCCAAGGGCCGGCTTAAGTTTCAAGAATCTGAGATCCAGAAGGCTGAATCGAAATTTCAATTTAGTCTCACTGAAACGGAGGATTTGAAGGCTAAATTTGAAACGGAGAAGTCTGCTTGGGCGGAAGAGAGAACCGCCTTGGTACAGCGAGCCAAAAAGCAGATGCAACTCTTGTAGAGGCGATCGCTGAGCTTACCGGTTTAAAACACCGTGTATCTCAAATGACTTCAGCTATCTTTGGTAAGCTGCCATGTTGAAAATTGAATCTTTCCTTTAGTAACATAAACCGCAACTAACCAATTTATGACTCATGCAGGTAGCAGGAGCAGTAATCTTGCCATAGAGCTGCTTGTGAAGCTTAAAGTTGTTTACACACTTGTTGAACAGTTATAGACAGGAGCTCAACGTGCATTGGCTACCGTCTCTCCGTCCAACCAGGCACCAAATATTTTTTGTAGATATATTGAAGAAACTTTTTGTGCTGCCTGCCATGATTGATGAGATGAAACGGTCGTCTGCGAGAGCCGGTGCCGTAACAGCTTTGAGTCGGGCTAAGGCGTGGCTACCAGAGTTAGACTGAGCCGACTTAGCCACTAGCTATCCAAGTCTGAAGGAAGATGGCACATCTTTTGATCAAATAGACTTTGCTGCATGTGTTAAAGATATCCGCCCTTTAGCCAGCCTGATTGCCAGTGAAACGGATCTGTCGAGATATCAGCTGGCTTACAACATAGAAAACTAGAAGATGCCCTCTCCAGCTTACAAAGTGATGGAGCTAATCCCTCCAATCAGTAAGTATACTTTCGCCCCTGAAATTGATCCGTCTGTACTTATCGATGAAGAAGCTGAATTTGAAGCTTTGACTGGCGTCTATTGGTTGTCACAAAACTTTCAGATAGAGGAGGACGAAGAACCAGAGAAGGGTAATCCGGAGGCTTCAATGCAGCAAGGCCAGGAAGATTGAATCGCCGGGCGGTTTACATACTTGATCCCTTAGAAAAACACTTTATTTTGATTGGCTCACGGAGTCTTGTAATAGGGTATTAAAACTTTAATCTGTCGTGCCATTGTGCACGGTCCTGCCTCTGCATAATACTATTGATCCTTAGTTGCAGAAACACCACTTTATGCTTATGACAATGCTGACTTGTGTATATCAAATTAGTCCTTATCCTGCACATAAACAGATAACAAGTGCCCTGGCGGTTTACCGCCGGGCGGGTCATAGTGCCCCACCGGTGCCACTAGGGACAGATGGTCCATAACCATGGCCGGCTTAATTACCATGTTTAATGTCTTTGTGGAAAATAATCATATCTGTAATGTATGTTTAAACTGCCGGTTTTATCAATCTTCATGCAATTATAGTCTTGTAGAGCTATTGCTCCAGACATAAGATTGTTACCTTCTGGCAACTTAGAGCCGTTCGTTAAGTCGGGTTGCAAAGACCCAAAGAGGCTTCAAATATGAGCCATAAGTAAAGGCAACTTGGCCGAACTTGCAAAAAAACACACCGCAAAAGAAAAACCCAGAAATAACAAAAGAACCAAAGAAAAAGAGATCAAAAAACATCCGAGGCTTTTGCAGGCTGCCAAGCCAAAGGTTCTTCTTCAATGAAACTAGCATGTTGGCCACTGGAAGGTACGTGCGTGCTATGAGCCAGCTCTCACAGTACCCAATCGACATTTGAACCTAGACAAGTATAGATCTTTGCTTTAAAGATAGACTTGTCTAGAGTACGCGGCGTCGGAGTTGCATCTTGCCTCACAGGCCGATTTATCCAAGTTTCAAGGAAGGCAACATTTTGAGCCTGGATCTATCCTCACTATCTATAAGCCGTGCTCTCGCATGACAGTCGGCGTTTGAACCTTAGCAAGTTCAGGTCTTTGGTCGAATACGCCAGATAAGACTGATCGCCAAGAGTTCGTCGGGTCAATCAGGATAACCTGATGGAGTTGAAGCAGCTGGGTACAGGTAGGATGACCCACAGGTTATGTCCTCTTTGGTGGAATACGCCTATGTTTGAACATAACCCGGTCAAATAGGTAGTAACAATGTGTTCTCTTTGGTCGAATACGCTTATGTTTGAACAGGAAGCCCCCAAGTGACATACTTACGAATTATTCTCATCGAGGACCTATGTTTGAGCCGTGCGATGCATCCAACTCTCTTTGGTCCCTGCAATTTGGGCGTCAAGCCTCTTGAGTAAACATGTAGGATGATGACAAGGACTCAGCTTCGAGGAAGTGAAAACGACAGAGGCCCCAAATTATCACGGATGCCGGCTTTATTATATTGTTCTAATATTTACATCATCAAACTATGTACATCATAAGAGCCAGTGGCTCAAGTATAGTAAGGCCGGAGATGAGCAATATTCCATGGCCGACAGGTCTCCTCCTCTGATGTGCGTGAATCCTTGTGTTCTCGAACTTCAATCAGATAGTATGACCCGTTATGCAGATTCTTGCACATGACGAAAGGTCCTTCCCAAGGCGGTGATAGTTTATGCATACCAGTTTGATCTTGGATGAGCCGGAGTACTAAATCGCCCTCTTGAAAGGTTCTGGTTTTGACCTGACGGCTGTGATACCATCTTAAATCATGTTGATAGATCGCTGAACGAGCCACCGCGAGATCACGCTCTTCATCCAACAAATCCAATGCATCCTGACATGCCTTCTCATTATCAGCTTCAACGTAAGCCGCCATTTGAGGCGAGTCATGACGGATATCACTAGGAAGAACCGCCTCAGCTCCATAGACCATGAATAAAGGTGTGTAACTTGTAGATCTGTTGGGTGTTGTATTGATGCTCCATAACACTGAAGGTAACTCCTCCACCCAACAACCCGGCGTTCTCTTCAAAGGAACCATAAGCCGGGGCTTGATGCCTCGCATAATCTCTTGATTAGCCTGTTCCGCTTGACCATTAGATTGGGGGTGAGCCACGGAGGAGACATCAAGTCGAATGTGCTCACGTTGAAAAATTCCCTCATAGCACCTTTGGACAAATTAGTGCCATTATCCATTATGATATTGTGGGGAAAACCAAAATGGAAAATCACCTTCTTGATGAATTGAACCGCCGTTTCTGCATCACACTTGCTAACCGGCTCCGCCTCAATCCACTTGGTAAACTTATCCACTGCCACCAAGAGGTGGGTTATCTTATCCCTGGACCTCTTGAAAGGCCCAACCATATCAAGCCCCCAACTCGCAAACGGCCAAGTTATTGGGATCATCCTCAACTCTTGAGCTGGAACATGAGCACGCCGTGAAAACTTCTGACAACCGTCACATCTGCTGACCAAGTCTTCAGCATCAGCATGAACCGTCAACCAATAGAATCCATGTCGAAGGGCTTTGGACACAAGAGATTTAGAGCCGGCGTGATGACGACAATCTCCTTCATGGATCTCTCACAGGATCTCACAGCCTTCCTCGGGAGAGACGCAACGTTGAAATGCCCCTGTAACACTGTGATGGTGCAATTCTCCATTGACAATTGTCATTGACTTAGACCGCCGGGTTATTTGCCTGGACAAAATTTCATCCTCAGGTAGCTCACCCCGGGTCATGTAAGCCAAATAAGGAACCGTCCAGTCAGGTATAACATGAAGAGCTGCCACCAACTGTGCCTCCGGGTCAGGAATAGCAAGGTCCTCCACTGTGGGTAACTTCAAAGATGGGTTAATCAAAACATCCAAAAATGTGTTGGGCGGTACCGGCTTACGCTGAGATCCTAACCGGCTTAAGGTATTGATACGTCCAAAACGTATCTATAATTTCTGGTTGCTCCATGCCACTTTTGGGTGATATTGCTATGATATTCATACACTTCCATACACTTTTGATCATATTTGGACTAACTTACTAATCCAGTGCACCCCAGTGCCAGTTTCTGTTTTCGGCTGTTTTTGTATTTCAGGTTTTCACGTTTAGAGAACTGCCCAGAAAAATTATATAAAAAATCAGCGTTCCGGAAACAACACTGCGTCCGGAGGGCAGCCTGGGGGGGCCACCGGGGCTCCAGGCGCCCTGGCGGCGCGCCCCCCCTGGGCCGCGCCGGGGGGGCACCTGGGCCCCCCGAAGCTCCCCCGGTGCCCTACTTTGGCATATATTTAAAGGGTCCTCCGTAACCCTCAGAACAGGAACTCTTTTCGCGATCCCATCTCTGTTCCGCCGCCGCCGCCGCTTCCAAGATCGGGAGCACCAGGAGAACTCTTCCCAGCACCCTGCCGGAGGGGAGGATCACCACCGGGAGCTTCTCCACCACCATGGACGCCTCCCGGATGACTCGTGAGTAGTCTCCCTTGGACCATGAGTCCATGACCAGTAGCTATGTGATGTTCTCCTCCCGTTCTTGTGCTTCACTAATTAGTCCTCGTGAGCTGCCCTACATGATCGAGGCACCTATGTAATCCTTATGCTGTTGCTATGTTGAGTTTGCTGGGTCCGATGGATTATGAGATTATGTTCAGATTGATCTTGAGTAATATATTTGATTCACCTCTTTTATATTTTTGTTCATAAGTAATTCTTGCATGTTCTCCGTTGTTATTTATTGCTTTGGCCGAGTAATAGGTAGTGACTGCAAGAGGGAACGTTATGCTCGATTGTGGGTTCATGCCCCTCGATGACTAGCTTGAGTGACAGAAACATGAGTCTAGGGGATGTGCTGTTGCCACAAGGGGGAAAACAACGGTGCTTGTGCCCGCGGGTGCAAGGATTGTTTACTTTACGCAAAGTTCTTTTAATGCAGTTGTCTGTTGCATTGAGTTTACACTATGGGTGGGACTCGCAACTTAATACCAGCGAGATGTTCTGGATAGATATCTCAAGGTGGATGATTAGTAGTAGATATTGATGGATTTCGGTCTACTTACTTTGGCGTACCGCCCATGCTTTGAACCTCAACCTTTCTTTCAATATAGTCAGCGTTGGTTTGCGTTCGTGGTCCTGTCAATTGCCCAGCTGTAATTTGTTTACCTCACATAGCTGTTTTATCGTCTTTTGGGAGAGAGACATCACTAGTGAACATCATGAGACTCCGGTCCATATTACCAACATTGATCACATCCACTATTTACTTTTCGTTATTACTTACCATTGCAAAACACTATCTATCACTACTATCATTGCTTTTAATCCTTTGTGAACTACAAGGCCGGAGGGATTGACAACCTCTCTGTACTCGTTGGGAGCAAAGTTATTTGTATCTGTGTGCAGGTCCACGTTGGTTGCTACTAATCTGGCGCCGTAGCAATTGACACCTACTTGTTGAACCTAGGAGTCTCTGGGGATTCAATCCTTAGCATCTTTGCTAAGGGAAAACACTTCTACAATACTGCATCTTACACCTTCCACTTGGGGTAACCAACGAGGGGTTCGAGGCCCATCAGGTATCAGCCGCCTCGTTCTTCCTTCGATCAATGTGCTCAACTTGGTAACCCTTGAAGTGACCTGCAATTGCATCAACCTCTCAACGATAAGCTGCCATGAGCGGATCCTTGGATTCCCAAGTACCAGAAACCTGCTGAGCTACCAGATCTGAATCGCCAAAGCATATCACCCGGCTTAAGTTCATCTCCTTGGCCATCCGAAGACCATGGAGCAAGGCCTCATACTCAGCTACATTATTAGTACAAGGGAACATTAATCGGAGAACATAAGAAATTTTATCACCTCGCGGGGAAGTTAAGACAACTCCAGCCCTTGAGACTTCTAACTGCCTGGACCCATCAAAGTGAATAGTCCAATAAGTGTTATCCAAATTTTCCTCACGCGTTTGCAATTCTGTCCAGTCATTGATAAAATACACGAGCGCTTGTGACTTGATGGCTGTTTGAGGCACATATTTTAAACCATTGGGCCCAAGCTCAATGGCCCACTTGGCTACCCGACCTGTGGCTTCTCTGTTTTGGATGATGTCCCCTAAGGGAGCAGAACTCACCACCATAATAGGATGACCCAGGAAATATTGCTTGAGCTCCAGGCTTGCCATGAAGACCCCATATACCAGCTTCTGCCAATGCGGATACCTCTGCTTGGACTCAATAAGTACATCGCTGATATAATAAACCAGCCGTTGAACCGGATATTCCTTACCGGCCTCTTTACTTTCCACAACAATGGCCACACTGACAGCCCGACTATTTGCAGCAACACATAAAAACAAAGGCTCTTTGTCAATGGGAGCAGCAAGAACCGGCGGCTCAACCAATTGCTTCTTAAGTGCCTCGAACACCTCATTGGCAGCTTCACCCCAGACAAAATTTTCTGTCTTTTTCATCATTTCATACAGAGGGATAGCCTTCTCACCTAGGCGGCTTGTGAACCAGCTCAAAGCCGCTATCCGTCCTACCAAGCGATGGACATCCTTGACACACTTTGGCCTCGCCAAGGAAGTGATAGCCTTGATTTTCTCCGGGTTAGCCTCGATGCCTCACTCAGAGACCAAAAAACCCCAAAAGCTTGCCTGCTAGAACACCAAAAACACACTTGGCCAGGTTAAGCTTCATATTGTACACCCGGAGATTGTCGAACGTCTCCTTCAAATCGTCGATCAGGGTCTCCTTCTTTCTGGATTTAACCACAATATCATCCACATAAGCATGAACATTACGCCCGATCTGGCCGTGAAGGCAATTCTGTACACACCGCTGGTAAGTCGCCTGGGCACTCTTGAGCCCGAAAGACATAGACACATAGCAGAAGGCTCCAAATGGAGTGATGAAAGTTGTCTTCTCCTGGTCCTTAACTGCCATCTTGATCTGATGATACCCAGAATAAGCATCCAAAAAACTCAAACGCTCACAACCCGTCGTAGCATCAATAATCTGATCAATACGAGGGAGGGCGAATGGTCCAGCTGGGCAAGCCTTGTTCAAGTCCATGCAATCCACACACATTTGCCAAGTGTCGTTCTTCTTAAGCACCAAAACCGGGTTAGCCAGCCACTCAGGATGAAAAAAATTCAACGATGAACCCAGCCGCCAAGATCCGAGCCACCTCTTCACCAATGGCCTTCCGTCTCTCCTCGTTAAAACGGCGAAGAAACTTTTTGACCGGCTTATACTTCGAATCAATATTAAGAGTGTGCTCAGCGAGTTCTCTTGGTACACCCAGCATGTCTGAAGGTTTCAATGCAAATATGTCCCGGTTCATACGAATGAACTCAATGAGCGCGCTTTCCTATTTTGGATCCAGATTAGCATTGATGTTGAACTGTTTAGATGAGTCGCCAGTTACAAAGTCAACTAGCTTGGTGTCGTCCGCCGATTTAAACTTCAACAAAGGGTCATGCTCTGTGGTTGGCTTCTTTAAAGACGTCATATCTGCCGGGCCAACATTATCCTTGTAGAATTTCAGTTCCTCGGTGGCACAAACTGACTCTGCGTAAGCAGCATCACCTTCTTCACATTCCAAGGCTATCGTGCGACTCCCATGCACTATGATGGTCCCCTTGTCACTCGACATCTTAAGCTGCAGATAAACATAACACGGCCTCGCCATGAATTTAGCATAAGCCGGCCGCCCAAACAGAGCATGATACGGGCTGTGGATCCTAACAACCTCAAACGTTAGAGTTTCCGTTCTGGCATCATATTCATCCCCAAAGGTTACCTTCAAACCGATTTTGCCCACCGGGTATGCCGACTTACCAGGCACCACTCCATGGAAAATAGTATTGGATGGTCTCAGATTCTTGTCAGTTAATCCCATACGACGGAAATTATTATAGTAAAGGATATTGATACTGCTGCCTCCATCCATGAGCACCTTAGTGAATTTTTATCCTCCAACCTGAGGCGCCACCACCAAAGCCAACTGACCCAGATTATCAACCCGGGGCGGGTGATTCTCAAGGCTCCACACAATGGGCTGCTCAGACCATCGCAAGAAACGGGGAACTGCCGGCTCGACAGCATTCACCGCCCTTTTATGAAGTTTTTGATCCCGCTTGCACAGACTCATGGTAAAAATGTGGTACTGCCCACTGCTTAGCTCCTTCAGGTTACTCTGATAACTGGAGTGCTGCTGATTCCCTTGATTGTTCTGCTAGTTGTTGCCGCCTTGATTACCTTGGCCTTGAAACCCAGAACGTGAGCCGCCGCCTCCGTAACCCGGACCATGTGAGCCAGACCCTGAACCGCCGTTCGGTCCATGGCTATTCTGGATAGACTCCCTGAAGTGTCTCATAATGCTGCAATCCTTCCTCAGATGGGTAGCCAGCATTTCTTCAGTTCCATGCTTTGGACATGGCTGATTCATTACTTCATCAAGGTTATATCTCGGAGGCGGCTTCCCCTTGTGACGCTGGTTAAAATTACGTGTTGCCGTGTTAGCTACACAATCATCAGCTTTGCGCTTACCGCCATTGCTCTGATGGGCCGGGTTAAACTGATGTCCTCTCGTATCATTGCTCTTCTTTCCCTTTCCTGATCTTTCAGCCTCAGATTCGGGGTCCTTGGTACTATCAAAGTCGGCATATTTGACGAGCCGCCATAAGCTCCCCCATGTCATCGCAATGACATGTAAGCCGCCCCAACTTCTGCTTGAGTGGAAGGAAACGACAATTCTTTTCCAACATTAAAACTGCTGAGTCAGCATTGATTTTATCTGAAGAATGTATAATGGTTGAAACCCCGCTCACCCAGCTGGTCGTTGACTCGCCCTCGTTCTAAACACAAGAAGCTAAATCCACGATTGACATCGGCTGCTTGCAGGTATCCTTGAAATGTCGGATAAACTTGGCCTTTAGCTCTGCCCACGATCCAATGGAGTTGGGGGCAATCCTTTCAACCAGTAGCGGGTTGTGCCTTCCAGCATCATGGTGAAATACTTAGCACATGCGGCCTCACTAACATCTAGCATATCCATAGCCATCTCGTAACTCTCCACCCAAGCCTCGGGGGGTTGATCTGCTGTGTAGTTGGGCACCTTATGAGGGCCCTTGAAGTCTTTGGGCAAACGCTTGTTCCATATAGCCGCCGTTAAGCATGACATGCCCCAAGCTCGAGAAGTTCTACATGTCTCTACTGAAGTTGTCGGGTAATACGGGGCCGGCTAACGATCCGCAGCGTGAGCCGCCAGCTCGGCCTCTCGGCGTGTCCTGCCCTGGTCTACTAAGTCCTATGCATTGGAACCATGTCGCGCCGGGTCATCCCCACAAGGCTGGTCACGGTGCCACTCCGTGCTTGAAACCACTAGCGAGTCAACGTGCCGGCTGTAGCTAACGCTTGGACGAGGGGTCGCGTGAATCCGGTCAAAACTATAAGAATAAGCCTGCTGTTGTGCCAGCACTGTTTGAAGGAGTTCTCGGGCCCTCTGGGTTTCTACCGCCACCGGAGTTTCACCCTCAACTGGCAGAGCCGCCAATCTCGTTGCTGTTGCAATCATGTTATCCAGAGTTGGAGTAATGACCCGCCGGCGTCGCCGGGTGATGAGGCGCAATGTGGATTTGATTCATATATGGAGAACCTCTCATGCGCGGTTGAACCGGCGCTCCGCCCCCTGGTGCTTCAGTCGTCCGGTTTATCCCCAGCGGGTTACTGGTCCCTACTCCGGTTGTGTTAAAGAGATTACTTGGCTCGTAAACAAAGGGCATACAACTCGGGTGCTTCCTCCTCATGAATTCCTGAGTAGCATTCTGATCCACCCTAAGCCGGTACAAATCTGCTTGAATCCGCTGAGTCTAGGCGTCCAAAACAGCCCGTTCTGCAGTCATCTTGGCGTTCTCCGTCGCGAGGTCTTCTTTTGCTTGCGCTATCTCCTGTCGTAGCTTAGACACATCTGCCTTGTGCTGCTCCTGGTTGTCCGGGGTTACCTCCGTTCCCATCAGAGTCGCGAGATCCTCCAACAGATCTATCAAGACTTGAGTCGGTGGGCGTGTTGGTCCGCCCGCGCCCGCCGCAGTTGCCGTCGCACCGGGTGTTATGGCCCCAGCGACTGTCAAGCCGAGAGTCAGCTGGGTGCCAATCATAAAAATCGCGACCCTGTTCGGCGGCTCACGGGGGTCCAAAATACTGTTACCATCGGACCAACCCCCAAGACGTCTGCTCTGCATCTGATACATTGAATTAGTATCGCCCGTGGAAGATTCACCGTCAGAGAGAATGACCGTCTCACTGCGAGATCCAGAGCCTCCAGCGCCCCAGATATATCCAACAAAGGCACGCTTCACGGGGGATTGAACCCGGGCAGGTCGCTGATACGTCTCCAACGTATCTATAATTTTTTATTGCTCCATGCTATTATTTATGAAGTCTTGGAAGTTTAATGGGCTTTATCATTCACTTTTATATCATTTTTGGGACTAACCTACTAACCCAAAGGCCCAGTCCAGATTGCTGTTTTTTGCCTGTTTCAGGGTTTTGCAGAAAAGGAATATCAAACGGAGTCCAAACGGAATGAAACCTTCGCGAGAGATATTTTTGGAGGAAATCACGCACGATAGACTTTGGGGCCAAGCCAGGAGACAGAAGGGCCACCCTCGAGGGTGGGGGGCGCGCCCCCTTTCCCAGGGCGCGCCCCCTGCCTCGAGGGCAGCCCTTGTGGCCCCTGGTGCCCCTCTTCTTCCTATATATACCTACGTACCCCGAAATTCCATACGCAGAGAGAAAATCCTAATTCCACCGCCGTAGCTCCCTTGGAGATCCCATCTTGGAGCCTGTTCCGGGAGGAGGATCCATCACAGAGGCCTTCATCATCATCATCATCATCGCCCTCACCATGAGTTGTGAGTAGTTTACCTCAGACCTTCGGGACCATAGCTAGTATCTAGATGGCTTCTTCTCTCTCTCTGGATCTCAATACAAAATTCTCCTCGGTCTTCGAGGAGATCTATTCGATGTTATCTCTTTTTGCGGTGTGTTTGTCGAGATCCGATCAATTGTGAGATTATGATCAGGGTTATCTATGAAAGATATTTGGTTCTTCTCTGAACTTTTTATGTGTGCTCATAATATCCTTGCAAGTCTCTTTGAATTATTGGTTTGGTTTGGCCTACTAGATCTATAGTTCTTGCAATGGGAGAAGTGCTTGGCTTTGTGTTCAATCTTGCGGTGTCCTTTCCCAGTGACAGTAGGGGCAGCAAGGCACGTATTGTATTGTTGCCATCGAGGATAAAAAGATGGGGTTTTCATCATATTGCTTGAGTTTATCCCTCTACATCATGTCATCTTGCTTAAGGCATTACTCTGTTCGTATGAACTCAATACACTAGATGCATGCTGGATAGCGGTCGATGTGTGGAGTAATAGTAGTAGATGCAGAATCGTTTCGGTCTACTTGTCTCGGACGTGATGCCTATATACAATGATCATGCCAAGATAATCTCATAATTATTCGCTTTTCTATCAATTGCTCGACAGTAATTTGTTTACCCGCCGTAGAATACCGCTATCATGAGAGAAGCCACTAGAGAAAACTATGGCTCCCGGGTCTATCCTTATCATATTACTTTCCCGTCAATTTCTGTTGTCGTTGTTTATTTGCTTTCTTTACTTTCTGTTTCTATATCAAAAATACCAAAAATATAATTATCATCTCTATCAGATCTCACTATCGCAAGTGACCGTAAAGGGATTGAAACCCCTTATCGCGTTGGCTGCGAAGTTCTTATTTGTTTGTGCAGGTGCGTGGGATTGGCACGTGGTCTCCTACTGGATTGATACCTTGGTTCTCAAAAACTGAGGGAAATACTTACGCTACTTTGCTGCATCTCCCTTTCCTCTTCGAGGGAATACAACACAAGCTCAAGAAGTAGCAGTCGCGCACGCTGAGCCGTCTCGATGATGTCGGTGCAAGTGTCTGGCTCAGGGCCCGGTTCGCCGATCTTGCCAATGAAGACGTGGATTCCGCCGAAGGGGGCCCGGTACCCGTACTCAATTGAGCTGGCCTCGGGATCCCAGCCTGCATCGTCAATGTAGAGCTTGCCGCGACGACTCTTGGTCATCCGGCCCATAGCGTATCCCTTGAGCCCCTCAAAGTTGCCCTTCAAGAACTCGAAACCATCGTGCACGGCCCCCATGGTGGGCGCCAACTGTCATGGGGTTGTCACGGCAGATGTCCTAAGGAAAGGACTTAATTGTGGAGCCATAGCAACGTGGTTAGCTTAAAGGGGTTAAAACGGGACAAGAGACACGGGAAGTTTATACTGGTTCGGCCCCTTGCGATGAGGGTAAAACCTAATTCAGTTTGAGGTGGGATTGCTGGGGTTTCGATTGCTAGGGAGTGAATCTGCTTGCCTTGCTTTCGATCTGTTGTTTCTTGCCCTAAGCCGCTACCGGGTCGTCCCCTTACATACACAGGTTGATGCCCTGCGGCCTACGTAGTCTCGGCTAGCTCATACAATCGTGTCCGGCTCGGTGACTCATTGTTACATGCCTTACAGTACAAGTTAAACATACATGGCGGTTTACACTTACGGGCTTGAAGTCGCTCTGGGCTTTGGTCCCTTTATACATTTACTCTTATTGAACCGCCATCTTTAACATGCTCCTGGGCTTGGCCCATGAACCGCCATTGGGTAACCCGGCCCCTCCTGGGCGGGTCATATCAAATAGTTATATCCCCAACAGCACATGCAAATTTACTTAGGACGACAGGGTAATACCGCATATAGGTAGGTATGATGGACTCGTCTGGAATAACTTGGGTTCAAGATTTTTGATGTACAAGCAGAATTCCCACTTAGTATAGGTGAAGGCTAGCAAATAGATTGAGAAGCGGCCATCTAGAGAGCAAGAACGTTCATGAACATACATTATGCATAATAAATATTGGACACCAGCATGAGTAGGATATGGACACCATGAACAAAAATATCATAGAGGCTATGTTGGTTTTGATTCAACTACGTGCATAAACATGTGCCAAGTCAAGCCACTCGAACATTCAGAGGAGGATACCATATCATCATACTGCATCACAATCATTATCAACTCCTAACTACTTATGCATGGCATGAGAAACTATAATCTCTAATTGTCATTGCAAACATGTTTAATCATAATGAGCTGAATCATGGATACTAGGTTAAACATATTTACAGAAACAAGAACAAGTTGAGTTCATACATGTTTCTCTCTGCGACGACCAGTACATCGAATATCGTCATTATTGCGTTTCACTTGCACGACCGAACGATATGAAAATAATATCAGTGCAAGATTGCCGTGGACTAAGCTGGAATCTGCAAACATTTTATTCAACAGGAGAAGACAAGGTAAAATGGGTTTTTGTTAGATCAACAATTATGCATATGAGAGCTACTCAACATTTTCATCGTGGTCTTCTCCTTGGTACGACTCAATGAATAGAAAAGAAATTCAGAGAAACACACTCAAATATTTTTGGAGTTTTTGGTTTTCTAGAACAAGCAAGTAAAAAGGGAAAGCAAAAACGAGAAAAACTATTTACACGGGAAAGCTCCCAACAAACAAAAGAAGAACAAGGAAATCTTTTTGGGTTTTCTTTTTGGTGCTTCTACAAATTATTCTAGAAAGAAAAGCAAAAGGAAGTGGGAAATATTTTGGTATTTTCTCAAGTTTTTCAAACACACAAGAAGAAAGCGAGAAAATAAAATTAAGAATGGATAATACAATGAAAAAGTATGGACACCGACAACTGAGATGTGTGTACATGAATGTATAGTTGGTGAGAAACACGTACTCCCCCAAGCTTAGGCTTTTGGCCTAGCTTGGTGATCACCACTCGAAGAAGCCATGGTGTCCCATGTTGAATTGATGAGGAGCGGGCACCTGAGGGTCCCACTCTTGAGGCTCCTCTTGTGCTGCTGCAAGGTTGTTCCGGTAAGCGACGATGTCCTCAAGCATAATCATGTACCCGCCCTGGCAATAGGATCAAACAAAGCAGGTGCAGGCAGTGGAATGATATCACAAGTAATCACGCTAAAAACTAGGTTATAAGGAATACGAATCTTAGGATAATCGACAACAGTAAACTGGTGGAGATCCATAGCAACACGATCTAGGTAGACCTTGGGTAAAGGTAAATCATGGAGGCGTATCTAAACGTTAAAGTGGGTCGCCAAACGAGTGGCGTAAATACCTCCATGTATTGTACCCTTAGATTTATTAATATGGAGGGGCGCGCCACAATAGCTCCCAAGCAATAAGTGTTTTCACCCTCTAGTGCACGACGCAAAATAGCAAGGTCTGGTGAACTAAGTGCACCCACCTTCTCTCTAGTTAACAAGAATTTTGTAATGAAAAAGGCAAAATAACGAATAGCAGGAAAATGCAAGCCAGCAGCAGTGATACCCGACACCCCTCTCTCATCACCCACTATAAGAGTGCGGGAAAATCTTTCAAACTCTGCGGGTCTGGGCTCTGCCAAATTACCATCAGTAGGAAGCAAGCATATTTTGCAAAATTCAGTAAGCAGTATCTGATAGGGTTCATCATATAATTTAAACTGCACCTCGGGGGTTATTCCTAGGGAGGAAATTAAAACTTTGCACAAAGGTATTAGTGAGGAGATGATACTGTTCACATTCAGCCGTAATGATGTCGGTGAGGCCAGCATTAGCAGCATATTGTGCAAACTTTTGAAGAATTTCGGCATCTTCCATGAACAGAGTATGCGGCCATTCGCATGGCCGTATCTCTGCCAATCTCTGGACGTGGAGATCACTATTAGATGACACCCCAATCACTCCTTTGGAGTTCTTCTTAGAAGCAAACTTCCTAAAAATACTCATGTTTTTCCCTATGAACAAAATTCTGAAATTTTTAGTCCACAAAAATTTGTCAACAAAACTTCATAATATCAATAGCAACTACTCATAGGGATACATAGAAGCCATAGCAAGCATTCAAACTACTTAGAACTCTAAGAATTCAACATGCAAGCTCGTCTACAACACCACCAAGAGTAGCTAATTATTCAAATTATAAACCACTAAAACAAAAACTAATTGGACAAATAGTGGAGTCACATACCAAGCAACAATCCCCCAAAATATTTTCGGAGATGGAGCTTCGAGCAAAGAGATCGAAATCTGCGGGGTTGAGAGCAAGAACACGAGAGAGAGAGAGAGAGAGAAAGAGAGAGAGAGAGAGAGAGAGAGAGAGAGAGAGAGAGAGAGAGAGAGAGCAATGGTGGATTTTTTTCTCGAGGTAGGTGATGAAGTGGTACAAAAAGATAACGGAGAGAGGTCATGTGGGGACCACAACCCACCAGGATGTGCCTGGGGGTCCTGGCGCGCCCAGGTGGATTGTGCCCACCTAGTGCACCTCCCTCTGATGTTATTTGCACCAGAAATTCTTAAATATCCAGGAAAAAACGTGTTAAATTTTTAGGGCATTCTGAGAACTTTTATTTTTGGCCCATTTTTTTATTGCACGGGAAATTTAGAAAGCAGACGAAACATGGCATTTTATTTTATTTAACTAATAGAAACAGAGAAAATAAAAGGCATGGAGAGAAGGTAGTGCTTACTAAATTCATCAACTTCATACCTCTCAAAAATGATTCATTAATAAGGTTGATCAAGTCTTATTAACAACCACTTTCGATTAGCATAAAACCAAAGAACTTTCGTCAATCACTAAGTTACCTCAACAGGGATATGAAAGTCCCCAACAATAAGCATTTCATATTTCTTTTTAATAGTAGATAGAGGTATTTGAAAACTTCCAATAGTGATTGACGGAGATTTTTCAATAACATAAACACCATTCACTTGGAATTTTTTCTTCGGAAAGTGCACCGTATGCTCATTACCATTGATATGAAAAATGACCTTGCTTTTATTGCAATCAATTACAGCCCCTGCAGTATTCAAGAAGGGTCTACCAAGGATAATCGACATGTCACTAGTACGCGTCGGTGCTATACAAACGGTTTTTAACCCCTTTCCGCGACGGCATTTGGAACCGTCGCCTAGTGAGTGTGGGCGATTGGGGGCCCTTCCCACATGACCCAAAAATCGCCGGGGATAGGCCCTGCTGGGACACCAAATGAGCTCGTGTGCGATCGGACGTGGCATCGAAACCCAATCATTTCCGTAGGTATGTACATCCCACACGGTGAATCCTAGAAAAACATTTCCGTAGGTATGTATATCACACACAGTCAATCCAAGGAATGTGTTTCCATTCTTAAGTACATCCCACACAGTCAATCCAGGGAAATGTTTCCGTTCATATGTATATCACACACAGTCAATCCAAGGAATACGTTTCCGTTCTTATGTACAACCCACAGAGTCAATCCAGGGAAAACATTTCCGTTCGTATGTACATCCCACACAGTTTTATGTGTAGGCTCGTGTGTGAAAGGTGTAACTATCACACATGCTCTACCTTAGTTAACTGTTTGCTTTTATCAACTACATCACACATGATTTGATGAAGAAAACTGTGTGGCATTGGGCTATCCATCACAAACACTTTTACTGCTAGAACCGTTTGCAAAGATCCATGACACATTTAGCCGGTTTATTAATTTACAATTAATAATTCCATTATTACAAAAATTCACATTTCATATAGAACATCTGTTTGCCAATTTCATATCAGGCACATAAATATATTATAACATCACAGTACGATAGCTACATGAAAACAACATATTACAACATATAGCTAGTTCAACTTCATAAGAACAATATATTCATTTCCCTAATCTAGATCATCTAGGCTCTTCTTATCCACCTATGCTTTCAGTTCAGTAAGACCCTGTTTTGCATGGGCCAACTGGGAAAGTGCCTCCTCCTTCGCCAACACCATCTTAGCAAAGTCTGATTTAAAAAATCTAAGCTCATTCTCCACCTTCCACGTTTTATCCCGTGTCTTCAAATATTATTCAGCGTTGACAACAGTTTCTCTAAGCCTACGTCTGTTATCTTCCTCATACATGCTCTAGAGCTTCGCTAGGCACATCTTCAAAGACCGTGGCCACTCTTGATCAACCCACTCCTAGTAAGAACACTTCTGTTCATCCTATAATATTTAAAACTAAATCGATAACAATTGTAGGGGAATGGGTTTATAGCAACATACAAAATCACCCATGCTTATTTTGAAAAACTGAAGAAACATGTTAATTATGACATATCTTCTAAAAAGATCAGTGTGCAAATGAATTAATTGCTACTGAGACAACAACCAAATTCTGGAACATCATATGCTATAATTAACTACAACAATGCTACAAGTTCTTACTCATGTACGATAAATAACAAATTGAACATTTTATGAGGAAGGTAAATATAGCTGCAACAGCATAGCGATAGTGTTTGGATGACAGCAAATTGATACTAACAGGTGTGTACATGCACAAATTTAGTAACATAGAACTAATAGCACTAAGGCCGTCCACTATGTATGCCAAAAGTGGTGTAAAGACAACTGCTGCTACATCTCGCACCGGTGCCCTGCACTGGCGAGCTGATCCAGCGGAAAAAAATCAGGGACCCGGACTCCGGAGCACGTAGTTGCTCCGATACCCAGTTCCTTCGTGCCATAAAGATTTAGTATTTTACTGCTTGGCTGCTCGGATGTGTGGACCAAAGTTGGTTGCACAAACTGCTGAAGTGATGCCATATAATTTTCTAATGGCACCGCTGCTGAGATGGCAACAATTTTAGATACTAGGTACAAGCCGTGACACTGTCTTAGGATGCGTTTGGTTGAAGGTGTGGTATGAATGGGTTGGGACCATGACATTGTCTGAATCACATGTAACAAATGTGTAACAACGAAAGAGGGTCTAACATTCTCTGCACATGCCAGAAACTTCCTCCCACTGTCCACAGATTCAAACACAACTAGCTTCACGCATGGAGATTGATGGTGGCAACGAGCAAAGTAGATCTTCAGCCACCCTACTCCATTTGTTGCCATTGATGGTCCTCGGGAACTACAAGAGGAAGAAATGACTCAAATCTACCACCGGGTAAAAATCCTTCATTCCAAGTCATAGCCTAAGAGAGAGAAGAAAGGCATACCCGGGTGGTCAAGGAGTCGTCACCGCAGGAGGAACCGCTGGAGAGGTCTTGGAAGAAGACCATGGTGACCCCAGAGGTAGGATGCGAGATGGCGAGAGCGAGGAAGCGGCTATAGCTTATGAAGGAAGTAATGAAGGAGGAAACAGGGAAATGTGACTTGCGGTCGGGGAGAAAAGGGGGTGGGGAAGGGGGGAGGGGCTAGATATTTTGGCGGTAGGCCAAAATTTTGGAAATGTGGAGGGAAACTTTGCGCGCGGTGGCACCTGACCATTCACTTTGAACGATTGTGTGCATCGCAAACGATTCTTCTGCTTGACGCGCATGGGATGAGTTTGATAATTCAAATTTTGGTAGAAATTTCCCCGGGTACGTCATTCATAATTTAACATCGCTTGCTAATTTGGACACACAAAAGAGCATACATCAGACATACCACACTTAATGAATCGAGCAATTTTAGTAATTAAACAGAGACATTTGACCTAAACATTGCTCTAAAAAAGACCAGAATTAAAAAAAAAGCCTAAGTATGCATAATTTTAACAAATCCGCCGCCGCGCCGGCCTATGCATCGCTAGTGTGAGATGAGACGTCGATGACTTGTCCTGGCTACATGCCGCCGTTGGTGGACTCCGTGTCCCTCCTGCTGAAGTCAACCGCATCCTCGTCCTCGATGCCGCCCTCAAGGTTGTGGTACTCGTAGTAGTGGCTGCGCCAGAGCTCGGGTTGGTACTCCACCGTCGATTCCTCGACGGACAGACTCTTCTCTACCTCAACCTCGGCCACACGCAACTCCTCCTCCCGGCGCTCCTCAATCTCCGCCGCCTCCTGCATCTCTAACTCCCGCTCGGCAACCTCATGAGGACGCAGGTGCTTCATGGCCACCGCGCCCTTTTCGGACATGGGTTGCATGCTGGAGTCCGGGGTGGCCTTGAATATTTTGGCGTGTGCATCCACGATCGTGGCGTGGATGGCCTTGACTCGGGCCAGGGTGACATCGGCGGCACGAATGGTAGCTCGAGCGCTCTCGGCGTTTGCAGTCACCGTCGCAGCTGATTTTTTAAGCTAAATGACCATGAAACTGGAAAGCACTACAAATGAACTCGGAAAAGGTTGGAAGTTGGCATGTATCATCATTTCACCCACATAGCACATGCTAAAAAGTCGAGAGGGTTATGGCAAAAACTGGACGCACTTTGTGTACAAAATGGACAATCTTTTTCGAAGTATCACGGTTTCTGAAAAAAAACTCATGTGTAACAAAGGGATTTCATTTTTTGAACTTATTTGAACTCAAGACTTATTGTGTGTTCAAAATGCACCATTTAGAGCCACACCATCAATTTTCAACCCTTTCTGACTTCATTTGGTATTTTTCATGCATTTACTGATTTTTTAAAGCTAAATGACCCTGAAATTGGAAAGCACTACAAATGAACTCTGAAAAGGTTGAAAGTTGGCATGGTATCATCATTTCATCCACATAGCATATGCTAAAAAGTTGAGAGGGTTACGGCAAAAACTGGACGCACTTCGTGTACAAAATGGACAATCTCTTTCGAGGTACCACGGTTTCGGACGAAAACTCATCTGTTACAAAGGGATTTCATTTATTTGAACTTATTTGAACTCTACACTTTTTGTGTGTTGAAAATGCAGCATTCAGAGCCACATCATCAATTTTCAACCCTTTCTAACTTCATTTGGTATTTTTCATGCATTTACTGATGTTTTAAAGCTAAATGACCCTGAAATTGGAAAGCACTACAAATGAACTCTGAAAAGGTTAAAAGTTGGCATGGTATCATCATTTCACCCACATAGCACATGCTAAAAAGTTGAGAGGATTACGGCAGAAACTGGACGCACTTCGTGTACAAAATGGACAATCTCTTTCGAAGTATCGGGGTTTCTGACGAAAAGTCACCTGTTACAAAGGGATTTCATTAATTTGAACTTATTTGAACTCCGGACTTTTTGTGTGTTCAAAATGCACCATTCAGAGCCACATTAGCAATTTTCAACCCTTTCTGACTTCATTTGGTATTTTTCATGCATTTACTGATTTTTAAGCTAAATGACCCTGAAATTGGAAAGCACTACAAATGAACTCTGAAAAGGTTGAAAGTTGGCATGGTATCATCATTTCACGCACATAGCACATGCTAAAAAGTTGAGAGGGTTACGACAAAACTGGACGCACTTCATGTACAAAATGAACAATCTCTTGCGAAGTATCAAGGTTTCGGATGAAAACTCATCTGTTACAAATGGATTTCATTTATTTGAACTCCAGACTTTTTGTGTGTTCAAAATACACCATTCAAAGCCTCATCATAATTTTTTAACCCTTTCTGACTTCATTTGACCTTATAAAGACATTTAAGTGATTTTCTAGCCATTTAATGACCGTAATTTAAATTTGAACTGCATCTACATGCAATGCCTAACCATAACGGTTTGAAAAATCATATTTTTGTGTACTTGTGTGCGAGTTAAAAAATCTTCAGACCATGTAATTATCTAGTGTTCAAAAAAGAAAATGTAAAGATCTGGCAAGACAACCCCCCCCCCCCCACACGATTGGCACTCTATTTCGTTCCTCGAGGTTTGGAATGTGAATGGCGGGGGTTATTAAGCAGACACAGTTCTGTATTGGAAACCGTCAGCTATTATGTTCACACTCGGATTCTAATTAGGCAATCGTGTGTAATTCAAACTAAAATCATCATAAATTCCGGCGACAGGCATGTGTAATGTTCCCATCGATCTTGATTCCGGCCGCCAATAAATACTACCTTCTCACGACACCCGCCTACATTCTCATCTATATCCTCCCTCGCTCGCCCCCTCTCTCTCTTTCTCAAAGCTCTGCCATGGCGCCGCTGATCTGCCCATGCGCCGACGAGGAGTCGCCGCCCCTCGAGGACGCTCATTCGATGAGCACGGACGAGGAGGACCCCAACGCGCCGCCGGATGAAGTCGCGCCGGACCCCCCAACTTTGGATTGGTTTTGGGGCCAGTACAATCTTTGTCTGTGGAAGTCACTGTCGTTGGCTGAGAAAGCCAGGCAAGTGGCGTTCAAGAAGGAGATGGCGGAGGAGAAAGCAAGGTACCAAGCGGCCTGTGAAGCCCATGATGCCGCCTGGAAAAAGTAGAAGGTGGAGCTTTGGGGGCGGGTACGTTGTTGTGTGGAGGAGGTGTACGAAGACGGGTACTTCGCGAGGAAGGCCAAAGGCGCTAGGCGCCTCATCGCTGTGTGGAGGTGGGCCGATAAGCTCCAGCGTGCCACCGACGAGGAGCTTCGGTGGGCGCACAACGAAATGGCAAGATCGTCCATGCTCGTCCGCCAGCAAGATGAAGATCGGTACATCCAGCGCGGCCAGGCGGAGGAGGCGGAGTACTGCCTCCACGCTCGGATGACACCACGCATCACAAGTGATTATTAGTTTTAGTATTGTTTGTTTTCAATTTTATGCATTGTACCTAGTAGTTAAGTATCATCATGTGTATGTGATGATATTATATATATTCTATGATGAACTAATGAACAAAATATATATATATATATATATATATATATATATATATATATATATATATATATATATATATATATATATATATATATATTATGAATTCCATTTTCTATCTATTTTTGTATACTAATTTGAATCTAGTTGTTATCATGCACATATACAGAATGGAAAGCGTATATACACACATTGAAACGGAACATATAAGAATAAAAAACAGAGTACACACATTGAAACAGAGCAATTAAAACAACAATACTATGATTGCTGTTAATACATAGTTATCCACGTCGAAACGACTCGACAAAATAAAACGCGTCCATGAGACCATGACCAACAGCCCTTGCCTACGGTAGCTCTTGGCTCTGCCTGGACCCGTGCAGGCGTTCGTCCAAGCGGTCGACATGCTCGCGGTATATCTGGAGTGGGATCTTGAGCTCTAAGTCTTCTATTTCATCGGAGATCACTAGCTCGAGGATGCGACGGCCATGTTCCTCTACTGTGTCCAGGTGGACACCTGGGCCAAGGAGGCGGTTGAGCCTACGTACCAGCGCGTTGGCATCCAGCGGACAACGGACAAGGCGAACAGCACCAACCATGCGAACGGCGCGGCAGGCTCTAGTGCAAGAACGGCGTGGCCGGCCTCTGGTGCAAGTACGACACTGAGGGCCTCTGCCCACTCCTGCTGAGGAATGGGGGTTCTGACGAGACGTGTACCTAGCTGCGACGCCATCTCGACAGCAGGCAAGCGTTGATGGATCCGCTCTTGCTGTGCGGCGCGCCGCGCCTCTCACTCTGCGGCGCTCCAACGGTCTCGCCGTGCGGCGAACCACAACCTATCGGTGCGGATGCGCCTAGCTTGCTCTGCGGCGCGCCATCGATCATGTTGTGCGGCGAGCTGCAGCCTGTCGGCGCTGACATGCTTATCTTGATCCGCGACGCTCAAGCGCCATGCGCCAAAGGTCTGCTCAACCCTGGCGACGACGCGCATCACGGCATCGTCCATCGCGTTGCCGGGGAGCGCCTCGGCCTCGACGGGTCGTGCCGCCTGCTGGTTTTCCTCGTCGACGAGGTTGATGGCAGAGCCGACGCTTTGGTGGGTTGGCATTCTTGGAAAAGCTGGATGTGCTACAGGCTGCGCTAGTCGCCTCCGTGCGTCGCGCGCCGCCTAGGTTTATGTGCAATATCGCTGGGTGGTGGGAAACAGGTGAGGAAATGGCGGGAAACGGTGGCGTGTTCATAAAACGCCATCAATTAATGGAAACTTGGAATAGAAGGAACATCCAGCTAGCACAAGAAGTAGATGATGATCAGATGAACACGGACCACACTAAGGAACCCATCGGTGATGAATTTATCAATCGCAAATGGTTGAATACTAGCAAGCGTTTACCCACAACACGCACGACTTATTCCATCACAACAGGTCGGATGGATCAACTGTATGCCACATATCGCACATTGTCAAAAAGTAATGCGGTAGACCTTCTTTAACATGTGTTAAAAAACAAAACAAAATTGAAAACAAGGACCTTGAGGTTAATTCCACCCCACAACACACATGGCTTATTCCATCAAAAACAGGTTGGATGGATCTACTGTATGCCACGTATCGCACATTGTCAAAAAGTAATGCGGTAGACCTTCTTTAACATGTGTTAAAAAATCAAAACCCACTGATGGGCTGTATCATGAAGGTCCTTAACGGACATTTACGATTTAAGGACCTTCATAATCCATCCCATCAGTGGGTTTTGAAATTTTGACAACTTCCCATCCGGTCACCCATCTCATGGCTGCTCCAGCCTGAGCACAATTAACTTTAGAGTTCTCTTAGATGAGCTATTGGTGGAACAACTAGTCCTTACTGATATAGGATGCCCTCTTTGCATCCTTATGGCATACCCGGATGACCGCCCGTCGCCCAATGGCCAATACATGTTGTGTAGACAGAGCATATCACATGCGTCTTATTAGAAGCAATCGTTTGTGTTATTATCAGTCTTCTCACACATTTCTGTTTACAGACTTGTTTGCCACGTATCACACACATCTTGTTATATTGAACCATTTCTGTTCTCTTGTCTCAATGAAAACAGTTCATCCGAGTGAACCGCATGCGGTATATCGCACACACCTTGATCCGGCTGACTGTTTCTTTTGTGTTGCCTAATCATAAACTGTTCATCCGAGCGAACCGTATGTTGTATATCACACACACCTTCATTTGGCTGCCCATTTCTTTTGTTCCTCCTCATCGCAAATAGTTAATTGAACTGAACTGTATGCCCTGCATCGCACACGCAACTAAAATCTGAACCGTGTTTGATGCATCCTCCATCGCAAACGTTTTCACATTTTTTGATGGTTTTTTACACCGCCGTCTGCGATTATGACATCGCACACAGTTTCGTCGAAGGGTCTCTGATCGTAGTGTTACGTTAGCAGCATCATGCAGTAGTGTGTTGTCGTCCTCGGGCATCTCAAGTATAACAAAGTTAGTCAAAATAGTAACATTAGCAACAACAACGGGCACATCCTCACAGATAGCAATAGGTATGGCAGTTGATTTATCAGTCATTTACAAAGATATTTCAGTAGGTGCGAGTTTATTCAAATCAAGTCTTTTATAAAAAGAGAAAAGCATAACACTAACACCAGCTATTAAATCACATAAATCTGTATTCACATATCAGTAAGGTATAGTTTGTATTCCTGGGTCTCCAAGTTTTTTAGGTACTCCATCCCTAAAAGTATAATTAGCAAGCATGGTAGAGATTTCTGCTTTTGGTAATTTTCTCTTATTGGTGATGATGCCTTTCATGTACTTTGCATAAGGAGGCATTTTCAAGATATCAGTCAAGCGAGTATGCAAAAAGACTGGCCTCGGCATTTCAGCAAAGCGTTCAAATTCTTCATCATCTTTCTTTTTAGTAGATTTGGGTGGAAAAGGCATAGGTTTTTGAACCCACGGTTCTCTTTCTTTACCGTGTTTCCTAGCCACAAAGTCTCTTTTATCATATCTTGTATTCTTAGCTTGTGGGTTATCAGGATCAACTGGTGGTTCTATTTCAACATCATTATCTAGTTCCTTTTCAGTGTTAGGTTGAATGTCTTTATGAACATCAGCAATATCCTTTTCATTATCACCTGGTGAATGTTCATTACCAGATTGAGTTTCAGAATCAGAGATAGAAACATCATTATCATTGTCAGGAGGTTTTTCTACTTCAGGTTCACTAGTAGCAATCAAAGTCCTATCATTTTTCTTTTTCTTTTTCTTTTTAGAGGGACTAGGTGCAGTGGTGTTGTTTCTTTGTGAATCATTTTCAATTCTTTTTGGGTGTCCCTCGAGATAGAGTGGTTCCTGAGTCATTTTTCCTCCTCTAGTTGCAACTCTAACAGCAAAGTCATGTATATTGCTATTCATTTCATCAAGTAATTCTCTTTGAGATTTAATAACTTGTTTTAACTGAGTTTGTACCATAGAAGCATGTTTCCCCATGATGTCTACTACGCAACCTTCTTCTTGTAGACGTTGTTGGGCCTCCAAGTGCAGAGGTTTGTAGGACAATAGTAAATTTCCCTCAAGTAGATGACCTAAGGTTTATCAATCCGTGGGAGGTGTAGGATGAAGATGGTCTCTCTCAAACAACCCTGCAACCAAATAACAAAGAGTCTCTTGTGTCCCCAACACACCCAATACAATGGTAAATTGTATAGGTGCACTAGTTTGGCGAAGAGATGGTGATACAAGGGCAATATGGATGGTAGATATAGGTCTTTGTAATATGAAAATATAAAAACAGCAAGGTAACTAATGATAAAAGTGAGCACAAACGGTATTACAATGCTTTGAAACCAGGCCTAGGGTTCATACTTTCACTAGTGCAAGTTCTCTCAACAAGGATAACATAACTGGATCATATAACTATCCCTCAACATGCAACAAAGAGTCACTCCAAAGTCACTAATAGCGGATAACAAACGAAGAGATTATTGTAGGGTACAAAACACCTCAAAGTTATTCTTTCTGATCGATCTATTCAAGAGTCCGTAGTAAAATAACACGAAGCTATTCTTTCCGTTCGATCTATCCTAGAGTTCGTACTAGAATAACATCTTAAGGCACATATCAACCAAAATCCTAATGTCACCTAGATACTCCATTGTCACCTCAAGTATTCGTGGGCATTATTATACGATATGCATCACACAATCTCAGATTCATCTATTCAACCAACACAAAGAACTTCAAAGAGTGCCCCAAAGTTTCTACCAGAGAGTCAAGACGAAAACGTTTGCCAACCCCTATGCATATATTCCCAAGGTCACGGAACCCGCAAGTTGATCACCAAAACATACATCAAGTTAATCAATAGAATACCCCATTGTCACCACGGGTATCCCACGCAAGACATACATCAAGTGTTCTCAAATCCTTAAAGACTCAATCCGATAAGATAACTCCAAAGGGAAAACTCAATCCATTACAAGAAGGTAGAGGGGGAGAAACATCATAAGATCCAACTATAGTAGCAAAGCTCACGATACATCAAGATCATGCCAAATCAAGAACACGAGAGAGAGAGAGGGAGAGAGATCAAACACATAGCTACTGGTACATACCCTCAGCCCCGAGGGTGAACTACTCCCTCCTCGTCATGGAAAGCGCCGGGATGATGAAGATGGCAACCAGAGAGGGATTCCCCCCTCCGGTAGGGTGCCAGAACGGGTCTAGATTGGTTTTCGGTGGCTACAGAGGCTTGAGGTGGCGGAACTCCCAATCTAGGTTATGTTTTGGAAGTTTGGGTATATAAAAGAGGTGTTGGAGTCAGGAACAACTCAGGGGGGCCCCGAGGTGGCCACGAGATAGGGGGGCGCGCCTAGGGGGTAGGGCGCCCCCCACCCTTGTGGTGGCCTCGGGACTCTTCTGGTCCATCTCCGGTACTCCGTGGGCTTCTTCTGGTCCAAAAACAACCTCCGTGCAATTTCAGGTCAATTGGACTCCGTTTGTTATTCCTTTTCTGCGATACTCAAAAACAAGGAAAAAACAGAAACTGTCACTAGGCTCTAGGTTAATAGGTTAGTCTCAAAAATCATATAAAAGTGTATATTAAAGCCCATTAGACATCCAAAACAGATAATATAATAGCACCGAACAATAAAAAATTATAGAAACGTTGGAGACGTATCAAGCATCCCCAAGCTTAATTCCTGCGCGTGCTCGAGTAGATAAATGATAAAAACAGAATTTTTAATATGGAATGCTACCCAACATAATTATCAATGTAATTTCATTTGTTGTGGCATGAATGTTCAAATCCAAAAGATTCAAGACAAAAGTTTAATAGTGACATAAGAATAATAATAATACTTCAAGCATACTAACAAAGCAATTATGTCTTCTCAAAATAACATGGCCAAAGAAAGTTCATCCCGACAAAATCATATAGTTTGGCTATGCTCCATCTTTGTCACACAAAATACCCAAATCATGGACAATCCCGGTTTCAGCCAAGCAATTGTTTCATACTTCAATTTTTTCAAAACTTTTCAACTTTCACGCAATACATGAGTGTGAGCCATGTATATAGCACTATAGGGGGAATAGAGTGGTGCTTGTGAAGAAGACAAAAAGAGGAAGATGGTCTCACATCAACTCGGCGTATCAATGGGCTATGGAGATGCCCATCAATAGATATCAATGTGAGTGAGTAGGGATTGCCATGCAACGGATGCACTAGAGCTATAAATGTATGAAAACTCAACAAAAGAAACTAAGTGGGTGTGCATCCAACTTGCTTGCTCACGAAGACCTAGGGCATTTGAGGAAGCCCATCGTTGGAATATACAAGCCAAGTTCTATAATGAAAATTCCCACTAGTATATGAAAGGGACTAAACAAGAGACTCTCTATCATGAAGATCATGGTGCTACTTTGAAGCACACGTGTGGAAAAAAGATAGTAGCATTGTCCCCTTCTTCTTTTTTGGGCCTTCCCCCTTTTTTGGCCTTTCTGTTTTTTGGCCTTTTTTCTGGGACAATGCTTTAATAATGATGATCATCACACTTCTATTTATTTACAACTCAAAGATTACAACTCGATACTAGAACAAAATATGACTCTATATGAATGCCTCCGGTGGTGTACCGGAATGTGCAATGAATCAAGAGTGACATGTATGAAAAATTATGCATGGTGGCTTTGCCACAAATACGATGTCAACTACATGATCATGCATGGCAATATGACAATGATGAAGCGTGTCATAATAAACGGAACAATGGAAAGTTGCATGGCAATATATCTCGGAATGGCATTGGAAATGCCATAATAGGTAGGTATGGTGACTGTTTTGAGGAAGGTATATGGTGGGTGTATGGTACCGACGAAAGTTGCACGGCACAAGAGAGGCTAGCAATGGTGGAAGGGTAAGAGTGCGTATAATCCATGGACTCAACATTAGTCATAAAGAACTCACATACTGTCGGAGATATTGACCACGGGTGTCTTCATTGACCACCCATGGTATTTCAAGGCAAATAAGGGCCGCATGTCATCCTCTGGCCACATGTGCGTCGGGCCGCCTCCTAGGGCCGCAACACCTAGGAGCCGGCTGCCAGCAGGCGATGGAGCCCCGACAAGCGGCAGGCTAGCAGCCAGCATCTGGAAGACGGCCCCGTGCCTCCCACTCGGGGCACGCGCTGGGGGTCCGCGACGAGACTAAGGCATGGCTACAGTTAAGCATGTCCCTAAAGAATCCACCGAAGTGTGGCTACAGTGAGAGTGTACCCTACGAACACTCCCTAAACGCGTATCATTGTAGCCATGTTACCGATGACCTAGCCCTGGTCAGAGGAAGCCATGATCCCACTACCCTTAGGCGGAGTGGCCAGCAGGCGGCAGGCCCCACCCGCCAGTGAGCCAAACAGAAGCAAGTGACCTTTGGCAGGCGGCTTGGGGGATGGGCCGCCTTGTAGCAGGTGGCTAACCGTGCCCAGGGAGTCAAAACCCCATCAAAATGACAAGACGGGACGTGGTGGCAGTGTACAACCAAGAGGCGGTGGCACTGTAGCCACTCCCCCTGACGATGCTTCCGTCAGCAGAAGGACGCCAGCAGTAAAAGACAATCACGAGGGCCCACAGACGGCGGGCCTCGGCAGCCGGCGGAAAAGCCGGCGCCCAGAGACACTAACGGCCGGGGGCCACTCCGCCCAGATTACCATTGTACCCCTGGGGGGTAGGCCTATATAAACCCCCCAGGGTCCTCCATGTGGAGGGGTTGGACCGAGAGAGAAACACACAGAGAGAGAAACACATAGAGAGAGAGAGAGAAAGACCGATAGGGAGAAACCCTAGTGTCCACTCCCGTTCCCTAGAGAGAAGGTAGAGAGCTAGCCTTGCCCTTCTTCCTCCTCTAGACGACACAGCTCAAGGAGCGATCTTGTAGCTACCATATTGATATTAGTCATGACGCGGAGCCCCCGCGGAGCAGGACTAGGTGTGTTATCTCCACGGAGAGCCCCGAACCTGGGTAAGATTCGTAGGCATCCTAAGTATCGCCTTATCCCGTTTCCGGGGCCCGGCGACGTACTCTTGTCCCCATGCATGATAAGCCATCCTTTAGCATATGTCGCACCGAAACCCCGACATTTTGCGCCCACCGTGGGGCAAGGTGCACCATCGTCCGGAGACATGTTTTGGACGGGAACTTTGTTCCTCCCTGGCGAGCACAGCCAGCTCGGCACGCCCAGAGGCGTGGATGCCGGGATGCTTTGCGGTGCTGAGGCCGCATGCGCCGCGAGCGGGCTCGCCAATCTTCTCAGTGAGGTCCGCCGCCACGACGAGCCCTCTCCGGTCGCAGAACCAGTCGGCTCGGAGAGCTGCCTGGTCGAGCTCCTCAACAAGCTCCACATCGTCAACGAGCGCGCCTCCTACATGGAGTCCATTGGCTCCTCTGATCCACCTGTCGACATGATCGTCGACCTCGACGCGGCGTCCGCCGACTCCTTCCCCGACCACGTGGTGGTCATCAATGATCCCCTCCCCCTGCGACCTGTGACACTAGCGTCAGCACCGTCATGGAAGTGCTGGCCGCTAGCCACGACGAGCCTTCCAACGGGTCCCGCCAGGACCCGTTACAGGCGGCAATGTGGACTCTTTCTGCTCCCATCGCCATGGGGACAGACGGCGCGGCACTGGAAGCACTCTGCATATCGCTCCTCGACAACGCCAACAAGTTAGCCACTTCCCGGCGCCTCACCGAAGCCTACCGCCGCGAGATGGACCATGCCATAGGCGGCACGCCGGCTGCTGGCAAGCCCAGCCGAGCCGGCGCCATCCGTGATCGAGCCGGGGCCCTGGCCAGCATGATGGGGGCCCCACGAATGGTATAAGCCACCCCGTTGGAGAACCTAAGGGCCGCCCAGGCGCAGTTGATGAGCTGGACCATTTAGAGAGAGATGAGCCTTGCTCAATGACGCAGCGCGTCCAGCAGCTCCTCTACATGGCAGCCGAGCAGCAGGAAGCCCGTCGCCGGGCTGTGGAGACCAACACGCAGGCGGACAACCGTCCTCTTCGGCGGGAGCAAGGGGCTACATCCCGTTCGCCAACAGTCGGCGCTCACAGCCGGTGTGACTCAGAGCCGGCTGCTAGCCGCAGTTGGCAGACTCGCATCACCATCGAGCGCAATCAAGACGGCCGCCCAAGGGCCGTAGGGCGGTGAAACGAGCGCTCGCCTCCGCCTCGCCGGGAGAGGCATGTGTTCCTGCCGCCTGTCGACCATCCGTCCCTCGGAGGCCGTTTGGGCCGCCACGAGGGAGTTGGGGAGAGTGATTCCCGCAACCGCCTTGACCAACTGGCCCGGTCCCAAGCGGTCGAGGAAGAAGACGCACTTGGCCCGGCTTGCTTCGGCCCCCGCATCCGTGACGAGCCTTTCCCCAAAGGCTTCTCACTCCCCCGAGAAACTCCCAAGTACAATGGTCCGTGAAGCCCGAGGACTGGCTGGTGGATTATTCCACAGCCGTCAACATAGCCACCGGCAACAAGCGTGTCGCGGTGAAGTATGTACCACTCATGCTCCAGGGCACGGCCCGGACGTGGTTAAACAACATCAAGCCCAACAGCATCAACAGCTGGCTGGACTTCATCGACATCTTCACACGCAACTTCACCAGCACCTACAAGTGGCCGCCCAAGCCACGGCAGCTATCCCTATGCGTGCAAGGTCCGAACGAGTCCGCTCGTGACTACCTGGCGCGTTGGGATGAGTTGCGCAACTCTTGTGAAGGGGTGCATGAGGTGCAAGCCATCGAGTACTTCACGGCCGGGTGCAGAGAGGGCACCTTGCTCACGCACAAGCTCCTCTGCAATGAGCCCACCACACTAGATGAGCTGCTGAGCATAGCAGACAAGTACGCCACAACAGATTCTTCTATGAAGTCCAAGCTGCACGTAGATGCTTCTGGAAAGATGGCCCCACCGGCTCCTCGGATGCCAGCTGAAGAGTCCAATCGGCGCTAGTAGCAGACAGATCACAAGTGCAAAGGCCCTCCGCTGGCTTCCAACTGCCAGCTGGTGGCGGCAGTTGAAGGCCAGCAGCCAGAAGCTCAAGCAGGTCCCAAGCGCCAGAAGGGCGGCAAGCCTGCCTGGCAGCCCGCCTTCTCCTTTAAGCAAGCCCTGGATGCCCCTTGCAAGTTTCACAACGGCACGAAGCCGTCAAATCATGTCACATGAAAGTCCCACTAGCTCACACGGATTGCCAGAGGCGAGGCTCTGCCACCGCCGCCTACTGGGCAGGTGGCTCTACCTCCGAAACCGCCAGCTGATTATCCAGGCGGCCAGGTCCAGGACTAATTCCCAGAGGAGAACGTAGCCTATGTCATCTTCACCAGCTAGGTAGGGATAGGCACAGCCGGCGTCAGCATCACAGAGAAGTCCATGATGTTACCTCCGAAGCCCCCGAGTTCATGCATTGGTCCGAGAGGCCCGTCATTTGGAGCCGTGAAGATCATCCGGCTGTCATGCCTTCGCCGGGAGCTTACACCATGGTTCTAGATGCAACTTTCTCCACCGACAGACGGGCCTCCCGGTTCTCCCGAGTGCTGGTAGACGGCGGCAGCAGCATCAACATCATGTACCGAGACACCATGGAGAAGTTGGTCATCAAAGAGAAGTAGCTTCAGCCTACCAAGACCGTGTTCCACGGCATTGTCCCCGGCCTCTCTTGCTCACCAATCGCCAAGGTCAAGATTGATGTCCTGTTTGGTTATAAGAAGCACTTTCGGCAGGAGCCGGACTGGTTTGATGTGGTGAATCTGGAAAGCCCCTATCATGTGATATTTGGCTGGCCAGCTCTCGCAAAATTCATGGCGGTGCCCCGTTACGCCTACCTCAAAATGATGATGCCGGGCCCCAAGGGAATAATCACCATAGTCAGGGACTATGAGAAGTCCATCGCATGTGCCACTGCCAGCAGCCGGCTGGCCGAGTCCCTTGTGATAGCTGAAGAGAAGCGCCACCTTGATCGGTTGGTGGCAACGGCTGGCAAGGAGCCGGCCATACCATCCGATCCCAAGGAGACGGAACCGCAAGGCTCATTCCAGTCGGCCAAAGAAACCAAGAAGATTGCTTTGGACCCGTCACACCTGGAGCGATTTGCTGTCATAGGGTCAAACCTAGACAGCAAATAGGAATGCGAGCTCGTCGATTTCCTCCATGAGAATTGGGACATCTTTGCATGGTCCCCCAAGGACATGCCGGGTGTCCCGACGGATTTCGCCGAGCACAAGTTACATGTAAGAGAAGAGGCGAAGCCGGTCAGGCAGCCGCTTCGCCGCCTGTCAGAAGAGAAAAGGAGGGTTGTTGGAGAAGAAGTCGCCCACCTGCTAGCAGCCGGCTTCATTATGGAGGTGTTCTACCCAGAGTGGCTCTCCAACCCTGTCCTATTGTTGAAGAAGAATAACAAATGGCGCATGTGCATTGACTACACCAGCCTCAACAATGCTTGCCCTAAAGACCCATTTGCTCTGCCACGAATAGATCAAGTGATTGACTCCACAGCCGGATGCAAGCTATTGTTATTCCTTGATGCCTATTCCGGATACCACCAGATCAAACTGGATCCGGCCGACCGTCCGAAGACCGCCTTCCTCACGCCATTTGGGGCCTTCTGCTACCTGACCATGACGTTCAGCTTGAGAAATGCCGGCGCCACCTTTCAGCATTGCATGCAGAAGTGTCTCGTCAAGCAACGTGGCAGAAACGCCCACGTTTACATGGACGTTATCATGGTGAAGACGGAGAAGCGTGGAACTCTCTTAGAGGATCTCCAAGATACCTTCGAAAACCTGCGCCGCTTTCAGATCAAGCTAAACCCGGAGAAATGCGTCTTCGGGGTACCAGCAGGCCAGCTCCTTGGCTTCTTGGTGTCTGAGCGCGGCATCGAGTGCAACCCAGCAAAGATCAAGGCCATCGAGAGGATGGAGAGGCCGACCCGCATACGAGACATCTAGGAGTTTACTGGGTGCTTGGCATCGCTCAGCCAATTCATCAGCCGGCTGGGCGAGAAGGCACTCCCTTTGTACCAGTTGATGAAAAAAAACGCCTACTTTGAGTGGAATGACAAGGCGGACGAAGCCTTCCACCAGCTCAAGAAAGTGCTGACCACGTCGCCGGTCCTGGCGGCGCCAACAGGCAAGGAACCCATGTTCCTTAACATAGCCGCCACCAGCCGGGTGGTCAACACTGTGATTGTGCTCGAGCGCCCGGAGGACGGCAGAGCCTTGCCTATCCAAAGGCCGGTCTATTACTTGAGCGAGGTGCTGTCAGCTTCCAAGCAAAATTATCCCCATTACCAGAAGATGTGTTATGGTGTGTACTTCGCCGCCAAGAAACTCAAGCAGTACTTCCAAGAGCATCTGATCACGGTCGTATGCACGGCCCCGCTTGCTGAGATCATGGGCAACGGAGATGCTTCAGGCCGTGTGGCAAAGTGGGCCATTGAGCTGGCCCCCTTCACCATCTTCTACCAGCCCCGCACCACCATTAAGTCACAAGTGCTGGCCGACTTCCTCGTTGACTGGGCCGAGACCCAGAACTGGCCGCCTGCCCCAGATTCAACCCATCGGCGGATGCACTTTGACGGATCAAAGATGCGCACTAGCTTGGGAGCCGGCAATGTCCTTACCTATCCCAAAGGCGACAAGCTCAAGTACACCTTGCAAATCCACTTTGCCGCCTCCAACAATGTGGCCGAGTATGTGGCACTCATTCATGGGCTCCGGATGGCCAAAGAGATTGGCATCCGCCGAGTGTTGTGCTATGGTGACTCGGATTTGGTGGTCCAACAGTCGTCTGGTGATTGGGACGCCAAAGATGCGAACATGGCAAGTTACCGCTTCCTCGTCCAGCAAATCAGTGGGCATTTTGACGGCTGCGAGTTCCTCCACATACCACGAGCTGACAACATTCAGGACAATGCTTTGGCATGAATAGGATCAACTCGGCAAGCAATACTAGTCGGCGTGTCCCTCCAATGCTTGCGCAAGCTGTCTATCCAGCCACCACCAGAGTCAGAATCAATCTTCATGCCCGCCAATCATGGACCAGATGGCCCAAAGACCTCAGCAGCCGGCCTGGGGACTTTTGCGCTAGCACCCAACCCGGAGACTGCTGCGCCAGCACCCGGCCAGGAGACTGCTGCACCAGCACCCAGCCCGGAGACTGTTGCACCAACACCTGGCCCAGGGACTTCAGAACCCGACACGGGGACTGCTGCAGCCGGCTCAGGAACTCCAACGGGCGGCCAAGAAACTACAGCGCCAGCAGGCGGCCAAGGGACTGCTGCACCAGCACCTGGCCCGGGGACTTCAGAACCCGGCCCGGGGACTGCGGCAGCCGGCTCAGAGACCTCAAGAGCACAGCAAGCAGTGACTAACTCCAGCCCTCCACCTCCCGGCCCAACCACCCTGGTTTTAGTGGCAGAAGTAACAGGAGTCACAGCACCTCATGGGCACAGCCAATCCTAAATTTCTTGCTCAGAAGAGAGCTGCTAGCAGACGAGACCCTGGCACGGCAAGTTCAGCGCAGAGCTTCAGCATACACAATAGTGAACAAGGAGCTCATCAGACGCAGCGCAACCGACATTTGTCAGCACTGCATGGAAGCATAAAAGGGTTTGGCCATTCTGAGAGATATTCATCAAGGCGAATGCGGCCACCATGCGGCTTCCGATCCCTCGTCGCCAAAGCTTTCCGCCACGGTTTCTTCTGGCGGACTACTTTGGACGACGCCAAAGACCTAGTCAAGAAATGCAATGGTTGTCAGCGCTTCAGCTCCAAGCAACATCTGGCGGCTTCTGCACTCAAGACCATTCCGATCACATGGCCATTTGCAGTTTGGGGACTGGACATGGTGGGCCCTTTCAAAACAGCACGCGGCGGCTTGACCCACTTGCTCGTTCCTGCCGATAAGTTTATCAAGTGGATCGAGGCGAAGCCAATCAAGAAACTCAATGACCCGACTGTCGTGACCTTCATCGCTGATATCACAGTCCGGTATGGCATACCACACAGCATCATCACCGACAATGGCACAAACTTTGCCAAAGGAGCATTGGCCCGTTTCCGCGCAACACGGGGCATCCGACTGGACTTAGCGTCTGTTGCTCATCCGCAGTCAAACGGCCAAGTTGAGCGTGCAAACGGCCTCATCTTGTCCGGCAACAAGCCCCGGCTGGTCGAGCCCTTGGAATGATCGGCCGGCTACTGGATCGAGGAGTTGCCATCTATCCTCTGGAGCCTCAGAACGACTCCGAACAAATCAACCGGCTTCATTCCCTTCTTCCTCGTCTATGGGGCCGAGGCCGTCATCCCAACAGACTTTGAGTTTGACTCGCCTTGTGTCACCATGTACAAAGAAGCCGAAGCAAGAGAAGCACGAGAAGATGGCGTCGACCTGCTGGAGGAGGCCCGGCTGGTAGTACTCCGTCGATCCACCATCTACCAGCAGGGTCGCCATCGCTATCACAGCCGGCGAGTCAGGCCCCGATCCTTTCGCGAAGGGGACCTTGTGCTCCGGCTAATCCAGTGAACAGCCGACCAGCACAAGCTCTCAGCCCCTTGGGAAGGGACATTCATCATCAGCAATGTACTAGGCAATGATGCCTACTACCTTACCGACGCGCAGAAGCCAAGAGCACGCAAGAGAGATGACTCAGGCAAGGAGTCAGAGCGCTCGCGGAACGCAAATCTCCTTCGCCGCTTTTACAGCTAAAGGCAGTATGTATCGTACTATCTACTGTATTTTGAGAAACATCGGGACCCCCGAGGAGCACTCAGGGACTGCCCCTCCCTTTATCTATATGATATGTTTTATGCCTGAGAATGTGTTATTTTCATTCCTTCGCCCGGCACCGGGACCGAACAGATGGCCCGGGGGCTTGCTGCCTGGTCCTATGTTTAAAGTTTTTTCTCCAACAGTCGGACAAGTAATGTGACGGCATCCAAGCCCTCTCCCACCTAAAGGTCATAGACTCGCAGAACGCGGCTGTCTGACTGGCGGGAGTCAAAGGCAGGCAGTGGTGCCCACATGAAAAATGGCTAAAGAAAAATAAACATAGGGCGAGACGGCCCTTGAGACAAGTTGACCGGCTGCCGAGCAGCCGACCAGCCGTGTTCTAGCTTAGCCAACCGCGTTCCAGACGGCGGGATACTTGCCTATCCAGAAAACAGCTAAGTACCTGACCCAACCACAGACCACATAGTGGCTGTCTAGCTGGCAGGGCGGCAGTTAAAGGAGATGGCAAGAGAAAAATGCCCGAAGGAATAAAGGACGGTGCTAACTCTAGAACCCGGCAAATAGCATAAACATATGCATGATCAAGAGAATATTTACATAACAAAAGGCCTCCATGGCCGCCTTCCAGCAAATATTTTTGATACACCCAGCGGGTGGAATTGTTCAAGACTAACCTTACCAAGTCATAAAGGAAACAGGAAATAAAAGATAGCATGGCCGCCTAGGCCAGAGGTGCAGCAGGCGGAGCAGATGGCACCATGGGGTCCGCTGGGCCGGCTGCTGAGGGGGCCGCCTGGTGGGTCTCGGCCTGGTCACCTTCCATGGCAGAGGGTGCAGTCCCGCGGGGTCCGCTCGTCGAGGCCTGGTCGGGTTGATGACGAGCAGGCGGCTCCTCCTCCAGAAAGCCGCCTTCCTCGTCATCGTCATCCTCGTCCTCACCCTCATCACTTGAGGCGTTCTACTCATCCAGCTCCTCTGGCGCCACCAGGTCCAGCCCAAAGTTGTCAGGCGGCACCACATGGTCGTTTTCATCCAACTCCGGGATGAAGACGGCAGTGTCGGCATAATCAGCAATCGCGGCGGCGCGCTTGATGAGATCTCCTCGTACCGCTGCCATCTCGGGCTCGGCTTCCAGGCGGAAGGTCGCCAGCTGAGCGAAATCCAGATTGGGGTACCAACCCTTGGCAAATTCCAAGGCGGCCCGCGTGCCGGCTCTCGCTGCAGCACCCTTCCAAGCCTCGAAGCGGTCGACGGGCGCCTCCAGCCATTCGGCGGCCCGGCTGGGAGTGCGAGGTGCCGGGACGTCTGGCCAGAGGGCCGCCAGCACCTGGGACCCGGCGCGTTGAAGGCGGTGGAGCAGACAATGGGCCAGCTAGAGGCGCGCTCTAACGGCGAGGAGTTTCTCAATGGGAGTCCGGGGCGCGTTGGCTGCGATCACCCGACCCGCCCGGCGCCTTTCGTCGCGTTGGGCCTCAATGCCCTGGCTGGCGGCAACAGAATGGCCCGGGAAGTACTCTGCGCCAAGGACAAGATAAAGAATTAGGAAAAAGGAGTCGGCTCCCATGGCAGACGGCGAACATGCGAAAGCTAGGAAAAGCAACTCATCGTCAACCATGTCCTCGATGGCCCCATAGTCGTCCTGCAGGGCCGTCTCCATCTCGGCTAGTTCGAGCGCTCAGTCTCAAACTCGGCCCGAAGAAGCTCCTCAGCATCTGCCAACTTCTTAAGCTCCGCCTTGTGGGTCGCCGCCTGGTCTGCTAACTCCTTGGCCAGGCGGTCATGCTCTTGGGCGGCAAGGCTGCGATCCCGCTCCTTGACGGCGAGCTCGGCCTGGATCCCACCAAACTGGTTGCGAAGGTCGGTTGCGGTAGCTGACATGGAGGGAAGAAGAAGCGTTACCGTCAGATAGAAGACAAAACCACCTTGGAGTTCCAGGCCGCATGCTCAGCAGCCGGCCCAGAATTCGGGGACTACACCCAGCGGGTGCGTTGACGCGCCCCCGCAAGGAGAAAAAGAGAGGCACTTACTTCGGCTCTCGGCCAGGGCGGTCCTCAGCTGAGCCAGCTCCTGATGTTGGGAGTTGTAGGCCGCCACCCGAAGATTGTGGTAATCCTACAACAAGGGAGGCGAGAGACAAGTTAGTTACAAAGAAGCACCATGGAGTTCCAAGCCGCCTGCTCAGCAGCCGGCTCGGAACTCGGGGACTACAACCAGTGGGTGCGCTGACGCCCCCCCACGAGAGAAATAGAAGGAATAAAAATTAAAGAAGAAATCAACGTACCCGGATGGCGGTCCGCGTAGCCAAGAACTCCCGCAAGGCCCTCTGCAGGGTCTCGCCCTGAGCATTGAACCGGTCGAGGACGTCCCGGGAAGCAACGTTCAGGACGCCGATGCTACCAGACGTCCAACCCGTCGGCGCTACGCTGGTGGCCTCGTTGTTCGGTGAAGACGAGCTGGCAGCACCGGCCTCTACCTGCCGTGGGGCGGAGGCCGCCCTCGCCAGACGCGGACGGGCAGGAACCTGGTTGGTGGGAAACAGGCCCACCACCAGCACGCCTTTTTCCGACGGCACGTCCGGCTCTCCGGGCCGGCTGTCCCGTGCCCCAGCAGGTGGCACGGGAGGAGTTGCTTCCGCCTCCATGACGGCATGATCGTCTCCCTCCTTTTCAAGGGTCGGCTGGTCACTGCCAGTCGGCACTTGAACAGGCGGCTCCGGAGGAGCCATGTGCTGGAGATCAGCGTGGCTCACCAACTGCTGGAGGGCCGCTTCCCGCTCCTGGGCCTGGACGGCAGCATCCGCCTACGCCTTGGTGGCTGCCTTGGCTTCGACCTTGGTTGCGGCGTCAGCCTCTTCCTGCACCGCCTGGGATAGCTCTGCCTCCCGGCGGGCCGCGGCCTCCCGCTCCTCCCGCGCATCTCGCGCATTCCTTTCTGTCACCTCTCGAAGGGCGGCGGCAGGGTCCACGCGGCGAGGCACAGAAGAGGCGTCTGTGCCCCCGACCACTGAGCCAACAGGAGCTTGCGAGAGGGAAAGCGGGGCACTGTTCAAGTGATCCCAAAAGGACAAGTAAAATCAGCCATGGAAAGGGCTAAGAACTAAAACAAGCATAAAGAGAAAGGCAGGACGCGGCAATTACGCGGATACGGTCGGCCTGGGCTTGGGGACCCTAAGAAGGGCCACCTTGGCGGCCTCCTCCTGGCATTTGGTGGTGCCGACCAAGGACTTGGGCTTCTTGGGTCGACCACCAGGCAACCCAGCGGCAACCCGGTGCTTCGAGCCGCCGGCCGCTGTTCGCGGCGCCATCGAGGAGCTGCCGCCCCCGATCGGGTCCGCCCCTCGAATGCGAGGCGGCACTTCCTTCTCCTCGTTGTCGTCCGGCCAGTCCTCGACTCCGCCTCCTGACGAGCCAACTGCTGGCTGGCCCCCACCACCCGTAACCTCCTCCTCCATGGCGGCCGTGTCAGGCCCAAGATGCGATTCCATCCCGATCACGTGACTCATACGTGATTGGGGCACAACCGCATCTCAGGCGCTTAGCAAGATGGATATCATTACATCGAACCATTACATAAATACATGGGGATACAACAATACATACAAGTCATATGAATACAAGATACAAGGCATCCGACTACATATACAAACAAGAAAAGCACAATGACATCCATCTGCTATCCCAGACTGCCGACCCGGAACCTAACCCAAGACTGAAGAAGAAGAAGAAGAAGGAACTACAACAAAAGAACATCGCTCTCACGTCGAGACAACGGAAACCTGCACCTGCAACTGTTGATGTAGTATCTGTGAGCCATGTGGACTCAGCAATCCCATAACCATGGGTAACAAGACTAACAAAGCTTAATGGGTAGGAAGAGGTAAAGTGGTGAGGTTGCAGCAGCGGCTAAGCATAAGTGTGGTAGCTAACTTATGAGTACAAGAATAAGATGAGCATCTACGCAGACGGTCGCAAACTAGTAGTGATCGCTAAAGATCCTGAACTACCTACGAGTCAAACATTACCCCACCGTGTTCTCTTCTCAAACTGAAAAGAGACGGTCACGGTTACTCACACAATTGTGTGTTTTATTTCGGATCCTCTGTCAAGTTTTCTACAACCGGACATTAACAAATTCCAATCTGCCACATAACCGCGGGCACGGCTTTCGAAAGATCATAACCCTGCAGGGGTGTCCCAACTTAGCCCATCACAAGCTCTCACGATCAGCACAGATAATAATAATATTACCCCTTATCTTAGGGACAATCCGACCAGGCTCGAAATCCCGGTGCACGAGACATTTCGACAATGGTAAAACAAGTCCAGCAAGACCTCCCGGCGTGCCGACACCCTGATAGTAGCCGCGTGTATCTCGTCTCAGGCCACGTCCGGATAGGTGAGCCTACATGAAAATACCAGACCTCGAGTTTCCCCGTGGTGGCCCTGCAGTCCCCCCGTTTGGGACCAACACAATCAACACTGTCCCCCTGCTATGTAGAAGAATCCTCGGGGATGCGACCCCCTATGCAATTTAATTAATTAATTAAGTTATTATTATGAGGCAAATTAAAACCAATGTTGGGCCTTGCTGGAGGAGTTTTATTCAAAGACGATCTGTCAAGGGGTCCCCATATACCCAACCGTGTAAGGAACGCAAAATCAAGGAACATAACGCCGGTTTATCGGCTCCTAAGGTTGCATGAGTGGAACAAAACACCGAGCAAAAGGCAAAGCCTTCCACCCATTGCCAAGTATATAGGTGTGTTAATAATAATAGATATATTGTGATATTCCAACAACAAATTCCAACATGGAACGATCTTCATCTTCACCTGGAACTAGCAACGCTATAAGAGGGGCCGAGCAAGTGGGTAACATAGCCAAACAACAGTTTGCTAGGAAGGTTTCAAAGGTTAGAGGTTTCATGGCAACAAGGAGAGGGGCTGACAATAATGATGGGTAGCGCGACATATAACGATAGCATCGAGACATCTAGCTTAGCAATGATAGTAAAGGTATCCATGGTGATGGTCATCTTGCCTGAGATCCCGCAAGGAAGAAGAATGAGCCCAAGAAGAAGACAACGAAGAAGCCTTGAAGACGAGCCACGTGTAGACGAACGAATCCTCACGATCGCAACGGAAAAGAACTAGCGAGAAGAAAGCACACAACAAGGTAAACACACCACTCAAGAACATGACAAGAAGCTCAAGCAAGTAGGATGCAAGACAAGCCTATATGATGCAATACATGTCAAGGGATGAAGCACACAAGAACAACACCAAACAACAAGTTAAACGAGGCCGGAATCAACATATAACAATTCCGGTAAGTCCTCATATGCATATTTGGAAATTGGTCCAGAACTGAACAAACATTAAGTTAAATTTGTTAAACAACAGGTTAACATGCACCATGATGATCTACTTGAAATTCTAGTCAAGTTACATATCAAGTTTGTTCAATTCGGAGCTACGGCCTAGAAGATATGAGCAAAACAAGTCAAGCATGTCAAATATGCAAGATGCATCCAAACAATAAGAAAACACACTCCAAGCATGTAAACAACATGATATTATGCTTCTACATGCAAAATCACACAAGTTTCATATAGGGCACGCTCAAAACGGAGCAACGGTTCAACACATACACATGAAACAAGATATAACAACAAGCTGTCAAAAACAGCAACATAGAAACTTTGGAGCAAGGTAACTATATGCTACAGCACCCAAACATGATAACAAAAGGCATGGATGTGAAATATACATTATACTTAACAAGCATGAACTTAGAACACACCCAAAAGCTTGCTGGAACACAATTAACCAAGCATGGCAAGTTGCAATAAATTTATCCAGACTTAGTCAAAATCTGGGAAGGAAAAAACATCATCATGATGCTGCCTTCGGAGGCACAAAACAACAAGCTATCAACTCTAATAAGTATATAAATACCATGGACATCTAATAGACATAGCATATTTCAAACAACTCCATTGGAGCAACTCGATAGGAGGCATGGATCAATAACAACAAGCTTCACCAAATTGATCATGCTGATAACAGTCTGACAGGTAAATTTATAGCAACTTGAGATCAAGATATAAATAAGCTACAGCAGGCCATATATGCAAACAAGGGCATGAATGGATAGAGGATAACATGGACAACAAGGAATGATCATTTGACATACTAAAACATGCATGTATTTGAGTGGGGCATCAAGGAAACATAACATCAGGTTTAAAAGATTCCAGACTTCACAGTTTTTTTCACTAAGTATAAAACAGCAACATTGGCATGGCATGTTTACAAGCTTGTTTAAGTCACCTCAATGCATATCATGAAAAGTGTAATTTACCACAACAAAGACCATAAGATTGTGCTTCTAAAACATATAGACATGTGGCATGAAGACAATCACACCAATAGCAATGAGCAAGATAAAACAGCATCTCATAACAAGCTTCAACACTTATCAGCCACATGCACTTTTGCAACAGAGATTAACATGGAAATATGGCACCTAACATGAATGCTACAGCAACCATCACGTAGAGCACTTCACAATGAACATTTTGACATATCAAACACTCCATGTGAACCAACATGCACAAAGTTATCACCCTCACAAGCATCCAACAAAATTACAATTAAGAGCAGCTTTAAACATATAGCACTCTTGCAACAAGGATTAAGGCATCAAGATGAACTCTAACAAGCATGACACAATGGAACAAAATGAAGAGCATCTCACCACGATCATTTTAACATATCACATGCATCATTTGGATAATCACACAAAAACTTACAGCCATGCAAACATGCATATATTTTTACAAAAGGGCCAGGGACTTAGAAGAAAAAGGACCTCGGGGTCGGGCGGACAAAGTCCGGCTGGAGCGGACGTGTCCGTCGATGGCGTGAGCACGGGCCCACCTGGCAGTGACACGAGCGAGGGGTCGGCTGGACATGTCCGTGCCCGGACGGACATGTCCGTCCCAGACGGACATGTGCGGTCCGTCCACGGTGGCGGTTGGAGCCAGCAGGGAGGTCGAGGCCATGGCGCGGCGGCGGGGCTGAGGACGCCGGCCGAGCAATGGGAGACGGCGGGATGGTAGGCGCGGTGGCGAGGATGCGAAGTCGGCGGGGGTGGTGGCGCTCACGGCGACGGCGAGGATGAGGTGCAGAGAGGCGGCGGGCGGTGCTGGTGGCGAAGATGGACGGCGGGGCGGCGCCGGTGGCGGAGATGGATGGCGGGGCGGCGCCGGTGGCGGAGATGGACGGCGCGACGGCGCCGGTGGGGCTCGCCGACGGAGGCGGCGGGGCAGGTGGTGATGCAGCGGCGAGGCTGAGCTCCCGATCTAGATCTGAGAGAGGGAGCGGGCGCGCACACGGGCGACTCGGCCTGGTCGGCGGTAGAGCGGGCCTGGCTCGGGCCGACGCGGCCCGCGGCGGGGTGGAAGGGCGCCAGGGGCGCGGGGTGCCGCGTGGCGCCTCGCCAATGGCTACAGGCGGCGGGGAGTGTGATGTGGCGCGCCCGGATTCGTCCGGGGCGCGTCGGCGGCGCTGCTGATGGGCCTCGAACCCCTCGTTGGTTACCCCAAGTGGAAGGTGTAAGATGCAGTATGTAGAAGCTTTTCCCTTAGCAAAGATGCCAAGGATCGAATCCCCAGAGACTCCTAGGTTCAACAATTAGGTGTCAACTGCTACGGCGCCAGATTAGTAGCAATCAACGTGGACCTGCACACAGATACAAATAACTTTGCTCCCAACGAGTACAGAGAGGTTGTCAATCCCTCCGGCCTTGTAGTTCATAAAGGATTAAAAGCAATGATAGTAGTGATAGATAGTGTTTTGCAATAGTAAATAATAACGAAAAGTAAATAGCGGATGTGATCAATGATGGTAATATGGACCGGAGTCTCATGATGTTCACTAGTGATGTCTCTCTCCCAAAAGACGATAAAACATCTATGTGAGGTAAACAAATTACAGCTGGGCAATTGACAGGACCACGAACGAAAACCAATGCTGACTACATTGCAAGAAAGGTTGAGGTTCAAAGCATGGGCGGTACGCCAAAGTAAGTAGACCGAAATCCATCAATATCTACTACTAATCATCCACCTTGAGATATATATCCAGAACATCTCGCTGGTATTAAGTTGCGAGTCCCACCCATAGTGTAAACTCAATGCAACAGACAATTGCATTAAAAGAACTTTGCGTAAAGTAAACAATCCTTGCACCCGCGGGCACAAGCACTGTTGTTTTCCCCCTTGTGGCAACAGCACATCCCCTAGACTCATGTTTCTGTCACTCAAGCTAGTCATCGAGGGGCATGAACCCACAATCGAGCATAACGTTCCCTCTTGGAGTCACTACCTACTACTTGGCCAAAGCAATAAATAACAACGGAGAACATGCAAGAATTACTTATGAACATAAATATAAAAGATGTGAATCAAATATATTACTCAAGATCAATCTGAACATAATCTCATAATCCATCGGATCCCAGCAAACTCAACATAGCAAAAGCATAAGGATTACATACGTGCCTCGATCATGTAGGGCAGCTCACGAGGACTAATTAGTGAAGCACAAGAACGGGAGGAGAACATCACATAGCTACTGGTCATGGACTCATGGTCCAAGGGAGACTACTCACGAGTCATCCGGGAGGCGTCCATGGTGGTGGAGAAGCTCCCGGTGGTGATCCTCCCCTCCGGCAGGGTGCCGGGAAGAGTTCTCCTGGTGCTCCCGATCTTGGAAGCGGCGGCGGCGGCGGAACAGAGATGGGATCGCGAAAAGAGTTCCTGTTCTAAGGGTTTCGGAGGACCCTTTAAATATATGCCAAAGGAGGGCATCGGGGGAGCTTCGGGGGGCCCAGGCGCCCCCCCGGCGCGGCCCGGGGGGGGGGCGCCGCCAGGGTGCCTGGAGCCCTGGTGCCCCCCCCCCCCGGCTGTCCTTCGGAAGCAAGGTTGTTTCCGAAACGCTGATTTTTTATATAATTTTTTTGGATTTTTCTGGGCAGTTCTCGTAACGTGAAAACCTGAAATACAAAAACAGCCGAAAACAGAAACTGGCACAGGGGTGCACTGGATTAGTAAGTTAGTCCAAATATGATCAAAAGTGTATGGAAGTGTATGAATATCATAGCAATATCACCCAAAAGTGGCATGGAGCAAGCAGAAATTATAGATACGTTTTGGACGTATCAGCTGCCAAGTGGCGGGGAGGGGTTCGGCCGGCGTGGATTCCGAGGCAAAGGTGGGAGGTGGCGCTGAAATGGAGGAGGGAGGTAGGTGGAGGCCATTTTTGGCAACGGGGGCTGATTAAATAGGCAAGGGGCTAGGGTTTGAGGGTTTTTGCTCCGATTTGGACCGTTAGATCCCGATCGGACGGTCCGGAGCGGAGGGGGAGGCTAGGAGAGGCCTAGTGGGCTGTGTAGGAGGCCTTGGGATGAGAAGAGAGAGATGAAGTGCGGCCCGGCACGCGTTTCGGAGACCGAAAACGTCCGACGTTTTAACCGGCTACTAGTGCCGCTATATTTAACGGTTGGGCTATCAAACGAGCTCCGAATGCGACGAAAATTGACAGGCGATCTAACTATGCTATAATAAGACCACACTGCAAGTCTCATCCCATCCCGAGAACATTTTCTGGCCACTCATTAAATAAATATTCAGAGGAGTCGCGGGCGCGTGCAAGTGTGTCTGGGCTCCGAACGGACAACGGAGAGGACGGGCGGACTCGGACGGATGCAAGTTTTGAAAACATGCTGATGCAACACACATGATGACAAGGCAAGGATGCAACACGCAAGCAGATCACATGGCAACGACGACGAATAACTGGCTGACACCTGGCGCATCGGTCTCGGGGTGTCACAACACTCCCCTACCAACAAGAGATCGCGTCCCGAGATCTTAGGAACGAGATGGAAGGGAAAAAAAGGAAGAACAAGGTTCTTCTCGAACAAAAGAGTGAAGTCAAAGAACCTTGAGAGGTTGAACAATTTGCAAGAAAGAAAACAATGGAGATGAACGAAGTTGAGAAGCTTCGGTAAAATGAGGAAACAAGGCACATGACGAGAATCAAGAGAGCTTAAATGACAAGAGCGACAATGAAGCCACTCCGGTTAACAGAGATAGAAAAGAAATTTGAACAAAGTAATTCGGGCAGCACTCCGGTTGAGCATTGAAGGAATATGACTTGAACTTGAGAAAATGAAACGATCCATGACGAGATGAACAAGAAAAACCTCCGGAAGAATTAAAGAATGGAATGAGAAGAACGGAGAAGAAGATGACAACTTTGAGCGCGAACGAATTCGAAAGAGCATCCTTAGGATAAAGGTTTGAACGGAGTTGTTGAGAAAATCAACAACAAAAAGAATAAGCTTGTTGTGGACTTATGAAAAACATCTGAAAACTTGAGGCGATATTATGCCGCAACCAAAAGATTGACTAGCCGAGGATGACGAATTGCAAAACTCCACTTCAAAAGAATACGGAGAATTATTTGTATCTCGAGACATAAGAAGAATAAAACTTGAGCTGCTGCAGAAGAATTTGATGAATATTTGAAGAATGAATTATATCATGACGAATCACCACGAAGAACTCCGGCAACAGAAGGATGATGATAGGATGAAAAGAATAAGAATAAGTCCTTGCAATGATTTAGACGGGGTTCCGACGAGAAGGCCGAGAAACTATGAACTCCGGAAAGAAAAGGTGAAGACGCTTGGAACTAGAATTTATTCATCAAGAATAAACTCCGAATGAAGGAATTAATCAACTTGATGAAAAGAATAAGATTTATGTTATGCTTCTCCTCCACCAATGAATTGATGAGAAGCAATGGACTTGCATACTACTTATTCGCGATGAAATTGATTAAGAGGGATATATCGTGAAACTTGAGAAAGTCTTCATGAACCATCGGTAGGATTCAAAAGAACGAACAATTGATAATATGACAAAGACAAGAATCTTGAATGAGCCACCGTAAAGAATTGAAGTCGAGTGAAGAAAAGGAATGAACCACCAGGAAGAATAAAGCACATGAGGAAAATTAAAATGACGAGAACGAAGAGATTGTGAACTGATTAAAGAATACTTGAACGAAGCACCAGACAGAATGTGAGACAAACGAAGAGGCATCGATGAAGAATATTTGAAAGACGAAGTTGAAAACTGCGGATGAAGAAATCTTCTGAAATGATGGCCTTCGGAGGAACACAAAGAATAGAATTCATAAAATGCTCCGGAAGAATTAAAAGAAGAAAGGTTGAACCAGCGATGAAAAGAATTTCCAAACGATCTTGGAGAAGACGCATGACTGATGGAATCCATACTTACGTCACACTTGAAAATAATTTTGGAACACTCCGGGAAATTAGAAGAGTCAGGTAAGATCCTGGGAAAAGACCAGTGGGTTATGAGCCCACCGAAGAGAAAACACCGTAGGAAAGGATCGAAAAGGAGATGAAGCACCGGACAATTAACAGACTCGAAGGAGGTGACAACCTCGAATTAATTGGAAGACGGACAAATCTCCTGAGATTTCTTTGAAACTCCTGAATAATTAAATGGCGAGAGGCGAACGAGCAAAAGGAAACAATTGAGCCAAGGAAAGAATAAGAACAACACCGAGAACAAATTGAATTGGAACCACCGGAAAACAAAAGAGATGAAGAATGACGAACGAGAAGAGAATTCACCAGTTGAAATAATTGATGAAAGAAAGCAAGGACTTCACACGAGTAGGATGGATACTCGATTATGGACTCCGGTCCGAGAAGAAAAAGGGTGGGCGGGTGGGAAAAGAAAGACCACATCGGACGGGGAAACACCATCGGTTGGAAAGAACCGAGGCTAGAAGCAAAAGACGAGGAGGGTCAAATCGATTCAACGAGAGATGCACCACATGAAAGAACTGACATCGCAACGAACAAAAACTAACCACGTGAACCTAAAAAAAATTGAAGGGGAAGAGGATTAATTCAAAACACCTACGTCAAGATTCCTCACCAAAGTGACGAAGGGACTGAGGAGTAAAAAGAATTCCTACTCTCTGATATAACTAGACTCCGAGAAAGTTTTCTTCTAGACTCAACAACGGCCAAACTACGATCAATCAAGTGGGCTCCTATGGTCGGTCGAGGCTCTGATACCAACTTGTTAGGCCCAAGATGCGATTCTATCCCGATCACGTGACTCATACGTGATTGGGGCACAACCGCATCTCAGGCGCTTAGCAAGATGGATATCATTACATCGAACCATTACATAAATACATGGGGATACAACAATACATACAAGTCACATGAATACAACAACATCGATACAAGGCATCTGACTACGGATGCAAACAAGAAAAGCACAATGACATCCATCTGCTATCCCAGGCTGCCGACCCGGAACCTAACCCAAGACTGACGAAGAAGAAGAAGAAGGAACTCCAACAAAAGAACATCGCTCTCACGTTGAGGCATCGGAAACCTGCACCTGCAACTGTTGATGTAGTATCTGTGAGCCACGAGGACTCAGCAATCCCATAACCATGGGTAACAAGACTAACAAAGCTTAATGGGTAGGAAGAGGTAAAGTGGTGAGGTTGCAGCAGCGGCTAAGCATAAGTATGGTGGCTAACTTACGAGTAAAAGAATAAGATGAGCATCTACGCACGCGGTCGCAAACTAGTAGTGATCGCTAAAGATCCTGAACTACCTACGATTCAAACATAACCCCACCGTGTTCTCTTCTCAAAGTGAAAAGAGACTGTCATGGTTACTCACACAGTTGTGTGTTTTACTTTGGATCCTCTGTCAAGTTTTCTACAACCGGACATTAACAAATTCCAATCTGCCACATAACCGCGGGCACGGCTTTCGAAAGATCATAACCATGCAGGGGTGTCCCAACTTAGCCCATCACAAGCTCTCACGATCAGCAGAGATAATAATAATATTACCCCTTATCTTAGGGACAATCCGATCAGGCTCGGAATCCCAGTCCACAAGACATTTCGACAATGGTAAAACAAGTCCAGCAAGACCTCCCGGCGTGCCGACACCCTGATAGTAGCCGCGCGTATCTCGTCCCATGCCACGTCCGGATAGGTGAGCCTACATGAAAATACCAGACCTCGAGTTTCCCCATGGTGGCCCTGCAGTCCCCCCGTTTGGGACCAACACCATCAGCACTGGCCCCCCTGCTATGTGGAAGAATCCTCGGGGATGCGACCCCCTATGCAATTTAATTAATTAATTAAGTTATTATTATGACGCAAATTAAAACCAATGTTAGGCCTTGCTGGAGGAGTTTTATTCAAAGACGATATGTCAAGGGGTCCCCATATACCCAACCGTGTAAGGAACGCGAAATCAAGGAATATAACGCTGGTTTATCGGCTCCTAAGGCGGCATGAGTGGAACAAAACTCCGAGCAAAAGGCCAAGCCTTCCACCCATTGCCAAGTATATAAGTGTGTTAATAATAATAGATATATTGTGATATTCCAACAACAAGTTCCAACATGGAACGATTTTCATCTTCACTTGCAACTAGCTACGCTATAAGAGGGGCTGAGCAAGCGGGTAACATAGCCAAACAAAGGTTAGCTAGGAAGGTGTCAAAGGTGAGAGGTTTCATGGCAACAAGGAGAGGGGCTGACAATAATGATGGGTAGCGCGACATATAACGATAGCATCGAGACATCTAGCATAGCAATGATAGTAAAGGTATCCAAGATGATGGTCATCTTGCCTGAGATCTTGCAAGGAAGAAGAATGAGTCCAAAAAGAAGACGACGAAGAAGCCTTGAAGACGAGCCACGTGTAGACGAACGAATCCTCACGATCACAACGGAAAAGAACTAGCGATAAGAAAGCACACAACAAGGTAAACACACCACTCAAGAACAAGACAAGAAGCTCAAGCAAGTAGGATGCAAGACAAGCCTATATGATGCAATACATGGCAAGGGATGAAGCACACAAGAACAACACCAAACAACAAGTGTAAACGAGGCCGGAATCAACATATAACAATTCCGGTAAGTCCTCATATGCATATTTGGAAATTGGTCCAGATATGAACAAACATTAAGTTAAATTTGTTAAACAGAAGGTTAACATGCACCATGATGATCTACTCAAAATTCTAGTCAAGTTACATATCAAGTTTGTTCAATTCGGAGCTACGGCCTAGAAGATATGAGCAAAACAAGTCAAGCATGTCAAATATGCAAGATGCATCCAAACAATAAGAAAACACACTCCAAGCATGTAAACAACATGATATTATGCTTCTACATGCAAAATCACACAAGTTTCATATAGGGCATGCTCAAAACAGAGCAACGGTTCAACACATACACATGAAACAAGATATAACAACAAGCTGTCAAAAACAGCAACATAGCAACTTTGGAGCAAGGTAAATATATGCTACAGCACCCAAACATGGTAATAAGAGGCATGGATGTGAAATAGACATTATACTTAACAAGCATGAACTTAGAACACACCCAAAAGCTTGCTGGAACACAATTAACCAAGCATGGCAAGTTGCAATAAATTTATCCAGACTTAGTCAAAATCTGGGAAGGAAAAAACATCATCACGATGCTGCCTTCGGAGGCACAAAACAACAAGCATATCAACTCTAATAAGTATATAAATATCATGGACATGTAATAGACATAGCATACTTCAAACAACTCCATTGGAGCAACTCCATTGGAGACATGTATCAATAACAACAAGCTTCACCAAATTGATCATGCTGATAACAGTCTGACAGGTAAATTTATAGCAACTTGAGAGCAAGAAATAAATAAGCTACGGCAGGCCATATATGCAAACAATTGCATGAATGGATAGAGGATAACATGGACAACAAGGAATGATCATTTGACATACTAAAACATGCATGTATTTGAGTGGGGCATCAAGGAAACATAGCATCAGGTTTAACAGATTCCAGACTTAGCAGTTTTTTTCACTAAGTATAAAACAACAACATTGGCATGGCATGTTTACAAGCTTGTTTAAGTCACCTCAATGCATATCATTAAAAGTGTATTTTACCACAACAAGGACCATAAGATTGTGCTTCTAAAACATATAGACATGTGGCATGAAGACATTCACACCAATAGCAATGAGCAAGATAAAACATCATCTCATAACAAGCTACAGCACTTATCAGCCACATGCACTTTCGCAACAGAGATTAACATGGCAATATGGCACCTAACATGAATGCTACAACAACCATCATGTAGAGCACTTCACAATGAACATTTTGACATATCACACACTCCATTTGGACCAACATGCACAAAGTTATCACCCTCACAAGCATGCAACAAAATTACAGTTAACAGCAGTTTTAAACATATAGCACTCTTGCAACGAGGATTAAGGCATCAAGATGAACTCCACAAGCATGCCACAATGGAACAAAATGAAGAGCATCTCACCACGATCATTTTGACATATCACATGCATCATTTGGATAATCACACAAAAAATTACAGTCATGCAAACATGCATATCTTTTTACAAAAGGGCCAGGGACTTAGAAGAAAAAGGACCTCGGGGTCAGGCGGACAAAGTCCAGCTGGAGCAGACGTGTCCGTCGGTGGCGTGGGCACGGGCCCACCTGGCAGTGACACGAGCGAGGGGTCGGCTGGACATGTCCGTGCCCGGACGGACATGTTCGGTCCGCCACGGTGGCGGTTGGAGCCGGCAGGGAGGTCGAGACCATGGCGCGGCGGCGGGGCCGAGGACGCCGGCCGAGCGACGGGCGACGGCGGGATGGTAGGCGCGGCGACGAGGAGGCGAAGCCGGCGGGCGTGGTGGCGCTCACGGCGGCGGCGAGGATGAGGTGCAGAGAGGCGGCGGGCGGCGCTGGTTGTGAAGATGGACGGCGGGGCAGCGCCGGTGGCGGAGATGGACGGCGGGGCGGCGCCGGTGGAGGAGATGGACGGCGGGGCAGCGCCTGTGGGGCACGCCGACGGATGCGGCGGGACAGGTGGTAATGTGGCGGCGAGGCTAAGGTCCCGATCTAGATCTGAGAGAGGGAGCGGGCACGCGCACGGGCGACTCGGCCCGGTCGGCGGTAGAGCGGGCCTGGCCTGGGCCGACGCGGGCCGTGGCGGGGTGGAAGGTCGCCAGGGGCGCGGGTTGCCGCGTGGCGCCTCGCCAATGGCTACAGGCGGCGGGGAGTGTGATGTGGCGCGCCCGGATTCGTCCGGGGAGCGTCGGCGGCGCTGCCAAGTGGCGGGGAGGGGTTCGGCCGACGCGGATTCCGAGGCAAAGGTGGGAGGTGGCGCTGAAATGGAGGAGGGAGGTAGGTGGAGGCCATTTTTGGCAAAGGGGGCTGATTAAATAGGGAAGGGGCTAGGGTTTGAGGGTTTTTGCTCCGATTCGGACCTTTAGATCCCGATCGGACGGTCCGGAGCGGAGGGGTAGGCTAGGAGAGGCCTAGTGGGCTGTGTAGGAGGCCTTGGGATGAGAAGAGAGAGATGAAGTGCGGCCCGGCACGCGTTTCGGAGACCGAAAACGTTTGACGTTTTAACCAGCTACTTGTGCCGCTATATATAACGGTTGGGCTATCAAACGAGCTCCGAATGCGACGAACATTGACATGCGGTGTAACTATGCTATAATAAGACCACACGCCAAGTCTCATCCCATTCCGAGAACATTTTCCGGTCACTCATTAAATAAATATTCGGAGGAGCCGCGGGCGCGTGCAAGTGTGTGTGGGCTCCAAACGAACAACGGAGAGGACGGGCGGACTCGGACGGATGCAAGTTTTGAAAACATGCTGATGCAACACCCATGATGACAAGGCAAGGATTCAACACGCAAGCAGATGACATGGCAACGACGACGAATAACTGGCTGACACCTGGCGCATCGGTCTCGGGGTGTCACAGGCCGCCCCTAGATCGGGGTCGCTCGTGTCGCTCTGGGAGCAGTCCGGCATCAACGGGCAGTCCGGCTGCCCAGAGCCTGGCTCCAGCTGGCCGGGGGAAAGCCTCCGAGGCGGCACAAGTGTCAGGAGGCTGGGGCAAGCGGAAGAAGGAAAGAAGGAGAAAGAGGAAGGGGGCTCACCGCAGGCGGCGGGTTGTTGCGGCTGTACGGCGGCTTGCCAAACGCCCAGCCTAAATCGGACATCTTACAGTTGGAGATGGAGTTCACCAGATGGGCCACCTCCGCGTACGTCATCCGCTTGGTGTAGGTCCGGCTCGGGTCCCGGTGCCCGCTCTTGTCGCAGATCGGGTGTGGGCGGGACTGCAGCGGCAGCACTCGGCGCTCCGCAAAGGTGGCCAGGAAGTCCGAGAACACCAGGCCCTCGTGTTCTTTCATCTCCCGAAGGCGGCTCATGGCGGTAGAGGCTCCATGCGTGAGGGAGACGGGCCGGAACTTCCAGGAGGCGCGGGGCTCAGCAGGCGGACCGATTGCATAGTCCGGCAGATTGATGAAGTCATGTTCCGGATCAACGTTGGAGACATAAAAGTATGTCTTCTGCCACAACTTCGCCGAATGCACGAGAGCAAGCTTCGGGAAGTGGTTCCTGGCCCAGTGCGCTTCACGGTGATGCACCCACCGCATTGGGAAGCTTCGCCCCGGAGTGCGGTGCCGAGCTTCAAGTAGAAGAGCTCGCTCCACAGCTCGATCGTGGGGAGTATCCCGAGGTACCCCTCGCAGAGGACGACGAAGGCAGATGCTACCTCTTTAGTTTGCGTTGTATTCCCTCGAAGAGGAAAGGGAGATGCAGCACAATAGCGTAAGTATTTCCCTCGGTTTTGTAGAACCAAGGTATCAATCCAGTAGGAGACCACGCGCCAGTCCCTCGCACCTGCACAAACAAATAAGAACTTCGCAGCCAACGCGATAAGGGGTTGTCAATCCCTTTACGGTCACTTACGATAGTGAGATCTGATAGAGATGATAGTTTATGTTTTTGGTATTTTTTAGTTTAATAAAACAGCAAATCAACACTGGCAAAAGAAATTAACGGGAAAGTAATATGATAGAGATAGACCCGGGAGCCATAGTTTTCTCTAGTGGCTTCTCTCATGATAGCGATATTCTACGGCGGGTAAACAAATTACTGTCGAGCAATTGATAGAAAAGCGGATAATTGTGAGACTATCTAGGCCTGATCATTGTATATAGGCATCACGTCCGAGACAAGTAGACCGACTCCTGCCTGCATCTACTACTATTACTCCACACATCGACCGCTATCCAGCATGCATCTAGTGTATTGAGTTCATACGAACAGAGTAACGCCTTAAGCAAGATGACATGATGTAGAGGGATGAACTCAAGCAATATGAAGAAAACCCCATCTTTTTATCCTCGATGGCAACAATACAATACGTGCCTTGCAGCCCCTACTGACACTGGGAAAGGACACCGCAAGATTGAACCCAAAGCCAAGCACTTCTCCCATTGCAAGAACTATAGATCTAGTAGGCCAAACCAAACCAATAATTCGAAGAGACATGCAAGGATATTATGAGCACACATAAAAAGTTCAGAGAAGAACCAAATGTCTTTCATTAATAACCTTGATCATAAACTCACAATTCATCGGATCTCGACAAACACACCGCAAAAAGAGATTACATCGAATAGATCTCCTCGAAGACCGAGGAGAACTTTGTATTGAGATCCGGAGAGAGAGAAGAAGACATATAGATACTAGCTATGGACCCGAAGGTCTGTGGTAAACTACTCACAACTCATGGTGAGGGCGATTATGATGATGATGATGAAGGCCTCCGTGATGGATCCCACTCCCGGAACAGGCTCCAAGATGGGATCTCCACGGGAACAGCAGCTACGGCGGTGGAATTAGGGTTTTCTCTCTGCGTATGGAGTTTCTGGGGTACGTAGGTATATATAGGAAGAAGAGGGGCACCAGGGGCCACAGGGGCTGCCCTCGAGGCAGGGGCGCGCCCTGGGAAGGGGGGCGCGCCCCCCATCCTCGAGGGTGGCCCTTCTGTCTCCTGGCTTGGCCCCGAAGTCTATCGTGCGTGATTTCCTCCAAAAAATATCTCCTGCGAAGGTTTCATTCCGTTTGGACTCCGTTTGATATTCCTTTTCTGCAAAACCCTGAAATAGGCAAAAAACAGCAATCTGGACTGGGCCTTTGGGTTAGTAGGTTAGTCCCAAAAATGATATAAAAGTGAATCATAAATCCCATTAAACATCTAAGACTTCATAAATAATAGCATGGAACAATCAAAAATTATAGATACGTTGGAGACGTATCAGCAGACAGCGTCACCACCGTGTTCAATGTGAGGTGGTGAGGCTGCATGTTGTAGAAACCGAGGAAGGAGCGGAAGAAACCGCAGATGGGGAGCCCGAAGCCGCAGGGGACGTGCGAGCGGAAGACTACACGCTCGCCCAGCCGCGGCGCCGGCCTGATCTCGGCCGACAGCGCAGGACGCACGGCGACCTTCTCGGCGGGATGCAACCTCCGCGAGCGGCGGAGATAATGCATATGTTCTTCGATGATTTTGCTGCCCTCCCACTCACCAGAGCGGTGGACGTGCGCTTCTGCGGCCATGGCTCTAGGGGGGGACGGATTCTGGCGGAGCTGTGTGTGTGACGGGAGCAAAGAGCACAAGAAGGCGAGACGAATAAGAAGATGGAGAGGAGGTGTGCGCGTGAGCTGCGTTCGCCTCCTCCCGTGCCTACTTATAGGTCCAAGATGACGAAGCCGAGGGGGCGGGGGTGTGGGATTAATTGTGCCACGCCCCACACGACCAGCGCCTTTTTTGCGGCTAATCCGCGCGCATTTAATGCGAGTGGGGAGGGCAATTGATTGCCTCTGCCGCAATGGATCCGCATGCGCGCCGAGGCCCTGTAGTGGTGGGCCCCGGCCTGCTGTTGCGTCCCATCGCGCGCGTGGGCTGGTAGGACGGCACAGCGAGATGATGAAGCATGGAACGCCACCAACGGGCGGCAAAACCACACCACGGCACGCCATCCACGCGATGTCTTCTCCCCGAAGACTCGAAGACAAAGGCCCGGCTGCTAGAAGCCGGCCCTTCGAGAAGACGGACAAGAAGCACAACAAATTTTCACATAGAGAGGGAAGCTGTTGGAACCCCGCCGTCCCGCTCGCGACCGCAGAGCTCCGCCAGCTTCGGGGACTACTGTCGGAGATACTGACCACGGGTGTCTTCATTGACCACCCATGGTATTTCAAGACAAATAAGGGCCGCCTGTCATCCTCTGGCCGCCTGTGCGTCGGGCCGCCTCCTAGGGCCACAACGCCTAGGAGCCGACTGCCAGCAGGCGACGGAGCCCCGACAGGCGGCAGCCTAGCAGCCAGCATCTGGAAGACGGCCCCGTGCCTCCCCCTCGGGGCACGCGCTGGGGGTCCACGACGGGACTAAGGCATGGCTACAGTTAAGCATGTCCCTAAAGAATCCACCGAAGCGTGGCTACAGTGAGAGTGTACCCTACGGACACTCCTAAACGGCGTATCACTGTAGCCATGTTACCGATGACCTAGCCCTAGTCAGAGGAAGCCATGATCCCACTACCCGTAGGCGGAGTGGCCAGCAGGCGGCATGCCCCACCCGCCAGTGAGCCACACAGAAGCAAGTGACCTTCGGTAGGCGGCCTGGGGGATGGGCCGCCCTGTAGCAGGCGGCTAACCGTGCCCTGGGAGTCTGAACCCCATCAAGATGACAAGACGGGACGTGGTGGCAGTGTACGACCAAGAGGCGGCGGCATTGTAGCCACTCCCCCTGATGATGCTTCCGTCAGCAGAAGGACACCAATAGTAAAAGACAATCACGAGGGCCCATAGACGGCGGGCCCCAGCAGCCGACGGAGAAGCCGGCGCCCAGAGACACCGACGGCCGGGGGCCACTGTCACACCCTGCATTTTGTAACATGTTATTTGTAACTTTGGAGCATGAAAATTTGGACCAGCAAAAAAATTTAGCATCATTTGGCTTTTATTTGGAATTGAGTTTTCTTCATGTGCTTTTTCATGTGCTCATTAAAGTCAACTATGACCTCTTGTAGAATTCATCTCCATACCCAAAACTTCTGCCCAATGATCATGCCAAGTGTTATATAGCAGTATAGTATTTTCCTACAAATTAATTTGGCCAAAAAGTATTTTATAAATTTAGTTTTCCAAAAACCCCTGAATTGAGATTTGCACTGCAAGTACTTGATTTAGGGTGAGAAAATTATTTCAAAAGGTTTATTTGAGACCTAGTAGTCATAGGACTCCCAGAAACCACAAAGGTATAATTTTAAAAGTTATTTTCCTATTTTATTTAAAAGCTTTTTCTTAAGGCCAGAAATGGTCTTTAATAGGGGGAAATTATTTAACTATTTCAAAAATATTTGCCAAAATTCAGAGAGACTCAGAGGACATATATTGTCCATATATAAGAGTTTCAACACTTGGTCATGTTCAAAATATTGGACAAATCCTTCCAAAACCCTTTCTGGATATTTCAAGCTTTTGAAATATTTACAAAGGAAATTTTCTCCAAAAACTCCATGGAAATTCTATCATGTCATATATGACATATTTGATGATCTTGCCAAGTCCCACGCCTTGGGAAGCAAGAAAACATCCTCAAACCCCTTCATAACCATACTGTCCATATTTGAAGTTTGAGCAACTTTACATTGCCAAACTTGTCCAAATGCTCTCAAACTTGGTGCACATGCTAGAATTACCTAATAAGGCATCTAGACCAAATGGCACAAGATTGGAAATAGAGCAACTTGATCAGATCACCTCAAAACCCTTTCTGTTCAAATGCAAATTTGAACAACTTTACATTACCAACTCTCTATCTGGAGCTTCAAACTTTGTGGGCATGATCAATACCCTAAATGATGATGCTACACCAAGTTGTGCATCAAGGGGAGATGATTAGCTTGACTCAATCAAGATGAAACTGTTTCTGTTGATTTCTAGGGTTCACCAAAGTTACATTGGCTAGTTTCTTCAAATGAGCCCAAATTTGGTGAAGCACCCTATTTTCTCATGTCTTTCAACCCTGTCAAGTGCCATGTCAAGTGGAGTTCATTTACTTGACCAAACACTGATCAAACACCTTCTGCAGAAATGCTAAAACCTCCAACTTGATCACTTTTACTTTTCTCCATGGCCTCAACTTCTTACCACATGCTCATTGAGTTACCAGCTACCTCCAGTAACTCCCCCAGCACCCCAGCTCCATGATTGAGGGGTGAAACCCCTGTTTTACCTTGCTGTACAGCAAGCTTTCACCATTTCACCAACACTCTCACTCTCTCTCAGCATCTCCAGGGCATCCAAGGCCTCAGGCCCTTTCTTTACTCCTCCCTCAACGTGCTAGACACTACTGGACACGTTGGGTTTGACCAGGACGGCGAGAGCGCGGCGATGCCAGCCATACGCACGCTCTGGAGCGCGCAACAGTGCAGACCAGCACTGTAGCTTCGGCCAATCGGCCTTCCCCGACAGCCTCGGGCCTCCCCCTCGCGCCAGTCGAGGCCCCTCGACGTTCGCGACCTCCCCGGCGCTGTCCCCCCTCCTCCAGCGCCCTCCAGTGGCCGTCGTCGCACGCGCGCTGGCTGCCCGCGGCAGCCACTCCTCTGCCTCGCACGCGCGCGCGCTTCTGACGCTCCCCCGCTCCTCCTCTCACCTCTACTGGACGTGGAGATCGTCCAGGAACTCCACGGACTCACTCCCTTGGCCTCCCGTGCGCTGTAGCCTCGAGCCGGAGCTCGCCGGCGCACTGGACCACGGGTCTCCGTCGAGCTCCTATAAATAGCCCCTCCCGAGCCTCTCCAGCAGCACCACAAGCCTCACTCCACTCCACTGAGCCCCCCAGCACCTCCAGTTCGACCCCAAGAGGTCCCAGTGCTCGGGATCGACCGGAGCGCCGCCGCGTCGGGCCGCCGGCGATCTCGTGGTACGGGCCTCCCTGCCCCTCCTTTCACCTGTTTCGGAACAACTGAGCCACCCTGACCCTTTTCCCCCTGTTTCCCCTCTCTGTGGCAGCCGGAAACAACCTCAACCACGACCCTCCGACGAGCTTCCGCCGTCCCACCTCGTCGCCGGCGAACCAGGCCTCCCCGCCATGCCGCACCACCACCACAGCAACCGCGACACGACGCTGATTCCAACCCTGCCCTCCGTTGCCGTCGCCGTGGCCGGAAACCTCGCCGGTGAGCTCGCCGTCGCCGTGGCTGTGGGGTTAGAGATGACAGGCGGGCCCCGCCTGTCATCCCCTCACCTCTCTCCCCCTCCTCTGTGCCACTGACCCACGGGCCCCGCCCGTCAGGTTTAAAAACCTGACGTGCGCACGCAGGCTCCCGTGCGGCTGGGCTGGACCGTCTGGGCCGTGCACTGTGGCCTCCTCTGGCCCAGTGCACAGGACCCCTTTTTCCTTTTTATTTTATGTAAATGCTTTAAAACATTTCTACAGAAAAGAATAATGGTCCAAATTAAATAATTCCAACTCCTAAAATCTTGTAATATTCCAACCTATTTAATAGTACTACTTTCACTCAAATCCATGAAACTTTGCTGTACTGTTCAAATTTAAATTCAAATTTGAGCAGTATAACTCCTGTTCTAAAATCAATATATTCTATTCTGTTACTCCAAAAATTCAACTAAGATTTTTCCCCACCTTAGAAATTCCTCTAGTATTTTACAAAAATGAGTTGACATTTTTCTGAGCACATTGATTTTTCTGTTTTGTTTGTATTCTTATTTTCCCGTGGTTATTATGCGACGTATAGATCCCGTATTTGACGAAGTTGCTGTGGAAGAAGAAGGAGAAGGACTTGAAGACTTTGAAGACCAAGCCAATCCAGGCATGCAGCCCTTTGACCATGATACACTTGTTCCTCGGAACCCGTTTGTTTCCGATGCATAATATTAGGGTTACGATGGTAACCTAGTTGATTCCACCACATGATGCATGCTTGATCTTGATCTTGCTAAGTTCTAGATGACATGCAAATAGATGGTCATGATGCTTATATGATGCATGTGTGATATGAACCCTCGTAGTTGAAATCTTTGCATGAACCCATCGGGTGCCCCTAATGCCCGAGGGTGATGAAGTGTTAGGTCATCACTTGAGGAAGAAGTGATGTGCCGGTAAAATCATGTGCATGGTGGAATGATGGATTAGATTTATGTGTGACTACCGTCCCAACCAAACATGTGCAACCACACTACCCCTTATGGGACGGGGCTTTATTGATTACTTAGGTCGATGCTAGCATGGTGCCCGCATTACTAGTGACGGGAAGACTTGAAGTCTTTCCCGGGACGGGGTCGTGCTTGGATAGGCGACCATGACTGTTTTCACAAGGCACCGGACACACCGTTGGTCCCTTCGGGTACGCGTGACATTGAAATTAGGGCAAGTCCCGTGATCTATTGTTTGTACCCGAGGGCCGTGTACCAACGAGTGGACTCTATGTTAGTGTCGTCTAAGGAAAGATAATGACCGGGTGCTTACCCCGGGTACTTGAGGTACCGCGGGTCGTGGATGACACGGAAGTTCCCCGAATCTTGTGGGTAAAGTGCGCAACCTCTGCAGAGTGTAAAACTATTCGAATAGCCGTGTCCACGGTCATGGACAGTTGGGTGGTGCTACTTAAACTATGTCCAGGATTTTACTTCATCGGTGATAGTTGTGTGTGCTGTGTCAAGATGGTGACTTGACTCGATGAATTGGATCTTATTCACGTTGATATCGGTAACCTGTCTTCGAGGTTACGCGAGATTATTGATGCATAAACTTGATGATAGCATATGGTTCTAGCCCTTGCTAGATCGTTCATTATTGTTCCATTGCATTGTTACTTTGAACCACATCATGGGTTGCTTGCGAGTACATTCAAAGTACTCATTGGCTTGCCACTGGTTATTTAATTGGCCAGGCATGGAAGAACAGGAATATGAGGAAGAGTTCTTTGGAGACGAACATGCGAACTAGGACGCTATCCCAGTCAGAATGCCTGTAGGGTTAAGGCAGATGGCGTGAGTTCTACCCATTATCGAAGACTTCCGCTATTTGAGTTGTTGCTATTCAGCCCGTGAGGCTCTATCTATGTAAGACTTGGCTATAATGGCCTTAATTCGTGTAAGACTAATTGTATGGATGTAAGACTCTTGTTATTTCAGCTTCTGTGTGTTCAGCGAGCATTGATCTCTGGGATCACTGTACACGTGCATTCGGTGATCTCGACTTCTAAGTCGGGGTCCCCACAGCCACTCCTCCCAGATTACCATTGTACCCCTGGGGGTAGGCCTATATAAACCCCCAGGGTCCTCCATGTGGAGAGGTTGGACCGAGAGAGAAACACACAGAGAGATAAACACACACACAAAGAGAGAAAGACCGATAGGGAGAAACCCTAGTGTCCACTCCCGTTCCCTAGAGAGAAGGTAGAGAGCTAGCCTTGCCCTTCTTCCTCCTCTAGACGACACAGCTCAAGGAGCGATCTTGTAGCTACCATATTGACATTAGTCATGACGTGGAGCCCCCGCAGAGCAGGACTAGGGGTGTTATCTCCACGGAGAGCCCCGAACCTGGATAAGATTCGTAGGCGTCCTAAGTATCGCCTTATCCCGCTTCCAGGGCCCGACGACGTACTCTTGTCCCCATGCATGATAAGCCATCATTTGGCATATGTCGCACCAAAACCCCGACACATACTTATTGCAAAAATCTACAAGTCATCAAAACAAAGTACTACACGCATGCTCCTAGGGGAAGGGTTGGTAGGAGTTAACCATCGCGCGATCCCGACCTCCACACAAAGGATGACAATCAAAGAAATACCTCATGCTTCAAATTTGTCACACAATGGTTACCATACGTGCATGCTACGGGACTTGCAAACCTCAACACTAGTATTTCTCAAATTCACAACTACTCTACTAGCGTGACTCTAATATCACCATCCTCATATCTCAAAACAATCATCAAGCATCAAACTTCTCATAGTATTCAATGCACTTTATATGAAAGTTTTTATTATACCTATCTTGGATGCTTATCATATTAGGACTAAATTCATAACCAAAGAAAATTACCATGATGTTTAAGTCTCTCAAAATAATATAAGTGAAGCATGAGAGTTCATCAATTTTTTCAAAATAGAACCACCGTTGTGCTCTAAAAGATATAAGTGAAGCACTAGAGCAAATGACAAACTACTCCAAAAGATATAAGTGAAGATCAATGAGTAGTTGAATAATTATATAACTATGTGAAGACTCTCTAACATTAAAATAAAATTCAGATCTTGATATTTTGTTCAAACAACGAGCAAAGCAAAATAAAATGACATTACAATAATAGCACACATCATGTGAAGAAGTAAAAACTTAGGCTCAACCGTTACTAACCGATAATTATCGACGAAGAAAGGTGGGATGCCTACCGGGGCATCCCCAAGCTTAGATGCTTGAGACTTCTTGAAATATTAATTTGGGATGCCTTGGGCATCCCCTAGCTTGAGCTTTTTTGTCTCCTTAATTCCTCTCATATCATAGTTTCCGGAATCTTAAAAACTTCATGCACACAAAACTCAACAAGAACTCGTGAGATAAGTTAGTATAAATCAAATCAAAACCTTAACATTCTCTACTGTAGCAAATCACTAAAATTATAATTTGACATTGCATACTAAATGCCTCTGGATATTTAATACTCCAATCCTCAAATAGAATCATTAAACATACGAACATGTGCAAACAATGCAAACATAACAGCAATCTGTCTAAACATGACAGTCTGTAAAGAGTTGAATTGTTCTCATACTTCCCTAACTCAAAAAATTCTGAAAAAATACCACGTTACAGAGAACTTATTCATGCTCACCGTGTAAAAATTTCTAGATTTCATCACATTCTGACTATCTAGAAGAGTTCAGACAATGATAGAAAACTTTCTGTTTTCAAACAGCAACACAAAGACTTGCAAAATAAGCATGGTAAAGGCTAGACTTGACATTTTATTGAAACAAAAGATACAAAACATGCCTCTGAATAACATCAAGCAAGTACAAACAAAAGAAAATGATGCTCCAAGAAAAACTCATATCATGTGGTGAATAAAAATATAGCCTCAAGTAAAGTTACCGGTAGACGAAGACGAAAGAGGGGATGCCTTCCACGGCATCCCCCAGCTTAGGCTCTTGATTGTCCTTGAATATTACCTTGGGGTGCCTTGAGCATCCCCAAGCTTAGGCTCTTGCCACTCCTTATTCCATAGCCCATCGAATCTTTACCCAAAACTTGAAAACTTCACAACACAAAACTTCAACAGAAAAATTTGTAAGCTCCGTTTGTATAAGAAAATAAAACCACCACTTAGGTACTGTTGTGAACTCATTCTAAATTCCTATTGGTGTTCTATCTACTGTATTATAACTTCTCTATGGTTCATAACCTCCGCTATTATTCATAGATTCATGAAAATAAGCAAACAACACAATAGAAACAGAATCTGTCAAAAACAGAACAGTCTGTAGCAATCTGTAAATTTCGAATACTTCTGTAACTCAAAAAATTCTGAAATAAATTGGTGGATGTGAGTAATTTGTCTATTAATCTTCTGCAAAAATAATCAACTCAAAAGCACTCTTCTGTAAAAAATGGTACTAATCTCGTGAGCGCAAAGTTTCTGTTTTTTACAGCAAAATCACATTAACATTCACCCAAGTCTTCCCAAAGGTTCTACTTGGCATTTTATTGAAACAAAAGCTATAAAACATGATTACTACAGTAGCTTAATCATGTGAACACACAAAAACAGTAAGGGTAAATATTGGGTTGTCTCCCAACAAGCGCTTTTCATTAATGCCTTTTAGCTAGGCACGATGATTTCAATGATGCTCGCATAAAAGATAAGAAATTAAACGGGAGCACGATGAAGAATATGAATAGCACATTTAAGTCTAACCCACTTCCTATGCATAGGGATTTTGTCAGCAAACAACTTATGGGAACGATAATTAACTAGCATAGGAAGGGAAAACGAGCATAACTTCAAGATTTGAATCACATAGAGAGGAAACTTGATATTATTGCAACTCCTACAAGCATATATTCCTCCCTCATAATAATTTTCAGTAGCATCATGAATGAATTCAACAATATAACAATCACATAAAGCATTCTTTTCATGATCTACTCGCATAGAAATTTTACTACTCTCCACATAAGTAAATTTGTTCTCATCAATAGTAGTGGGAGCAAACTCAACAAAATAACTATCATGTGAAGCATAATCCAATTGAAAATTAAAATCATGATGAAAAGTTTCATGGTTATCTTTATTCATTATAGAATATGTGTCATCACAATAATCATCATATATAGGAGGTATGCTTTCATGATAATAAATTTGCTCATCAAAACTTGGGGGACTAAACATATCATCTTCATCAAACATAGCATCCCCAAGCTTGTGGCTTTGCATATCATTAGCATCATGGGTATTCAAAGAATTCATACTAACAACATTGCAATCATGCTCATCATTCACATATTTTATGCCAAGCATTCTATGTAATTCTTCTTCTAACACTTGAGCACAATTTTCCTTTCCATCATTTTCACGAAAGATATTAAAAAGATGAAGCATATGAGGTACCCTCAATTCCATTTTTATGTAGTTTTCTATTATAAACTAAACTAGTGATAAAACAAGAAACTAAAAGATTTGATTGCAAGTTCTAAATATATACCTTCAAGCACTCACCTCCCCGGCAACGGCGCCAGAAATTTCTTGATGTCTACTACGCAACCTTCTTCTTGTAGACATTGTTGGGCCTCCAAGTGCAGAGGTTTGTAGGACAGTAGCAAATTTCCCTCATGTGGATGACCTAAGGTTTATCAATCTGTGGGAGGCATAGGATGAAGATGGTCTCTCTCAAACAACCCTACAACCAAATAACAAAGAGTCTCTTGTGTCCCCAACACACCCACTACAATGGTAAATTGTATAGGTGCACTAGTTCGGCGAAGAGATGGTGATACAAGTGCAATATGGATGGTAGATATAGGTTTTTGTAATATGAAAATATAAAAACAGCAAGGTAACTAATAATAAAAGTGAGAACAAACGGTATTGTAATGCTTTGAAACAAGGCCTAGGATTCATACTTTCACTAGTGCAAGTTCTCTCAACAAGCATAACATAACTGGATCATATAACTATCCCTCAACATGCAACAAAGAGTAACTCCAAAGTCACTAATAGCGGAGAACAAATGAAGAGATTATTGTAGGGTACAAAACCACCTCAAAGTTATTCTTTCTGATCGATCTATTCAAGTGTCCATAGTAAAATAACACGAAGCTATTCTTTCCGTTCGATCTATCCTAGAGTTCGTACTAGAATAACACCTTAAGACACATATCAACCAAAACCCTAATGTCACCTAGATACTCCATTGTCACCTCAAGTATCCGTGGGCATGATTATACGATATGCATCACACAATCTCAGATTAATCTATTCAACCAACACAAAGAACTTCAAAGAGTGCCCCAAAGTTTCTACCGGAGAGTCAACACAAAAACGTGTGCCAACCCCTATGCATAGATTCCCAAGGTCACAGAACCCGCAAGTTGATCACCAAAACATACATCAAGTGAATCAATAGAATACCCCATTGTCACCACGGGTATCCCACGCAAGACATACATCAAGTGTTCTCAAATCCTTAAAGACTCAATCTGATAAGATAACTTCAATGGGAAAACTCAATCCATTACAAGAATGTAGAGGGGGAGAAACATCATAAGATCCAACCATAGTAGCAAAGCTCGTGATACATCAAGATCGTGCCAAATGAAGAACACGAGAGAGAGAGAGACATCAAACACATAGCTACTCGTACATACCCTCAGCCTAGAGGGTGAACTACTCCCTCCTCGTTATGAAGAGCGCCAAGATGATGAAGATAGCCACCGGAGAAGGATTTCGCCCTCCAGCAGGGTGCCGGAACAGGTATAGATTGGTTTTCGATGGCTACAGAGGCTTGAGGCGGCGGAACTCCCGATCTAGGTTATCTTCTAGAAGTTTGGGAATATATAAGAGGTGTTGGCGTCGGGAACAAGTCAGGGGGGTCCCCGAGGCGGCCACGAGATAGGGGGGCACGCCCCACCCTCGTGGTGGCCTCGGGACTCTTCTAGTCCATCTCTGGTACTCCGTGGGCTTCTTCTGGTCCAAAAACAACCTCCGCGCAATTTCAGGTCAATTGGAGTCCGTTTGGTATTCCTTTTCTGCGATACTCAAAAATAAGGAAAAACAGAAACTGGCACTAGGCTCTGGGTTAATAGGTTAGTCTCAAAAATCCTATAAAATTGTATATTTAAATCCCATTAAACATCCAAAACAGATAATATAATAGCATGGAACAATAAAAAATTATAGATTCGTTCGAGACGTATCACCCCACACCTCTAACATCATTTGAAATTCTAAATAGAAAGTCACTCAAGTGAGCAATCATATCAGAATTGTATTTCAATTGTTTCTTATCATTTGCATTGAAGTGATCTTGTTTCCTAGTGTAATTTTCAAACTCATGATGGCATTGGCTAGGGTGCATATTGTGAGGATTATCATTGTCATTGAATTTCATTAGAGAATTTACCTCTACCACCTTAGGCAATGGTGGTGCATTAAGCCCATGTATTTCTTCAATAGGAGGTAAATTTTTAACATCCTGAGCTTTAATACCCTTTTCCTTCATGGACTTCTTTGACTCTTGCATATCTTAAGGACTGAGATATAATATACCCCTCTTCTTAGGAGTAGGATTAAGTGGTGGTTCAGGAAGAGTCCAATCATCATAATTTTTCAATATGTTATTCAATAATTTTGCAGCCTGTCCAATAATTTGTTCACTGAAAACACAACCAGCACAACTATCTAGGAAATCCCTAGAAGCATCGGTTAGTCCATTATATAAGATATCAAGGATTTCATTTTTCTTAAGGGGATGATCAAGCAAAGCATTAAGTAACTGGCAAATCCTCCCCCAAGTTTGTGGGAGACTCTCTTCTTTAATTTGCACAAAGTTAAATATTTCCTATAAGGCAGATTGTTTCTTATGAGCAGGAAAATATTTTTTAGGGAAGTAATAAATTATATCCTGGGGACTACGCACACTACTAGGAGTAAGAGTATTGTACCAAGCTTTAGCATCACCCTTTAATGAGAAAGGAAATAATTTGAGAATGTAGTAGTAACGGGTTTTTTCATCATGAGTAAAAAGGGTGGCAATGTCATTTAACTTAGTGAGATGTGCCACAACAGTTTTAGTTTCATAACCATGGAAAGGATCAGACTCAACCAAAGGGATTAACTCTGGGTCAACAGAGAATTCATAATCCTTATCATCAATAAAGATAGGTGAGGTAGCAAACTTAGGATCATATTTCATTCTCGCATTCAGAGACTTTTCTTTATACTTGCATAATATTTTTTCTAGGTCATCTCTATCATTACAAGCAAGAATATCTCTAGTTGTTTCCTCACTCATAACATAGCCTTCGGGTACTCTAGGCAATGCATATCTAAGAAGGCTAGTTCTAGCAGGTGTTTCATACTTTTCAGTTTCAAGCTCATCATCAGATTCAACAACATCATGTTGTCTTACTCTAGTAATTTGTTCATCAAGAAAGTCACCAAGTGGCGCATCATCATCATGAAAGGTACTAGCATCATCATAAGTATCATTCATAGCAGAAGTAGCATCATCAACCACTTGTGACATATCAGGAGTAATAGCATGTTGTGGTGTTGCAAATTTACTTATAACAGAAGGTGAATCTAAAGCACAACTGGATGGCAGTTCCTTACCTCCCCTCGTCTTAGAGGGATAAATCTTAGTCTTAGCATCCTTCAGATTCTTCATAGTGATAGATTGATAATAATCCCAAGTGACTCAACAAATATAGCTATGCTCCCCAGCAACGGTGCCAGAAAAGGGTCTTGATAACCCACAAGTATATGGGATCGCAACAGTTTTCGAGGGTAGAGTATTCAACCCACATTTATAGATTTGACACAATGGGAGCCAAAGAATATTTGCAAGTATTGGCAGCTGAGTTATCAATTCAACCACACCTGGAGATTAATTATCTGCAGCAAAGTGATCAGTAGCATAGCAATATGATAGTTTTGATAGTAATGGCAGCAGTAACAGTAACAGTAACAATGATGGCAATAGTTTTGTAACAAGTGTAGCAGTAACGATAGCAGTAGTAACTTAGCAAGATCAATGTAGGATAAATTCGTAGGCATTGGATCGCTGATTTGTTGGATGATATTCATCAAGTGACATTCATAACCTAGGGCGATACGTCACTAGCTCCAGTTCATAAATATAATGTAGGCATGTATTCCGTAAATAGTCATACATGCTTATGGAAAGAACTTGCATGACATCTTTTGTCCTACCCTCCCGTGGCAGCGGGGTCCATATTGGAAACTAAGGGATATTAATGCCTCCTTTTAATAGAGAACCGGAACAAAGCATTAACACACTGTGAATACATGAACTCCTCAAACTACGGTCATCACCGGGAGCGGTTACGGTTATTGTCACTCCGGGGTTGCCATAACACATAGTAGGTGACTATAACTTGCAAGATCGGATCTGAAACATGAATATAATGATAATATCATAAACGGTTCAGATCTGAAATCATGGCACCCGGGCCCAAAGTGACAAGCATTAAGCATGGAAAAGTCATAGCAACATCAATCTCCGAACATAATGGATACTAGGGATTGGCCCTAACAAAACTAACTAGATTACATGATGAATCCCGTCCAACTCCTCATCGACCAGCGAGCCTACAAAGGAATTACTCACTCCCGGTGGGGAGCATCATGGAATTGGCGATCGAGAAGGGTTGGTGATGATGAAGAACGAAGATCCCCCTCTCCGGAGCCCCAAACGGACTCCAGATCTGGCCTTCCGATGAAGAACAGGAGGTGACGGCGGCTTCGTCTCGTAGATCGTGATAATTCTTTCTCCCCTATTTTTTATCCAAAAATGTGAACTTATAGTATCATGGTTGGCGTCAGCGGAGCCACCGGGTGGGGACAACCCACCTGGGCGCGCCAAGAGGGGGCGCGCCCTGGTGGGTTGTGCCCACCCAGGTGCCCCCCTCCGGTGGTTTCTGGCTCCGGTATTTTTATTTTATTGAATAAAAATTCCCGCAAAGTTTTGTTCCATTCCGAGAACTTTTATTTCTGCACAAAAATAACACCATGGTAGTTCTGCTGAAAACAACGTCAGTCCGGGGTTAGTTTCATTCAAATCATGCAAATTAGAGTCCAAAACAAGAGGAAAAGCATTAGGAAAGGTAGATACGTTGGAGATGTATCAGTCAACAATAATAACTCATGTCACCCATATTCAACTGGACATATGTGCCTAGATCTTTCCTCGCCACATGATGCTTGCCAAAGGATAAAATAAAAAGGAATAGAGAGAAAACTTTGACTCCTTGCATAAAAGTAAAAGATATGCCCTTCGGAGAGGGAAGCGGAGGTTGACATGCGCTTATTTGTTTGTATGCTCAATCCCTTAGTGCAAAAGAATGTCATGTTGCATTGCCCCTTGTGATAGAAACCTTTATTATGCAGTATGTCGCTTTTATTCTTCACCATCACAAGTTCGTGCAATGCTCAGTTTTCTTACACTAAATGATCTCACACTTTTATAAGCAATTTTTATTGCCTTATTGCACCGATGACAACTTACTTGAAGGATCGTACTCAATCCATAGGTAGGTATGGTGGACTCTCGAAAAATATTTGGGTTAAGGGTTTTTGGATGCACAACTAGTATCTCTACTTAATGCGGAATTTTTGGCTAGAAAAGATATTGAGAAAGCACCACATGTAAAAGGATCTATGACAATATGACTTCTATGTGAATATGAACAAGCATAAATCATTAAGTTGTCTTCCTTGTCCAACGTCAACAATTTTGTCATATAATATTTTGATGGGGGCTCACAATCACAAAAGATTTCTAGGATAGTATATTTATATGTGAATCTTCTCTTCCCTTATTAATTCTTTCATGAGTTGCATCATTGACCAATGCTATGTTTGTAAACCTCTAATAAAATTTTCTACTTATACTTTTCCTTATGTGGTGCCATCACCTACCATAAGATTAGCATATGATCTTCTTAATTTATTTCCTTTCGTTTATCCATTCAATTGTAACTTATTCTTTTTATTGCAACAGGAAGGTAAAGAAAGCAAAAAACTCAAAACTAAACTTTATTATATTTCTCAAACACGATTACAAAGATAGATCACTAAGAAAATGCACAAAAAGAAGGGATAGAACTAAACTTTCATTTATTCTAAAGCAAAAGATCGAACTAGGATAAGTAAATGCAAAAGGATAGTAGGATTGCTACGATACCGGGGCACCTGATGTTTACTACACGCTTCTATTCTTGTAGACTATGTTGGGCCTCCAAGCGCAGAGGTTTGTAGGATAGCAGCAATTTCCCTCAAGTGGATGACCTAAGGTTTATCGAACTCAGGGAAGTAGAGGTCGAAGATGGTCTCTCTCAAGCAACCCTGCAACTAAGATACAAGAAGTCTCTTGTGTCCCCAACACAACTAATACAACTAGGAGTTGTATAGGTGCACTAGTTCGGCGAAGAGATGGTAAAATATGGATGATAGGAGTGGCAAAGCAAAGTAATATAAATCTGTAATAAAAAGTGCAGCAAGCAAACAAGTGGTAAACGTGAGCACAAATGGTATTGCAATGGTGGAAACAAGGCCTAGGCTTCATACTTTCACTAGTGGCAACTCCCAACAATATTAACATAATCGAATCACATGATATTTCCCATAAAACATGCAATGGAGACGCACTCGGAGGTCATTCCTTTGTGGTCAAGAGAGGACGAGAATTATGTAGGGCTACAAAAGCACTCCTCAAAGTTCGTAATTCTCAATCTATGGATTTCCCAATGTCACCGCGGCCATCCAAAGAGAGTACCACAATCACCACAACATATCTCAAGGATAGTCAAAGACAAGCACCAAGAGACTCTCAATCTTCAATCAACACACAAAAGAGGAAATCACTCATGAAAATATTCTTCTAACCCATGTCCAATAGACCGCTGTCACCTTGGTCTCGGGGATTATACTAGATAAAGACAAGTGGGTACATCAATCCAATACATAGAGGAAGGGGAAATATCATGGGATCACCCTAGATTAACATAGCCTATGATCACAACGAAGATCACATCATGGGAGAGAGAATTGACCACATAGCTACTGGTAGAAACCTCAGCCCCGAGGAGGAACTACTCCCGCATCATGGAGGGAGGAAGCAACGTCGATGGAGATGAATCCAGGGGCACTTCCCCGTCCCGGCAGGATGCCGACACAGGAATTCTGGTCCCCCGAAACTTGGTGGCGATGGCGGCGGAGATCGGAATAGCTTCTGGAGAAAAGGGGTCCGGGATCAGGGTTTCCGCGACGCGGTGTAAATATATGCCAAAGGGGGGCACCAGCGGAGGTAAGGGGGGCCCAGGCGGCCTGGCGCGGCGGCCAGGAGGGGGCCGCCCCCTCTGGGCGCCTGGAGCCCCTCTGGCCCTACTTCGGCCGCAAGGAAGCTTCTGGAGCGCTGATTTTTTATATATTTTTCCCGGAATTTTTCTAGCAATTTAAGTAATGGGAAAACCTAAAATACAAAAACAGCAGAAAACAGAAACTGGCACTGGGGTGCACTGAGTTAATAGGTTAGTCCAAATATGATCAAAAGTGTATGGAAGTGCATAAATATCATAGCAATATCACACGAAAGAGGCATGGAGCAAGCAGAAATTATAGATACGTTTTGGACGTATCAGCACCTCCCCCACGCTTGGCGAAAGCCAAGGGGAGTGCCCATACCTGATACTCAATTTTATTTTGGTGGTGAATAAGATGGTGGTTGTGATGGAGTAGATGCGGTTTCATCCTTCAAGATCAAGAGGTTCTCTAATCTACGGATGACGCTCCGAAGGAATATGATGTGCTCTCGATGAAGAATATTTTCAAGAGTGAGATATTTATTTTGCACACGAACCGTTTCAATGATCTGAAAGGCTTCAATTTTAGTGGGAGTAAGAAAAAGCATAGTGGGGTTTAAGGATATCTTCTTCCTCCTCTTTTGTTGGCGGTGCTTTCTCGATTGTCGGTGCTTGATCACCGAAAACCTCCTTGACTTTGTCACCTTCTCCAGCTTCTATGGGTTCCTCCCTCTTCAGCTCGATCTTCATCAACCAAGCATCTTCTTCCATTACTTTGGAGGAGGAGGAAGACATGATGTCGGGCTTGATAGATCTGACCGAAAACAGCAAGAAAATAGAACAGAAGATTTCTCTGCGAAACAGGTTCGGGGGGTATGTAAAGAATTTTTATCTTGGTAAACAAGCAAGCTGTAGAAAAACGGAGTCCGGATGGTACCCAAGGTGGGCACAACCCACCTGGGCACGCCGCGCAAGCCTGGCGCGCCCTAGTGTCTTGTGCCCACCAGGGTACGCTTCCTGGTAGTTTCTTATTTTCCTATTTTGTAAATATTCCAAAACAGATAAAAAATGTTTTTTGCGGATTTTTCGGAGTCCGTTTACTTACCGTATCACATACCTCCTTATTTTGACGATTCTGGAGCGTTCCGGAAGGATTCTTTTATGTGTTCTTCCGGTGTCAAAGTTTGTATAAGATTACTTTCAACATTAATGGGCGTACTTGAGATATAATGCTTTATTCGTTGCCCATTAACAACCTTCGGGTTAGTACCTTCAACATTATTCATGCCACAATAAAGTAAATTACAGTGAGAATTATGTTGGGTAGCATTCCACATCAAAAATTCTGTTTTTATCATTTACCTACTCAAGGACGAGCAGGAATTAAGCTTGGGGATGCTTGATACGTCTCCAACGTATCTATAATTTTTTATTGTTCCATCCTATTATATTATCTGTTTTGGATGTTTAATGGGCTTTATTATGCACTTTTATATTATTTTTGGGACTAACCTACTAACCCAAGGCCTAATGCAAATTGCTCTATTTTGCCTATTTCAGTGTTTCGCAGAAAAGGAATAACAAACGAAGTCCAAACGGAATGAAACCTTTGCGAGGATCGTTTTTGGAACAAACGCAGCCCAGAAGACTTGGAGTACACGCCCGGGAAGCCACGAGGCGGCCACGAGGCAGGAGGGTGCTCCTAGGGGGGTAGGCGCGCCCCCACCCTCGTGGGCCCCTCGTAGCTCCACCGACGTACTTCTTCCTCCTATATATACTCATATACCCTGAAAACATCTGAGAGCACCGCGAAACCCTATTTCCGCCGCAGTAACCTTCTGTACCCATGAGATCCCATCTTGGGGCCTTTTCCGGAGCTCCGCCGGAGGGGGAATCGATCACGGAGGGCTTCTACATCAACACCATAGCCTCTCCGATGAGTTGTGAGTAGTTTACCATAGACCTTCGGGTCCATAGTTATTAGCTAGATGGATTCTTCTCTATCTTTGGATCTCAATACAAAGTTCTCCTCGGTCTTCTTGGAGATCTATTCGATGTAATACTTTTTGCGGTGTGTTTGTCGAGATCCGATGAATTGTGGGTTTATGATCAATATTATCGATGAACAATATTTGGTTCTTCCCTGAACTATTATATGTATGATTTAAATATCTTTGCAAGTCTCTTCGAATTATGAGTTTGGTTTGGCCTACTAGATTAATCTTTCTTGCAATGGGAGAAGTGCTTAGCTTTGGGTTCAATCTTGCGGTGTCCTTTACCAGTGACAGCAGGGGCAGCAAGGCACGTATTGTATTGTTTCCATCGAGGATAAAAAGATGGGGTTTATATCATATTGCATGAGTTTATCCCTCTACATCATGTCATCTTGCTTAAGGCGTTACTCTGTTCTTATGAACTCAATACTCTGGATGCATGCTAGATAGCGGTCGATGTGTGGAGTAATAGTAGTAGATGCAGAATCATTTCGGTCTACTTGTCACGGACGTGATGCCTATATACATGATCATGCCTAGATATTCTCATAACTATGTGCTTTTCTATCAATTGATCGACAGTAATTTGTTCACCCACCGTAGAATCTGCTACCTTGAGAGAAGCAAATAGTGAAACCTATGGCCCCGGGGTCTATCTTCCATCATATTAATCTTTCATCTACTAGTTATCTTTACTGTTCTTTTATTTTGCAATCTTTACTTTTCAATGTATACAACAAAAATTCCAAAAATATTTATCTTATTATCTCTATCAGATCTCACTTTTGCAAGTGGCCAAGAAGGGATTGACAACCCCTTCATCGCATTGGTTGCAAGGTTCTTATTTGTTTGTGCAGGTACGAGGGATTTGCGTGTAGTCTCCTACTGGGTTGATACCTTGGTTCTCAAAAACTAAGGGAAATACTTACGCTACTTTGCTGCATCACCCTTTCCTCTTCAAGGGAAAAACAACGCATGCTCAAGAGGTAGCAAGAAGAATTTCTGGCGCCGTTGCCGGGGAGATCTACGCACAAGTCACATACCAAGTAACCATCACAAACTCTTATCCCTCACATTACATTATTTTCCATTTGCCTCTCATTTTCCTCTCCCCCACTTCACCTTTGCCTTTTTTCTGTTCACCTTTTTGTTTGCTTGTATTGCCATGTGCCTCCTATCTGCTTGCATCTTTGCTTGTTAAGAATCTATTTATACGGATCCACTTAAAGTGTTCTACTTGGATCATCTTCGATCCTTATGCGCTCGTGTTGAAACCCCAACTAGCCTAGTTGATGGGAAATCTTTAGATGAGCATGCTCATTTTGTGTGTCACCATTTGTCTGAAAAAGGGATACTCTTATGGGATCAAATAAACAGATTGTTGTGTTATGCTTGGAATCTTTGTGAAATTTATGATTTTACCTGTTGCTCTAAGAACACTAAAAACACCTCCCCTACCTATGTGAGTTTAATGGTAATGAAATCTTATCTTCTTATGCAAAGGGTGTTTATAGTTACTACGATATCGAAAAAATTGAAGAATTTGTTTCTTTTAAGGGTGCTTATGAAGTTGCTTCTTTGATTGAAAAGTATGATATTACTCTCTACGAATCTGAAATTTTTGACATACTTAAATGTTGCTATGAAAACTATGCTCATAATGTCTATGTCAAAGAATTTATTGAAAGAATGACCGCTGATTTGGAAGAAAATAATGATATGCATGAATCTATAGATAATTATGATTCCGGTGATTTGATTTAAATATCCCTTAATGAACATGATGCTTGTTATTCTTTTGTCCATGATGCCAATATTTATGAAGATGAATTTGCTATAGTTCCTTATGTTAAACATGAGATCGTTGCTATTGCACCCATCCTTGATAGTTCCTTCGATGAAAAGCATGATTGCAATGATGTTATTATAAATTCTCTTAATGTCAATTGTGTTAATGATATGCAAAACCTCAAGGTTGGGGATGCTAGTTTTGCTATGACTACTATTTGTTGCAATGATCATGATTGGGGTGATTCTTCTTATGATCTTGAAAATTTATTTAAGCCCCATGATGAATATGAGATTGATAATAACGTTTGCAATAATATTGAAAGTGGGTTTTGAATATTGTCAACTTTAGATCCCACATATTTGGAGAATGTTCAGTCTTATGAAATTTTTGATAAAAGTGGGTTTGGAGAGGTCATGACTTTAGTTAATGTTGATCCAACTATTTTGGAAGAGTGTCAACTTCATATGCATGTGGATCGTGTTGAGAATATGTTTTGTGATAGCTATATTGTTGAATTTGCTTATGATCCTACATGAAACTATTATGAGAGAGGAAAACATGGTTGTAGAAATCTTCATGTTACTAAATTACCTCTCTTCATGTTGAGATTGATCTGGTTTCTTTCTTCTTCCTTGCATATGTTAGATCTTGCTTGTCTTGCGAATTTGTTTTCCTATAAAATGCCTATGCATACGAAGTATGTTAGACTTAGATGTGATTTTCACATGTTTTATGATGCTCTCTTTGTGCTTCAATTCTTCTCTTTTATGTGAGCATCATTGAAATCTCAGTGCCTAGCTAAGGGCGTTAAACAATAGCGCTTGTTGGGAGGCAACCCAATTTCATTTTCTTTGCTTTTACTTGTGTTTAGTAATGAATAATTCATCTAGCTTCTGTTTAGATGTGGTTTTGTGTTTTAATTAGTGTTTGTGCCAAGTAGAACCTTTGGGAAGACTTGGGTGAAGTCTTTGCGATCTTCCTGTAAAAAATAGAAACTTTTGCGCTCACGAGATTAGCTGCCATTTTTTACTGGAGAGTGATTTTAAGTTGATTCTTTTTTAAGATGATTAATAGAAAAAATTCTCACGTCCACCAATTTATTTCAGAATTTTTAGAGTTGCAGAAGTATTCGAAAGTTACAGATTGCTATAGAATGTTCTGTTTTTGACAGATTCTGTTTTTCGTGTGTTGTTTCCTTATTTTGATGAATCTATGAGTAGTATCGGGGAGTATGAACCATAGAGAAGTTGGAATATAGTAGGTTTAACACTAATGTAAATAAATAATGAGGTCAATACAGTACCTTAAAGTAGTGGTTTGATTTCTTATACTAACGGAGCTCACGAGATTTTCTGTTGTGAAGTTTTCAAGTTTTCGGGTAAGGATTTGATGGACTATGGAACAAAGAGTGGCAAGAGCCTAAGCTTGGGGATACCAAAAGCCTAAGCTTGGGGATGCCCCGGGAAGGCATCCCCTCTTTCGTCTTCGTTTATCGGTAATTTACTTGAGACTATATTTTTATTCACCACATGATATGTGTTTTGCTTGGAGCGTCTTGTATGATTTGAGTCTTTTATTTTTAGTTTACCACAATCATCCTTGTTGTACACACCTTTTGGGAGAGACTCACATGAATCGGAATTTATTAGAATACTCTATGTGTTTCACTTATATCTTTTGAGCTAGATAATTTTGCTCTAGTGCTTCACTTATATCTTTTTAGAGCACGGTGGTGGTTTTATTTTATAGAAATTATTGACCTCTCATGCTTCACTTATATTATTTTGAGATTCCTTTAGAACAGCATGGTAATTTGCTTTGGCTATAAAATTAGTCCTAATATGATAGGCATCCAAGATAGGTATAATAAAAACTTTCATATAAAGTGCATTAAATATTATGAGAAGTTTGATACTTGATGATTCTTTTGAGATATAAGGATGGTGATATTAGAGTCATGTTAGTAGAGTAGTTGTGAATTTGAGAAACACTTGTGTTGAGGTTTGCAAGTCCCGTAGCATGCACGTATGGTAACTGTTGCGTGACAAATTTGAAGCATGAGGTATTTTTTTGATTGCTATCCTTTGTGTGGAGGTCGGGATCGCGTGATGGTTAAATGCTACCAACTCTTGCCCTAGGAGCATGCGTGTAGTACTTTGTTTTGATGACTTATAGATTTTTGCAATAAGTATGCGAGTTCTTTATGACTAATGTTGAGTCCATGGATTATACGCACTCTCATCCTTCCGCCATTGCTAGCCTCTCTATTATGGCATTTCCATAGCCATTCCGAGATATATTGCCATGCAACTTTCCACCGTTCTGTTTATTATGACACACTTCATCATTGTAATATTGCCAAGCATGATCATGTAGTTGACATCGTATTTGTGGCAAGGCCACCATGCATAATTTTTCATACATGTCACTCTTGATTCATTGCACATCCCGGTACACCACCGAGGCATTCATATAGAGTCATATTTCGTTCTAGTATCGAGTTGTAATCTTTGAGTTGTAAATAAATCGAAGTGTGATGATCATCATTATTAGAGCATTGTCCCGGAAAAAAAATAAAGGCCAAAAAAAGAAGAAAAAAGGCCAAATAAAAAAAGGAAGGCCCAAAAAACAAGAAGAAGGGTACAATGGTACTATCTTTTTTCCACACTTGTGCTTCAAAGTAGCACCATGATCTTCATGATAGAGAGTCTCTTGTTTTGTCACTTTAATATACTGGTGGGAATTTTCATTATAGAACTTGGCTTGTATATTCCAATGATGGGCTTCCTCAAATGCCCTAGGTCTTCGTGAGCAAGCAAGTTGGATGCACACCCACTTAGTTTATTTTGTTGAGCTTTCATACATTTATAGCTCTAGCGCATCCGTTGCATGGCAGTCCCTACTCACTCACATTGATATCTATTTATGGGCATCTCCATAGCCCATTGATACGCCTAGTTGATGTGAGACAATCTTCCTCTTTTTGTCTTCTCCACAACCACCACTCTATTCCACCTATAGTGATATATCCATGGCTCGCGCTCATGTATTATGTGAAAGTTGAAAACGTTTGAAAAATTGAAGTATGAAACAATTGCTTGGCTGAAACCGGGGTTGTGCATGATTTGGGTATTTTGTGTGACGAAGATGGAGCATAACCAAACTATATGATTTTGTAGGGATGAAATTTCTTTGGCCATTTTATTTTGAGAAGACATAATTGCTTTCTTAGTATGATTGAAGTATTATTATTCTTATGTCAATAATAAACTTTTGTCTTTAATCTTTCGGACCTGAACATTCATGCCACAATAAAGTAAATTACATTGAGAATTATGTTGGCTAGCATTCCACATCAAAAATTCCGTTTTTATCATTTACCTACTCGAGGGCGAGCAGGAATTAAGCTTGGGGATGCTTGATACGTCTCCAACGTATCTATAATTTTTTATTGTTCCATGCTATTATATTATCTATTTTGGATGTTTAATGGGATTTATTATGCACTTTTATATTATTTTTGGGACTAACCTACTAACCCAAGGCCGAGTGCAAATTGTTGTTTTTGCCTATTTTAGTGTTTCGCAGAAAAGGAATACCAAACGGAGTCCAAACAGAATGAAACCTTCGCGAGGATCGTTTTTGGAACAAACGCAACCCAGAAGACTTGGAGTACACGCCTGGGAAGCCACGAGGCGGCCACGAGGCAGGAGGGCACGCCCAGGGGGGTAGGCGCGCCCCCACCCTCATGGGCCCCTCGTAGCTCCACTGACGTACTTCTTCCTCCTATATATACTCATATAACCTGAAAACATCCGAGAGCACCACGAAACCCTATTTCCACCGCCGCAACCTTCTGTACCCATGTGATCCCACCTTGGGGCCTTTTCCGGAGCTCCGTCGGAGGGGGAATCGATCACGGAGGGCTTCTATATCAACACCATAGCCTCTCCGATGAGTTGTGAGTAGTTTACCACAGACCTTCGGGTCCATAGTTATTAGCTAGATGACTTCTTCTCTCTCTTTGGATCTCAATACAAAGTTCTCCTCGATCTTCTTGGATATCTATTCGATGTAATACTTTTTGCGGTGTGTTTGTGGAGACCTGATAAATTGTGGGTTTATGATCAAGATTATCTATGAACAATATTTTGTTCTTCTCTGAATTCTTATATGTATGATTTAAATATCTTTGCAAGTCTCTTTGAATTAACAGTTTGGTTTGGCCTACTAGATCGATCTTTCTTGCAATGGGAGAAGTGCTTAGCTTTAGGTTCAATCTTGCGGTGTCCTTTCCCAGTGACAGCAGGGGCAGCAAGGCACGTATTGTATTGTTGACATCGAGGATAAAAAGATGGGGTTTATATCATATTGCATGAGTTTATCCCTCTACATCATGTCATCTTGCTTAAGGCGTTACTCTGTTCTTATGAACTTAATACTCTAGATGCATGCTGGATAGCGGTCGATGTGTGGAGTAATAGTAGTAGATCCAGAATCGTTTCGGTCTACTTGTTACGGGCGTGATGCCTATATACATGATCATGCCTAGATATTCTCATAACTATGCGCTTTTCTATCAATTGATCGACAGTAATTTGTTCACCCACCGTAGAATCTGCTATCTTGAGAGAATCCACTAGTGAAACCTATGGCCCCGGGGTCTATCTTCCATCATATTAATCTTCCATCTACTAGTTATCTTTACTGTTCTATTATATTGCAATCTTTACTTTTCAATGTATACAACAAAAATATCAAAAATATTTATCTTATTATCTCTATCAGATCTCACTTTTGCAAGTGGCCGAGAAGGGATTGACAACCCCTTTATCGCGTTGGTTGCAAGATTCTTATTTGTTTGTGCAGGTACGAGGGATTTGCGTGTCTCCTACTGGATTGATACCTTGGTTCTCAAAACTGAGGGAAATACTTAGGCTACTTTGCGGCATCACCCTTTCCTCTTCAAGGGAAAAACAACACATGCTCAGGAAGTAGCATTTGCCAGCAAAGAACCTGAAACGAGAGTTGTACAAAAGAACATATTCTCCTACTTTGAACTCATGCTTTTGGATTCTTTTATCATGCCATCTTTTAACGTTTTTTTAAATAACTTGGTATTTTCATAAGCTTGGGTTCTCCATTCATCTAATGAGCTAATATCAAATAACCTCTTTTCACCAGCAAGTTTGAAATCATAGTTGAGTTCTTTGATTGCCCAAAAAGCTTTATGTTCTAACTCAAGAGGCAAATGACAAGGTTTACCATAAACCATAGGATTTTTATAAGTTGTTCTATAAGCCCAAAGTGCATCATCTAATTTCTTATACCAATTCTACCTAGACCTATTAACAGTTTTTTTTTGCAAAATTAATTTTATTTCTCTATTACTAAGCTCAACTTGACCACTAGACTGAGGATGATAAGGTGATGCAATTCTATGGTTAACATCATATTTAGCAAGCATTTTATGGAAAGCGACATGAATAAAGTGTGAACCACCATCCGTCATCAAATATCTGGGAACTCCAATCCTTGGGAAAATAACTTCCTTAAGCATTTTAATAGAGGTGTTGTGATCAGCACTACTGGTTGGAATAGCTTCTATCCATTTAGTAACATAATCAACAGCAACCAAAATATGTGTATACCCATTAGAGGAAGGAAAAGGTCCCATGTAATCAAATCCCCAAACATCAAATGGTTCAATAGTAAGTGAATAATTCATAGGCATTTCTTGACGCTTACCAATATTACCTATTCTTTGACATTCATCACAAGATGAGACGAACTTACGGGCATCTTTGAAGAGAGTAGGCCAATAAAATCCAGACTGCAATACCTTGTGAGTAGTTCTATCTCTAGCATGATGTCCTCCATATGCTTCAGAGTGACACTTCCGAAGGATTTGTTCCTGTTCATGCTCGGGTACACAACGTCTAATAATACCATCCACTCCTTCTTTATAAAGATGTGGGTCATCCCAAAAGTAATGTCTTAAATCATAAAAGAACTTTTTCTTTTGTTTGTAGGTAAAACTAGGTGGTAAATATTTAGCAACAATGTAATTAGCATAGTCACCATACCAAGGAGTATTATTAGTAATATGTATTGCAGCTAACTGCTCATCAGGAAAACTATCATCAATCGGTAGTGGGTCATCAAGCACATTTTCAAGTCTAGACAAGTTATCAGCTACGGGGTTCTCAGCTCCTTTTCTATCAGTGGTATGCAGATCAAATTCTTGTAGCAAGAGAACCCACCTAATAAGTCTAGGTTAGCATCTTTCTTTTCCATAAGATATTTAATAGCAGCATGGTCAGTGTGAACAGTTACTTTTGAATCAACAATGTAAGATTTAAATTTGTCACAAACAAACACAACTGCTAACAATTCTTTCTCAGTGGTAGCATAATTCTTTTGAACATTGTCTAGAGTTTTACTAACATAATGAATAACATTTAGTTTCTTATCAATTCTTTGTCCTAGAACAGCACCAACATCATGATCACTAGCATCACAGATAATTTCAAAAGGTAAGTTCCAATCAGGTGGTTGAACTATAGATGCAGAAATTAAGGCTTTCTTAAGTGTTTCAAAGGCTTCAAAGCAATTGTCGGTGTATTTGGAACGACACCTATGGGATCACAAGAATCCCTACTGTGGTTGCGGGGCGCGGGGTTGAGAGAAGAGCGGATCCAACAGACAGCACATGGTTCCTTTACCCAGGTTCGGGCCGCGAGGATGCATAAAACCCTACTCCTCCTTTGGTGGATTGTATATCTGTGTTCTTCAGCTAGCTACGGGGCGTGAGGAGCCCCAAAAAAGCCGAATCCTTCTCCTGGTCACCTCGGGCCTCCTTTTATAGGAAAAAGGGGTCGCCACAGTGGCACACAGGAGGTGGAAAGGGAATAGTGATGCGAGGTTATCCCTCGCATTACATGACAAGGCGCATTTAATGCACCTGGCTTAGGTGTCCTTGCTTTATCGGGGACGGGGAGACATCCGTCTTGTCCATCGCCGCTCCTTCTTGCGTCGACACGCGCCCTGGCCAGCGATGCCTGAGATGCCATGTAGGCAGGCAGGCAGCTGAGGTGGCGCAATAGTGGGTCTCCACGAAGATCTGCATGTCACCACGCAGGTGCCTGCCCAGCTGGTTGGGTCGGCAGCTACATGGGGTGGTGGAAGCTTAGCTGGCGTGGGCCTGATGGTGGCCCTGCGGATGTCCTCGGCAAGGGCCTTGTCAGGGCCCCCGCAAGGGTCTTGCCGCGGCGCCTGCTGTCATCCTTGGCAAGATGCTTCTCTGAGGTCTTGTGGTCTTCCTTGGCTGGGATCCCGCCAAGGATCGTCGTCTTCTTAGCGTGTATATGATCTTGAATGTCTTCACAAAGATCTGCATGCCACTACGGGGACGCCCCCCGAATCCTTGCCCCATGGGGGGCAGTGGACTCAAGGGCGATCTGCTCCGTAGGCGTGGGGCGAATTGCCGTGGCAAGGGTCTTGCCGGGGTAGCTAAAGCCGGCCCCGGCAAGGATCGTGCCGGGAGTGCTAAAACTGGCTCCCGGCAAGGTCCCGCTTCGTCCCTTTGCCCTTTGTGGTCTTGGCTTTGGGCTTCAGTCTCCATCGAGCTTCGGTTTTACCCTGGCTCACCTCCCTTTCCATGCTTGGTCTGGTGGTGCCCGTGGCTCAGACTGCCCGTGCACAGTCATAGGGGTACAAAACGTGTACCCCTCTTTTTGTACACCGACAGGAGCCCCCGGGCCTGGGCCACACATAAGTGTGACGCGTTATTGGGCTAGGCCCAGAGTGGTGCGCTGGCAGGCGGGACGATTTTTACCGAGGTAAGATTTTCCGCGCGCTTCGCCTCCCACGATCCTCGCGCGCAGCGCGCGGTGGAGGGGCGTGCGTGACGTGGGCGGCATGCGCGGAGCGGTTTCCGCAGACATGCATCACGTCGCAGTAAATGTGAAAGGAGGCGGCCCGCGTTTCCCCCCATAAGAAGGAATAACCGCGGGCGCGCTGCTCACTTCCTCCATTTTCATCGCGCCTCTTCCAATCTTAGAGCCGATGTTCCCTCTCCTCCTTCCTTCCGAAGCTTCCGTCGTTGCTTCGCCATCCCCCTCCCTCAGCCCTCCAACTTAGCCGCCATGGCTTCCAAACCCGCCAAGGGCAAGGGGGTGGCCAAGGGCGTCGGGTCTATGGAGCCGCCGGAGGGCGTGCTATCGGGGGATCGGACGAAGGCTGCTTTCTTCATCCCGCCGACGGTCGACGTCCACGAGCTTCGGGCCGCCTTCAAACCCCTTTGAGGGGTGAAGATGGGGGGGGAGAATTTGGGACATCCGGTGACGCGCGTCATTCCGGCCGCTTGCGCCGAACCTGGCCCAAATCGGTATCCCTTCTTTGTCGACTACTTTTCTTGCGGGTTATGTCCCCCCTTCTCCGATTTCTTCTGCGATATCATGCACACCTTTGGCTTCCGCCTCCTGGATTTCACTCTGAACGCGGTGGCGTGCATGGCTTTCTTCGCGCATCTTTGCGAAGGCTTCGTCAGGGTGCAGCCCAACACGGCGCTCTTCCGCCACTATTTCACCCCTCGGATCCAGCCGGGAGGTGCCGTCTCTGGATGCATCACCTGGATTCCGAGATCCAAGGGAGCGTACCCGGACGGCGCCGTGAAGGAGAGGTGGGATGAATGGCGTGGCCGGTGGTGCTGGACTGAAGAAGAAGAACCGCCAAGATTCTGCAAGGTCCACCGGGTGCCGCTGATCCGCGGCAGTGACTGGGGCGACGTCGACGCCGCCGACGAGAGGCTCACTGTCGCCACCACCAGGATTCTCCGGCTTACCCAGGCCGGACTCACCCTTGAGATGATCGGGGCGGACTTCATTCGCCGTCGGATCGCCCTGTTGCATAACAAGGGGAGCCTAGCGTGGCTCTTCAGGAATCCTGCTGACGTCATGCGGCTCCGTCCTGGCCTCGACCACAATTTCACGGTGATGGGACATGCCCATTTCTGCCAGCGGCTCTTCCAGCTTGATGTGGGTAGCGACGGCAAGGTCGAGCGGACCGGCAAGGCCGCGAGGGCTGTCGTAAAGGCCGGCAAGGCCATCAAGGGGTCGTTCTTCAAGCCGCCAGCGGGGGTGGTCCCGCTGTGCAACAATTTGCGCCAGTCTGAGATCATCGCCATGATGCCGGAATGCAACGCGCACGGCCCTGTCCCGAGCTGGAAGGAGCCGGCGGACGAGGACGTGCAGCAATTCTTCGACTCTCTAGTTGAGGTGTGCGTCAAGCCTGACGCCGAGCGGGGGCTTGTCAGGGACACCACCCAGGAAGAGCTGGACTACATCGCCACAAGGGCGAGGGAGGCGTAGCTCGCCATGGAGGCCGGCAGCGCCGGGGGTGTGGAGGACGAAGCCGCAACGGCTGCGGAGGAGGAGGAGCTCGCCCAGTGGGCGGCGGCCGCCGGGGAGGCCAGCAGCGCCAACACTGGAGCTCCACTTGTTGAGGACGCGGCCGACGAGTCGTCGTCGGAGGAGGACGTGGCGACGGGTTCGGCGCCAGCCAGGGGAAGAGGGCGAGTCCTGCGGCGGGCCAGTTCCGGCAAGCCGGTCCGACCCGGCAAGGCTGCGCAGCCTCAATTGGCCCTGGAGGGGTCCGAGCGCCACACGAGGGCCACGGCGGCGAGGAGGCTGATGAAGGCCGCCAAGAAGAAGAAGGCAACAGCCCCCTCTCCATCTGGGCACGCACCAACTCCGCCTTCTTCGCCTCCCCCGGCAGACGTCGACTCGGATGTCGACGCGGAGTTCCCTTTTGATCTTGGGCCTCTCAGCCCGAAGAGGAAAAGGCAAGCGGTGGAGGAGGAGGAGATGGACGACGAGTAAGTACTCCGTTCCTTACTGCCATTTCCATTCTCCTGAACCATGCCACTCATCTTGATCTGTTTTGCTTCTTCAGGGATGCAGAGACGTTGGCCCAGAGGATGAAGAGGGCGAAGGCCTCGGCGAGCAGCCAGGCCCCGGCTGGGGCTTCAGAGACTCCACTGGTGGTGTTGAGCAGCCCGGACGGCAACCCCCGGCATAGCCCCCAGCGTAAGTTCATCTTCCTCTTCTTGCTCAACATGTAGTAGGTGTTTGATGCTATGGTGCTGACCTTGTCGGTTTTGTAGGACAGGAGCGGCAGCAGGAGGAGCCACAGGGGGCTACCCCCAACACACCGCCCCCATCGACTACGCCGCCGCGAGGGGCGTCCCCGGCAAGGGCACCAAGCATGGAGCCCACATGCATGGAGGAAGAAGGGAACTTGGGCGCTGGTGGCTCAGCCATGGTGCCAGGCGCCGGTGGGGAGGGGACTTCTGCTTCACAGCCTGGCACTGGTGAGTCGCATGTCTTATGTCTCTGCTTTTCCCTTATTCTTTTTCTTGGCTTCATCATCCCCATCACTGCCCAGGCCCTCCTTCAACAGATATGGAGGACGTGGACGCCGTCATCGGGGAAGTTGCTGAGGAGGCCGCGGTGGAGGCCGACAGGATTGCCGCCGAGGAGGCCACCAAGGACGCTGCCGAGGCCGCCGCTGATAAGGCCGCCAAGGATGCCGCCGAGGGTGGCAGCGGTGGGCCTGTCGGGGGGGGCGGCAAGGCCACAGCCGAGGAAGAGGCGGTTGATGATCAGCCTTCTTCCTCCACAACCTCGGGCCCCGGCAGGTATCTGAAGGTGGGCGACGATCTCTTCGTCCATCTTGCAGGGGCATCAAGTTCCCAAGCGCCCGCCGGAGGGGAAGTCTTCGACGGCGAGGTGCTCGCCGCCACCGGGCTCGAGGTGGTCGATGAACCGGGCGCCGGCGGCGATGGTTCTCCAGAAGAGCAGCTCTTCCATGCCATGGGGGCCAATTTCCGGAAGCTCCAAGTGCTCTACCGTGCCCGTCTGGACAAGGTTAAGTCCAATATGGCAACAGTAGATGAGGCGGAGGTGGACTTCCAGGCACGCGTCGCTGAGGCGCAAACCTGGTTTCACCAGTCCCACAAGGAGCAGAGAGCCTTCCAGGAAGAATTGGCCAAGCGCGATGCAGAGCTCATCATGAAGATGTCTGACATTGAGAAGGCCCAGGAAGAAGCAGCGAGCTTGGCTGCCGCGGCCGAGGCCGCCCGGAACCAGCATCAAGCCGCCCTCGATTCCCAAGAAGAAGACCTCTCCGCGCGTGAGGCGAAGCTTGCCACAACGCTCTGCGGCAAGGATGAGGAGCTCGAGGTCCTTGTCGAGCGGCGGACTCGCGAGCTGGGGCAGAGGCACAAAGAGGCACTCGATGCCCAGGCTCTGGTCCTTGCCGGCAAGGTGAAGGAGCTGGAGGTAGAGCGGGACGAGCTGAAGGAACAGACCCTCAAGCTGTCCGACGAGAAGAACAGGCTCAACTGCGCCTTGAGAGAGGCGCAGGGAGCGGTCATCAGCAGGGCTGTGGAGCTCTCCGAGGCACAAAACTCCATCAGAGATCTCAAGCTGAGGCTGGAGAATCTCGAGAAGATGTTGTCGGAGAGCTCGGCTCGGGAGGAGACCTTGACCAAGAGCCTGGAGGAGGAAAGCAGCTGCGGGCGGACGAGGCCGCCTCCCACCAGGAGTACGTGGCGGGCGAGAACGGGTGGATCAGCCGGCTGGATGACGTCGTCGGCAGGGTTACCTCGCAGTTGGCCCTCATGGGGATGCCAAACGTGAGGTATGCCCCTGAGTGGAGCGGAACTGTCAACGCCAAGCTAACCCTGTTCTTCGAGGGCGTCCTCGGCGCCTTGGCTGATCTTCACTCCAACAGAACGGGCACGCTGGCCGGGGAGGCCCGGCGACTTTGCCGGGGGGTCATGACCAAGGTCCTCACCAAGATGGCGTACTGGAATCCTGCCCTCGACTTCGAAGCCGCGATGGATAGCTTGCTGGAGGATGCTGACCTCACGGTGCTCAAGGAGCGCATCAAGCCCGTCATCAGCTGCATCGACGAAATCAAGAGGGTGGAGGGCCAGTGCCAGGATTAGGCATCCCGTTCTTCTTCGCCGCTTGATGGGCCTCGAACCCCTCGTTGGTTACCCCAAGTGGAAGGTGTAAGATGTAGTATTGTAGAAGTGTTTTCCCTTAGCAAAGATGCCAAGAATCGAATCCCCATAGACTCCTAGGTTCAACAAGTAGGTGTCAACTGCTACGGCGCCAGATTAGTAGCAATCAACGTGGACCTGCACACAAATACAAATAACTTTGCTCCCAACGAGTACAGAGAGGTTGTCAATCCCTCCGGCCTTGTAGTTCACAAAGGATTAAAAGCAATGATAGTAGTGATAGATAGTGTTTTGCAATAGTAAATAATAACGAAAAGTAAATAGCGGATGTGATCAATGATGGTAATATGGACCGGAGTCTCATGATGTTCACTAGTGATGTCTCTCTCCCGAAAGACGATAAAACAGCTATGTGAGGTAAACAAATTACAGCTGGGCAATTGACAGGACCACGAACGCAAACCAATGCTGACTACATTGCAAGAAAGGTTGAGGTTCAAAGCATGGGCGGTACGCCAAAGTAAGTAGACCGAAATCCATCAATATCTACTACTAGTCATCCACCTTGAGATATCTATCCAGAACATCTCGCTGGTATTAAGTTGCGAGTCCCACCCATAGTGTAAACTCAATGCAACAGACAACTGCATTAAAAGAACTTTGCGTAAAGTAAACAATCCTCGCACCCGCGGGCACAAGCACCGTTGTTTTCCCCCTTGTGGCAACAGCACATCCCCTAGACTCATGTTTCTGTCACTCAAGCTAGTCATCGAGGGGCATGAACCCACAATCGAGCATAACGTTCCCTCTTGGAGTCACTACCTACTACTTGGCCAAAGCAATAAATAACAACGGAGAACATGCAAGAATTACTTATGAACATAAATATAAAAGAGGTAGATCAAATATATTACTCAAGATCAATCTGAACATAATCTCATAATCCATCGGATCCCAGCAAACTCAACATAGCAACAGCATAAGGATTACATAGGTGCCTCGATCATGTAGGGCAGCTCACGAGGACTAATTAGTGAAGCACAAGAACGGGAGGAGAACATCACATAGCTACTGGTCATGGAATCATGGTCCAAGGGAGACTACTCACGAGACATCCGGGAGGCGTCCATGGTGGTGGAGAAGCTCCCGGTGGTGATCCTCCCCTCCGGCAGGGTGCCGGGAAGAGTTCTCCTGGTGCTCCCGATCTTGGAAGCGACGGCGGCGGCGGAACAGAGATGGGATCGCGAAAAGAGTTCCTGTTCTGAGGGTTTCGGAGGACCCTTTAAATATATGCCAAAGGAGGGCATCG
>LR738715.1:79894475-79923566 GCA_902687465.1 Secale cereale | reverse complement strand
CCCCCCCCCCCCCCCCGGCTGTCCTTCGGACGCAAGGTTGTTTCCGAAACGCTGATTTTTTATATAATTTTTCTGGATTTTTCTTGGCAGTTCTCGTAACGTGAAAACCTGAAATACAAAAACAGCCGAAAACAGAAATTGGCACTTGGGTGCACTGGATTAGTAAGTTAGTCCAAATATGATCAAAAGTGTATGGAAGTGTATGAATATCATAGCAATATCACCCAAAAGTGGCATGGAGCAAGCATAAATTATAGATACGTTTTGGACGTATCACCGCTGCGGGTTCATGAACAAGACAAATTTTATCTTTAGTAAGAACCGCAGCGATGACATGATGTAATATAACTTTGAAATATTTTGGGATTATGCATGCTATTTTCCTGTTTGTTGTTTCTTTGTGCGTCCATCCTACGCTAGCTGGGTAGGCTTGCCGGCGCGAAAAACCCAGGGCGGCGTCTTGGGGACGGGTCCCCATTGGCCTGCCGGGCGAGCGTGCTGCCGGGTGAGCCACCATGCCGCCCTTAACGCAGCCGCTCGAACTATCGAGTTTGACTCGAGTCAGAGTCGAGAGCCTTGCCAATTGTGGAAGGCTATCCTACCATTTCCAACGCAGCCGTTTGAACTGTTAAGCGGACTCAAAACAGAGCAAAGGCGTTGCCGATCGGGAAGGGGCCCATTTGCGTGCAGGTTTCTTTTTGTACAAAGAACGACAGCTCCGAGGATAATAACCTTAAATAATAGAATGGAAATATCCAGGGTTCATTGTAACTTAGCTTCTATTTGTAGCCGCTCGAGCGCTGATCTTCCAGCCTCCTTCCTTCTCAAAGGGCCGCGAAGACGGAAGAGCACTGGGCCAACTGCTAGAGCCGATTCTCACAACTACGCCCCCTACCTGGCGCGCCAAAGATGTCGGTGTATTTGGAACGACACCTATGGGATCACAAGAATCCCTACTGCGGTTGCGGGGCGCGGGGTTGAGAGAAGAGCGGATCCAACAGACAGCACACAGTTCCTTTACCCAGGTTCGGGCCGCGAGGATGCGTAAAACCCTACTCCTGCTTTGGTGGATTGTATATCTGTGTTCTTCAGCTAGCTACGGGGCGTGAGGAGCCCCAAAAAAGCCGAATCCTTCTCCTGGTCGCCTCGGGCCTCCTTTTATAGGAAAAAGGGGCCACCACAGTGGCACACAGGAGGTGGAAAGGGTACAGTGATGCGAGGTTATCCCTCTCATTACATGACAAGGCGCATTTAATGCGCCTGGCTTAGGTGTCCTTGCTTTATCGGGGACGGGGGAGACATCCGTCTTGTCCGTCACCGCTCCTTCTTGCGTCGACACGCGCCTGGCCAGCGATGCCTGAGATGCCATGTAGGCAGGCAGGCAGCTGAGGTGGCGCAACGGTGGGTCTCCACGAAGATCTGCATGTTGCCACGCACGTGCCTGCCCAGCTGGTTGGGTCGGCAGCTGCATGGGGCGGTGGAAGCTTATATGGTGTGGGCCTGATGGTGGCCCTGCGGATGTTCTCGGCAAGGGCCTTGCCGGGGCCCCGGCAAGGGTCTTGCCGCGGCGCCTGCTGTCATCCCTGGCAAGATGCTTGTCGAAGGTCTTGTGGTCTTCCTTGGCTGGGATCCCGCCAAGGATCGTCGTCTTCTTAGCGTTTATCTGATCTTGAATGTCTTCACAAAGATCTGCATGCCACTACGGGGACGCCTCCCGAATCCTTGCCCCATGGGGGGAAGTGGACTCAAGGGTGATCCGCTCCGTAGGCGTGGGGCGAATTGCCGCGGCAAGGGTCTTGCCGGGGTAGCTAAAGCCGGCCCCGGTAAGGATCTTGCCGGGACTGCTAAAACTGGCTCCCGGCAAGGACCTTGCCGGGGGAAGCCGCTTCGTCCCTTTGCTCTTTGTGGTCTTGGCTTTGGGCTTCAGTCTCCATCGAGCTTCGGTCTTACCCTGGCTCACCTTCCTTGCCATGCTTGGTGTGGTGGTGCCCGTGGCTCAGACTGCCCGTGCACAGTCCTAGGGGTACAAAAAGTATACCCCTCTTTTTGTACACCGACAGCAATCATCTTCAAAAACAAAAGGAACATCCTTTTGTAAAAGGTTAGTGAGAGGCCTAGAAATTTTAGAGCTCTTTGATAAATCTCCTATAGAAACCAGCATGACCCAAGAAACTACGAATACCTTTGATATCCTTAGGACATGGCATTTTCTCAATTGCATCAACCTTAGCCTTGTCCACTTGAATACCCTTTTCAGAAATCTTATAACCATAAAGTGACATTTCTCCTAATTCAAGACAAGACTTGTTTGTTCACATCTCTGCAAAACATGATCAAGATTGCTTAAACAATCATCAAAAGACTTCCCATAGACAGAGAAATCATCCATGAAAGCCTCTATAATCTTTTCACAAAAGTCAGATAATATTGTAGTCATACATCTTTGAAAGGTAGCAGGTGCATTGCATAAACCGAAAGGCATGCGTACACAAGCATAAGTTCCAAAGGGACAAGTAAAAGTAGTATTTTGTTAATCAGGTTGAGAAACATGTATTTGTGAAAAACCAGAGTATCCATCAAGGAAGCAAAAGTGTGTGTGCTTTGATAATCTTTCTATCATTCGATCAATAAAAGGTAGACGGTAATGATCTTTTCTAATTGCTTTATTTAATTTCCTAAAATCAATTACCATTCTATAGCATGTAACAATTCTTTGTGGAATAAGTTCATTCTTATCATTAGGAACAACAGTAATACCTCGTTTCTTAGGAACGTAATGAACGAGACTTACCCATCTACTATCAGCTATAGGATGGATTATACCTGCTTCCAGAAGTTTTAATATTTCCGTTCTTACAACTTCTTTCATCTTCGGATTTAATCGACGTTGATGATCGACAACGGGTTTAGCATCAGGTTCCATATTAATCTTATGCTGACATAGAGTGGGACTAATGCCCTTTAAATCATCAAGAGTATATCCAATAGTAGCTTGGTGCTTCCTTAGAACTTTCAATAATCTTTCTTCTTCATGTTCTGAAAGGTTAGCACTAATAATAACAGGATATAACTTCTTTTCATCAAGATAAGCATATTTCAAAGTGTCACGCAATTGTTTTAATTCAAACACAGGATCACCTTTAGGTGGAGGAGGACATCCTAGAGTTTCAATAGGTAGATTGTGTTTAAGTAGAGGACATTGTTCAAAGAAAATATCATCTATTTCATTTCTTTCATGCATATGTAAATCATTTTCATGGTCTAGCAAATATTGTTCTAGAGGATCAGTAGGAGGCACATCAATAGAAGCAAGACCAGTAACTTCATCTTTACTAGGTAATTCTTTTTCATAAAGCTTTTTATTAAACTTGGAGAAATTAAATTCATGATACTCATCACCAAAACTAACACCGATAGTTTGTTTCTTATAATCTATTTTAGCATTAACAGTGTTCAAGAAAGGTCTACCAAAGATAATGGGACAGAAGTCATCTTGTGGGGAATCAAGAACAAGAAAATCTGTAGGGTACTTTATTTTCCCACACAAGACTTCAACATATCTAACAATCCCAATAGGTGATATAGTGTCTCTATTAGCCAGTTTAATAGTGACATCAATATCTTCTATCTCCGCGGCTATGCCATTCATAATTTCTTGGTATAAAGAGTAGGGAATAGCAGTCACGCTAGCAACTATGTCACATAAAACCATGATAGCAGTGATCTCCTATTTTGACTGAGATAACGGGCATGCCAACAACAAGTTTGTGTTTATCCTTTTTATCAGGCTTGGCAATTCTAGTAGCTTCTTCATTGAAGCAAATAACATGCCCATCTACATTTTCTTCCAAGAGATCTTTGATCATAGCAATATTAGGTTCTACTTTAATTTGTTCATATGGTTTAGGTGTTTTGGTGTAACTTTTGTTAACCACAGTTGAAACTTTAGTATGTCCCTTTATCCTAACAGGGAAAGGTGGTTTTTCAATGTATTGATCAACATTATAAAGTATAGTTTCTTCTTTAACTGGTACCGGTTCTTTAATTTCTTCTTTAATAGGTGGGTGATATTTAAACCACTTCTCTTTAGGGAGATCAACATGAGTAGCAAAAGATTCACAAAAGGAGGCTACTATCTCAGAGTCAAGTCCATATTTAGTGCTAAATTTGAAAAGGCATCGGTATTCATAAAAGATTTAACACAATCATACTTAAGCTTAATACCTGACTCTTTACCTTCGTTGAGTTCCCAATCTTCAGAGTTGCGTTTAACTCTTTCCAAAAGATCCCACCGGAATTCAATAGTTTTCTTCATAAAAGAACCAGCACAAGAAGTATCAAGCATGGATTGATCATTACGAGAAAGCCGAGCATAAAAATTATGAATAATAATTTATCTTGAGAGCTCATGATTGGGGCATGAATATAATATTGACTTAAGCCTTCCCCAAGATTGAGCGATACTTTGTCCTTCATGAGGCCAAAAATTAAATACGTAATTCCGATCACGATGAACTAGATGCATAGGATAATTTTTTTGGTGAAACTCCATTTTCAATCGGTTCCAGTTCCATGATCCAATATCATCGCATAGCCTATACCATGCCAATGCTTTTCCTTTAAAAGATAAAGGAAAAACCTTCTTCATAACTTGATCTCCGGGTAGACCTGCAAGCTTAAACAATCCTCAAATTTGTTCCACATATATCAAGTGCATATCAGGATGTTCGGTTCCATCTCCTGCATAAGGATTAGCTAGTAGTTGTTCTATCATACCCGAAGGGATTTCATATTCAATATTTTCAGTAGGTGCAGCGGGTTGAGGGGTAGCTAATTGTGGTTCCGGTCAAGGTGAAGATACCCTGAACAAACCCCTCAAAGGATTGTTCTCCATAGTAACAAAGTGATAATAAATTCCAGCACACTATATGAATGTTTCCTTACCAATTTCCACATACCAGAAGAGCTTCACTCCCCGGCAACGGCGCCATAAAACTGCCTTGATGACCCACAAGTATAGGGGATCAATTGTAGCTCTTTTTGATAAGTAAGAGTGTCGAACCCGATGAGGAGCAAAAGAAAATGATAGTGTTTTCCAGTAAGGTAATGTGTGCAAGTGCTAAAATTATAAGTAGCAGAGTAGTTTGATAGCAAGATAATTTGTAACGAGCAATTAACGATAATAGTAAGAAAAGTGCAGCAAGATAGCCCAATCCTTTTGAGGCAAAGGACAGGCCAAGACGGTCTCTTATAATAAGCAAAGTGTTCTTGAGGGTACACATGAATTTCATCTAGTCACTTTCATCATGTTGGTTCAATTCGTGTTCGCTACTTTGATAATTTGATACGTGGGTGGATCGGTGCTTAGGTGATGTTCTTACTTGAAGAAACCTCCTACTTATGATTAACCCTCCCGCAAGCATCCACAACTACGAGAAAAGTATTAAGAATAAATTCTAACCATAGAATTAAACTTTTGGATCCAATCGGTCCCTTACGGAATAGTGCATAAACTGGGGTTTAAGCTTCTGTCACTCTCGCAACCCACCATCTAATTACTACTCCACAATGCATTCGCTTCGGCCCAAATATGGTGAAGTGTCATGTAGTCGACGTTCATATGACACCACTAAGACATGATTTCTCCCGTGACCTCAAGAACAAAGGTAACTACTCACAAACTAGAGGGGTATTAAATAGCATAATGGATCTGAACATATAATCTTCCACCAAATAAACCATATAGTAATGAACTACAAGATGTAATCAACACTACTAGTCACCCACAAGCACCAATCTATAGGTCCGGTAACAAGAATGAACACAAGAGATGAACTAGGGTTTGAGATGAGATGGTGCTGTTGAAGATGTTGATGAAGATAGCCCTCCCCAAGATGAGAGAGTTGTTGCTGCTGATGATGATGACGATGATTTCCCCCTCCGGGAGCGAAGTTCCCCCAGCAAAATCGCTCCGCCGGAGGGCAAAAGTGCTCCTGCCCAAGTTCCGCCTCGAGACGGCGGCGCTCCATCCTGAAAGTCTTCTCCTTATTTTTTCTAGGTCAGAAGGGCTTATATACCAGAAGATGGGCACCGGAAGAAGGCTTGGGTGAGCACAACCCACCAGGGCGCACCTGGGCTCCATGGCGCGCCCAAGTGGGTTGTGCACACCTGGTGGGGCCCCTCTGGTGCTTCTTTACTCTAATATTCTTAAAATAATTCATAATAATTCTCCATGGAGTTTCAGCTTGTTTGGAGTTGTGCAGAATAGGTGGCATGACGTAGCTTTTTCAGGTCCAGATTTCCAGCTGCCGGAATTCACCCTCTTGGTGCATTCCTTACAAATTATGAGAGAAAAGGCATTAGAAGTACTCCAAAAAACATTATTATGCATAATAACAACATAAATAACAGCAAGAAAACATGATGCAAAATAGACGTATCACTCCCTTGAGTCGTACTACCGCACGCCACACAGGCTTTAGCACTTGGCTGCCTTCATATCACAGCTAAAGACAACAGAAGGATACAATAAACCAGAACTACCATAACTTCAGCATATGAGCTCCGAATTGAGCAAGATCAAGCTTGTTGGATAGAGGAAGACGAGTAGCATCAAAACCTAAGAAGAGGCAGGGAGGTATGCCTAAGATATAGAGGATTGAACCCTCCAACCGACAAAACCTCCAACATCGAAAACATCATAGAAGATGCATGTGAACTCCGTTTTCGATGAACTCGAGCTTGTCAAGAAGATGACCATAAGCTCCAAATCTCACAAGGAGAAGAACCAAACAAGAACCAATAAAGATGATGCAAGGATGCAATGGTTTGAGTTCTCTACAAACGATACGATCAAGCTACTCATCGAGAGCCCCCTTGATAGTACGACAATCAATCATATAACCCGGTCTCCCAACTACCACCATGAGACCGGTAAAATAGAGAACCTATCAAGGGCAAACCTTTGCCGTGCACATAGTCCACTGGAGATGGATGATGACGATCTTGACTTCCTCAAGTTGGACCACCTTTCTTGATTGCGTTGCCTCGGTGAAGACTAGTTGATTGCTCCCCCATACTCCACTATGGGTGAGACACTCTTTGGCACATCTTCACAAGTCCATTGCCACCACAATGGACGGCAAGCTTCAAGCATATGATCTCTTCGTGATGATCCACTTGAACTTGCACACCACAACCTAACCCCACAAAGAACTCTCATGAAGACCATGGGTTAGTACACAAAGCGTGATTGACAATGCTTACCATACCATGTGATTGCTTGATCTCTCTCAGTACATCTTCTACACTTTGTGTGTTGATCAACTTGATTCACTCTTTGACTTAGTCTTCATCAACCTTGAATCTTGCCAACTCTCTTCACTTGGATGATGTCTTGAAGGTAAGCATGAATGATCACACACTCATCTTCTTCAAGACATGCTTGCAATAAGCTCAACACTCTAATGACTAATCTTTGGATAATTTCTTAATAGCACATTGGTCATCACAAACTCTCCTTGAAACCAACAAATGGACTCCAAGAAAAGACTATGGACAAATTCTTCAAATATAACTCAAGGCAACCATTAGTCCATAGATATTATCATCAACTATCAAAACCAAACATGGGGGCACCGCATGTTATTTCAGTGGGAAAGGATGGAATGCCTTCTTATCGAGGATTTAAATCAATCATTCAAAGCACCAAATGTCCTCTCTACCACAACTCTATGGCTAGAGTGTGAGAGCTTGAACAATTCGGCGACAGTAATAGGATAGTTCCTAGAAGAGAACTCATTGGGATAGTACCTGATTTGCTAAAGGGTGGAAGAACGTTAGGCAACACATGGATATCCAACATCTTCTAGGTTGAACTCACAATCGGCAATATTGGTCCCATCAGATCGAGCCATGCTGCCAACAAGAATGTTAGCACTATGAACTGATCCTTCCCAGCCAGGTAACACATATGTGAACTTGATATTGAAATCAACAACAATAACAAGAACATTCTAGCTTATGTAGTGTTATAACCCTATATGACGCAACATGTGACCTCGACACTCTAGTAGTAACATAAGTGCCATCTATTGCGTTGACACAATTCTGTGATGGCGTGTAAGAACGATGTTGGCTTGCTCGCAACAATACAAGCATGTCATGGCATGAATGAAGAGTATTGCTCACCTCGAAATATGGATACCATTCGGAGCTCGTACGGATATTTGTAGGAGTTTGCCCAGTCGATTCCTTGATCATCTCTCCTCCAAGCTTTGAAACACTGAGAAATTGTCTCACTAGATCTCATCAATGTGTTGTAAATCACTCCGGAACGTGGCTTATGACCCACAACATGAAGTAACATCGCTAGTTGATCTTTCATAGAGGTGTGGATTCAATCTTGCGGCATTCGACATTCCCTCTCTCTCTGAATTGCGACGAACTGCTCTCTTATAGACAAACATAACCCATGCTCGAATAAATGCTGATGTCTGAAGTACCAACTTCATCCATTCGCTAGTGAGTAGTGAGCAAATCGACCCTACACCTTAATAGTGAAGGGTGTTTGTACGATGTCAGAGATGAGGCCAACAAGACAAAGACAGAGACAAAGGGGACAAGCAGCCACCGCCATTGCCAATTTCAGAAATCTAATTCGTCACCTTTGTCGGTGCCGAGAATTGAGGCTAGATTTGCCGTGCCTCTAGAGGCTGCATTTGTCCTATCATTGAATTTCATGTCATCCCATGCCAACAGATTTAGGTCTCCTGTATCTTCATGCGTGCATATGCCCGCGTACTACACTGTTAAAGGGTGTTGAACACAACCACACGCTTTTTGCATCCGCTCCTTTTGAGGGTGTTGCAGGCAATCAAATATGTTTTCTCATCCACTCGGTGTGTTTGAGGATGTTGCACGCAACCAAACGCGCCCTTTTTTTCTCGATATATACTTGCGGGTAGTACTGCCACACTTGTAACCTTTTTCCTCGGTGCATGGATTGAGATTATAATTTACGTCTTGCGGCAATAGATTCATCCGACGCCGATATGTTGTTCTTTGATTGGTTTTTAGAAGTGCCCGGTCAGTGTTCGTGGATACCTTCGGAGGCGTCCACGGACGTTTCAGGGGCCGGATTTACCAAGTCCGTGTGTAGACGCTCATCTAAAGTGTGTTGCAGGCAATCAAACGTGTTTTTTCATCCACTGGGTTTGTTCGAGGATGTCGCACGCAACTAAACGTGCCAATTTTTTTTTTTGTCGATATATACTTGCGGTAGTAGTTCAACCCTAGTAGTTGTAACTTTTTTTCCTCCGTGCATGGATTTTGAGATTATAATTTACATCTTGCTTCAGTAAATTCGTCCGACGTCGATATGTTCTTTGATTGTTTTTCAATAACTTTGAAACGGCCAGTGAAATTGCACGAGGTGGGGGTGGGATGGCATTGAAGTCGCTCCGCAGCGGTGGTCTCGTGGGGAAGTAGAGCTGAGCTGAGGCAAGCAGACGAGCAAGTCCGCGGTCGAACGCTGGCTGGCTGTCTTGCATGCCTCCTTCCTCGGGAAGCCCAACCCAAGTTGCACAGATATCCATCCATCGTCAATCAAATCGATCAATCAATCAATGCCGCAGTCGTGATCCGTCTCCTAAGGCTGGCCATAGTGAGAGTAACATAGTTAGTAACATCACACATCCCAACACAGTTTTGCTTATGTGGCATGTAATTAATGAGGAGAGAAGTGCTTGTGGTAACTAGCTATGTTACTGTAACATCACACATACCAATGCAAATTGAGTCTATAGACTAATAAATGAACTCTTGCATGACACCACATCTATGTTTCTACCCACTATGTAGGTAGTAACATAGTCTAGTAATACGTGTATGTTACTAGTGTAAGTTACTCCCCACTATGACTAGTCTAAAATAATCTCCAGGACACGCGCCCTTTTCGGGACGGGCCCCTTTTGTCACGTTGCAACTCAAACCTAAATAAAACGAACAAAGAAACGAGAGAAAAGAGTTTGTGTGTTCGTGAGAGAGGAGTGGGTGCAGAGGCAGGCTAGCACTAGGTTAGTAGCTGCTGCGGCCAGCCTACTTTGGAATCCGCAGAGGCAGAGGGACGCTGAGGAGAGGTGATGACTCCCCATGAGGCTGCACGCAACAGGACAAAACGACGAGACGACGGAGAGGACGGACGGATGGATGGGTGGCAGAGTGTCATGGCACATCTCCCGAGGGAGATAAACCGCTGCCTCCCCCTCGCCTTGTCCGGGCTCGACGTGCGCAGCCTTATCTGGAGCACGCACGCAACGCATCCCAGTAGTAGTAGTAGGGTGCTCGGGGCTACTACGGCGTAGCTGTGCTGATGATAGGAAGAGTGAATCGGTCTCCTCCTCCTTCCCATTTCATCTCTCGTGCATAGAGTCGGCCATGGTTTTTACTAGCAGTCCAAGGCAAAGTGCATGGGGACTGCATGCAAGCACGGCGGGGCTCGATCGATCGGCCCGGCCGGCGCCGGTCGTTCGTTTTGCCTTTGCCGATCGTAGCGGCTCCCTGGCCCTCTCCCCCGGTTCCCGTGGCTTTGCGCGCGCGCGCACCGCCGGGCCTTTTGTTCTCTTGCTGCTGCGCTTGCGTCGCGTGGCTGGGTTGGGAGCCGCGAAAGCGTTCAAAGCCCAGGTGTGCGCGCAGTGGAAAAGAGCAAATTCTTTGCTCGCGTATCGGCCCACGCGCCACGCTCCGTCGGCCGCAAATAGATGGTTTTGTTCGCTTCCTCGGCGGCCACAAACACACGCTGCCATTTTGGGTCACAAAAAAACCCATAGAATACATGATCAAACAATTAGTAAAGCTCTATTATCCACGAGGAAAAGGAAATAGATTTTCATGCACAAGTGAAGAATAATCATTCCAAAGCTTACCTGGTCCGGCGCCAAATAAAGGCGGCAAAGTACAAGCTAACCCGGGTCCCAAATGTGGCAACCCAGCCCAAGCTTTGGCACGCTGACACGGGCCATCCAATCGAATCTTCCTCCTCCGTGATCTAATTGTTCACGGATCGCGCTCGCTTGCTTGCTTTCCGCGACAGGATGTGTGTGTGCGCGCCTCGATGCCCGCCGTTGCCGCTGCCGCTTTGGGCAGCCTTGGCTAGCCGGACAGAGGCGTGCGTGTGCGCGCGCCACCGCCACCGCCACCCCGCCCGTCCGTCCGTACACGGACTGCTTCACGTGAGCGCTGCGCGCGCATCGAGCCGCGCACTTTCTGGGCTCGATTCGCGTGCAATCGCGCGTCGTCATCCGTCGCGGCCTGAGGTGAGGTGGCTCGTTTGAAAACCACGTCAACTCCATCGCCCGGGGCCGGACCCAAAAAATGAATACATTTGCATCGGACGTGACGTTTTAAAGATCTAGCGATCGGTGGGTGGTTAAGCGTACGATTACCGATGAAATAGTATGGCACGGGCACTGATCCCATACGTACATAGTAGTACATGCATGCACGTAAAAAAACACGGATCATTTGTCCGGATGGAGGAGTTGCTGTTGAAGCTTTGATCTTTGGACTTCGGGTCACCGAACCACCTGAGAAGATACCACGCAATTCCCGCACGCATGCATGTGACGACCCTGACTCCTTGAGTTTGGCACGTGAGTGAGAGAACAAACGCCAACACCAAACAGCCCCTAAAATAACCCAGATGCTCTCACTCATATTCACTCATTCACACCAGGCCCCATCTTCGCGCTGCCACGCTGCAAGACGTATCTATGGTGGCACAGACCCCAAGGCAGAAAGAAAACTCCGGACCACACTCGCATACGTACATGCAATGCACGAGCCGGCTCACCCAAAGTTGCACACCAAGACTTGGTTTCCTTCCCCTTCCTACTCTACTCTACAGTCTACACTACCGCATTCATTCATTCATCCGCTCGTCCATATCGACCGATCGATCATTCCACCACCCTACACTACACCAGTGGCCAAATATAGCTCCCGCGTATATAAACGTCAAAAAGGGGGGCGGGGCTCCCCTCTTTTCGTAGTCCGAGCACCAATCTAGATAGCCTCCGCCCTCCCTATCTCCCTTGCTTGCAAGTCACACACACTCCGGCCGGCCGGCAAAAGATCGAGCTCTTTTGGTTCCTCTTTGGTTTCCTTTTCTCCTCCTAAGCTTTTCGGTGTTGGTGGAGAACTGGCGGAGGAGATGGACATGAACAGTGGCTGGCTTGGCTTCTCCTTGTCTTCTTCTTCCGCCGCCAGGGGCTACGACGCCGGCGAGGGGGGCGGTGACGGTGGCTCTTGCTCGTCTCCTACCGCGGCGGCGGCGCCTTCTTCGCCCATCGTGGGTGTGCCGTTGCACTCAGCTGGCGGCTCTGTGCAGTACGATGGCCCAGGTACATAACCAATCGCATGCAACACCAGTTCAGGAAGGCTATGTTAGCTCGTTAGAATCATTGCTTGCATGCTCATGTTTTCTTCTTGCTGTCATGTACATGTTCATGTCAACCATATATCCAAGTCGTCTAACTAACACTAGGATGAAGACTACACACGTTCATGTTAAACTTGTTCGACAGTTCGCTGGTGCTGTTCGAAGTTTTGATGTCGCTCAACAAAGCCTTGAGTTTGTGTTTGATCAGAATGTTTTGTCTTAACTTTTGTACAGATTGGAGGCATCAGCACGCAGAAGCCAAAGGCCCCAAGCTGGAGGACTTCCTGAGCGTCGGCTACGGCAACGACAGGAGCCGCGGCATCTACGACGCCAGCCACGCGGACCACCTGAAGTACCACCACCACCAGGACGTCCACCACGCCTATCCAGGCTCGCCCTACTTCCAGGGCAATGGCGGCGGCGGCGCCGTCATCGGGCTTGACATCAACCACGCACCGCCGCCGTCACACTGCACCGGCCTCCCGGACCACCACTACATGCCCGCGCACCACGGCCAGTACTCGCTGTGCCAGCCGAACCAAGCCGCAGGCACGGGGGCGATGGCGGCGGCACCAATGTACAGCTCCGCCGCCGGCTTCGACAGCAACTCCAACATGTCCATCTCAGGCATCAAGTCCTGGCTCCGGCAGTCGATGTACGTCCCGGAGCGGTCGACGGCGGTGCCTCCTTCCGTGCACGCCGCCCCGAGCGAGCCGCCACTGCCGGCGCCGTGCGTCCCCGTCCCTCGCAAGCTCGCGCAGACGTTCGGGCAGAGGACGTCGCAGTTCCGCGGCGTCACGAGGTTGGTCGAGCGGGTTCAAGCTTTGCATCGTCTGGACGTGCGCCCATTCGTTCGTTTTCCATGGATTCATGCTGGTTCGTGCGTTGATATGTATGCAGGCACAGGTGGACGGGGAGGTACGAGGCTCACCTGTGGGACAACACCTGCAGGAAGGAAGGCCAGACCAGGAAAGGAAGGCAAGGTGAGCTCCTCCTGATCGGATCAAGAACCACAAAACATTTGTGCCTTTGTAGTTAAAGTTGTAACTACATGGACGACATGCTACTGACATATCAACTTCCTTGTTCATGAACCTCCCAAATGCAACGAGCAGTTTACCTAGGTAAGCCATTGCTACTCCCTCCTTAACTTCTCAGCATGTCCATTGTAGCTCATCTTGTCCATTGTTGTTACGTTACATGCTGATCATGGTTGGTTTGAATTGAAGGTGGGTATGACAAGGAGGAGAAGGCCGCGAGGGCTTATGATCTGGCAGCGCTCAAGTACTGGGGGCCGACGACTCACATAAATTTCCCGGTAGGTTTCAGCTTGCGAGTCTCCATTGCATTCAAGCTTTCCTCTTAATTAAGCCCTGGGGATGTGATAGTAGTAGTGTAGGGGCCGGCCTGCTGGAGAGCTGGAGTACCCATGGTTCATTCCTGCACCCCTTTAACTGGCTGTTGATTAAAGTGGTTAGTACAGCAGCAGATGATTTGAATGTTTCGCTGATGGATGGGCTGGGTTCTGTTGTCACATGCAGTTAAGCACCTATGAGAAGGAGCTGGAGGAGATGAAGCACATGACAAGACAGGAGTTCATTGCGCACTTAAGAAGGTGCGCCAGTACATACTCCTGTTTTTCCTCTTTACTGCCGCACCATCAGTGACGCAGTGCCAACAATTATTACTACCATTGCAAATTAGTACGTACAGATCATCTATAAAACTGTAAGGCCTACTTTGGTTTGGAGGAATTTCATAGGATTTTTATAGGATAGGATTCTTATAGAGGTTTTTTCTTTAGAGCCCTTTGGTTCACAGGAATGGATTCCTATTCCTACATAGAATTGGTTCATATCCTTCATATTTCATAGGAAAATAAAGATGAGCCTAGACTCAATGGAAAAATTCCTTTAATGTGAACCAAATGACATCTCTTTTCCTATTCCTACTCATAGGATTTTAGATACATGGCATCTCATTTCCTACAAATTTTCTATTCCTACGATAATCCTATCCTATGAACCAAAGGAGGCCTAGATATAGTAGCACTACTATGGAAGAAAACCATTGCAAAATCTGATGAGCAACTCGAACATCACTAGAGACAAAAATTTATAGGACAACCGGGTAATCTGTGTGCACACTTCCACATACATGTGCATCCAAAAGTGTGAAAACATCTGGCGCGCTCACCAAGGCTTACAACTTCCGAGTTAAATTTTGTTCTTTGCAGGAACAGCAGTGGCTTCTCGAGGGGAGCATCCATGTACAGAGGAGTGACCAGGTGCCCCATTTTAACCCCCATCTGCAGGCTTTTTCACCACCCCAAAACTTGCTCTCTTCTCAGCCCTAGCAGAGTATAGTCCATCTCACTCACAGTCACAAGTCACAGACAGACACGCACGCAGAAACACACACGCATCGACTTGCCAGCTAGCCTGTGGCACCGTGTGTGATCTTTTCTTGTTGCGCTTGCTTTCCCCAGGCATCACCAGCACGGCAGATGGCAGGCCAGGATTGGGAGGGTGGCGGGGAACAAGGACCTGTACCTGGGCACCTTCAGTAAGTTTCTGTTTTCTTACCCTTGTACACACGCACATGGTTAGTTCACTCCAAGTTCCAAGTCTTAACAGTCACCTGACTGTTGCTAATCTAACTGTAATCTTGTTTTTACTTGTTCTCTTTTGTCATTTGTGCATGGTTACATGGCAGTAGATGTCTCTCATGGATAGTTGAAAATCGTCGTAGGTACGCAGGAGGAGGCGGCGGAGGCGTACGACATCGCGGCGATCAAGTTCCGCGGGCTGAGCGCCGTCACCAACTTCGACATCAGCAAGTACGACGTGAAGCGCATCTGCGCCAGCTCGCACCTCATCGGCGGGGACCTCGCCTGCAGGCGCTCCCCGACGCGCGACGCGCCGGCGTCGGGCAGCGGCGTGAGCGTCGCCGTCGAGCGCCCCGAGGCCGGCGCGTCCGACAACAGCTCCGACGCCTCGGACGGCCACCGCGGGGCGCACCTGCTGCACGGGCTCCAGTACGCGCACGCCATGAAGTACGAGGCCGGCGAGGGCAGCAACGGCGGCGGGAGCTGGATGCAGGGCGCGGCGCGGCCGGTCGCCGGCGTCCCCAGCGCGCACCCGCTCCCGGTGTTCGCGCTCTGGAACGACTGAGTGATGAGTGAGAATAGCGTAGCGCGCAACGCACGGACGTAGTAGGTACGTAGCTAGCTAGGGCAACATGCCCACATGTACGGTGGTGCATGACATGAGGACCGATGATAAAGCTTGCGGGGGAGCCGGTGTTGTGACCGACTGACCCCTGCGATGCGAGGGTGGGGTGTGCGATGCATGTCGTTGCATGGTTGGCGCCTTAACTTGTCCGGTAGGTGCCGACAATTTTGCCGCAATGTGAGACTCTTTGACATGCATGCATGCATGCCACGACGTAGGAGATTTTCAATGCTGGTAGTACTAGCATGTACTGAACCTTTGCCACTTATGACATGTACTGAATCTGGGAGGCGCACCGAAGCCTACGTTGTTGTGTAGACTGTAGATCGAGCCGTGGTTCTCGGTGTTCGACACACAGAAGTGACGCCAGGAGATTTTTTTTTTTAAAGGGGAATACCCCGGCCTCTGCATCAGAGTGATGCATACGGTCACCTTTATTAAAGCAAGAGATAATCAAACAAGGTCTTGTAGTCTGTGGTAAAAGGCTCTCTAGGAGCAAGGAAAACAAAAATCAGCCATCAGCCACAACCGGCAGGCATAAGAAAGATAGGAAAACTAATTGCCTATCCTATTACATGACCGCCATCCAAACCGGTTGAAAATAGCCCATGCTACCATCTCCCACCGGATAGACCCAGTAACCAAACGCTCCCTGGCCTTCGTCGGAGTGAGTAGCGACCACATACGGATCAATGCAGTGGCTCGGAAGATAACCTGTAAAAAATGAATATTTGTTGCTCTGTTAAAAACCAAATCATTTCTGCAATTCCACACTGCCCACAGCAAAGCACATACTCCCACCCGGATATGTCTCGCTAATTCGGAATCTATCCCGTGTAGCCACTGCCCAAATAATGAGCTAACGGAAATCGGCGGTGAAATGTTAAAGGCAACCTGTATTGTCCGTCATAATATCTTTGCAATCGGGCAATCGAGAAAGAGGTGTTTAATAGATTCGTTCCGATCACAAAGCGAACATCATGAGGAACCAGTCTAGTTACGTTTTGCCAGATTGTCTTTAGTCAGAATCACTTGTTTATGCACAAACCACATAAACATTTTAATTCGTAAAGGCATGCTGACCTTCCAAACATGCTTCGAACTAGAAATCACACTAGAGTTGATGATATCTAGATACATTGATTTGACCGAGAACTCTCCATTCCTAGTCAACTTCCAGCACAACCGGTCAGGGCTTTGAGATAGCTGCACTTCCATCATTCGTCTGACCAGATGGAGCCAAGCTTCCCAACGGTTGCCTACGAGCGCTCTCCTAAAGTGAATATTGAGAGGGGATGACTGAAGAATTGTCGCAACAGAAGCATCTCTTCGTTGAACAATTCTATACAAAAAGGGATATTGCAATGCGAGAGGTGTATCCCCAAGCCAAGTATCTTCCCAGAATCTCGTAGCGTTACCATTTCCAACAATAAACTTTGTCCTATTGAAAAAGACTGACTTAACTCTCATCAGTTCTTTCCAGAATGGCGAGTCATTCGGTCTCACATTGACCTGGGACAATGTTTTAGACTGAAGGTACTTATTACGCAGAATCTGAGCCCAAGTGACTTCCGTTTTTGTAGATAGTTTAAACAGCCATTTGCTGAGAAGACATCTGTTCTTCACCTCAAGATTTTCTATACCCAGACCCCCTTGGTCTTTTGGTGACGCCAGGAGATGGTAGTATTGCATCGGCTGAGTGCTGTCTCCGTCGTAACCCGTGACGCGGCGATGCCCCGGAGAACCCGATGCAGCACGCCGCACCATGCTCACCCTGAGCAGTGACCGGAGCTGCAGCCACGGGACGTACGTACGCCGGAATCGGGGCGGCTGCGCTTTCACGTTTGCGTGCCGAAAGTGGCAGCGTGCAGCACCTCGTCCAACTCACAGAAACACCGGTCCGGTGAGTGAAATCCCAGGCGCTGCGTGCTTCCTGTCCTGTCCCGCTGGCAGCGCCTGCCGGCCCCGGCCCCGGCCTGTAGACGATGAGGGACTTTGCTCGTGAAAGATGCCAAAAAGCAGAGCGACGTGTTTATCTGCCTCAGGAATTGACCGGGGGCATCCAATCGAGGGGATGGCGCAGACCCAAAGGTCCGACGGCTTGCTGCAGCCAGCGTCATCTCTCAGTCGTGTCCATTGCGGACAGAAATATACTCGCAGGGCTCTATCTCGAGGACAAGATTCTTTCCTTCCTGGACCTCTTTGAAATGGAGGTAAAAAAATTGCCTTATTTATTAAATAAGAGAAGAATGGAGTTTAGATTTTTTACAAACGCCCATGCAAAGGGCATGACAATTACTCTCATACAACAATACCCCCTAGTTTCTTAGCACCTGCCGTAACCCCTAGTTTTGGCTCGAGCGCAATATTTTGGAGCAGGATAGGCGGTGACGCGCCCTTGTTGCGAAACACACGCGCATTTCTCTCGTTTTATATAGTCCAAGAGACGAGCATGGTGAGGAAGGCCATCGCTCGTCTATTGGGGGTTTCGCATGTCAGTTTGTCTATCTCATCATCGCATGAGGGGATCCTTAAGGTGCCAATTGAAGGTGTCCATGTGCACAAGACCAACCTTGTCGATGACCGATCGCCAGAGCCTAATGGAGAAGCGACACTTGACGAAGAGGTGGATGTCCGATTCTTGTTCACGTTTGCAAAGTGGGCAAATTAAAGCCTACAGTTATCCCAACCACGCTGCTCCAACCGGTCGGCGGTCCAGTTCCGGTCTTCCAAGGTCAACCAGACGAATAATTTAACCTTGGAGGGGGGGGGGGGCAAACTCTCCAGACCATGTGGTGGATGGGCGAGTGCGTCAAGCCAAGGAATTACACCTTATATGCTCTGGCCGGCCGAGTCCTACCCAACATCAGCATGCTTCCAAAAATGCCCTCCTGAACGTGATCGTCAAGATGAAAGTAGTGCACAGAACCCAAAGCGAGAAAAGTTTCCGGATGTGTGTGACAGAGACAACAGTGTCATGTTTGATGTGGATCATCCAAGCGTTCCCTCGAAGGGCCTCACGAAATGTCGATCTCTTCCTTTTTGAGGCTTGAAAAATAAGCGGGGCACTACCCTTGGGCATGCGACCAAACAGTCATGGGGAGTCCGAGAACGTTGTTTTTGCACCATTGCCCACGATGATTATGGTGGAGACATAAAACAAATCCATAATATTTTCAAAACACAGGCTTGTTTCGTTTGACGTTCCACTACCATAAATATGAGTGTTTTTCTAGAGAACCAGCAACCGCTGGCTGGCATTCAATATATTAGCAGATCAGAGAGGGCGGGAAACACAAATCGCCATGATCAGACTAACTATCATGGGATTGGGGTTCACGCTCAGACTGAACACTGAAGAAAGTGAATAACTGAAAAAGGATTTGTCTATATCACATCTAGATGTGAGATATTATCTCACATCTAACTCCCGCATCCTTAAAATTCATGAAAAACTAAAAAAAAAATCAAGAATGAAAGAGTTAGATATGAGATAATATCTCACATCTAGATGTGAAATATTAAACATGATTGAAAAAACAAATAAACTGTTGAAACACTACAGGCGACTCACCGAAGCGGCAGCCTCACCCTCGGTCACCAAGTGGTGTCTCGAGGCATTTTGCGCGTCCTTCCTCCATTAATTCATGTCGTTTCATATGATCGCCATCACCGAGCTGACCAGGAGGAGGAGGAAAATGCTAGAGTTTCGCTCCTGCCAAATTTGCCAAAGCCCCAGGATGAGCATGGATTGCACTTCCCGCTGTCCGTTAGATGATCGACTGAACCCGGTCGACGGAGCTGGTGCGGCTGTCCGAGGTAGCCGGGTTTATGCCAACTCCAATGCACGATCCCAAACCGACGTTTATTTTGTCCGAATTTTGTCTGTTTGGGGTGGGGATGGGGCCGTGTTCGTTTGGGATTTGGGTTTGCGTTGGCCGGACGCCTAACACGCGGCCGCACGTTCGGCCCCATCTTGTCTGTAGACATTTTTTCCCTCATTTTCTTATTAATTTTACCAACGGCTTTTTTTCTCAACCTGCGACAGGTAGATCCGAGCGGCTAGAAGCGGAGTCAGTATCTGCATGCAGCCTGAAGGTGTTGCCGGAGCTGCGCGGATCGGTACCCGGCCAGTCCATGGCGCATCGCGGCCTCCAGTGGCCCACCGCGCACAAATTCGGCCGCCGGTTGAGCCGTGGCCTCTAGTGGACATAACTCGTGCTGTGGAGAGCACGCAGCCGTGCTCGACAGCTACACGGCCGCGACGGAGGCGGCAGCGGCTAGGACGAGAAGGGAGAGGGGTGGGGTGTGTAGCCGGAGTTTTGCGGGAAGGGGAATAGAAAAAGGAACGGATGTGTCACCGACGGGAGGCCATGAGCGGATAAGGGCACGCGTTGTGACCGTCCACGCGTATCCGTTTGGATGCAAACGCGGTTCAAATTTGGGTTAGAAATGGGTCGAAAGTGGACCGAAAAAGGAACATTTTTGTCTGTTTGCTCCCGCGCGTTGGGCCGCGGTTTCTGTCCGTTTATGTCCTAACGGACACGGGCGGACGATTTGGGGTCATGCACTGGAGGTGGCCTAAGAGCCTGGCAGTGTGGCCATACTGCGGTCCTACGCCAGATTTCCCTGGACATCGGGCATTCCGAAAAGAAGCGCGACCAAGACTCTATTAGAAGTATAATGTGTATGAATTAGAGATAGAACTAGCAATGTCTTGTCTTATACTGCAAGTCTCTACCCATCATGTACTCTATATAATCCCTCACGAGAGTCAGATTAATAAAACAAATATTAGAGATCCTATAATTTCTACATGGTATCAGAGTTAAGAGGTCTTTAGTTCAAGACCCTGCCAACGCAGTATTAAATAAAATGATTCTGCGTTCTCCATCGATCTTACGTCTAAGGACTAAAATAGCCTAGCACTAATAGAAAACGGGCCTATTGTCTCGGTTTGTAAGGGCCTTTTGTCCCGGTTCTTGAACCGGGACTAAAGGGTCGGTACTAATGCCCTAGCCCTTTAGTCCTGGTTCAAACAAGAACCGGGACAGATGGGCCTTCACGTGGCCTGTGCGCGAAGCCCAGGCAGGAGGGCCTTTGTCTCGGTTGGTGGCACCAACCGGGACCAATAGGCATTTACGCGTCAGCATTTTTGTGGCTGGGGTTTTTGTTTTTTTAGGGGGGGGGGGTTTGGAGGTTTTGGGGGGTTAATTTAGGTGTTTCATATATTGTGTTAGCTAGCTAATTAATAAAGAGAAGTGTCCTTTCTTATGTCCGTGCTTGGTCGACGCTACGTACGATACATACGTATAGAGAGGACTGAACACACTAGCTAGCTAGTAAGCAAACGAAGGAAACAGAAGATCGTCATCAACATATATATGCATACAGAGTGAAGTGATATCGACCACCTCTTCTTCTCCGAGAGATTGGTCGAACAACAAGTTATCGTATATCTATCCGACACTACCGGGTACATATGTACAATAATTATCTCTTACAAATATAATCTCCTATCATACGCACGCATGGTCCACATAGTATTCTTCGACTTCAGCGACCACGTGGTCAAGGAAGAATGCCGCCAATTCCTCTTGAATTGCTCGCAGACGATTTGGTGGTAGGAGTTCATTCCGCATCCGAAAGATCTAATTTGAAGAAGGAAAAAAGGGGTCAATATATATATATATATATATATATATATATATATATATATATATATATATATATATATATATATATATATACATACATATATATAAAAAAATGGGTTAGTACTCCTAGAAGTACATACTCCTACCCACGTATCAGCTTTTGGCAATACCACGCGAATGATTCCAACAAAAATCAAGTTAATTAATTAATTAATTACATGCAAATCTCGCGGAAGGGATAACGTGCACTTTGAAAAGTGGGTCCGAAATACTAGGGATAAACACGCACTGTTGCACTTTTGTCGCTCACCATATATTAGTCTATTATAGGCTTTTGAATCATCTTTTTTTTTTGAGACAAACCCACGAAGCTTTTATTAAACCGTCACAATGTTTACAGGGACGAAAGTGAGTTCACTGGGCTGGCCTAACCACACATGGCGACCAAGTCCCAGTTGCAAAGCATGCTTCGCGAGATTGTGAGCCTCGAAATTCGAGCTCCTAAATTCATGATAAAAATTACACGTAGTAAAACTAAGCGAGTACTCTATGATTTCATGTATTATTGCACCATATGTTGCTCCACTCTTCTGCTTGATATCATCAACCACTATCTTGCAGTCTGACGCCACATGGATGGAGTGCAGTCCCAGGTCATCTGCCAGAGCCATCGCCTCTCGGACAGCCATCGCCTCCAAAGTAGTAGGATCATGGACGCCCTGCACCACTAGAGCCGAAGCCCCTAGGAAAATGCCATCTTTATTCCTACTGATCGCTACTGCAGCTCCTGCCCTCGCCGTTGCTCTTGTTGCAGCATCTACATTTACCTTGGCGCATTCTCCCAACGGTGGAATCCATTGGGTAGGTCTCTGAGCTTTTTGACAGGTGTTTCCTTTTGCCGGCTTCTTCAAAAATTGGAGATCATTTATCTGCGACTGGATGAACATGTGTGTTGACATGGGGCTTTGGAAGATATCCTCATAGATGGCCTTCCTTCTGGCACTCCAAATTGCCCAAAGTGTAATCACCATGCGTATGAAAAGATCATCTGGCAGCAACTCTTTCATCTTGAAAACCCACTCCTTGGCATTGTCGCTATCATACTGAATTACCTGTTCAACCAAACCTTCATCAGAAAGGGCCCAAGTGCTGCGTGCCATGGAACAATTGAGTAGAGCATGTCTCCAGGAATCGCTTGCCCCACATAATCTGCAGGCCCCTGATGTTGCCATGTTTCTGTGCTGGAGGAGGTCTGCCGTGGGAATGGAACAACGGGCTAGACGCCACAAAAACATCTTCACTTTCGATGGTATTTCCGTTCTCCAGAGTGCAGTCCATATATTGCCCTCCTGATCCAGTCCAGAGGGTCCATCATTTTCCTCAATCCAATTCTCCCTTGTAATCTTGGTTTGTACTATCATTTTATAAGCAGATTTGACTGTGAAAAAGCCTCGTTTCTCTTCACTCCATGCCCAAAAATCGTCAATATTCCTTGTGCAAAGAGGGATGGACAGAATCGCTTCAGCGTCGAGGGGCACAAAGACCGACCGTACCAGCTGTTCGTTCCAGGTTGCCGAAGCTCTGTTGATTAATTCTGACACATACCTCGGAGGGTTGGTGATAAGCGAGGTGATGGGCCTCATCATGCCAGGTCTAGGCAGCCAATTGTGAGTCCATATTTCTGTGGTACTTCCATTCCCAATTCTCCTTATAATCCCTTGCCGGAGCATATCTCTGCCATCAATAACCGCCCTCCATATCTGAGAGGGCCGACCTCCCAGCTCTGCTTCAAGTAGTGTTGAATCTGGGAAATATGCAGCTTTCAGAATGCGTGCACTTAGGGAAGATGGATCGCACAATATCCTCCACGCCTGCCTAGCTAGTAGCGCTAGGTTAAAGATCTCCATGTCTCTGAAGCCGAGGCCCCCAAGATGTTTTGGCCTTGTCATGATATCCCACGCTACCCAACTTGGTTTCCGTTTTCCAGCTTTGCTGCCCCACCAAAATTGTCGGATAATCGAAGTTATATTCTCGCAAAGTCCCCTCGGAAGCCTGAAGCATGCCATGGAGTAAACCGGAAGGGCCTGTGCAACTGCTTTGATAAGTACTTCCTTCCCCGCCGCCGACAGAAGCTTCTCCATCCAACCTCTTACCTTCTCCCACACTCGGTCTCTAAGGTATCTGAATGTGCCCATCTTGTTTTGTCCCACATCCGTAGGCATACCCAAGTAGCGATCACTCAATGACTCATTCTGCACATTCAAAATATTTTTAATGCTGTCCCTCAAATGCTGTGGAGACCCCTTACTGAAGAAAATCGAGGACTTCTCATGATTAACTCGCTGCCCAGATGCATTACAATATAGCTCCAACAGGTTTGAAACTGCTACTGCCCCCTCATTGCTAGACCTGAATAACAACAGGCTATCATCAGCAAAAAGGAGATGGTTCACAACCGGGGCTGTGGGTGCCACCTTGATTCCTCCAAGAACCGATGACTGAGAACTGGTTTTTAGTAGGCACGAAAGGCCCTCTGCTGCAATCAAGAAAAGATAGGGGGAGATCGGATCTCCCTGTCGGATGCCCCTGGATGGTTTGAAACTTTCGAGCTTCTCTCCATTAAATAAGACAGAGAAAGAAACGGAGCTGATCATGCCCATTATAATATTTACCCACTGTTGTGAGAAACCCAACTTAATCATAATTGCTCGGAGATATCTCCACTCCAATCTGTCATAAGCTTTCATCATGTCTAGCTTCAGGGCACAGTGACTATTCGTCTTTGACTTGCTCCTTTTCATAAAATGAAGACATTCATACGCACATATGATATTATCAGTTATCAACCTGCCTGGGACGAAAGCTGACTGCTCCTCAGATATAATGTCTGGCAAGATTACCTTCAGCCTATTTGCAACAACTTTCGATGCAATCTTGTATATGACATTACATAAACTTATAGGTCGAAATTGAGAGAGGAGAGTAGGATTTATCACCTTAGGAATAAGCACTAGGACCGTGTCATTTACGCACTCTGCACTTTCTTCCCCTTGAATTATTCTGAGCACTGCAGCAGTAACTTCTTCTCCACACAAGTCCCAGTGCCTCTGATAGAAGTGAGCCAGGAAACCGTCCGGTCCCGGAGCCTTAGTTGGGAACATTTGGAATAAAGCTGTCTTCACTTCATCTTTTGTGTATGGGGCCATAAGCATCGCATTCATCTGTGGTGTCACTTTGCCAGGTACGTGCTGGAGTACCTCATTCATATTACTGACTCCCTCCGTCGTGTAGAGACTCGAATAAAAATCAGTTACCATCTTCCTTAGCTCAGCCGGATCGCTGACAGAAACCCCAAGCGAATTCGCAAGCGCTTTAATCATGTTTTTCTTCCGCCTCATGTTCGCCCGCATGTGAAAGAATCTGGTGTTTTTGTCCCCTGCAGACAACCACTCTAGCCTCGAACGTTGGCGCCACATTAGCTCTTCTTGGTGATACAACTCAATCAACTTTTCATTGATCTTAAGCTCGGCGTGAGATGGACCTACCCTTGCCGGATCACCCCTCAACCTTTCCAATTCCACGGTGAGATTTTTTATTTCCTTTCGTACACTGCCAAAGGTGTCTCTATTCCATTTACCAAGATCTTTTGAGATTGCCTGCAGCTTCGTTCTCAAACCTTCCAGACTAGTCGTCGGCTGCTCCTGCCCCCAAAGTTGCGTGATCGTGTCCCTCCACTGATCATGTGTTTCCCACATGACCTCATACTTGAAAGGAGGTTTTGCAGCCGGCCTTATTGGATCTTCCTGTAGCGTCAAGAGAATCGGCGAGTGGTCCGACGTAACAGCAGTGATGTGTTTTACAGAGGCCAAGGGGAACCTGGATTGCCATGCCATTGAAGCCAAAGCTCTGTCAAGCCTTACCCTTGTAAAAGTACCACCTCTGACCTTCTTCTCGAAAGTCCAGAAATTACCTTCGTAACCCAAGTCATCAAGCATGCAAACATCAACCGCTTCACGGAAGCCCTGTATTTGTGCGTTACTGCGTTCACCAATCCCTTCTTGTTCCTCTGGACGTAGCACTTCATTGAAGTCGCCAATGCAAACCCAAGGGAGTTGGCTCAAACTTGCAATGCCTTTCATAGTGTCCCAAGTGTATTGTCGGCGATTGGTTTGTGCTGCACCATAGAAAACAGTAGCTCTCCAAGATTCTTGGTCAGGTTCAATGATCTCACAGTCAATGTGATACTCCGAGTACCCAAGAATCTCAATCTTTATTGAATTGTTCCAGAAAATACCTAGGCCGCCACTGCGACCCTGACTGCTAACAGCAAAAGCATTATCAAAACCTATTGAACTGGCTAAACTTTCTACTCTCACTCTATCAATCTGAGTTTCAACTATACAAAGGAGAGTAGGGGCAAACTTCCTCGCTAGGTCGCGAAGTTCTCGGATTGTCGCGGCTTTGCCCGCACCACGACAATTCCAGCTTAAGAGAGTCATTGCGCCCGGCGGTACTCCCCCTGGGAGCCCGCCGATGATGCTTCTGGGTTTTTTCCTCCTTTCTTGCCGTTTGCCTTATCCTGGGTGCTCTTCTCTCCTGCAAGGAGAGTCTTAGTCCTCTTCAGATCCTGTTTTGGGGGCGGGCTCAGAGGCGATTGAGGTGGCGGTAAAGCCAGTACTCCTCCCCCACCGGACTTCCCATCAGCCAGCGGAATCAGCGCTCCACTATGTGCTGGAGCCTGAACTTGCCCATCATCTCTGTCCACCCTCTTCCGGTTTGTCTCTTGCATCTCAATATCATAGACCGTGTTAGCAGCTAGATCCTCTCCTTCATATTCAGTGTTCGCTGCTGCACCACCCTGCCTGACATCTCTAGCGTTTGGACGACCTCCACGGCCTCCTCTTCTTCCTCCTCGGCGACCACGGCCTCCCCCAGGCCCTGCACCTGTACGCATGGTCCATGTTGCACGCAGATCCTTGAAGACGAGGGCTGCTGGTGCATGTATGCCGTCCCCGTGTTCCTTATAGATATGGCCCAGATGCCCGCAAACAGCACACCAATCTGGGAGCTTTTCATACCTTACCCTGTAGATTTGGCGCTTTCCATCCCTGATCATACTCACTGCATTTTTTAGGGGTTTGAACACATTGATCCTCACCCATACCCGATAAAAATTACCAGCAAAATCCTGGGATATGTTTTCAGCATAAAGGACCTCTCCAATCTTTCCAGCCATAGCCTCCACAAGATGGGCGAATTTATCAGGTACATCATGAATCTGCGTCCATATGTCAAGGGTGTCCAGTGCTACCATTGAAGGCTGGGTGACTCCATCATACGGCTTGATTATGACAGCGTTTCCCCGGAAGTTCCATGGTCCATCTTGCATAACCCTCTCCCAATCCCCTAGACAGAAGAATTGAACTGTGTAAAGATTATCTTCCAGAGGGCGGAATTTACAGTCATGCGCGAGATCCCATGCTGCGCGCATGTTCTTGAAGAACCAATATTGACTATACGGCTTGTCTATGTGCACCCGAACTACAGCCATCCATCTTGCTGCATCTGGAGGTGCTTCTTTCTCATCATAGACAACATCATCCAGATCCTCTTCTCGGAGCCCTAGCTCCGCCATCATCTTCTCTAGCCCCGCAGCGGTATCCGCGCCCGGAGCCCTTGCCGCCGACGCGCCATCTGCTGCCATCACTGGAAACCCTAACCCGATGTAGATCGATCGGGTGTTGCAAGGAACCCTAAACTCTCCCACCCGCGGCAGAAAGAACGTCCAGGCCAGAGATGTCCACCGGGAGACACCCCGTGAAGCCTGATACGATCCCGCGACGAGATCAGGAGGAGGGAAAAATCCTCGACGGCGACGACGGAGTCGTCCCGAGAGAACGGACGAAACCCTAACTAGAGGGAAAAAAAGCGGATTTGATTCGGCTTTTGAATCATCTCATCCTTGCGTACATATCATTCTAGGCGGCGGCCCGTGTATGGCAGACTCGACGAGCCGCCGTCGCCGACCCAACTACAGTAGGGTGATCCATCGGCCAGGTTACTTACGGCGCTATCTTGAACTCTCGTGTGTAAATTCGATGCATGGATGCAGCATCACATTCTATTTTTGGTTCTTGTTACACACGATGAATTGGTTAGTGAAATCACAGGAGGAGTTAAGGTACACAGAGATGACGCTCTAACCTTGTACTTACGTATATATGGGAGTAATTTTTGAATGCATTACTCTATCAACGCCTTCCTGCATAACTCTACTCGAATTTATCTTTAGGTGCGCATGGATGTCCCATAGGATGCAGTTGAGCAGGACCGAGACGCCCGTCCGGCGGCCGCGCGTGGCCGAGCAGCCATGGTGAAGCGAGTTAATGAACAACGAGTAATCCAACTGGCCAGCTTCCATAGCTCGAACTCCGTCAGTCCAGTTGGGTCAGCTCTCCTGTTGCCGATCTGTCACTCCCCACGCGCAAGCAAGTCTTCGAGTTGAAGAACATACACTGATCGTCTCCTAGTCCTAGCCACCGATGGCGCATGTACCTAGACTCATTATATGGCAATTCATATTCTTAATGCATGATGTACAATGAACCAGAAAATGACTTTCCGAATTTGTTTGCATGCATCACGACCATCAATGCTTTCCAAAAAACAAATATACTATTGGTTACCTGACAATGATTTCTTTCCAAACAAAGATAGTATGTATATATGTACGCTCTGATTTTTAAGGTATTAGCGGTACGGCCAAATAATATAAGGCCGGGTCACACTTTTTTAACGCCTAATGTTTCTATACAAATTAAGGTGATCAAATAATATAAAATGTAACCCAAATTATTATTTTACATTTAGGAAAATATGATGCATATTGATACCCACAGATGATTTTTTTTCGTGCGTACAAATACCCACACACGGTGCTTTTTAGTTTTAGGAATGCACATTGTGTGCCAATACCCACACATGATTTTGTGTATGTGGACCTAAGATATCATTATCGGCATACCCTTTTTCACTATACGCATGGTTTGTAGGTATAAACAAAATTGATATACTTTGGATCGTACATAATAAAAAATGATACACTATTTTTTTACACATTACACGTATATTCTTTTGAGACATACCTACAACTGATACTAGAGATATACCCAAAAATTATATAATTTGCATATACATAAGATATAGGGTATGTACATATACCTAAGATATTTACGCACACACTCATTTTTTAGTAAATGTATATGCCTTGAAGACATATTAAAAAATAACATAGTTTAATGGGGACATACCTAATAATGATATACTTTTTTTGGGTATGTATATGTACCTAAGATATTAGCAATAATTAGCAATAATTCTTTCCTAATGAAACGCTCTAGTACTAGTAAAAGTGCACACATCTCAGCGTAATCCAACGGTTTATAGGCAAGGTGCCTAAGCACCTAGGAAAATGGATTAGTAATCCTAGGAGTACGTACTCCTATGCCAGGTGTCCCACGTTGCATCAATGCCCCGCCATACCACTTGAGAATTTGTTATTTTTTAATTAAAATATAAACAGGGTAATATCTCATGCAAACCTCTTTTTGAGAATTTGTTAGCATGTCCGCGTAAATAGGGGGATTCGGGCTCACTCTATCTTGCTGAAAATCCGAGATGCAAGGTGTATTCAGAAAATATATACGCTCATGACATGTTGGCCCCGTGTTGAAAAACTGAAGAACAGCGGGCGGCGGCGTCG
>LR738715.1:79852335-79890057 GCA_902687465.1 Secale cereale | reverse complement strand
TATATAGCCGGTCTATTCTCATAACATTATGAGAATAATATTCTCATAACACTTCCGAACTGCTTTGTTTTACTGCATTGGAAAGCTATGCGCACTGCACAAATACTGCAACAGAACCTCATGTTTGAAAAAACTGTACGTGTTGTTTTTTCGGTACATTTTTTGCTCTAGTTTTTTAACCGTTTATCGGAATTATGCGTGTAATATACCGTTGAAAAGTTATGGAGTAGACGCAACTTCGCCATGTTGAACACTTTTCAAAATTCATCATAGTTTAAGAGCAGTTTCGAAAATCGTGCGGCTCATAACGAATGGCAGCGAGCGTTTTTTTCTAAACCGCTCGTCGGAATGAAATGTATGATACACCGTTGGAAAGGTATCATCGGTGCGCATCTTTTTCATATCTACTATTTTTTCTAATTCGCTACGGTTTAAGAGCAGTTTTGAATTTACTAAATCGCGGAAATGTGTTTTTCGAATTTTTTCAAATTTTCGGTACTGTTTTCATTACAGTTTTCTAACCGTTTGTCGAAACAAGGCGCGTAATATACCGTTGGAAAGCTACGAACGAGGCGCAACTTTCATATGTTGAAATGTTTTTTAGATTCCTTACGGTTTTTAGTTAAATTTGAAAAATTGTGCGGCTGACTACGAAGGGCAGTGATCGTTTTTCGTGAAATTTTTACAAAACGTTTGTCGAAATGATCCAAATGATACACCGTTGGAAAGATATCGTCGAGACGCTACTTTTTCATGTAGAACACCCCCTCTAATTCATTACGGTTTAAGAGCAGTTTTGAAATTACAAAAACGCGGAAACTCTGTTTTTCGCGACACCCAAATCGACGCTTTTTTTGCGCTTCCGAACTGCATGTTACTACAACACAGAGACCAGTGAACTGCATGTTTGAAAAAACTGTACGTGTTGTTTTTTCGGTACCTTTTTTGCTCTAGTTTTTTAACCGTTTATCGGAATTATGCGTGTAATATACCGTTGAAAAGCTATGGAGTAGACACAACTTCGCCATGTTGAACACTTTCCGAGATTCCGCACGGTTTAAGAGCAGTTTTGAAAACGGTGAACTGCATATTTGAAAAAACTGTACGTGTTGTTTTTTCGGTACCTTTTTTGCTCTAGTTTTTTAACCGTTTATCGGAATTATGCGTGTAATATACCGTTGAAAAGCTATGGAGTAGACGCAACTTCGCCATGTTCAGCACTTTTTGAGATTCCGCACGGTTTAAGAGCAGTTTTGAAAACGGTGCGACCGACGAATAATGGCAGCAACTATTTTTTTGCGCTTCCGAACTGCACAAGAAAACCGCACTGCATCAGGGTAGGAGCTGGCGCGACGGTGCTGGGGGAAGGAGGCGGGGCGGCAGCGCGGGGGTAGGAGGCGGGGCAGTGGTTGCTGTCCTCGGGGCGCTCCGTGCTAGAAACCTATTTTAAGTGGGGGTGTTATGAGAATAAGGTTTTTGTTATGAGAATAAGGTCTTAAGGGGTGTTATGAGAATAAACCCACCATATATATATATATATATATATATATATATATATATATATATATATATATATATATATATATATATAAATAAATATATATAAAAGAGAGAGAGAGAGAATGACTTTCCTACCATCACTAGCCGCAGAGGGTGCTATCGGAACCCTTGGTTTGCATCAAGATCTGAACTCTTGTATGGATACTGTTCCTATTTATTGATTTATGGTGGAACACATGTACCAAAGAGGAAGCCATGTGCACACCTTTAGAGAGCAGGTGGACCAAAGAGGAAGCCTACGCCCATGCCATGGCCGGACTATTCATGCATCCTCTTTCTAACATTGGGGTTTGAGTGTTGAGAATTTTGATAATCCTACTGCATAGCCTTTGTCTTCTTCTTAGTGGTGAAGGATTCCATCTATCCTAAATGTTCTAAGGATAAATAAATGTAAAATGGATGTATGAACTGCCAAAAGGTTTGTCACCTTCATCGAAACTTTGGACTGGACCACAACAGTGAGCATCAGGTAGAATGAAAGATTGCACTTCACATAAAATCATTTTTTCTTGGGTATTTTGCCCACTGTCCACACAACAACAACGTACTTTTCATGGTAAGCCATAAATAATCAGTGCCCTCACCTCAGTCTTAGCAACTAAATGTTATATAAAGTTACTGAACAAAGACGACGAGTCTCGGATAGAAGTACATATCTGGTAATGAATAAAAACATATACAAGTGGCGCCATGGATAACTGATATTAGCACCACTTGGTTGTTAAGACTTAGGTTTCATGACCTCGAGGTCGGTGTCGCCACCATAGGTTGCACTTACCCTCGCGCTCGACCACCACCTATCGCACCCCACCATGGATCCTCCCTACCTCGCAACCCCTGCGAGCCATGCCGTCACAGGCTCACAGCCTCTACTGTTCGTCAGTTGGTCTCAGGTGGGATGTTCCTGCTTTGTCTCAGCCATGCCTGGGAGGAGTGAGTGAGGGAAAGGAACGCATTATGAACAAGCTAAAATACTACCATGAGCTAGTTCAAAACAACTTATGAGAAAAGGTGGGCGAAGTGGGGTGCCTGCAATTTCTGCTCGAATGTATCCAGGTATGTAAGGCAGATAGCAGACATGAATCTTAACATGCATGTGACCTTTGACTCGCGATTTTACTGTGATGGGTCTGATGCAAAACTATGTACGGTGCTCTCCGAAACCAGGCATGCGTGATGACTAAATACGGAAACATGCATAATAGCTGGAGCATCCTACGATCACAAGATAAGCCTCATGTCAGTGTCAAAACCGGCGGATCTCGGGTAGGGGGTCTCGAACTATGCGTCTGAGGATCGATGGTAACATGAGACTGGGGACACGATGTTTACCCAAGTTCAGGCCCTCTCGATCGAGGTAATACCCTACTTCCTGCTATATTAATCTGGATGAATATGATTACAAGAGTTGATCTACCTCGAGATCGTAATGGCTAAACCCTAAAGCCTAGCCTATGAGGATGTTATGATTCTCTAGCCTCTACAGACTAAACCCTCCAGTTTATATATGCACCGGAGGGGCCTAGGGTTTGTACATAACCATCTTTCAGAGGAAGGAAATATTACATCCGAACCTAAAACATGCCATTATACGAATACAGGAGTCCTATCCGAATACGAGAGACGATCTTCAACAATGATCTTCACGGCCCACCAGTATGGCCCACCACGAGTTATCCGGCCACCCGAGGACCCCTCAATCCAGGACTCCCTCAGTAGCCCCTGAACCTGTCTTCGATGATGATGAGTTCGGCTTTCGTATTGTCTTCGGCATTGCAAGGCGGGTTCCTTCTTCCGAATATATCTTCTGGAAAAGGTGTATTGTGTTCGGCTCTGCATGGTTAGTACAACCCTTAGCCTCGAAGGCAAGGCATCGAAAGAAAACGAGTATTGTATGTTTTACTAACAACTTTTTGGTGAAGCGCCGCGTCCATCCCATTAACATACCGAACCGTTTTACTTGGTCCTAGTTTCGTGTTTCGAGGTACAACCTCATTGACACGTCTCATCAGAGCGGAGATCATGCCCGCTTATTATGGGATCCTTATCAATGTGACGTGAGTATCCAAACCGCGCATTACGCACGACCGCTTTGGGAACCGACGAGGTTTATGGCTAAAGTGGGGGGACGTTCTGTATTCACATTATTATAAAAGAATACCAATCCCTTTCATCAGCCCCATGCTTCCCTCAAGCTCGAGTTTTCCAATCTTCCTAGACAGATCACCCTCATCTCTTGCGCCTGCCGTTCTTCGTTCCTCAACCACTACTTCCTTCCCCAGCAATGGCTGGATCCGGCGCCAGGGGCAAGTGGGAGGCCTCTACGGTTACTGAGAAAACCGTGGAGGATATTTGGAGTGTGGTCTATCTCACTGCTGACATCGCGCACCGAGTCCCTGCCAAGGGCCAAGTGGTTCCTGTCCCAGAGGCGAGTGAGAGAGTCGTGTTTCTCTCGCACTTTGTTAGGGGGCTAGGGTTTCCTCTTCACCCCTTTGTTCAGGGTTTGTTGTTTTTCTACGGGCTAGATTTCCACGATCTAGCCCCGAACTCAATTCTCCACATCTCCGCTTTTATAGTGGTGTGTGAAGCTTTCCTCCGTGTTCCCCCACACTTCGGCCTATGGCTTAATGTTGGGGAACTTAGTATTTCCAAAAATTCCTACGATCACGCAAGGTCTATCTACTAGATGCATAGCAACGAGAGGGGAGAGTGTGTCCACGTACCCTCGTAGACCGAAAGCGGAAGCGTCTAGTGACGCGGTTGATGTAGTCGAATGTCTTAGCGATCCAGCCGATCAAGCACAAAACGTACGGCACCTCCGCGTTCAGCACACGTTCAGCTCGATGACGTCCCACGAGCTCTTGATCCAGTTGAGCTTCACGGGAGAGTTTCGTCAGCACGACGGCGTGGTGACGGAGATGATGAAGCTACCGGCGCAGGGCTTCGCCTAAGCACTGCAACGGTACGACCGAGGTGTGTTTCTGTGGAGGGGGGCACCACACACGGCTAAAAGATCAATGATCAACTTGTGTGTCCATGGGGTGCCCCCCACCCCCGTGTATAAAGGAGTGGAGGAGGGGGAGGGCCGGCCCTCTCTATGGCGAGCCCTAGGGGAGTCCTACTCCCACCGGGAGTAGGATTCCCCCTTTCCTAGTAGAACTAGGAGCCTTTCCAAGTAGTAGGAGTAGGAGAGAAGGAAAGGGAAAAGAGAAGAGAAGGAAGGAGGGGGCGCAGCCCCTACCCCTAGTCCAATTCGGACTAAGCCTTGGGGGGTGGGGGGCGCAACCTCCTCTCTCTCTTTCCCCTAAATCCCAATAAGGCCCATATACTCCCCGGCAAATTCCCGTAACTCTCCGGTACTCCGAAAATACCCGAATCACTCGGAACCTTCCCGATGTCCGAATATAGTCGTCCAATATATCGATCTTTACGTCTTGACCATTTCGAGACTCCTCATCATGTCCCCGATCTCATCCGGGACCCCGAACTACCTTCGGTACATCAAAACCCATAAACTCATAATACCGATCTTCACCGAACGTTAAGCGTGCGGACCCTACGGGTTCGAGAACTATGTAGACATGACCGAGACTCATCTCCGGTCAATAACCAATAGCAGAACCTGGATGCTCATATTGGTTCCTACATATTCTACGAAGATCTTTATCGGCCAAACCGCATAACAACATACGTTGTTCCCTTTGTCATCGGTATGTTACTTTCCCGAGGTTCGATCATCGGTATCTCAATACCTAGTTCAATCTCGTTACCGGCAAGTCTCTTTACTCGTTCCGTAATACATCATCTCGTGACTAACTCATTAGTCATTTGCTTGCAAGGCTTATTATGATGTGCAGTACCGAGAGGGCCCAGAGATACCTCTCCGACATTCGGAGTGACAAATCCTATTCTTGATCTATGCCAACACCACGAACACTTTCGGAGACACCTATAGAGCATCTTTATAATCACTCAGTTACGTTGTGACGTTTGATAGCACACAAGGTGTTCCTCCGGTATTTGGGAGTTGCATAATCTCATAGTCGTAGGAACATGTATAAGTCATGAAGAAAGCAATAGCAGTAAAACTAAACGATCATAGTGCTAAGCTAACGGATGGGTCTTGTCCATCACATCACTCTCCTAATGATGTGATCATGTTGATCAAATGACAACTCATGTCTATGGCTAGGAAACATAACCATCTTTGATCAATGAGCTAGTCTAGTAGAGGCATACTAGGGACACTCTGTTTTGTCTATGTATTCACACATGTACTAAGTTTCCAGTTAATTAATACAATTCTAGCATGAATAATAAACATTTATCATGATATAAGGAAATAAATAATAACTTTATTATTGCCTCTAGGGCATATTTCCTTCAGTCTCCCACTTGCACTAGAGTCAATAATCTAGATCACATCACCATGTGATTAATACCAATAGTTCACATCACCATGTGACTAACACCCATAGTTCTCATCGCCATGTGACCACTACCCAAAGGGTTTACTAGAGTCAACAATCTAGTTCACATCACCATGTGATTAACACCCAAAGAGTACTAAGGTGTGATCATGTTTTGCTTCATGAGAGAAGTTTAGTCAGCGGGTCTGTTACATCCAGATCCGTATGTATTTTGCAAATTTCTATGTCTACAATGCTCTGCATGGAGCTACTCTAGCTAATTGCTCCCATTTTTAATACGCGTCCAGATTGATACTTAGAGTCATCTAGATTAGTGTCAAAGCTTGCATCGGCGTAACTCTTTACGACGAACTCTTTATCACCTCCATAATCGAGAAACATTTCCTTAGCCATCCAGTAACTAAGGAAAATTTTGACCGCTGTCCAGTGATCTACTCCTGGATCACTATTGTACCTCCTTGTCAAACTTATGGCAAGGTACACAACAGGTTTGGCACACAACATGGCATACTTTATAGAACCTATGACTGAGGCATAGGGAATGACTTTCATTCTTTCTCTATCTTCTACCGTGGCCGGGTTTTGAGTATTACTCAACTTCATACCTTGTAACACGGGCAAGAACCCTTTCTTTTGACTGATCCATTTTGAACTTCTTCAAAACTTTATCAAGGTATGAGCTTTTTGAAAGTCCAATTAAGCGTCTTGATCTATCTCTATAGGTCTTGATGCCTAATATATAAGTAGCTTCACTGAGGTCTATCTTTGACAAACTCCTTTCAAACATTCCTTTATGCTTTCCAGAAAATTCTACATCATTTCCGATCGACAATATGTCATTCACATATACTTATCAGAAAGGCTGTAGTGCTCCCACTCACTTTCTTGCAAATACAGGCTTCACCGCAAGTCTGTATAAAACTATATGCTTTGATCAACTTATCAAAGCGCATATTCCAACTCCGAGATGCTTGCACCAGTCCATAGATGGATCGCTGGAGCTTGAACATTTTGTTAGCACCTTTAGGATTGACAAAACCTTCTGGTTGCATCATATACAACCCTTCTTTAATAAATCCATTAAAGAACGCAGTTTTGTTATCCATTTGTCAGATTTCATAAAATGTGGCAATTGCTAACATGATTCAGACAGACTTAAGCATCGCTACGAGTGAGAAAATCTCATCGTAGTCAACACTTTGAACTTGTCGAAAACCTTTCGCAACAAGTCGAGCTTTGTAGACAGTAACATTACCATCGGCATCAGCCTCCCTCTTAAAAATCCATTTATTTTCAATGGCTTGCCGATCATTGGGCAAGTCAACCAAAGTCCACACTTTGTTCTCATACATGGATCTGATACGTCTCCAATGTATCTACTTTTCCAAACACTTTTGCCCTTGTTTTGGACTCTAACTTGCATGATTTGAATGGAACTAACCCGGTCTGACGCTGTTTTTAGCAGAATTGCCATGGTGTTGTTTTTGTGCAGAAATAAAAAGTTCTCGGAATGACCTGAAAATCCACGGAGAATTATTTTGGAAAATATAAAAAATACCCACGGAAAGATCCAGACCAGGGGGGCCACACCCTGTCCACGAGGGTGGGGGGCGTGCCCCCTTCCTCGTGGGCACCCTCGTGCTCCACCGACGTATCTCCGGACCCCATATATTCACTTTCGGGGAGAAAAAAATCAGAGAGAAAGAATTATCGCGTTTTACGATAAAGAGCCGCCGCCAAGCCCTGATCTCTCCCGGAAGGGCTGATCTGGAGTCTGTTCGGGGCTCCGGAGAGTGGAGATTGTCGCCATCGTCATCATCAACCTTCCTCCATCACCAATTTCATGATGCTCACCGCCGTGCGCGAGTAATTCCATCGTAGGCTTGCTGGACGGTGATGGGTTGGATGAGATCTATCATGTAATCGAGTTAGTTTTGTTAGGGTTTGATCCCTAGTATCTACTATGTTCTGAGATTGATGTTGCTATGACTTTGCTATGCTTAATGCTTGTCACTAGGGCTCGAGTGCCATGATTTCTGATCTGAACCTATTATGTTTTCATGAATATATGTGTGTTCTTGATCCTATCTTGTAAGTCTATAGTCACCTACTATGTGTTATGATCCGGCAACCCTGAAGTGACAATAATCGGGACCACTCCCGGTGATGACCGTAGTTTGAGGAGTTCATGTATTCACTATGTGTTAATGCTTTGGTCCGGTACTCTATTAAAAGGAGGCCTTACTATCCCTTAGTTTCCAAAAGAACCCCGCTGCCACGGGAGGGTACGACAAAAGATGTCATGCAAGTTCTTTTCCATAAGCACATATGACTATATTCGGAATACATGCCTACATTACATTGATGAACTGGAGCTAGTTCTGTGTCACCCTAGGTTATAACTTCTACATGATGAATTGCATCCGACATAATTCCCCATCACCGATCCAATGCCTACGAGCTTTTCACATATTGCTTGTTGCTTATTTACTTTTCCGTTGCTACTATTACAAAAACTACAAAAATACTGCCGTTACTTTTATTGGCGCTACCGCTATCTCCATATTACTTTGCTACTAAAATATCTTGCTGCAGATATTACGTTTCCAGGTGTGGTTGAATTGATAACTCAGTTGCTAATACTTAAGAGTATTCTTTGGCTCCCCTTGTGTCCAATCAATAAATTTGGGTTGAATACTTTACCCTCGAAAACTGTTGCGACCCCCTATACTTGTGGGTTATCAAGACTATTTTCTGGCGCCGTTGCCAGGGAGCATAGCTCTATTCTTTAAGTCACTTGGGATTTATATCTGTTGATTACTATGAAGAATTTGAAGGACTCAAAAACCAAGATCGTACCCTCAACTACGAGGGGAGGTAAGGAACTGCCATCTAGCTCTACACTTGATTCACCATATGTTATGGGTAAATTTGCGACACCTACTCCTGCTATTGGATCTGATATGTCGTATGTTCTTGATGATGCCACTTCTGCTATGTATGATGAAACTACTTCTATGCCTGATAATACTGTGCCACTAGGTGAATTTCTAGATGAACAAATTGCTAAGGTTAGGGAGAGTGAAAATATTGAAACTGATAATATTTATGAAAGTGATGATGAAGCTTCTCCCCCTAGATATGAATTGCCTGTTGTTCCTGAGGGTTATGTTATGGATGAAGAAACTGCTAGAGACTTTCTTGCTTGCAACGATATATATGATCTTAAGAAATTATTAGCTAAGCTGAAAGAAAAGTCCTTGAATGCTAGAATGAAACATGACCCTGCTTTCGCTACTTCACCTATCTTTGTTACTGATAAGGATTATGATTTCTCTGTTGATCCTGAGTTAATTACTTTGGTTGAATATGATCATTTCCATGGCTATGAGTCTGAAACTGTTGTGGCACATCTTACTAAGTTGAATGATATAGCCACCCTGTTTACCAACGATGAAAAGATTCGTTACTACTATATCCTTAAGTTGTTTCTGTTCTCGTTAAAGGGTGATTCTAAGACATGGTTTAATTCTCTTGATCCTGGTTTTGTGCGTAGTCACCAGGATATGATGTATTACTTCTCTGCTAAATATTTTCCCGCTCATAAGAAACAAGCTGCCTTACGAGAAATATATAACTTTGTGCAAATTGAAGAAGATAGTCTACCACAAGCTTGGGGGAGGCTTCTCCAATTACTTAATGCTTTGCCTGATCATCCTCTTGAGAGACATGATACACTTGATGTCTTTTATAATGGACTAACCGATGCTTCCAGAGACCACCTGGATAGTTGTGCTGGTTGTGTTTTCAGGGAAAGAACAGTTGATCAAGCTGAATTACTATTGAATAATATGCTGGCCAATGAAAATAATTGGACACTTCCTGAACCAGCCCCTAAGCCAACTCCGAAGAAAAGAGGTGTTCTATTTTGCAGTCCTGAAGATATGCAAGAGGCAAAGAAATCTATGAAAGAAAAAGTTATTAAAGCTGAAGATGTTAAGAATTTACTGCCTATTGAAGAAATACATGGTCTTGATAACCCGACACTGGTAGTAAAGGTAAATTCTCTTTATAGATTTTATGAAGGTGATATTCCCCGTTATAAGTCTGCTAGCCAATGCTTAGATGAGTTTGATAATTTTATTGTGAAACAAGAAAACTTCAATGCTTATGTTGGCAGACAATTGCAACACAATGCTTATATGATTGAACGATTGAGTGATTATCTTTCTAGAGTTAAAGGTGAACTGAAACTCATTAGTATACATGCTTCTATGGTTACCACTCAAGTAGAACAAGTACTTGCTTGATGGCTTCTCGCCCCTCGTTGGTTACCCCAAGTGGAAGGTTTGAGATGCAGTGTAGCGGTAGTTTTCCCTTGGCAAAGATACCAAGGATCAAATTCCCCTGAGACTCCAAGGTTCAACAAGAAGGTGTCAACTGCTAACGACGCCAGATATTTAGCAACTGACTGGACCTACACACAGATACAAATAACTTTGCTCCCAACGAGTACAGAGCGGTTGTCAATCCCTCCGGCCTTGTCGTTTACAAAGGATCAAACGCAAGAGATAATAGTGATAGGTATAACTGCAACTAGTAAGTAAAGACTGAAAGTAAATAGCGGACGTGATCAGTGATGGTAATATGGACCGGGGTCCCATGATGTTCACTAGTGATGTCTCTCACCCAAAAGACGATAAAACAACTATGTGAGGTAAACGAATTACAGCTGGGCAATTGACAGGATTATGTGTGCAAACCAATGCTAACTATGTTGCAAGAAAGGTAGAGGTTCAAAGCATGGGAGGTACGCCAAGGCAAGTAGACCGAAATCCATCTGCATCTACTACTAATCATCCACCTTGAGATATCTATCCAGAACATCTCGCTGGTATTAAGTTGCGAGTCCCACCCATAGTGTAAACTCAAAGCAACAGACAACTGCATTAAAAGAACTTTGCGTAAAGTAAACAATCCTTGCACCCGCGAGTACAAGCACCATTGTTTTCCCCCTTGTGGCAACAACACATCCTCTAGACTCATGTTTCTGTCACTCAAGCTAGTCATCGAGGGGCATGAACCCACAATCAAGCATAACGTTCCCTCTTGGAGTTACTACCTAATACTCGGCCAAAGCAATAAATAGCAACGGAGAACATGCAAGAACTACTCAAGAACATAAATATAAAAGAGGTAAATCAAATATATTACTCAAACACAATCTGAACATAATTTCATAATCCATCGGATCCCAGCAAACTCATCATAGCAACAACATAAGGATTACATATGTGCCTCGATCATGTAGGGCAGCTCACGAGGTCTAATTAGTGAAGGACAAAGAGGGGAGGAGAACATCACATAGCTACTGGTCATGGACCCATGGTCCAAGGGAGACTACTCACAACTCATCCGGGAGGCGTCCATGGTGGTGGAGAGGCTCCCGGTGGTGATCCTCCCCTCCGGCAGGGTGCCGGGAAGAGTTCTCCTGGTGCTCCCGATCTTGGAAGCGCGGCGGCGGTGGAACAAAGATGAGATCGCGAAAAAGGGTTCCGTCCTCGAGGGTTTCGGGACGCGGTGTAAATATGTGCCAAAGGGGGGCATCAGCGGAGGTCAGGGGGGCCCAGGCGCCCCCCCGGCGTGGCCAGGAGGGGGGCCGCGCCCCCAGGGCGCCTGGAGCCCTGGTGGCCCCCCCTCTGGCCCTACTTTGGCCACACGGAAGCTTCTGGAGCGCTGATTTTTTATATATTTTCCCGGAATTTTTCTGGCAATTTAAGTAATGGGAAAACCTGAAATACAAAAGCAGCAGAAAACAGAAACTGGCACTGGGGTGCACTGAGTTAATAGGTTAGTCCAAATATGATCAAAAGTGTATGGAAGTGCATAAATAACATAGCAATATCACACAAAAGAGGCATGGAGCAAGCATAAATTATAGATACGTTTTGGACGTATCAACATCCCCAAGCTTAATTCCTGCTCGTCCTCGAGTAGGTAAATGATAACAAGCATAATTTCTATGGTGACATGCTATTAACCATATAAGGACTTTTCATAGTCACATGACAAAAGCTTACTGAGGCAATGAATCTGTAGTAATTAAGTTGCCTCATGAGAAAATCACAAAGAACTGAAAGTTTTACAATATGATACTGAAGCATCAAATAGATTTGTAGTGAGCATGGTTTGCAAATATGATAAAGTGGTACCTCGCTTGCCCCCTATAGTGAAGCAAAACATAAATGCAGGGGCACCTCCAAGGTTTAAGTGACGACTAGATACAATGATTTCAGAATAAACGATATCATAATCATGCAAAAGACAATGGTACTTTGGGACAATGCACATTACACTCAGAATGACAATCATGCTCTCAATAGTTGGTGCTTTAAAGAAGGTGGAGACTCTCGAACCGTGGCTTTTGTTGGCAAGGTTGAAAACCCGTGGTCGGAAACAAAAACTAAACATGTACCAGAGCTCTTGGTTTTAAAAACAGAAGTATTTTTTTTTGAATATGCATGTTTTGTCAACGAATGCTAGCAGATAACTCAATTACTTATTGAGCTGGACAAGTTTCAAGGAACGGCTCCCGAATGAGGATGATCACATCCTCTTAATCTCCTTTGATTATCACTGCCAAAGTTTTCTGATTTCTCATGAACAAAGCGTGAAGGAGGGTTTGTTTGTTGTATTTTTTTTTAATGAGCCGGGCGCACTCTATGCTAGTTCCTTCTCGTATTATGGGTTTGCACATTAGACATGCAATCCCGGGGTGAAGCTTGTCCAACTTAAAAAGATCATGAATTAACTACTACTTCCTCATGAACTAAAACTGAGGCACAAAAGAGAAATGCTTTTTTTTGAATAATTTCGAGATGGTACATGAAAGTCTTCGTTAGGAATGGCAGGTAAATACCATGTATAGGAAGGTATGGTGGACTCATATGGCATAACTGGTTTAAAGGATTTTGGATGCACAAGCAGTCAGTCCGCTTAGTACAGGTGGAGGTTAGCAAAAGACTGGGAGCGACCAACTAAGAGAGCAATGACGGTCATAATCATGCAGAGCGACAAAGCAACATTGAATCGGGCATGGAAGTTATATCGCTACTCAGAAATAAAAGATCATCAAGGCTTGACAGACTTTCTTTACAGTCTTAAATATGCGCGAGCATACGCCAAGTCAATCAAAATAAATTCTTGAAGGAAGATATCACTAAACCACACCACATCATAGGAAAACAAATCATGTTGGTACTCCAATAACACATTGAGAACCCCCCAGCTATTTGAGACTAACCATAAGAAAACATGAACTACTAAGCACCATTATGGACGTAGCATTTTTATCATAGACATATCGACCAGTGCAACAGAAGCCAACTCTCTTAACAAGATAAGCATGATAAATAAAGAGAGTTCCAGCGACCAACTAAAAGAAAAGTTCTTTTTAAAAAGATAAGCATGAAAACTAAGAGCTGAACATGATAGTAGCTATTGAAAGACAAAGAACACACACAGCAAGGATAGACATGAAAATTCTATGTTATGTTCTAGGTTGAAGTGGAGCGTGTTTCTCTCCCACACAAAGAAAGCTGAGTTCCAACTCGTTATGAACAGCAAGCAAAGCTAAAGAAAACTAAAAAGGAAACTAAAGCAAGACGCTCCAAGCATAGCACATAACACACGAAGTGATAAAAATATAGTGGAACGAAAGACGAACTGATAATGTTGATGGAGAAAGGGATGCACGGGGGCATCCCCAAGCTTAGACGCTTGAGTCTTCTTGAATATTTCTTGGGGGTGCATGGGGGCATCCCCAAGCTTGAGCGTTTGACACTCCTGAATCTTTTTATCATCTTCCCTCGCACACTTGAAAACTCCCTTCATACATAACTCATCATAATCTGATTAGCGAGGTTAGTACCCATAATAAAAATAATTTTTCCTTGCTGGAAATAAGGATATTCTTGAAGGTCTACTGTTTCTCAAGATTGCCAAAAGGTTTTTGCAAAGAAAAAGCAAGCTCAAGGTTTGCAAAATGAAGGAAAGGCAAAACAGGACAGAATCTGTGAAAAACAGACCAGCAGGTAGTAAATGATTTTTTCGTGGCACTTCTGCAACTCAAATAAAAAAACTCAGAACAGACGCCCGAAAGACAATTGTATAGAGCACGCTGTCGAAAACATTCAGACCAAAAAGATGATCTGGTGATTTTATACGAATTTTTCTGTCCAAGGACATAATCTGTTTCCTGGACAGCACGTCACAACTTTTGAACTTTCTTGCAATCAAAGGCTAAACTTGGCACAAAGCTGAAAAATAAAGATACAATGATGTTGCTACAGTAGTAACAAACATCAAGACCACTAAAACTGAAAGAACAAACTGAAAGCAAAGATAACAAGGGTTGTCTCCGTAGAGCTCTTTCTTTATAGCCATAAAGATAGGCTTAAGACTTTAATGATGCTCTCGTAGGAATAAGAGTTGAAGAATAAGAGAGAGCATCAAGAAGCAAATACCAAACACATTTAAGCCTAACATGCTTCCTATGCATAGGAATATTGCAATACAATAATTCATTGAAGCACAAAGCAATAAGCATAGGAAGACAAAACAAGTGCAGCTTCAAAACCTTCACAATAAAGAGAGGGAACTTGATATTATTGAAATATCTATAAGCATATGTTCCCTTATCATAATAATTTTCAGTGGGATCACGAATAAACTCAACAATATAAGCATCACATAAAGCATTGTTACCATGATCCACATGTAAAAAGGTATCATTACTCTTCATATAAGCAAAATATTTCTTATTAGGAATAGTGAGAGTAGAGCAATCATAACCATCATGGTAATCATTGTATTTAGGAGGCATATCATAATCGTAATAAATTTTATCCTCAATAGTAGGTGGACTGAAAACATCATATTCATCATTGTAATCATCATATATAGAAAGCAAAGTATCATCAAAGTAAATTTTCTCTTCAAAAGTTGGGGGACTAAAAATATCATGTTCATCAAACATGTCATCCCCAAGCTTAGAGCTTTCCGTGTCATTAGCAATATTGATATTCAAAGAAAGCATACTAATAACATCACCACCATCATGATTGTTATGCAAATAATAAAGTTCCATAGGTTTTTTAATTTTCTCTTCAAACACATCATGTCCCAAAGCAAGGTAGAGCTTATAAAGCTCTCTCATATTTTTGTTGTTTTCCATTAAGCAAAACTAGTGAAAAGACATAAAGAAAACTGAAAGGTAAACTAACAAGACTAAAAAGCAAAGATAAAAGATAGGGTGCAACTCCCCTATCTTGAAGAGTGGAGTCCCCGACTATGGCGCCAGAAAACTTTGCTTGATGGCTTCTCGCCCCTCGTTGGTTACCCCAAGTGGAAGGTTTGAGATGCAGTGTAGCGGTAGTTTTCCCTTGGCAAAGATACCAAGGATCGAATTCCCCTGAGACTCCAAGGTTCAACAAGAAGGTGTCAATTGCTAACGGCGCCAGATATTTAGCAACTGACTGGACCTGCACACAGATACAAATAACTTTGCTCCCAACGAGTACAGAGAGGTTGTCAATCCCTCCGGCCTTGTCGTTTACAAAGGATCAAACGCAAGAGATAATAGTGATATGTATAACTGCAACTAGTAAGTAAAGACTGAAAGTAAATAGCGGATGTGATCAGTGATGGTAATATGGACCGGGGTCCCATGATGTTCACTAGTGATGTCTCTCTCCCAAAAGACGATAAAATAGCTATGTGAGGTAAACAAATTACAGCTGGGCAATTGACAGGATTATGTGCGCAAACCAATGCTAACTATGTTGCAAGAAAGGTAGAGGTTCAAAGCATGGGCGGTACGCCAAGGCAAGTAGACCGAAATCCATCTGCATCTACAACTAATCATCCACCTTGAGATATCTATCCAGAACATCTCGCTGGTATTAAGTTGTGAGTCCCACCCATAGTGTAAACTCAAAGCAACAGACAACTGCATTAAAAGAACTTTGCGTAAAGTAAACAATCCTTGCACCCGCGAGTACAAGCACCGTTGTTTTCCCCCTTGTGGCAACAGCACATCCCCTAGACTCATGTTTCTGTCACTCAAGCTAGTCATCGAGGGGCATGAACCCACAATCAAGCATAACGTTCCCTCTTGGAGTTACTACCTACTACTCGGCCAAAGCAATAAATAGCAACGTAGAACATGCAAGAATTACTCAAGAACATAAATATAAAAGAGGTAAATCAAATATATTACTCAAACACAATCTGAACATAATCTCATAATCCATCGGATCCCAGCAAACTCATCATAGCAACAGCATAAGGATTACATATGTGCCTCGATCATGTAGGGCAACTCACGAGGTCTAATTAGTGAAGGATAAAGAGGGGAGGAGAACATCACATAGCTACTGGTCATGGACCCATGGTCCAAGGGAGACTACTCACAACTCATCCGGGAGGCGTCCATGGTGGTGGAGAGGCTCCCGGTGGTGATCCTCCCCTCCGGCAGGGTGCCGGGAAGAGTTCTCCTGGTGCTCCCGATCTTGGAAGCGCGGCGGCGGCGGAATAGAGATGAGATCGCGAAAAAGGGTTCCGTCCTCGAGGGTTTCGGGACGCGGTGTAAATATATGCCAAAGGGGGGCGTCAGAGGGGGCCTGGGGGGCCCAGGCGCCCTGACGGCGCGGCCTGGGGGGGGGCGCCCCCTGGCCGCCTGGAGGCCTGGTGGCCCCCCTCCAGCCCTACTTTGGCCGCATGGAAGCTTCCGGAACGCTGATTTTTTATATATTTTTCCCGGATTTTTTCTGGCAGTTTACGTAATGGGAAAACCTGAAATACAAAAACAACAGAAAACAGAAACTGGCACTGGGGTGCACTGAGTTAATAGGTTAGTCCAAATATGATCAAAAGTGTATGGAAGTGCATAAATAACATAGCAATATCACACAAAAGAGGCATGGAGCAAGCAGAAATTATAGATACGTTTTGGACGTATCAGTACTTAAGGCTCAGAATGATTTGCTCAATGAATTAAATAGTAAGAATAATGACTATCTGTTAGAGTCGCTACTAGAGGTGGTAAAGTGACTCAGGAACCTTTGTATCCTAAGGGCCACCCTAAGAGAATTGAGCAAGATTCCCAGAGAGCTAATTTAGATGCACCTAGTTCTTCTAAGAAGAAGAAAAAGAAAAATGATAGAACATTGCATGCTTCTAGTGAACCTGTAGCTGACACACTAGAGAATCCCAATGATATATCTGTTTCTAATGCTGAGACACAATCTGGTAATGAACATGAACCTAGTGATAATGTTAATGATGATGTTCATAATGATGCTCAACCTAGCAATGATAATGATGTAGAGATTGAACCTGCTGTTGATCTTGATAACCCACAATCAAAGAATCAACGTTATGATAAGAGAGACTTTGTTGCTAGGAAGCACGGTAGGGAAAGAGAACCATGGGTTCAGAAACCCATGCCTTTTCCTCCTAAACCATCCAAGAAAAAGGATGATGAGGATTTTGAGCACTTTGCTGAAATGATTAGACCTATCTTTTTGCGTATGCGTTTGACTGATGTTCTTAAAACAAATCCTTATGCTAAATATATGAAAGATATTATTACCAATAAAAGAAAGATACATGAAGTAGAAATTTCCACCATGCTTGCCAATTACACTTTTAAAGGTGGAATACCTAAGAAACTAGGAGATCCAGGAGTACCTACTATACGTTGCTCCATTAAAGGAAACTATGTTAAAACTGCTTTATGTGATCTTGGAGCCGGTGTTAGTGTTATGCCTCTCTCTTTATATCGTAGACTTGACTTGAGTAAGTTGACACCTACTGAAATATCTTTGCAAATGGCCGATAAATCAACTGCTATACCTGTCGGTATTTGTGAGGATGTGCCTGTTGTGGTTGCAAATGTTACTATTCTAACGGACTTTGTTATACTTGATATTCCCGAGGACGATAATATGTCTATTATCCTTGGTAGACCCTTTTTGAATACTGCAGGGGCTGTTATTGATTGCAACAAAGGCAATGTCACTTTTCATGTCAATGGTAATGAGCATACGGTACACTTCCCGAGGAAACAACCTCAGGTCCACAGTATCAATTATATTGGAATTTTTTCAACTATTACTATTGGAGGTTTTGAATTTCCTCTTCCTACTGTCAAGAAGACATATGACATTCTTATTGTTGGGGACATACATATCCCCATTGAGGTAACCTAGTGTTATTCGAAAATTCTCCGGTTTCATGTTATTCGGAAAGAGTTTATTAACAAGACCTGATCAACCTTGTTAATGGATTCCTTTTGATGAGCATGAGATAGGTGAATCTAGATAGCACAACCTTCTGTATCCCCCTTTTACTTTCTGTTAATTAGGATAAATAAAGCAAAAATATTATTTTCTGTCTGTTTTCAGACTTATCCATGCAATAAAAAATATTCCGAAAATAAAAGTTCTCCAAATGCCCTAAAAATTTAATATGATTTTTTCTAGAATATTTGAGGATATATGGCACAGAACACACAGTGAGGGGAGCCAGCACCTGGCCACGAGGGTCTAGGGCGCGGCCCCTGCCTCGTGGGCCCCACGTGGCCCCCTCCACTTATTCCTGCACCCATACTCTTCTTCTTTCTCCCCAAAAAAATCACCAACCAGCTCAAGCACGAGTTCTAGCTCATCTTGCTGCCATTTTCGATCTCCTTGCTCAAAGCACCATTCACCAAACTGTTCGGGGAGATTGTTCCTTGGTATGTGACTCCTCCATTGGTCCAATTATTTTTTGTTCTAGTGCTTTATTTATTGCAAATTTTTACTGCTGTGGTGACCTTGTTCTTGAGCTTGCATGTCAAATTTTCTTGGTCCTAAGTAGTTCTAATGCATGATATAGTCTCTAGGCACTAGTAGGAGTTGTTGCTATCAATCTTGTTGAGTTTGGTTAACTTTTATTTTGAGTTACTAAAAGTTTCAGAAATTTTCAGAGAGGGAAAATGATAAAGAGATTGTTGAGGGGCTCCTCCAGTAAAAGTTCAGAGGAGAAGAAGAAGGAAGAAAACAAGAAGCCCAAATATAATCTTCCTCGCATGGCGGAAGTTCAGCCGTGTGAATGGCCTTGTAATGAGTTCATGAGAGCCGCCGGGATTTATGAAGACTTCTATTGGTTGGCAAATAATGCAGGCCTCACCGACTTCCTCCACGACCAGCGTGAATAGTATCTATTACTCACTAATATTTTCACGCCAAATTTTCATTTCCATGCTAAAAAAACACCACCTACAGTGGAGTTTCGTTTATATGATGAGGTTAAGGAGATATCATTCTTTGAGTTTTGTGTTATATGCAAGATACCCTTTGAAGGTAGACTTGATGAACCACGTCGTGGATATGTTGAAGGGTTGATTGACATGATAGCTGTAGGGGAAACTAGACAAGTCTCAGGGGCAAGAATCACTAGTATACGCTGCGCTACTTTTCTTTATTTGCTAGTAGATGTTTAATTGGACGCGGGAACAGTGGGAATCTTAGTGCCCCTTATATTGTCATTTGACGCCATGCTTTGTTTCAAGACACAACTTTTAGCTTGGGTGCCGTCATTGCTAAACGACTGAGTCTGAACCACTCAAAGGGCCCCGTCTTTGGAGGCATCTTTGCTTCTCGCCTTGCTGAACATTTTAGAATACCTATTAGGCATCATGAGAAGGAAGAAAAATTGCTTGCCCCTGTTTATCTAGACTATAAGAGCATGATAGCACATGATTTTATTGTTAAAGACAAGGATAGGTTGCTTAATTATAAATTAAGGTTTGATGAAAAATATTGTGAGATTGTTACCATGCGTGCACCATCTCTGTTTTATCAGTCTACATGCATATATCTCGTTACATCAGATGCCTTCTACAAGTACCAGAGCCAGGCACGAGCTTCAGAGCCTGAGCCAGAGCCACCACTCGATCCTTACCGTGAGTCTGTTTATGGGTGGGTTCTGGATGAGCTTGCCAACCAGTGGCACCCAGAGGACACATCTCAGTACATTGGAGGGAGTAGCTTCGATCCATGGCCATAGACCAACTTAGGCCAAAAGCCTAAGCTTGGGGGAGTACGTATTTTCTCACCGACTTTACATTCATGTTCACACACTTATTCTAGTTGTCGGTGCTCACACTCTTTCATTGTACCATCCATGTTTAGTTTCAATTCTTTTTCTTAGTCTTTTTCTTGTGTGTTAGAAAAACCTTAAGAAAAACAAAAAATATTAGTTGTAGCTTTTAGCTAGTTTACTTTCCTTGCTTGTAGTAGTAGTAATTAAAAGAAAACCCAAAAATATTTCTCGTTCTTCTTTTGCTTGTTGGGAGCTTTCCAATGTAAATAGTTTCTTTTCTTTTCTTTGGGTGTCAAGAGTAGAAGACCATGATTGAAAATGCTTAGTGGCTCTCATATGCTTTAATGTGGATTTGACCTTGAGCCATATTACCTTGTCTTCTCTCTTGTATTAAATGCTCGCAGATTCCAGCTTAGTCCAATGCACGTGCACTATTATTATTATCCACACCGTTCGGTCGTGCGAGTGAAAGGCAATAAGGATGATATATGATGAACTAATTGAGATGAGAAAAGCTGGTATGAACTCGACCTCTCTTGTTTTTGTAAATATGATAGTTCATCGTTCCTGATTTAGCCTGTTATGAATGAAACATGCTTGCAATGACAATTAGAGATCATAGATGCTTATGCCATGCTTAATTAGCTGAGAGTTTATAATGGTCTATCTTGCGTGCCAACATGATATTAAAATGGTTGTGATGTGGTATGATAGGGTGGTATCCTCCTTTGAATGATTCAAGTGATCTGACCTAGCACATGTTCACACATGTAGTTGAAACAAAATCAACATAGCCTCCACGATATTTATGTTCATGGTGATTTATATCCTACTCATGCTTTCATTCATTGTTGATTAATTTTAATGCAGGTTCATTACCGTTGTTGCTCTCTATCTGGTTGCTTCCGAGTCTCTTTCTAGCCTTCACCTGTACTAAGCAGGAATATTGCTTGTGCATCCACTTCCATAACCCCAAAGTTGTTCCATATGAGTCCACCATACCTTCCTATATGCGGTATTTACCTGCCGTTCCAAGTAAATTTGTATGTGCCAAAATCTAAACCTTCAAATGAAATTATGTTTTGTATGCTCGAACAGCTCATGTATCAACTAGGGTTGTCTATATCTTCCATGCTAGGTGGGTTATTCTTATGATGAGTGGACTCCGCTCATCATTCATGAGAAAATGGCTGGTAACTGGGATGCCCAGTCCCATGCTCAAAATCACAATAATTAAACAAAACTCCCCCAGGGTTATTGCTGGTTTGGACGATACCCGTTGTTTCGGGCTAGCCGTGGAGTGTGCTTGTCGGTGGTTGGGGGAGTATAAACTTTACCATTCTGTTTGGGAACCGCCTATATTGTGATATCGAGATTCTTGGTTATTATGTTGACAATGAAAGTATACCACTCAAAATGTTATTCATCTCTATTTAAAAATCGAGCTCTGGCACCTCTACAAATCCCTGCTTCCCTCTGCGAAGGGCCTACCTATTTACTTTTATGCCGAGTCATCATCCTCTTATAAAAGAGCACCAGTAGGAGAGCACCTCTATCATTTGCATGTATTATTATTAATTTGCATTGAGTATGATCATGACTGGATCTCTTTTACCATGGATTACAATGTCTAGTCAGTCCTTGATCTTTAAAGGTGCTCTACATTTATGTTTTGCGGTCTCAGAAAGGGCTAGCGAGATACCATCTTGTTATATCATATCATGATTGTTTTGAGAAAGTGTTGTCATCCGAGGTTTATTATTATTGCTCGCTAGTTGATTATGCCATTGATGTGAGTAGACATGAGACCTGAAAGTTATTGTGAATGTGGTTAGTTTATGATCATTGCTGAAAACCTGAATGCTGGCTTACATATTTACAACAACAAGAGCAAACAGAGTTTGTCAAAGTTTTTCTTTATCACTTTCAGTTTATCAACTGAATTGCTTGAGGACAAGCAAAGGTTTAAGCTTGGGGGAGTTGATACATCTCCAACATATCTACTTTTCCAAACACTTTTGCCCTTGTTTTGGACTCTAACTTGCATGATTTGAATGGAACTAACCCGGACTGATGCTATTTTCAGCAGAATTGCCATGGTGTTGTTTTTGTGTAGAAATAGAAAGTTCTCGGAATGACCTGAAAATCCATGGAGAATTATTTTGGAAAATATAAAAAATACCCGCGGAAAGATCCAGACCAGGGGGCCCACACCCTGTCCACGAGGGTGGGGGGCGCGCCCCCAGCTTCGTGGGCCCCCTGGTGATCCACCGACGTATCTCCCGACCCCATATATTCACTTTCGGGGAGAAAAAAATTAGAGAGAAAGAATTATCGCGTTTTACGATACGGAGCCGCCGCCAAGCCCTGATCTCTCACGGGAGGGCTGATCTGGAGTCCGTTCGGAGCTTCGGAGAGTGGAGATCGTCGCCATCGTCATCATCAACCTTCCTCCATCACCAATTTCATGATGCTCACCGCCATGCGTGAGTAATTCCATCGTAGGCTTGCTGGACGGTGATGGGTTGGATGAGATCTATCATGTAATCGAGTTAGTTTTGTTAGGGTTTGATCCCTAGTATCCACTATGTTCTGAGATTGATATTTCTATGACTTTGCTATGCTTAATGCTTGTCACTAGGGCCCGAGTGCCATGATTTCAGATCTGAACCTATTATGTTTTCATGAATATATGTGTGTTCTTGATCCTATCTTGCAAGTCTATAGTCACCTACTATGTGTTATGATCCGGCAACTCCGAAGTGACATTAATCGGGAGCACTCCCGGTGATGACCGTAGTTTGAGGAGTTCATGTATTCACTATGTGTTAATGCTTTGGTCCGGTACTCTATTAAAAGGACGCCTTAATGTAACATCCCAAATTTTCAATTTGGAATGTTATACATAGGTCATATTGCATTGCATAATTCGTTGCATTTTTATTCGTGGCGATCCTCGAAATTCTAAGCAACTCAAGGACCTATAGAGAGAGTTGGGAATTCTACCGTTTTGTATTTGAGTTTACTCGAATACCGGTACGAGGATAGCGTTGGTTTTAACTATTTTCTCTCCTAAAAATATTTCTAAATAAAATATATGAGTGGAGATAATATGACTTCTCAAAAATAACAGAAATATTGGAGGAAAAATATTAAATCACTTTTGGTATTTTTCTGGATTTATTTGCGATTTTATTTGCATAGGAAAAATACGTGTTTTTCAAAATTGCATTGAGGTCCGTGAATAATGTTCACTTTGTCCTAAATATTATTAGAGGACGGTGAAAATTTATTTCGGGATTTTTGGAGTCCGTTTAGTATTTCTTTTGTTAGTTTTACTACGTTAGGACTCGTTTAAAAAAAACGAAACCGCCTTTGGGCCGTGTTCGGCCAGGACTCCCCTGGCCTAGGGCCTTTAAAAGCCGAGGCCCGCCAGCCCCGCAGCCCAGCCACCCCGAAACCCAAGCCGAGCCGCGCCGCCGTCTCGCCGCTGCACCACCGCCGCCGCCGCCGACTGTCGCCGCCGCGGAGCCGCCACCGGAGCCGCCGGACCCCGCCGCCGCCTCGCCGCCGACCGCCGGAGCCCGCCGCCGCCGTTTCCCGAGGTACCCGCCGCCGATCTGCCGCCGTCGGTTTTTCTTTAAAAACCGATCGGTTTTTTAGAAAACCCTAGATTCAGTTTTTTGGTTAGATCGGTTTTTTTCGGTTTAGTTATTTAGCGGACGTTCGTCCGTACGTTCTTTTTAGCGAATGTGGTTCGCCCGTTAGCCGCAGACAGCGGACGTTCGTTCGTTAGCCTGTTCGTCAGTTTTCTTTTTCGGGGTATTTATCCTCGATTTTTCCGATCGAGATTTCTGCCCTGATCTTGTTTTTCGTTTTTCTTTTCGCTCGAGAGTCGGAATTAGGTGATTCAAAATCCCAGATCTTTGTCTCGACGCCTTCTTTCCTTTTAACCAACTTGAACAAAGGGTTGGCTACTGTAAAATTTGACTTTAGATCAAATTAGTAAACAAATCTCGTTTCTTTCGTAGTTTGAGTTTCGTCGCTTCTTTCGATTTGATTCTTTTTGCAAACCGGAGTTCTTAAGTTGAACTTTCTGGTTAGATCTAGTCTTTTGGAGTTTTTTGTGTGCATCAATGCTTGTTTGCTTATGTATGCTATTGTTTGCTTGCGATAGAATACCCGGACTGTGAAGCGTGCTACTACGAGTCTTTAGGTTTTGCGAATCGTCAGCAAGGCAAGTAACACTTTGATCATACCCTTTTATTTACCTAGTTTTTATGCATTAGATCAAACCCTCACACATTGCATATGTAGGATCTGATAACTTGTGGGACTAGGAAGTAGTTTGAGGTAGAACCTATTACCTGCATTATTTTTCAAACCCTTGGGAGATACTTCTACGTTTGCTTAGGTTGCCATGCTATGCTCGTAGGCATGGTTTGGGTTTGAGTGAAATCCATGACAGATGTGAGTTGTTAATTAATGGTTCAACTTAAGGTGGCTACTTGAATACACATCTGGGTGGATTGGTTGCAGGGCACCTGGAGAATCCAGTGTTGTCCTAGGAAATCCCGGGGTTTCGTGTGATTTTTCCTATTGAATGCCACCTAGGCTCAAAGGGATCATAAAACTATTCATGCTAGAAACTTCCGTGTGCAGCCACAATGCCAATATGGGCTCTGGCATAGTATGATTAAGTTGTGTGAGCTCTTTCGGTGGTGAACTAGCAGATGTAGGGGAAAGTAGGTGTACGAGTTCACCCGGGGTAAAGAGTAAATGCTTCTGAAAGACTGTGTCTGGGTCATCCGTTTCTCAAACACCATGCAGTGCGAGAAACCCAACGGAGGAGATCGAGTCTTGTGGGGAAAAGTGCACAAACCTCTGCAGAGTGTACAAACTGATCATGATTAGCCGTGTCCCCGGTTATGGACAATCTTGAGCCATGATACCTTTGTTGGGTTAATGATTACTTTAATTTGGGATTGAGTTGGAGGTACCTTCTCAATGATGTTTCAACTACCATGATAGTTAAAATAAAAATTTATTCCTTTGTTGTAGGGAAAAATTGGCTTTACGCAAAAACTTTAACCATAGAGCCTCCACCAGCCAAATATGCATATAGTATAGCCTTACTTCTGTTACTTGCATCTTCTATGTTATCTTGCCAGCATATTCCATGTGCTGACCCGTTTTCGGGCTGCAACATATTACGTTGCAGACTTTTCAGACGAGGAGTAAGACGTTCTAGGTCGTTTGTCATGCACTCAGCTATGCCGTTGGAGTTGATGGACTCACTTATCTTCCAAGCATTCCGCTGTTATTTTATTAGATGGCCTTAAGCCATAGACTTTTGTAATAAGTTCTCTTTGGAGACATTCGATGTAATAAGTGTGTGATTGCCACTCTATTATAAATCCTTCAAGTACTGTGTGTGTTAGCATTACCGATCCAGGGATGACACTGAAACATAGAGACTTCGGTCCATTCAGATCGTGGTCGCTACAAGATGGTATCAGAGCACACGCTGAATGTAGGACACGACCACTAAGATAAACCCTAGGTCACTCTTCTCTACTCATTTCTGACTTCTCTCCATTTTCTACATCTTTAGGATGGTGGACCCAAGGAACAAGTTCACGCAACCGGATGAAGACACACCTTTTGGACGACACTTGAAGGAAGTCACTAGGTACCTGAACATAGGAATACCAAGCTTTACCGGGACCTACACTGCCACTTTACCAAAAGAGGAACGATGGAGCATTCAAGTTCAAATTCCTGGGAGAACCTTCGCACCATCCACTGAGCCAATAGAGTTTTCTTTTGATGCACCAACCTGGAGCCTAGGCAAGAGTATGGACGCCCACATCACCATGGGAAGGATCGGAGAAGTCTACAAGCAAGAACTGAAGGACACTATCTACCAGATTTGTGGACGCCGAGATGAGCGTTGGGACATGATCAGCACCCGGAAGGATAGGTCCATTGCAGCGTTCATCCAGGAGTTAAACCAGCACATTCGACGACAGGAGCACCAGATGTGCGCTGGGATGATAGATTTGAAGAAGGCACTAAATAGGAACTTGGAGCTAGAAGAAGAACTTAAGTCTACTCGTGACGGATATGAGGAGGAGATGTTGATACTAGTGGAGAAGAATGATGATTTGACAAGGAAGCTAGGAGTATTCATGGGAGATCCATCACTAGGAGGTGAAGAAGAGGAAGAAGAACCCAAATAGATTCGTTCTGAAGATTATATCATCATCGACGACACGGATTCAGACCCCGATGATAGTGAAGACGAAGACTATGAAGATGAAGCTGGAACAGACATCATGGAATCTTCCGCCGATCAAATTTTTTAGATGTCCACCCTATGACTAGTAGTTTTCCCCCACAAAGTAGTAATTAGAGCACTCTGTAACGTTAGTTAGATCTTGTAAGACCTTGTTTGAAATTGATTGGTGTGATATGATTATGTTTGTCTCATGTGCATATGGGTAGTGATTGTCCCTTAGACCTCAATTCTATTCTAATCTCTTCCCTCTACACCCATCAGATGCCTCCAAGACGTGAGCCCGGATTTGAGTTTCCCCCTGAGCTCACTCAGTTGATCCAGCAGCAGAACACTTTGATGCAACTTCTTGTCCAGAACACTCAGAACAACCAGAACAACAACAACCCTCCACCACCACCACCCGTGGACAACCTGACATGTTTCTTAAGGTTGCAACCACCGGTGTTTGCTAGTAGCATTGAACCAATCATTGCTGATGACTGGCTACGCAAGATTGGAAGGGATTTGACCACCGCCAATTGCTCGGATGCTGAGAAAGTGCAATTTGCCGCACACCAGTTGTCTGGACCAGCCGCAGCATGGTGGGAGAATTACACAGCCACCTTCCCTATAGCCAATGTCACCTGGGAGCAGTTTCAGCAAGCTTTCCGTACTGCCCATGTCTCGACTGGAGCTATGAGCATGAAGAAGCGGGAGTTTCGCAACTTGCGCCAACGAAATCGTACTGTGGCTCAGTACGTGGATGGGTTTAGTACCCTATCTCGTTATGCCCCAGATGATGTGGCCACAGATGCCCCTAAGCAGGAGAGATTTATGGAAGGGCTGAATGATGAGATGAGCGTACAGTTGATGGTGGCAACTTTCAACAACTACCAGGAGTTGGTAGATAAAGCTCTTATGATTGAAGGGAAGAAGCAGCATATTGAGAGCCGCAAGAGGAAGTATGGACAAGGAAGGAATAATTCTGGAGCCCAGCAGAAGCCCCGATTCACTCCGAATTCGGGAGGATATACCCATAACCATGGAAGCCACACCCACACTGGAGGAAGTTCCCACAACCACAATGGCTCTAAGAATGGGAATGGAGCAAACAATAACCAGAGCCGCTCTACCCCGTCCACACCCGCTAAGAAGGATTTCAGCCACATCACCTGTTTCAAGTGCGGGAAGAATGGACACTATGCCACGGACTGCACTGAAGCTAAGAACGGGAACGACAATGGAAGCGCTGGGAAGAAGCCCAACCCGTTCAACAAAGGACAAGTAAACCACGTGACCGTGGAGGAGGTTGAAGAACAACCAGATGCGGTGATCGGTAAGTTTTTGGTTAAGTCATTTACCGTAGTAGTTCTTTTCGATACGGGTGCATCGCATTCATACATTTCAAGGGGATTCGTAAGTAGACATAAGTTGTCCACTAGAGTCCTCATGGCCCCCATGATAGTAAGTTCACCCGGAGCGGAATATATGGCAAATCAAGAATGTTTTCAGATGCCATTGACCGTTGGACGTCATGTTTTCCCCTCAGACCTAATAGTTTTGGAGTCACAAGGATTGGATGTGATATTAGGTATGGATTGGCTATCGAAGTACGGAGGCAACATCGATTGTGCCAGCAAGTCTATTTTGCTTACCACCCCGGAGGGAAAAAGGAGTAAGTATGTATCTAGGCATTCACCTATAAGGACACAAGTACATTCTCTCATGGGAGTTGTTCAGGAGGAAGTGCAGGTAGTAAAGGAATATCCGGATGTGTTTCCAGAGGAGTTACCAGGCATGCCACCGGATATGGATATTGAGTTTTTGATTGAGCTGTTGCCTGGCACCGGACCAATATCTAAGAGATCGTATCGGATGCCAACAAATGATTTGGAGGAGATTAAGAAGCAGATTAAGGAGTTATTGGAGAAAGGATTTATTCGCCGAAGTTCATCACCTTGGGGAGCCCCAGTGCTTTTGGTCGAGAAGAAGGATGGATCTTTAAGAATGGTCGTTGATTATCGTGCACTAAATGAAGTGACTATTAAGAATAAGTACCCGCTGCCGATGATCAATGATTTGTTCGACCATCTCCAGGGAGCGAAAGTATTCTCCAAGACCGATCTACGATCTGGATACCACCAGTTGAAGATCCGAGAGAAGGATATACCTAAGACATCCTTCACCACAAGGTACGGGCTATATGAGTATACGGTTATGTGATTTGGATTGACTAACGCCCCTGCCTATTTCATGAGTATGATGAACAAGGTGTTCATGGAGTTCTTGGATAAGTTTGTTGTGGTATTCATTGATGATATTTTGGTGTACTCAAATAAATAAGAGGAACATGCAGAGCATTTGCGTTTGGTATTGGAGAAGCTCAGAGAACATCAGCTATACGCTAAGTTTAGCAAATGTGAGTTTTGGTTGAAGGAAGTTGGATTCCTAGGGCATGTTATATCGGGAGAAGGTATAGCAGTGGACCCCATCAAGGTGCAGGCAGTCACTGAATGGTTGGCACCCACTTCAGTTGGAGAGATCCACAGTTTTCTTGGACTCGCGGGATACTACCGGAGATTCATAGAAAATTTCTCCAAGATTGCTAAGCCAATGACGACATTTTTGAAGAAGGAGACAAAGTTCGATTGGACTGAGGAGTGCGAAGAAAGTTTCCAGGAGTTAAAGAAATGGTTGACGACAGCCCCAGTGCTGATATTGCCAGATATACGCAAGGATTTCCAAGTATACTGCGATGCTTCACACTTAGGACTTGGAGGAGCACTTATGCAGGAAGGAAGAGTTGTTTCTTATGCATCTCGTCAACTGCGGCCGCACGAGTTGAATTATGCGATGCACAATCTGGAGTTAGCAGCGGTAGTGCACGCACTGAAAACCTGGAGACATTTTCTCATTGGAAATCGTTGTGATGTGTACATGGACCACAAGAGTTTGAAGTACATCTTCACTCAGAAGGAGTTGAACCTCAGACAAAGGAGATGGTTGGAGCTTATAAAGGATTACGATATGAAGCTACACTATCACCCCGGAAAGGCCAATGTTGTTGCAGATGCTCTAAGCCGGAAGAGTTATGCGAACACCCTAGTACAAGGGGGATTGCCACAAGAGTTAGCGGAAGATCTCAGGGAGCTTTGATTGGAGATAGTTCCTAGAGGTTTTGTCGCAACGTTGGATGTTCAGTCTACATTGCTGGGAAAGATACGTGAATCCCAGAAGGATGACAAAGAGATTGCTGAGATAAAGAAGAGGATGAGTGAAGGAAAAGCCAAAGGATTTCGTGAGGAGGAACACGACACCTTGTGGTTTGAGGATCGAGTCTATGTGCCCAACAACCCGGAGATTAGGAGGTTGATACTGCAGGAAGCACATGATTCGCCATACTCGATACACCCCGGAAACACCAAGATGTATCTGGATTTGAAGGAACATTTCTGGTGGACGGGGATGAAGAAGGATATTGCCGAGTATGTAGCCGTATGTGATGTATGCCAGAGAGTAAAGGCGGAGCATCAGAAGCCAGCAGGATTGCTACAACCTATGCCGATACCCGAATGGAAGTGGGAGAAGCTTGGCATGGACTTTATCACCGGATTGCCCAAGACCAAGTCAGGATATGATTCAATCTGGGCAGTAGTGGATCGTTTGACCAAAGTAGCCCACTTTATCCCCGTGAAAACCACATACACTAGTGCGAAGTTGGCCAAGATATACATGACCAGGTTCGTATGTCTGCACGGAGTTCCGAGGACCATTGTATCAGATAGAGGAACACAGTTCACCTCGAAGTTTTGGCATCAGCTACACCAAACATTGGGAACAAGGCTGGAATTTAGTACATCGTTTCACCCACAGAGAGATGGACAGACCGAGAGAGTCAACCAGATCCTGGAAGACATGTTGACAGCTTGTGCGCTAGATTATGGATCTACATGGGATGACAATTTGCCCTACACTGAGTTCTCGTACAACAACAGTTACCAGGCCAGTTTGAAGATGGCACCGTTCGAAGCATTGTATGGAAGAAGATGTCGAACACCGTTGATGTGGGATGAAGTTGGAGATCGACAATTGTTTGGACCAGACTTGATCAAAGAGTCTGAAGAGAAGGTTAAGCTGATTCGGGATAGACTGAAGGTAGCTCAGTCCAGACAGAAGAGTTACGCAGACTCGAAGCGCAAGGAGATGGCTTACGAAGTCGGAGACAGAGCGTACCTGAGAGTATCGCCTCTGCGAGGAGTTAAACATTTCAGAGTTAAGGGAAAGCTAGCCCTGAGATTTGTGAGACCTTACCGTGTTTTGGAACGCATGGGAGAGGTTGCCTATAAGTTGTCGTTGCCCGAAGGATTGTCAGGAGTGCACGACGTGTTTCACGTTTCGCGGCTTAAGAAGTGCCATGCGGAAATGGCCGATATCCCGCTTAGAGACACAGTACCCCTGGAAGCAATTCAGTTGGATAGTGATCTGACTTACGAGCAGAAGCCTGTTAAGATTCTCGAATTTTCGAGCAGAGTCACCCGCAATAAGGTTATCAAGTTTTGCAAAGTTCAGTGGAGTCACCACACCGAGGAAGAAGCCACCTGGGAACGAGAAGACGATCTACGCAAGGACCACCCACACGTGTTCTCTAGCCAAGTCGAATCTCGAGGGCGAGATTCATTCTAAGAGGGGTAGGTTTGTAACATCCCAAATTTTCAATTTGGAATGTTATACATAGGTCATATTGCATTGCATAATTCGTTGCATTTTTGTTCGTGGCGATCCTCGAAATTCTAAGCAACTCAAGGACCTACGGAGAGAGTTGGGAATTCTACCGTTTTGTATTTGAGTTTACTCGAATACCGGTACGAGGATAGCGTTGGTTTTAACTATTTTCTCTCCTAAAAATATTTCTAAATAAAATATATGAGTGGAGATAATATGACTTCTCCAAAATAACATAAATATTGGATGGAAAAATATTAAAATCACTTTTGGTATTTATCTGGATTTATTTGCGATTTTATTTGCATAGGAAAAATACGCATTTTTCCAAATTGCATTTAGGTCCGGAAAAAAAATGTTCACTTTGTCCTAAATATTATTAAAGGATGGTGAAAATTTATTTCAGGATTTTTGGAGTCCATTTAGTATTTCTTTTGTTAGTTTTACTACGTTGGGACTCGTTAAAAACACGAAACCGCCTTTGGGCCGTGTTCGGCTAGGACTCCCCTGGCCTAGGGCCTTTAAAAGCCGAGGCCCGCCAGCCCCGCAGCCCAGCCGCCCCGAAACCCTAGCCGAGCCGCGCCGCCGCCTCGCCGCTGCACCGTCGCCGCCGCCGCCGACTGCCGCCGCCGCGCCGTGCCGCCGCACCGTCGCGGAGCCGCCGGACCCCGCCGCCGCAACAACCGCTCGCCGCCGACCGCCGGACCCCACCGCCGCCGTTTCCCGAGGTAGCCGCCGCCGATGCGCCGCCATCGGTTTTTCTTTAAAAACCGATTGGTTTTTTAGAAAACCCTAGATTTGTTTTTTTGTTAGATCGTTTTTTTTGGTTTAGCTATTTAGCGGACGTTCGTCCGTACGTTCTTTTTAGCGAACATGGTTTGCCCGTTAGCCGCAGATAGCGAACGTTCGTTCGTTAGCCTGTTCGTCAGTTTTCTTTTTCGGGGTATTTATCCGTGCTATTTCCGATCGTGATTTCTGCCCTCATCTTGTTTTTCGTTTTTCGTTTCGCTCGAGAGTCGGAATAAGGTGATTCAAAATCCCAGATCTTCGTCTTGACGCCCTCTTTCCGTTTAACCAACTTGAACAAAGTTTTGGCTACTGTAAAATTTGACTTTAGATCAAATTATTAAACGAATCTCGTTTCTTTCGCAGTTTGAGTTTCGTTGCTTCTTTCGATTTGATTCTTTTTGCAAACCGGAGTTCTTAAGTTGAACTTTCTGGTTAGATCTAGTCTTTTGGAGTTTTGTTTGTGCATCAATGCTTGTTTGCTTATGTATGCTATTGTTTGCTTGCGATAGAATACCTGGACTGTGAAGCGTGATACTACGAGTCTTTAGGTTTTGCGAATCGTCAGCAAGGCAAGTAACACTTTGATCATACCCATTTATTTACCCAGTTTTTATGCATTAGATCAAACCCTCACACATGGATGAGTAGGATCTGATAACTTGCGGGACTGGGAAGTAGTTTGAGGTAGAACCTATTACCTGCATTCTTTTTCAAACCCTTGGGAGATACTTCTACATTCTACGTGGTTTGGGTTTGAGTGAAATCCATGACAGATGTGAGTTGTTAATTAATGGTTCAACTTAAGGTGGCTACTTGAATACACATATGGGCGGATTGGTTGCAGGGCACCTGGAGAATCCAGTGTTGTCCTAGGAAATCCCGGGGTTCCGTGTGATTTTTCCTATGGAATGCCACCCAGGCTCAAAGGGATCATAAAACTATTCATGCTAGAAACTTCCGTGTGCAGCCACAATGCCAATATGGGCTCTGGCATAGTATGATTAAGTTGTGTGAGCTCTTTCGGTGGTGAACTAGCAGATGTAGGGGAAAGTGTGTGTCAGCATTACCGATCCAGGGATGACACTGAAACACAGAGACTTCGGTCCATTCGGATCGTGGTCGCTACACTTAATATCCCTTAGTTTCCGAAAGGACCCCGCTGCCACGGGAGGGTAGGACAAAAGATGTCATGCAAGTTCTTTTCCATAAGCTCGTATGACTATATTCGGAATACATGCCTACATTACATTGATGAACTGGAGCTAGTTCTGTGTCACCCTAGGTTATAACTTCTACATGATGAATTGCATCCAACATAATTCCCCATCACCGATCCAATGCCTACGAGCTTTCCACATATTGCTCGTTGCTTATTTACTTTTCCGCTGCTACTATTACAAAAACTACAAATACACTGTCGTTACTTTTATTGCCGCTACCTCCATCTCCATATTACATTGCTACTAAACTATCTTGTTGCAGATACTAAGTTTCCAGGTGTGGTTGAATTGACAACTCAGCTGCTAATACTTAAGAGTATTCTTTGGCTCCCCTTGTGTCGAATCAATAAATTTGGGTTGAATACTTTACCCTCTTAAACTGTTGCGATCCCCTACACTTGTGGGTTATCAGGATCCCATCTCAGATTTTATGGCCTCAAGCCATTTTGTGGAATCTGGGCTCATCATCGCTTCCTCATAGTTTGTAGGTTCATTTTGGTCTAGTAACATGACTTCCAGAACCGGGTTATCGTACCACTCTGGCGCGAAACACACTCTGGTTGGCCTACAAGGTTTAGTAGTAACTTGATCTGGAGTTTCATGATCATCATCATTGCTTCCTTGATGATTGGTGTAGGAATCACTAGAACTAGTTTCCGTGATGTACTACTTTCCAATTCGGGAGAAGGTGCAATTACCTCATTAAGTTCCACTTTCCTCCCACTCACTTCTTTCAAGAGAAACTCCTTCTCTAGAAAGTATCCATTTTCAGCAACGAATATCTTGCCTTTGGATCTGTGATAGAAGGTGTACCCAAAAGTCTCATTTGGGTATCCTATGAAGACACATTTCTCCGATTTGGGTTCGAGCTTATCAGGTTGAAGCTTTTTCACATAAGCATCGCAGCCCCAAACTCTAAGAAACGACATCTTTGGTTTCTTGCCAAACCACAGTTCATAAGGCGTCGTCTCAACGGATTTAGATGGTGCCCTATTTAACGCGAATGCAGCTGTCTCTAATGCATAGCCCAAAACTATAGTAGTAAATCGGTAAGAGACATCATAGATCGCACCATATCTAATAAAGTGCGGTTACGACGTTCGGACACACCCTTATGCTATGGTGTTCCGGGTGGTGTGAGTTGTGAAACTATTCCACATTGTTTCAAATGAAGACCAAACTCGTAACTCAAATATTCACCTCCACGATCAGATCATAGAAACTTTATTTTCTTGTTACGATGATTCTCCACTTCACTCTGTAATTCTTTGAACTTCTCAAATGTTTCAGACTTGTGCTTCATCAAGTAGATATACCCATATCTGATCAAATCATCAGTGAAGGTCGGAAAATAACGATACCCGCCGCGAGCTTCAACACTCATCGGGCCACATACATCAGTATGTATGATTTCCAACAAATCTGTTGCTCGCTCCATTGTTCCGGAGAACGGAGGTTTAGTCATCTGGCCCATGAGGCATGGTTCACAAGCACCAAGTGATTCATAATCAAGTGATTCCAAAAGTCCATCACTATGGAGTTTCTTCATGCGCTTTACACAAATATGACCTAAACGTCAGTGCCACAAATAAGTTGCACTATCATTATTAACCTTGCGTCTTTTGGCTTCAATATTATGAATATGTGTATCACTACGATCGAGATCCAACAATCTATTTCATTGGGTGTATGACCATCGAAGGCTTTATTTATGTAAACAGAATAACAATTATTCTATAACTTTAAATGAATAACCATATTGCAACAAACATGATCAAATCATATTCATGCTCAACGCAAATGCCAAATAACATTTATTTAGGTTCTACACTAATCCCGATAGTATAGGGAGTGTGCGATGATGATCATATCAATCTTGGAACCACTTCCAAGACACATCGCCACTTCACCTTTAACTAGTATCTGTTCATTCTGCAACTCTCGTTTCGAGTTACTAATTATAGCAACTGAACTGGTATCAAATACCCACGGGTTGCTATGAACACTTAGTAAAATACACATCAATAATCTGTATATCAAATATACCTTTGTTCATTTTTCCATCCTTCTTATACGCCAAGAATCTAGGGTAGTTCCACTTCCAGTGACCATTTCTTGCTGTAGAAGCACTTAGTTTCAGGCTTGAGTTTAGCTTTGGGTTTCTTCACGGGAGTGACAACTTGCTTGTCATTCTTCTTGAAGTTCCCTTTCTATCCCTTTGCCCTTCACTTAAAACAAGTGGTCTTGTTAACTATCAACACTTGATGCTCTTTCTTGATTTCTACCTTCACCGATTTCAGCATCGCGAAGAGCTCGGGAATTACTTTCGTCATCCCTTGCATATTATAGTTCATCACGAAGTTCTACTAACTTGATGATAGTGACTAGAGAACTTTGTCAATTACTATCTTATCCGTAAGATTAACCCCCACTTGATTCAAGTAATTGTAGTACTCAGACAATCTGAGCACATGCTCACTGGTTGAGCAGTTCTCCTCCATCTTGTAGGCAAAGTACTGTCAGAGGTCTTATACCTCTCGACACGGACATGAGTATAAAATACTAATTTCAACTCTTGGAACATCTCATATGATCTGTGGCGTTCAAAACATTTTTGAAGTCCCGGTTATAAGCCGTAAAGCATGGCGCACTAAACTATTAAGTAGTCATCATATCGAGCTTGTCAATGTTCATAACGTCTACATCTGCTCCTGCAATAGATATGTCACCTAGCGATGCATCAAGGACATAATACTTCTGTGCAGCAATGAGGAAAATCCTCAGATCACGGAACAAGTCCACATCATTGCTACTAACATCTTTCAACTTAGTTTTCTCTAGGAACATATAAAAAAAATAGGGGAGCTATAACGCGAGCTATTGATCTACAACATAATTTGCAAATACTATCAGGACTAAGTTCATGATAGATTAAAGTTCAATTAATCATATTACTAAAGAACTCCCACTGAGATAGACATCCCTCTAGTCACCTAAATGATCACGTGATCCAAATCAACTAAACCATGTCCGATCATCACGTGAGATGGAGTAGTTTTCAATGGTGAACATCTTATGTTGATCATATCTACTATATGATTCACGCTCGATCTTTCGGTCTCTAATTTTGTAAGGGATCGTCTTATAATGCTAACGTCGATCTAAGCAAAATAAGAAGCATAAAAGATAAACATCACATGCAATCAATATAAGTGATATGATATGGCCATCCTCATCTTGTGCCTTTGATCTCCATCTCCAAGACACCATCATGATCACCATCGTCACCGGCGCGACACCTTGATCTCCATCGTAGCATCGTTGTCATCTTGCCAATTACTGCTTCTACGACTATCGACACCGCTTAGTGATAAAGTAAAGCAATTACATGGCGATTGCATTTCATACAATAAAGCAACAACCATATGGCTCCTGCCAGTTACCGATAACTTTACAAAACATGATCATCTCATACAATTATGTATAACTCATCACGTCTTGACCATATCACATCATAACATGCCCAGCAAAAACAAGTTAGACGTCCTCTACTTTGTTGTTGCAAGTTTTACGTGGCTGCTACGGGCTTAACAAGAACCGTTCTTACCTACGCTTACAAAAACCACAACGATTTTTCATCAAGTATGTGATGTTTTAACCTTCACAAGGACCGGGCGTAGCCACACTCGATTGAACTAAAGTTGGAGAAACTGACACCCGCCAGCCACCTATGTGCGAAGCATGTCGGTAGAACCTGTCTCGCGTAAGCGTATGCGTAATGTCGGTCTGGGCCGCTTCATCCAACAATACCGCCGAATCAAAGCATGATATGCTGGTAAGCAGTATGACTAGTATCATCCACAACTCACTTGTGTTCTACTCGTGCATATCATCTACGCATAGACCTGGCTCTGATGCCACTGTTGGAGAACGTAGTATTTCAAAAATTTCCTACGATCACGCAAGATCTATCTACTAGATGCATAGCCACGAGAGGGGAGAGTGTGTCTACGTAACCTCGTAGACCGAAAGCGGAAGCGTCTAGTGACGCAGTTGATGTAGTCGAACGTCTTAGTGATCCAACCGATCAAGCACCGAACGTACGGCACCTCCGCGTTCAGCACACGTTCTGCTTGATGACGTCCCACGAGCTCTTGATCCAGTTGAGCTTCACGGGAGAGTTTCATCAGCACGACGGCGTGGTGACAGAGATGATGAAGCTAGCGGCGCAGGGCTTCGCCTAAGCACTGCAACGATACAACCGAGGTGTGTTTTTGTGGAGGGGGCACCGCACACGGCTAAAAGATCAATGATCAACTTGTGTGTCCATGGGGTGCCCCCCACCCCCGTATATAAAGGAGTGGAGGAGGGGGAGGGCCGGCGCTCTCTATGGCGTGCCCTAGGGGAGTCCTACTCCCACCGGGAGTAGGATTTTCCCTTTCCTAGTAGAACTAGGAGCCCTTCCAAGTAGTAGGAGTACGAGAGAATGAAAGGGAAAGGAGAAGAGAAGGAAGGAGGGGGCGCAGCCCCTCCCCCTAGTCCTATTCGGACTAAGCCTTCGGGGGGGGGGGGG
>LR738715.1:79806574-79852283 GCA_902687465.1 Secale cereale | reverse complement strand
GGGGGGCGCATCCACCTCTCTCTCTCTTTCCCCTAAAGCCCAATAAGGCCCATATACTCCTCGGCGTATTCCCGTAACTCTCCGGTACTCCAAAAAATACCCGAATCACTCGGAACCTTTTCGATGTCCGAATATAGTTGTCCAATATATAGATCTTTACGTCTCGACCATTTCGAGACTCCTCGTCATGTCCCCGATATCATCCGGGACCCCGAACTACCTTCGGTACATCAAAACACTTAAACTCATCATACCGATCGTCACCAAACGTTAAGCGTGTGAACCCTATGGGTTCGAGAACTATGTAGACATGACCGAGACTCATCTCCGGTCAATAACCAATAGCGGAACCTGGATGGTCATATTGGTTCCTACATATTCTACGAAGATCTTTATCGGTCAAACCGCATAACAACATACGTTGTTTCCTTTGTCATTGGTATGTTACTTGCCCGAGGTTCGATCGTCGGTATCTCAATACCTATTTCAATCTCGTTACCGGCAAGTCTCTTTATTCGTTCCGTAAAACATCATCTCATAACTAACTCATTAGTCATTTGCTTGCAAGGTTTATTATGATGTGCAGTACCGAGAAGGCCCAGAGATACCTCTCCGACATTCGAAGTGACAAATCCTATTCTTGATCTATGCCAACACCATGAACACTTTTGGAGACACCTGTAGAGCATCTTTAAAATCACCCAGTTATGTTGTGGAATTTGATAGCACACAAGGTGTTCCTCCGGTATTCGGGAGTTGCATAATCTCATAGTCATAGGAACATGTATAAGTCATGAAGAAAGCAATAGTAGTAAAACTAAACGATCATAGTGCTAGGCTAACGGATGGGTCTTGTCCATCACATCATTCTCCTAATGATGTGATCCCGTTGATCAAATGACAACTCGTGTCTATGGCTAGGAAACATAACTATCTTTGATCAATGAGCTAGTCTAGTAGAGGCATACTAGGGACACTCTGTTTTGTCTATGTATTCACACATATACTAAGTTTCCGGTTAATACAATTCTAGCATGAATAATAAACATTTATCATGATATAAGGAAATAAATAATAACTTTATTATTGCCTCTAGGGCATATTTTCTTCACTTAAAACCTTCAACGTGAAGCCGAAGGTGGTGGACGGGCAACACGCGGAGTGCGGGGGTGCTATGCTAAGCAAGCTCCCGAATGCAACTTGGCCAAAAGGATCGTTCGTGGAGACGTACAAGGTCTGGCAGCAGGAGTGGTTCTATATCACTGAACCCCCTGACACTAAATGGGTGACGGAACCTGCTTTCAGATCTGGACCCCCGGAGAGGTTGACCTCTTGTACCGATAAGAGTCCGAACTGGGGGTCTCAGGTTGAGGTGACGGTACTCCAAGGTCGTGTGTCCAGCGTGATTTCCAAGGGCTATCAGCTCTTGACCGTGGTCCAGGTAATGCTGGCCCGGCTTGTCCTTCCTTGGCAAAGCCGGGACTCCTCCCTATGGGAGTTCGATCCGGCAGGAGATCGGCCCCTGAAGCATCTCTTCGGCTTCACGCACAAAGAGATCCGGAAGCATCTCTTTAAGAGCTAGAAGGAGTGGCCGAAGGAAACCGAGGACGCGGGCTATAGTACCGCGTTCACCACTCAAGAGGTAATAAATTTTTTTGCCGAACATATATCCCCTTTCTTATTTATTGATAATAGGAATTGGAGTTTTTTTCGTGATATACAGGGCTGGACGAAGAAGGCAATCCAGATTAAGTGTCTGGCGCCTTTGCCCGCCAAAGATGCCTCGACTGACGGCGATACTGGTCCCGGCACCGTACAAGGCGCCGGTCAAGAAGCCCAAGAAGAAGAGCAAGGAGGCTGAGGGTGGCCCCCGCCCTGCAGACAGGAAGTCGGAGGAAATCATCCTCTCCTCCGAAGAGGAGGAGGATGACGAAGAAGAAGAAGAAGAAGAAGAGCCCCCTGCGCAAGGCAGGGGAAAGAAGAGGGCGGCTGCCGCTGATGCGGGCACGGCCGCACCCCGGAGGAGGCTGAACCTCTTTGCTCGTTCGGACTCATCGTCCGAACATAGCTTTTGTGGTGAAGCCCAGGGAGAAACACCGGACCGAAACGTAAGTTTGTCCGGATATATTAATCGTTGCACCTTGTTTGTTTAGCATTTTAATGCCTACTTAGTATTTCTCACCTGCTGTCCTACAGCCCTCCCCGAGCACACCCCGACGCCTCCTTATCGGAGGGGAACTCTCTAGCACCTGGAGAGATGGAGAGTGACCCGCTGGTCCGAGCTCCATCGCCCGTGACCGGCGGGGTCACCGAAGTGTCCTCCCAGCGGGTGTCTTTCGCTCAAGGAGATGGGGCGAGGCAAGTGACAGGGCGACCAAGGGTTACACCTCGGCTGCCGCTGACCATGGGGAAATAATCCCTATGTAGACCGAAGACGGGGGGGCCAGACAGTCCGAGGCCCTGCTGAATACTGATACGGAGCCTAGCGCGGCTCCGGGGTCCAAAGACCAGACCCACAAGGCGGGGGAGGATACGACGGCGCCCGGGGTCAATCCGGAGGCGCCGAACCCTCTGGAGGGAGCACTACAGAGTGCTTCCGTCGTGGAGGAGCACCGCACCGTAATGGGTGCGGTGATGAAGAAGATCCAGTCCGTCAAAGGCAGACTGAATAAAGCCTTCAACAGCCTACTAACATGCTTTGAGGTAAGCAATGTAATGTTCTATATGGAACTTTTATTTATTTTATATGCACATATATAGCCAGTAGCCCCTGATGCTTTGTGTGATTTTGAATAGAATCGGACGAAGTATCCATAATGTAGCATGTTATAGAGCTGAATTGTTACGCTTCTGTTATTTGAACATGCTTCACTAGTTACAACAACTTCATGAGATGGAGAGGTTTGCCGAACATCAGAAGCTTTTGTTGGCCAACGCGGACCTCGACCATGTCAACCAGCATTTAGATGAAACGCAAGGTATGCGGATTTAGAAAATCAAGATGTCAAGAAGACTAATAATTTTAATTGAGTATGAGTGAAAACTCTTGCTGATATTCTATTTTAAACAGTTGGCACCACTGAGCTCGAGGCCCTCAAGGGAGAACTCGCGAAGGCCAAGAAGGAGGCCGAAGTGAGCAAGGCAATCGCTGACAAGGCGGTTGCCGATCTAGAGGCCAAAAAGGCCGTGTGCGAGAAGCACCAGGCTCGGGTGTCCGAAGTCGAGGTTGATCTCAAAGATTCTATTCGCAAATGCGAGGCATTGGAAGAGAAGACTTCGGAACAAGCATCCGAGCTCACTGTGGCAGTCAAGGCTGCGCAGGAGGCGCGAAGTGAGTCGCACAGCATCTGCGAGGAAATCAAGCAGGCGCGGAAGATAACATCTGGTAAGACCTTTCTCTTGCAGAGCATCTTTGGAGGACAGATGTAAGTGGGGCTGACACGGTTATGGTGTTCTCCAGGCGTGCTTGCGGATCTCTCGAGGAGCAGTGCTGACGCCGCCCAATACTTCCGAAGCCTGGAGGGGAGCGACACGGAGAAGCTGTTCTGGTCGCAGTTCTATGCGCCAAACCATCCGGTGCCCCTCAATGACCAGATGAAGCAGCTGGTCGAGCTGCACAATATGGCGGGTTTGGCCATGAAGGACTTGATAGTCTGGCTATGGCCCGCTGATCCAATCCCAAGTAGCTACTTCGGATTGGTGAAGCGGCTCATTGAAGCGAGTCCACTGGTCGACGCGTTGAAGCGTTCGGCCTGGATAGAGGGTGCTTGGATGGCCTTCGCTCGTGTAAAAGTGCACTAGGCGAAGATGAAGGCGCAGGATATAGCTACTACTGGCCCGCCCATAGGCAAGGAGCACCACAAGCCGGAGAAATACTTCGAGGACGTCATAGAAGGCGCCCACCTTGTAGAAGGCCAGTATGAAAAGGATGTTATAATTGAGTAATTGTATCCGGTTGTAAAGACTTGAGCTTATGAACCGATGTATATAACTTTTGCACTATTATAATGTGAGCGACTTTTACCTTCTGTGTGGCCGTTTATTTAAATCTGAAAGTTTCCAGTTGTCGGCTTCAGCCCCCATGTAAATGGTACTGGGGTGTTCGTTCATATGCGTAGACACTCTTTATCCAACGTCTTGGTCCGTGTAGGAGGTGTATGCGGAGCGAACCAGGCAATCAGACTATGCGGCGTTATTGCTTTCACTTAGCCATAGGATTTTGACAAGTGGGGCTAGGTACTAGCCCATGGAGCGGACATGGTGTTTCCGAATTAAGGTATCCATTTTCACGCGACTGGGCGAAAAAACCAACCCTTCGTATAACACGGGGTAGATCTCCATCGATCATAGTATATCACTAAGTCACCAGATCGTGGATCAGGTTCTCACATATCATGACAGTCAATTTTCAGCTTTCTCTACCCAGGTACTTGACTGGACGAGCCAGAAGTACAATCGCAGTAGTTCTCCCTTTACACCCTAGCCGAACAATCGGGAACGTAGGGGTAAGCATAGGAGCCGGGCAACCCAACTATTGACCCAAGATATGATTCGAAACTGATGCATATAGAGCAAATATGCAGGATGCCGAACACTCCTTATAGGTGTTCGGACTTCTCGACATATATCGGGCTGAATACAACCCCTGGTAATGGACCCTGTTGGCAAGGCACATGTGGCAATCTGACATGGGGAGAGAACACATGTGGTGAGAGAATAGAACTCCAAACATAATATGAACCAAGCTGTTTCTATAATATCCCGTTATAGTACGGCGAGCCGTTAACTTATAGATAATGCTGATAACTTTCTTGGACATTTTACATGCCAGAAAAGTATAAAACAAAAAGAGAGAAAATGTTTACATAGGTTCTTAAACTAAAAAGAAACCTTAGCGCGGGTTCCTGCTGCACGTCTGCGCCGTTTCCTCCTCTGTGATGTGTCCTTGAAGGGGGGAGTGTGATGGTCATCTGTAAAAATGAGAAAAAGGAAAAACCTCTCAAAGAAAAGAGATCCAGTATGGCCATAAACAGAACCGGTTCGTTTAGTGAACCTTGATTGATAATTTTAGAGTCCAAATAGGGTCGAGCCGAACTATGGACTATGTGTATGCAGTGTACCCCCAGCGTCGCCCAAGGGATTTTGAGGGCATAATTCTGTACACGATGTACGTATGCTATCACCTTATGGGGCAGACGATGGGGGCGTAAACGCTAATCTAGCTCAGGTTCATCTGAGCTGCCTCAATGAGGCATATGCCGGACACGTTGAGCTGTGTCCGCGGTTTTAACGACCGATAGGATGTCCGGCTTGAATAGGCCGTTTTGGACTTCGGCTGCTAAGGCCGCAGTGTCTTCCTCCGTACGGATAGAGTGCTCCATATTTCCATTAACCATGATGACGCCACGTGGTCCAAGAATTTTAAGCTTTAGATAAGCATAATGTGGGACTGCATTAAAGCAGGCGAAGGCCGTTCTTCCGAGTAGTGCATGATTGCCACTTCGGAACGGAGCTATGTCAAAGATTAGCTCTTCGCTTCAAAAGTTATCAGGAGAGCCGAATACGACCTCCAACGTTAAAGAGCCCATGCAACGGGATTCTACGCCCAGTATCACTCCTTTAAAGGTCGTGCTGCTTGGCTTGATTCTTGATGGGTCAATCCCCATCTTGCGGATAGTGTCCTGATATAGCAGATTAAGACTGCTGCCGCCGTCCATAAGGACTCGAGTGAGATGGTATCCATCAATTATTGGGTCGAGCACTAGGGTAGCCGAACCCCTGTGAAGGATACTAGTCAGATGATCCCTGCGATCAAAAGTGATCGGACAGGCCGACCATGGGTTGAATTTGGGGGCAACAGGCTCAACGACGTAGACATCTCGGAGTGCGCGCTTGCGCTCCCGCTTTGGGATGTGAGTGGCATAGATCATGTTCATTGTTTTGATCTTCGATGGAAATTTCTTCCGCCCCCTATATTCGGCTGGCGAGGTTCATCCTCGTCTTCGCTCTGAGGTCCATTTCCCTTGTGTTCGGTGTTGAGCTTGCCGGCCTGCTTGAAGACCCAAAAATTATGGTTTCTATGGTTTGCAGGTTTTTCTGGGGTGTCATGGATCTGGCAGGGCCTATCTAATATTTTGTCCAGGCTAGGTGGACCATATTTGTTGCCTTTGAATGGCTTCTTCTGTTGACAGGGTCTGGAGCCGCTGAATCCGGCATTTACCGCTGTATCATCTGGGCTTTCGGAGTTATTTCGACGTTTGTTTTTATTACGTCGTGGCTTCCCATTAACGTCCCTGACTTCAGATGTTCCAGGGTCGCTGGTGCGGCTACGAGCCAACCAGCTGTCCTTGCCCGCGCAAAAGCAGGTCATGAGTGTAGCTAGGGCTGCCATTGTCCTCGGCTTTTCCTGGCCGAGGTGTCTAGCTATCCATTCGTCCCAGACACCGTGTTTGAAGGCCGCTAAGGCTTCAGCATCCGGACAGTCGACGATTTGGTTCTTCTTACTGAGAAACCAATTCCAGAGCTTCTGGGCTGACTCCCTGGGTTGTTGGATGATGTGACTTAGATCGCCAGCATCCAGGGGCCAGACACAGGTCCCTTAAAAATTGGCCCAAAAAGCATCCTCAAGTTCATCCCAACTCCCAATGGAGTTCTTTGGGAGGCTGTTTAGTCAGTGCCGAGCTGGTCCTTTCACCTTGAGGGGTAAGTATTTGATGGTGTCGAGATCATCTCCGCGATCCTTGCGTATGTGAAGAATGAAGTCCTCTATCCATACGGCAGGATCCGTCGTTCCATCATACGCCTTGGTATTTACGTGTTTGAACCCCTCTGGAAAGTCGTGATCCAGCACCTCATCGGTGAAGCACAGAGGGTGTGCGACACCCCTATATTTTGCAATGTCATGGCGTATGTCTGACGGTTGTGATGTTCGGTATTGACCCCGAACTGGTATGTGACCGGCATGATTGTCTTGATAGCCACCGTACCGTGCGGGAGCACGGTCTCTGGATCCATAGATGGATCTGGTCTGGCCAGCCTTTTTGTTCAGGTCCTCACACAGATCGTGTTTCCGGGCCTGAGACGTATCCTCCTTTCCTTTACGGGGTGGGGGTGGGGGTGCGGGCTTGTGCACGCCGTTGCTAGCCACTCTGTCCCGTCCACGAAGTGGTCGGTCCGGCTTATCGGCGATGTTATTCTTCGGTGGTATAGGCGCAGTGGCATCGTCGTCGAATTTGGGCAGCAGTTTACGCTTAGGATAGCCTTTGGTTTGGCGATTGTAGCCATGTTTTTGCTCAGTGTCTATCACTTCGTTCCATCTATCATTGAGCGTGTCCTGTGCGGCTCGAAGCCGTCTCTGCTGCTTTTTAGGCTCCTTACGGTGGCAATAAGCCTCCGATGGAAGCACTTTTGTTCTAAGGGTTCTTCGGGGACGATGTATTCATCATCGCCCCGGCTAACATCCTCTTCGGAGACAGGTTTATAATTACTGTCTACGGCATCGCTGTCGTTGGACAGCGGTTTCGGACTATGTTTGCCGTCCTCTCGCTCGTCCTGCTCCATTGTTAGGTCTGCGGGGTCTTCGGCTTGCTCCGGACTGTCACCGTCGTTAGTGAAAATGTTGCTATCTTTCCCTTTACGAGGTTTAGTTCGGCGCTTCAGACACCGACGTTTTGGATGTCCATCGACATGCTTGTCCTTTGCGGGATCATTTTCGCCGTCGTCCTCCTTCTCCTTAGGTGTATCCACCATATACACGTCGTATGGAGACGTAGATGTCCATCACCCGGTTACGGGCCGGTTTTTGTCTAGATCAGCTAAGGCTTTGAGGTCCATCCCTTCGAAGCCTTCGGAAGCGTAGTCAAGTAGATCGGTCAGATCTTCGACCGTGGCTACCAAGTGGGTGGTGGGTGGGGAGCAAAATTCTCCAATCAGCTTCCAGTTCGAACCGGATATAATTCGGCTGTGTGTCCCCGACTAAGGAGAGATATTTTAACGAGTTTAGCACATCGCCAAAGGGTGAGTGTCGGAAGATATCTGCAGTGCTGAATTCGGTGATAGACGCCTGATTGTGTTTGAAGGGCGCAGATGCGCATGGTACGGAACCTACGGCCGGAGACGAGTCCGGAGTTCCGGTAACACAGACTCTGCTCAGAGTTGGGTCCGTGTGCGGCTCCAGTACCTTTGAGTTTGTGGTCCTCGGTGGGGTTGAGCTTCCCGTCCTCGGGTGACGCGGTTTGTTCCGGATCTAGGGCCAGAACGGTTACAGGTGCAATTTCCTGGTCCGATGACAGAGTTAGGTCATGTTCATCATGGTGGCAGGGAGAGGTCACCTGGGGCTCGAATCCGTCGAAGATCAAGTCTCCGCGGATATCAGCAACATAGTTCAAGCTTCCAAACCTGACCCGACGGCCAGGGGCATAGCTCAAAATCTGCTCGAGGTGGCCTTCTATGTTGGCACGGAGCATGAAGCCGCCGAACACAAAAAGTTGGCCGAGAGGGAAAGTTCCCTCGATTGTGCCATCGTGGTTGACGAAGCAATCCACCAGTCCTTCAGTCGACGACATAGTGGAACTCTCAATTAAAGCACCAATGTCGGTGTCAAAACCGGCGGATCTCGGGTAGGGGGTCCCGAACTATGCGTCTGAGGATCGATGGTAACAGGAGACTGTGGACATGATGTTTACCTAGGTTCAGGCCCTCTCGATCAAGGTAATACCCTACTTCCTGCTATATTAATCTGAATGAATATGATTACAAGAGTTGATCTACCTCGAGATCGTAATGGCTAAACCCTAAAGCCTAGCCTATGAGGATGTTATGATTGTCTAGCCTCTACGGACTAAACCCTCCAGTTTATATATGCACCGGAGGGGCCTAGGGTTTGTACATAATCATCTTGCAGACGAAGGAAATATTACACCCGAACCTAAAACCTGCCATTATACGAATACAGGAGTCCTATCCGGATACGAGAGACAATCTTCAACAATGATCTTCACGGCCCACCAGTCCGGCCCACCACGAGTTATCCGGCCACCCGAGGACCCCTCAATCCAGGACTCCCTCAGTAGCCCCTGAACCTATCTTCGATGATGATGAGTTCGGCTTTCGTATTGTCTTCTCCCCAACCACCACTGCCTCCCCGCCTCCCGGCGCCACCGCCCACACCACAGCTCGTGGCCTCCCTGTCGCCCAACGCGTCGCCTCCTCGTCACCCGACGTGCCCCCGTCCCACCCCATGGAACACTATCTCCCGACAGGCCACCGTCCCCACCCATGGCGCATCGCCTGCCCGCCGCTGAACGCTCCGCCGCATCGCCTTCAGGCACAACTCCTCCCTGCCTCCCAGCGCACCGGCGGCGCAAACCACGTGTGCTTTGCTGTCCCTCTCGTGCTAGCCACCACGCGCATCATGCCCGCCCCCAGCCACCTGAGCGTCGATCCAGTCGAGGGGGCGGCAAGATCCAGCTGGCCGCGACCCCCGAAGAGGCACGGGAAGCGGCGTGCGGGGGAATCCCTTCGGCTCATAGCCGATGGGGTCGTTGTCTTCGTCGTCGTCCTCTAGGGCGACCATGTCAAAACGCCACTGAACCACTTGGTGTTTTCATTCATCTACACCACGTCCTGCATCGCGTGATGCCGCTGGACTTCCAACTGCATGGCACCATCCTTCCTCGAGGACAGGTTGCCGGTTTCTTTTGATCTTGCCCAAAATCTCAAAATAGCCATGACTTAGTTCGGCCTCGCAAACCACTTGATTTCAATGTTTTTTCTTTGTTCAGAACAACTTCAGGTCAATGTGTGTGTGCTGATATGTTCGTCTGTGAGGCCTGCTCCCATCCTCCCACCCTAAAAATGCACTCGCGCCAATTTTTCTTGTTGTTCTGCTTGTTTGTTATGTATTGAATAAGATCACCAACATCTGCATCTCCTCTGCTACAACTGCAGGTCCTTTGCTTGTTTCCTCCTAGCATCTCCTTGGCTCTTGAAATTTTGATTGTTCTGGTTATAAAATGTACGTGGTCTGCTATTTGTTTTGTGATTGAAAGACGACGCAAAACTGGGTGGAGTTGTTTCTCACATATATATGTTCTCGACATGGTTGATGCTTCGTGTGTTGCGTTTTCACACGGGAGCACACAAGAAATCATGTTTTGCCATCATTCAGTAGCAGTTCAACAAGAATACATCCAGCAGTTCTATTAGTATAATTCCATAAAAAAATCAAGTAATGCTACCTGATGTTAACAACAACATAAAACGCCATTTTTTTGGCAAAATTATGCAAAAAATTACAGTGGAATACTATGCTCTCAAAAAGTGTTAGTGGTGTCCAAGAATGCAACATTTTTTCTATTCCCTCTCCTTTTTTGTATATATAAGAATGCATAAAACTTGATCCGGTCAGGGACATATCGTCGAGAAGTTCATTTATAAATGGACTCGTTAACTCTGAAAGTTCAAAATTAATAAATCGAGAGGTCAAAGAAAATGACAAACAAAAGTTTAAACAATTTTCCCATGGATTTTGATGGATCTTTCTAATTTATGAAGAAAACCCGAAGTTCAAATTAAAATAGATAAGCGATTTGACATTTATTACAAACATAGAATTTTTTTCCGATACTAAAAGAAATAAAATGAAAAAGTTCTAACTTATAAAAAGAACTAGTTTGATAATATATTTGAAAACTCGGATTTTTCCGGTTGCTAAAGAAAAAATGAGTAAGTTCAATTCAAAATAACGAAGAAGTTCAATTGGAAAAGCATAGCAGTTTGATATTTATTTAAAAACTCGGATTTTTTTCGATTACTAAAGAATAAAACCAATAAGGTCAATTTAAAATAACGAAGAAGTTCAATGTTTCTAACGAACTCCAATTTTCATATTTCCAAAAAATACACAAAGAAGTTCAAATAAAAAAGTTAGATAGGTTCGATGTCTATAAAAAACTCAGACAATTTTCATTACTAAAGCGAAATAGAGAGAAGTTCAAAATAATAATAGCCAGAAGTTCACGTACTATACGGTTTGCATTTTGTAAGAACAAAAAATGAAAATGCAAAGGCTAAAAGTTATCTTCCTAGAAGTTCAAGTACTCGACCTGAGAAGTTCAAAAATTCTCGTGAGAGAGGTTGAACAAAAGACAGAAATTCAAGGTGAAATCAGCGGGAAGTTCAACTACTACACGGAATGCGTTTCACGTAAGAATATATGAACAGAAAATAAAGAGATTAAAAGGTTTGTTGCAATAAGTTCATGTGCTCCTCATGGTGAAGTTCAAGATCTCTAGTGCGAGACGTCCAACCTTCAATTACATGTAAAAAACAGGCAAAAAACGACGTTGTTTTTGCGATTTTTAAAACTGCTCTCAAACAACAAAAATTTGTAACATGTGTCTACATGAAAAAGATGCTCCTATTCAGAAGATTTCCAACGGTATATTATATGCTATATTTGGATGACTGGTTTAAAAGTTCTATGTATACAGTTAAAAACACATTTTTACGCATTCAAAGAATTATTTTGAACTGTCGCGAGTATGAAAAACTGATCAGCACGACAAAGTTGCGTGTTTTCAACAGCTTTCCATCGGTATATCATTTGCTCAATTCCGGTAAGTGGTTTGGGAGTTACGTGCAAAAACAACATGTAAAAAACAGAGAGAAGTTCAACGTGAAAACGACAGGAAGTTCAACTACTACACTGAATGAATTTCAGATTAAAAACTTTTAAAACTGTTGCGAGTATAGAAAAATGATCAACATGGGAAAGTTGCATGTTTACATCAGCTTTCGATGGGTATATCACTTGCTCAATTCCCGTGAGTGGATGGAGAGATACGAGCAGTGGATAGAGAGCTACGAGCAAAAAAATCACACGTGAAAAACATAGTGAAGTTCAAGTACATGTGCCCAGAAGTTCAGGTTCCTCACGCGGTGCATTTTTGAAGAATCGGTTTTGCGATAAAGGTAGAACGAATGATCTCTCCATTTTCGCAATTACTTGAAAACGTCTAGGAATGAGAGAAAACAATCAACATGAAAAAGTTTCGCATTTTTCGTAGCTTTTCAACGGTATATTATTTGCCCAATTCCGATGAACTTTGTAGAAAATACAACAGAAATACTTTTTTAGTCATTTTCGAAACTAAGTTAAAACCGTAAATAATTGGGAGAAACAATACATACCAAATAATTTCGCATTTGTTCAAGATTTCCAACGCCATATCATTTGCTGGATTCGCACACACGGTTAAAAAATTAGATCGAAAATACGAACTCGGTGGTACTTGTACCATTTTCTAAATTACTCTTAAACCCTTTCAAATTAGGAAAAACTTTCAACATGAAAAAGTAGCGCATTTTCATAAGCTTTCCAACGCCATATCATATGCCTCAATTGGATTCGCTGTTTAGAAATGGCATTGAAAATACTAACTCGGCTGTTCGGTTTGCGAATTTGACGTTTCCAAATTACTCTTTAACCATAGGGAATTAGAGAAAACTTTCAACATGTGGAAGGAGCGGTTTTGCAGGAGCTTTCCAACACCATATTATATGCCTCATTCCGATAAACGTTTTAGAAATGCGATCGAAAATACGATTCACGTTTTTTGTGTGAATAAAAGATGGTTTTCAAAACTGCTCTTAAACCGCTTACATTTTGAACAAAAAATTAAGTTGGGTCGTGATACTGGTGTCCATAGGTTTCCAACGGTATATCGCAAGCCCCGTTTGGGCAATTGGCGGAAGTTCAACCTAGTTCAGAGGGAAGTTCAACATACTACAAGCAGGCATGTCAGGTTATGATCAGAATATTATTCTCATCCCGTGATCAGAATCGTGTTTATGTGTGTGTGTGTGTGTGTGTGTGTGTGTGTGTGTGTGTGTGTGTGTGTGTGTGTATTATGTTACTCTCTGTCCTATAAGGGCTCGATCAGATGAAACTGGCAACCTACTAAGCAAAAAGCCCACCCACTCCTTCACCCGTTCACCGTCTACAAAAACAACAAAAACCACCCAGCCCGCGGTGACCCCATCGTTCCCAACCCACACCACCACGCCCCCAATTTCCCATTGCACCGTCACCCGGCTCATGCTGCAGTTGCCGCCCGGCCCCCAGCGCGCCGCCGTCCGGCCCCTACCCTAGACGCCGTCGCCCGTCCCCTGCCCTCGCGTGCCACTGCCCGACCCCTACCCCAGCGCGTCCCCCTACCTCGGCCAAGTGACTCCCCACCCCTCTGCTCCTCCATACTTTGTCAATCCGGAGGTGGCCGATACCTCCTCCCACCGGCGACCGCGGCACCACCCCGGGTACCTCCATCGCATCCGCACCCTCACCGGTATGAGCACGCATGGATCCAAAGCTGCAGGGAGATGCTACCCAGGAGGCTCGGGGGACAAGTGTGGCAACAACACTTCATGTCAGTTCAGGTTGGTATATATGCTTCGGCAGCTATATTTATCTGCTCAATTAATGTTGCATGATATGTCTCCAACGTATCTACTTTTTCGAACCCTTTTGCCATTGTTGGACTCTAAATTGCACGATTTGAATGGAACTAACCCGGACTAGCGTTGTTTTCAGCAGAATTGCCATGGTGTTGTTTTTGTGCAGAAATAAAAAGTTCTCGGAATGACCTGAAACTCCACGGAGAATTATTTTGGAAAATATAAAAAATACCTATAATAAGATCCTGACCAGGGGGCCCACACCCTGTCCACGAGGGTGGGGGGCACCCCCCTAGGACGCGCCCCCTGCCTCGTGGGTCCCCTAGTGCTCCACCGACGTATCCCCTAATCTCTCTCGGGAGGGCTGATCTGGAGTCCGTTCGGGGCTCCGGAGAGTGGAGATCGTCGCCATCGTCATCATCAACCTTCCTCCATCACAAATTCCATGATGCTCACCACCGTGCGTGAGTAATTCCATCGTAGGCTTGCTGGACAGTGATGGGCTGGATGGGATCTATCATGTAATCGAGTTAGTTTTGTTAGGGTTTTGATCCCTAGTATCCACTATGTTCTGAGATTGATGTTGCTATGGCTTTGCTATGCTTAATGCTTGTCACTAGGGCCCGAGTGCCATGATTTCAGATCTGAACCTATTATGTTTTCATAAATATATGTGTGTTCTTGATCCTATCTTGCAAGTCTATATTCACCTACTATGTGTTATGATCCGACAACCCCGAAGTGACAATAATCGGGACCACTCCCGGTGATGACCATAGTTTGAGGAGTTCATGTATTCACTACGTTTTAATGCTTTGGTCAAGTACTGTATTAAAAGGAGGCCTTAATATTCCCTAGTTTCCAATAGGACCCCGCTGCCACGGGAGGGTAGGGCAAAAGATTTCATTCAAGTTCTTTTCCATAAGCACGTATGACTATATTCGGAATACATGCCTACATTGCATTGATGAACTGGAGCTAGTTCTGTGTCACCCTAGGTTATAACTTCTACATGATGAATTGCATCCGACATAATTTCCCATCACCGATCCAATGCCTACGAGATTTTCACATATTGCTTGTTGCCTTTTACTTTTTCGTCGCTACTATTACTAAAACTACAAAAACACTACTGTTACTTTTATTGCTGCTACCACCACTATCATATTACTTTGCTACTAAACTATCTTGCTGCAGATACTAAGTTTCCAGGTGTGGTTGAATTGACAACTGAGCTGCTAATACTTAAGAGTATTCTTTGGCTCCCCTTGTGTCGAATCAATAAATTTGGGTTGAATACTTTACCCTCGAAAACTGTTGCGATCCCCTACACTTGTGGGTTATCATTGCACTGCTAACTCCCTCCTGAATTTATCAGGGAACGAATGCTGATTTTTTAGCAGGTCTAGTACATATCTTTGAAGAGTTCATTACAAAAGAAAATCATAGTTCAACTATAGTAGCTATGTAGGACACACCTCATGTATATTTACAAATATTTCAGTGACATAAGAAGGAGATTACGTGAAAAGAACTAAGAGCGCCGTGTACACTTGATGGATCGATGGATATATTACTCTGATCAATAGTTCATATTTGTAGCTAACTTTCGACTTTTCGAAAGTTAGCGCAGTCCTTTAGTTTTTGAACCAGCATCGCCCGAATGTTTATTTGGGTCTCGTTCACCATGTCAGCCCACCCAAGCAGGTTGGACAAACGTCAAAAGGGCCGCTGCTCCGAGACCTCCCCTCCCAACACATATGTCGCTGGTTTTGCACATCACCAGCCATGTGAATGCTTGGTTGGGCCGACCCGTTAAGCACCCCTCGACTGCTCGCTCGCTTGATCACTGGACCAGCTCCCTCGCTTGATCACTGGACCAGCTCCCTCGCTCATTCCATCCCTAAACCGGCTCGCTCGCCTGCTTTATCTGTAGACCGACTTGCTATTCGTCCAGAAAACCAGTGATGTCTTTCGGGGAAATCCAACTCCCAATTTTTTATGGACTAATAAAAATACATAGTTTTAAAAAAAGTTCATGGATTTGGAAAAAAAAGTTCACAGATTTGGAAAAAGTTCATGATTTCAAAAAATTCACAAATTGGAAAAGGAAATTCGTGGATTTGAGAAAAGATCGTGAATTTGGGAAAAAGTTCATGACTTTAGAAAAATGTTTGTGAATTTGAAGAAGTTCATGAATCTAGAAAAAGTTCATAAATTTTAAAAATGTTCATGAATTTATAGAATGTTCATGTATTTCAAAATATTTGTGAATTTTACTTTTTTTTACAAACTTTAGGAAATAAAAATAGAAAAGAAAAACAATCTGGAAAAATAGGAAAAGGAAAATAGGGAAAACCTGGAAAGAAAAAAACAGGAAGAGACTAAAAATAAAAAGGAAAACCAAAAAAACCACAGGAAAAATCTTCTTGAATGTTCACAAAACTAAATGGGTGCTCTGTTGTATGTTCTCTATGATGGGCCGACCTACTGTTTTGCCGGGGTGTGTGCACTGCGTACGAAAGGCACTTTGTTGGATGCATCCATAGATGTTACAGGCTTGTTCTGATAAACCGGGTTGCTGTGGGCCGAGTGGCCGCGAGGGTACCGATGAGGTCTGATCGGACTGCTGATCGTTGTTCTCTTTTGAGCCACGATGTATAGGAACACAAATGTTGCATGTGATCAATGTGCCCGAAAAATGTCTAAAAATGTCGTCCAAGGAAATGTAACAGTGGTGAACCAACCTATAGTTGGATGGTCAGAGGGATAGTGGTATCCCAGCTCACCAGGGTTCAAGTCCTGGTGCTCGCACTATTCAAGGATTCTTTTCAAGATTTTCGGCGATACACTTTCAGTGGAGGAGACGTTCCCGTCGATGGCGAGGCCCCTATGATATGGCGGCTCAGTCTCTCGAAGGTGCTCATAGGGATAGTGTGTGTGTCTACATTTATAAGGGTGAGTGTATGCGTGTATGTATGAGCGTTTGTGTCTGTACTGTGCTAAAAATGTACCAGTGTGGTTTATAAACTAGCAGCAGTCGGTGCTAGGCTGTGGAGGCAAAGACCCGCCTGGTGTAGCACGACCCTTATAGCAACGATTCGGCTTTGGATCCCACCACCAAAAATAAAAACTATTTGAATTGGGATGACATTTAATGGAAAGCTATGTTTCCAAGTTACGAATATAAAACATCCGCAAAAAATTTGTGGCTAACCGGAACTTTTCAAAATTAATCACAACTACTATACAATATGCCATTCTGCCTGCCTGCATCCTAAGAGCATTTACAACCCCAAGTAGCTAATCCGAGCCTATATATTGGCCGAACAGGTCCCCATTGCCCCTCTTCACAATCACACTCCACAAATCTGGATACCCAAATCAATTCACGACGATTATACAATGCAAATTCATCATACATTCAATGATACAAAGATAGTGTAACCCCGAATAAATTCATTACATGCCAATATAAAATTCAATAGTTCATTCATAAATAAGCGATACAGAATGAAACAATGACTTCACTCAGCGCGGTTGTTGATCCTCTTCTTCACGTGGAGCAACCTCATCTTCCCTTCCTCATCCAAGAGGTTGATGTCATGCAACAAAATCCTCGACTCCACCGTCTGTCTCGCAAGCTGCAACCTCTCTTTCTCGTGCTCAAGACCATGCATTCTCACTGTTTGCTCAGCCTCCCATGTCACCGTTTGCTCAAGCTCCCATTCGACAACCTTCTCTTGCCTCTGTAATTCGACTTTGTTCTTCTCCAAGATCAACCTTCACAACTTTCTTCTTTTTAGTATGTGATGTTTGCCAAACTTCAAGCATCGAGGAATTGGTATCCTCCATGTTAAATTGCAAAGACTCCTGGCCATTATTTATCATGTCATGGAATATTTGTTTGTACAATAGGCATCACAATTTAACTATCGTCATACTAATATGATCTGATGATATGTGCAACAAAAGAATCTATGCATGCAAATGTGAAAGGGCCAAAAAATTAAACCGAGTCTTGGTCGGGCGTTCCGCTGAACATGAAGGTGTCTAGGAATTTACATCATCTAAGTAAGAGTCTAGGCATTCTTCTTGTTTTTCCGTTGGGAAGGTCTCTAGGCATTTACTGCAAATCAACTTAATAAGAGTCTAGGCATTTTTCTTGTTCAAAAGCAGAAGCGGCTTCATTTGCTCGTGAGCTCGTCGCCACCCAGACATGTTGAGATGTGAGCACGAAAGCGGAGGCGGGGGAGCAAACCGATCCTGACAGGTTGTTGAAGGGGAGTAGGACCGGGTGGAGCATGGCGAGGCGGCCGGGGAGCAACACGGCGGGCAGCGAGAGCGAGGTCATGCAGCATGTGCGCGTGTTGCAGCGGACACTCAACCAAGAACAGGGGTGATTGTCATTGTCTGTCCAGTTGGTGAGATGGCCCAGTGGACCAACGACCCTTGTTTTGACGATGACCGGGCACCAACGCAAGCACGCCGTCGGTGAGCGCGGTGGTGGTATTTGCCATGGCCGAGGAGGATGGGCGGCGGGGAGCAGCGCGGGCGAGGAGGAACATGGCGAAGGCTGTTGCTGCCGTCCGGGAGGGGATGCATGCGGATGGTGGTGTCACACCGGAAGCTTTCTCCTATTTGCGTCGGAGGAGAACTTGATGGAATCGTAGTGGCCGATGATGGCGGATGCTTGTGCCTGGCACATGATCGACGAAGTTGGTGGCTTCTCTTTTCTGGCTGTCGACCTCGGCAGGCTTGGTCTAGAGCGGCTAGGAGGAGCACAACAAGGCACAGAAGGCTGCGAGCCATGGCGAGCAGCCGGGATACGAATGAACAGAAAAATTGGAACTGTCAAACATGAAGCTGACTAATTTAGGCCAGGGCAGTTTAGTCACTGATTGTGTATTGTAATTCCGTACCGTGCATAAGGGGCAAATCATCAAGGATCTGGAAAAGGTGTGGCAAATTATGAGTGACAAGGAAAACAGTGGCAAATCCTCAAACTATAAATAAACTTGTGGCAAATCCTCAAATTCCCCCGATTTTGTATAACAGTGAAATATCGTTTAAATGTCATATTACAGTATGTATTGATTGTGCATATTTGACTAGGCAAAAAATAAATATATAAAATGTTAATATTAAATCTCGTTTGAATCTCTACTTCTCTACTACTATTAAACAAGCAAACATTATCTTTTCTAAGTGCACCCCGTCTAATGTACACACAACAAACCATAATAATTACAGCCTCACGATTGACCCAATCGTTTCGATCTAACCGTTAAAATAACAACCAAATCTCAGAAAAAGTACGTTTAACAATTTTGAGGAGCGGATGAAAACTCTGCCATCGAAGGGATGAAAGATTCATTTGGCAACTAAGTGGTCCTACCCTCAATTAGCGCTAACCTCCTACCTAATCCCACCATAAAATTAGCGCTAACCAAAATTTACCCACGCATCCTAGTTCTGGCCTTCCCCGTGTGCCGCCGCAGGCCGATCTGCTTGGCCCCGATGAGACCCACGCGCCCGACCGCCGCCAGCGCCCCTCCGCCGCTGTTGGCCGCTGCCTCGTGCGCCTCGACTCCTCCGCTAACACCGCGTTCCCTCATGGATCCCTGCATCGCCGCCGCCCACGCCGGCTGCCCAAGCGACGGTCCGAGCGCCGCCGCGCCACCCGGAGCCTCGCCTGCCTACTCCCCTCTGCGCCACGGGCACACGCGCCGACCCGAGCGCCGCTGCACTACCCGGGTGCACACCTCCCCGCTCCACCTCTTCGGCTGATTCTTGAGGTCAGTCGCGACTCACGGCAGACACCTAATATGCAAGTTTCTGAACTTAAAAAGGTTATTGCGTGCTGCTGTGTTGAGAACATGAGATTGGGTGCAGCAATTTCACAACTCCAGGAAAAGCTTCTGCATGATGGCATCACCTGCGGGGTTAACTACATCGACTTCTCGCCGATCGCCGCCCCGAAGATGCACGGCTGACTGGCAGAGCAGGCCAGCAGTGGTAAGTTCTCCCAGTTGGTCCACTCGCCTTTCCCTTCCTCTAGACACGTGATGCTGCTCGTGATTGTTCTATTTGGCTCAAGGTATGTATGTAATTAACTGATTGTTTCTGTTGACGCGGAGGCTGTAAGGCTGCTGCCAATGCATGGGTGCTTAGATGAGGTGCTAAGCACATTAAATAGGTTAGCAACTATACTTCCCAATGCATAGGTGCTTAGCTTATGGTTGCTAAGCTTGCTTTATTTAATGATTTAGCAACTAAAGCTCTTCATGTATAGGTGGGCTTCTTTCCTTTAAATGTTTTGCCTAGGTTCACGCGCTTAGCATTGTTTCTTCCTGGGGTCACCACACTCATCTCTCTCCTCTTAAATAACATGCCACATCAGATTTTTTGCCTACGTGGAAGGCTTAGCACCTGTACAAGGTGGAGCATTGGGAGGGGCCTAAATGATCGCCACAACTCAGTCCTGAATTATTTATTGCATGCACAATTGCACGGCCATCTTCCTCCCTGGGACTTCAATGTTTCCTTGCGTTCACCTCTATGAACATGTGCAACTTGTCCGATAAATGGTCCCAACTGGTTGTATTTAAAACTCCAGCACACTGTTGTAAATTAGTTGTTACCATTCCTTTGAAAGATTTTTTGTAAAATCTGATATAGGACTATGCTCATTGATTCACAGATATATATTCCTGAGAGTTTCTTTTGCAAAGATTAAAATAAGTATTTGTTATTTTGTTATGTCTCATTTTTGGGAAGCCTTAACACACACTTGATTTTATTTTATTTTGCAATTAGAAACATTGTACACTATATTCTTGAGATACTCTTTATGACATAAATCCGGAAGCTGAAATGATTTAATATATAGACCAAATCCAATACATAGTTCAGCACATAGGATAAAGCCCTATAGAGTTACATATAGAAGTGATTATTTCCAAGCTTTTTATGAGCATGAACTTGAGCTAATATGGAAAGTGCTCGCCTATGTGATTACCATGCTCTTTTTTAACATGCTATTATAATAGTAAAATTGAAAGGAAATTGATCTTTTTAACTCTCGTTTGAAAACAGGTGGGCTTGAATGGCGCAGCCACTTGCATGAAACTGGATATAGGAAAACTTGCATGTGTGTCCCTATTTATTTTGAAAATTTGGGCAATATCTATATGTTTTTCTGTTGGACAATATCGATGAGAAAGCAACATGCCCAAATATTTCAGGTTTGCGTTTTGCCTCCTTTGGAATAGGTGAACAAAAATCACGTACCAATTCTTTCTTTTGCTGTTTTATTTTCTTCTTCTATTGTATGCCGACGAGGTAGCATATTTTTTTTACCGGATTGATCGGTTTGTTTTATTTTGTCCTGCAGTTGTAGTCCAAAGTGTATATGTACAATGCCTCATTTAAGTACAAGGTCAAAGTTTCCACTAAGACGCTTCTCTGCCCTATTCCTTCATTAGAAATCCAAACCTTCATGGTTGTCTTTTACTGTTATGTTGGTACTAAAATGGTTCCTTAACTTGTACTAAGCGACACATCCATGTGTAATGAAACTTGCATGTGTGCGTATGGAGAATGGCAACTAATATTTGAATGATTTGAGTTCTCCAATGACCAAATGTTGATACTTGATTGGATTATAACCGTTTGGAGCATCTTACAACTTACATTGGTTGTTATTGTCATTTTGTCGGTACAGAAATGGTTCCTTAACTTGTACTAAGAGACACATCCATGTGTAATGAAACTTGCATGTGTGTATGGAGAATGGCAATAAATCTTTAAATGATTTTGAGTTTTCCAACCGCTGAATGCTATTTCTTAATTTGATTATATTCGTTTGGAGCATCTGAAAACTTACATTAGGGGAAATGTGCATTTGGGAAACATATATTATAAAATGGAATGCGACACGGATGTACAAATATATGAATTTGGTTGTCAAAGCATGTGGGTTGTTCATTTCAGTTCTGTCACTACTTATCTTATAGATCTTAAAAGAACACAAGGGCTATCATTTTGAACATAGTTGGTCTCTTGTTTCTCCGTCAATTATGATGTTGCGTATAATACATTGGGCTGTATTATTTTTCTTTTTATTATTTTGTTAATTATGATAGAAGTATTGCATGAAGCAGTATGAGGATACAATATGTAATCAGATGTGACTTATAATAGATTGAAGGCTTGACTCTTCACAATTAAAGGGTGATTGATTGTTCCAACGTTTACTCTTACAACTACGGTTATTACCTTTTCCAATAGAAGCATATTTAATATTTCTCTCTTCACATCATTTAAGCAGGTGGTTCCATTTGATATATTTAGGAAGAGTACAGTCTTTTCAGATTTTAATTGATATCTATATTGTTTATTTGATATAATGGGCAGGTGTGGAAACACATGCTAATAGAAGACATGCATTGCACGTGTATTGTCTTATTTATCATGCACATTTCCGAGCATGATTATTGTCAAAATGGTTTGTCTAACAATAATGAGGAGACCCGAATGTCTATATAGATTCTTAATATGAAACCATTAGATGATGGGTGGCTATTATTTTGCAATATCTGACTAAGGAATAATGTTATACTCCCTCCGTCCGAAAATACTTGTCATCAAAATGGACAAAAAGGAATGTATCTAGAACTAAAATACATCTAGATACATCTCCTTTTATTCATTTTGATGACAAGTATTTCTGGACGAAGGGAGTAATTGATATGACAAGGGCTGGACTTCCCTCTGCAACAATTTTCTATGCTCAAGTAATTCAAGGTATGTTTTATTGACTTTCTGAGATATCACACAACACCATGCTCCTAATTGGTATCTATTTGATCCTCGTGGCACAGTTCTATTTTTCATGAATAATTCAGTCATATATTGATGCATATATACTGATACTGTGACTGGGCACTTGCACGTGTGCAATATTCCAATAGGGAAATATATGGAAACCTAGCTATTTTAGATGTCTATGAACATCATTATGTGCCATCACGATTTCAACAAGATCGACTCTTTGTTTTGATTTTCTTACCAGAACCTTTATTATCGATTTATATGTGCGTACGATCTTTAGTCATTGTAGCTGATGATCTTTAAACTGTTTCATCATTTGTAGGCTATGCAAAGTGACATAGTCATGGATGGTGTCGCCTAATGGGCTGGAGAGTTTCAAAATTATGAGTTTGCATGATTAAGCGGTGTCGGGACCTCTCTACTTCATTTATGGCCGATGTACCCGACAGAGCAAGAAAGGAACACCAAGAAGCTGCTAAAATGGATGGGAGAATTTGCTAAAACATCTTTAGATATTTTTTTAAAGATCAAATATATTTTAGAAAGGAAATAATTTTAAAAGTTCCATGGAGTAACGAATTAGAAACTGCCGCAAGTATGTGTTCATTTTGATGGAAGTTTGTCCAAGATCCTGGACGACGGAATTGTTTGTGCAGTCCAAGTGCTCAGGGATACCTATTGTGGACGAATTTAGGTTTTTTGAGTAAGCATCTTGATACTTTTTTGTGAATGTATTCAAGTGGGTGAAATACTTCCCACCTGTCTTGTGTGGAATCTAAGCACCTTTATTTAGGCAAGAATAGTTTGAATATACTAACTTTCATCTATGTTGTTGGCAGTGCATGATGAGGATATTTATATTTGCATACAGAAAAATAAAGTTTTTGGTATTTGAATAAAAAAAACTTTGTCTTTCTGTGACATGCCACAATTTGATCTTTTGTGCTTGTTATCGATTTGACTAAGGTTGTATTTGTTCATATACATGTCATGTGCATGACTTACAATTTGAATGAACAATGAGTTATGTATTTCACGACAAGCAACAATTTTGATTACCGTCATGTTTGTCTAATTTTATGTTAATCTAGACGTGCGTTGCACGTGCACACTTACTAGTGACATTAAGCTCTACACAATTAAGGACATGTTCCCCATGCATACTGCAAATCAACTAATTAAGAGGCTGGACATTCTTCTTGTTTTTCCGTGGAGAAGGTGTCTAGGCATTTACTAACAGGTAGAGCTTGCAATGCATGGGGAATAAAAGATCAAATATATCTTGCTATCGTTTCTTATTTTAGTGGTAGTTGAAGTCAGATATCATAAAGAATATTACATATTAGGATTGACTTGTTTTGCTCTCATATTTTTGAGTAAGCCCTGTGATATTTTACAACCTATCGGACACCCTTGGATCTGATGCTATGTTGGTCAAGGTTATTTCTAATTACGTACGAGATTCCGACAGAGTATATCATGTGGACTTTCCTGTTCCTATTGTTAGGAAGAGCCGTCGCAACATCTCGCAATAAATAATTGGGCAAAAACAATTATGATCATCACAATAATATTAGGTGTTGGAACTGTGTCTTATTACATAATCAGTTTATTCACTCTACATAAAGCAACGGACTCACGGAGATACATACATACGGGATACATTATATGAAAGCATGCACGCATCCCTAATCGACCAGGCCCTTAGTTGCACCTGGGGCTCTGCACGAAGTTGCTAACTGGAAAGGACTGATCGAATAAGGCCGCATGGTCACCACCAGTAAACCGGAGCTTGTCACCGACGCGTTCAACCGTGTGGAATGCAGGAAAATCCCACTCCAGTTGTATCCTCACACCGCCCAGTTGGGTTATGGATCCGGGCTGGATAACCCCACTAACTAGGCTGTCAAACCGAATCTTGTGTTGTCCGCCGGCAACTGTAACGTTGAAGTCACACGAGTTGGGGAGGCTCACCTGAAGGGCGCCCCCATGGTTCACGTATGACTTCACCCCCAGGGGCAGGAGAGCCCGCGGGAAGTTGTTTTGCGCCAAAACATCGTACGCTGTGTCGGAGGTGGCCGCTTGGAGGATGGAAGCCATGAAGACGATGAGGAGAAGATGCTGGATGGCCATGGCTAACTTTTGCTTACAAATTGTATCAATATAGTAATATGAGGAATGGGGAAGTGCGTCCAGGCACATGCATTGGCAGCGTATTATATATGCTGCCCAACGAAATCAAAGACAATCAAACTTCAATTTCATTTATTTTGTTCCTAATTATCGTTCCATCAATCGCCTCATCAAATACGCTAAATATAGGATCCAATTAAATCATATTTATTTTTGGCCTAGTCAAATCTGCACAATCAATACATACCGTAATATGACATTTAAACAATATTTCACTAGTATAGAAAATCGGGGGAATTTGAGGATTTGCCACAAGTTTGTTTACACTTTGATTATTTGCCACTATTTTCCTTGTCACTGATAATTTGCCACACATTTTCTAGATCCCTGATAATTTGCCCCTTATGCACGGTATGGAATTACAATACTGTAGTAGAACGCCCGTGCGTTGCCATTGGCTTTTTAGCTTTCTAGCAATGGAGGTAGCTTACGTTGCTGTATAAAACTCGATGAATTGTTGGCTCCTTCCAACGAAATTGACCCGGCCCCTTGTCGAAGTATTCTTTTGGAACATAAACATAATATGTCCATCTCTTTCATACCCTGCAAAAAAAGTATTATCATGTGCAACATATATACGAGGAAGAATAATTATTTGTATGCATCTCATCGTGTAAAACTGGATGACTTTTGAGTCTAGTCGCTCATAGCTACATTCGTGACTTTGTCAATCGGCATTTTCAAAGCATCATCCGAAGCCATCATTTTTTATTATCTCTGGCCTACAAAAGTGAACATATAAAAATATATTAAATATAAAAAAGACAACGCTGCATGTAGCATTGTTGTCACTTAGAAGGTATGTCATCTCACCGCACCATTTCTTGCATCTTTTCTAAACTTCCTCACATAAACTGACAGATGATGGTGTATTGTACATATGACTGAAAAAATGAGACGGCTATCACTACCTCGAGAGATGATGGCGTATCGAATTAGTTAATTGCCCGTGCATTGGAACATGTCATAAAAATTTCAATGGTTTCACACGAATTATGTCTACTGTATACCAGTGTGCATCTGACTTGCATCTTTCCTTCCACCGCCTGCCATACACGCCTTTAATTCAAAGCACGTAACCATGCAGTTGTACCTAGAGATTTCTAAGGGAAAATAGGATATGTAATAGGTCCACATTTTTATATACATGACCATAAGGTCAAAGGAACACCATCATATTTTAACTTAAGCAAAATTGTATAAGAGCTCAAAAGTGGACCTGAAGCTATGATAAGAACAAAATTTGAATGTTGCTCCTCTTGAACATCCTACGAGGAATAACTATATTAAGCAAAACCCAAAACAAATTTCTATTGCCTGAGCAGCTTCAACTTCAGGAGTATCTACCAAGGTTTACATTGTTCTACATCCTTCTTGAATGCCAGTCTTTGCATAAAACCTTCACGTTTTCAGAAAACTATCATGCAAAAATCACATTCTTTATGAGAAACACACCTCATAGTAGAAAACCTATATCATAATAGAAATTGTAGGTTTCCTTGATGGGAAACATACTAATGGCCAGATCTGCATCATCATCACAGTTTTAGACTCTACAGCTACCCATCATTACTCATCTTGTGCAACCTCTCTTCTTTCTTCTTTCACTCCCTTTTCTGGAGTTTGTCTTCAGCATCAGTATCAACAAATGCAAGTCCAGCTCAATGCTGGAGTTCGTCTTCAACAGAAGTAGCAACAAAAGCAAGTCCAGCTCAATGATGTCAGCAACCTAAAAAAGTTTCATCTCTGATGGCATTTCCAAATGGCTTGGCAAGTTCTCATGCACTTTTTAATCCAAGACATATATACAAGAACAAGTTTCAAAGACAAGAATCGGGCTGCTCATGTACATCAGTGAATGTTGTCTTTTTCTTTCTAAATGGTGTATCTAGCTCGCAAGCACACCTTCCATCTCTTCCTCACATTTTTTTCTACATGGTGCAAGTGGAGATGGATAAGGAGGCATGTCAGTACACATTTCCACATTTCTTTGTGAAAATATGCATATTTAGAACATGTGGCCTTTAGATTCCTCGTGTACATCGACCAATGTTGTCTTTTTATCGTTAAATTACTATTTTCCTTCTCTTCCTCCACCCATTATCTTTGCCTCTCCACCTCCCAAGCCCAAGCTCGCCACATTTATCAATGTTGCATCTAGCTCGCAATCACACCTTCCATCTCCACCGTGACTTTAACCATGCACCTGATTTACATATCACACTGTTGAACTTCTCCCTCTCTCTGCCTCTCTCGCTGTGATGCAGCATTCTCTCTCTCCCTCCCTCCCTTCCCTCTTCCAATTAAACTATGGCATTTAGGAAGAAGTAAACATTATGTGAGATATAAATAGTTGTGCCAGAAGAACAATAAAGTTTAATATGGCTGTATTGGTCAAAAGTAACAATCGCATAAAAAATCACTTCCTAGTATACATAACCTTGATATTAAGATTTATTTTACTTTATTGTGCAACGCACTGTATTTTTTGAGCATGTGTTATTTTTACCCTCAACCTGAACATGTGCTAATACAATACATACATTTCTAGTTTTCTATATAACTGAGAGTTATTTGTATGCCCAAATATGATCTTAGAATTAGTATGGTTCAATTTTAGCTCTTAGTTATACCTAAAATAGGCATGCATTCAGCCATTACATCACGGTAGCGGGCATAGCCAAGATGTGGCCAATTTGTTTGTTCAAAATTTTAGGCATATCAGTTCATCAATTAAACAAGACTATCATGTAAATCACCAATGAGCATGTCATTATGCAACAAAAAAAGGGGGGGGGTCATTGGAAGTCGTTTACTAATGAGATGACAAAACCGACAATTTTATTCCTTTGGGATAACATGCAACATCTGCAATGGAAAACAATAATACTAGTCAACATGAAAGAATAGGAGTGATCCCATCCTTTGGTCTAATTTTTACGCTCACCCTGAACATATGCTACTACATCCATTTTTAATTTTCTATATAGTTGAGACCTATTTGTATGCCCAAATCTGATATGAGAATTAGTATGATTTAGTTGTAACTCTTACATATAAACCTAAATTAAGCAAGCATTCAGGCATGACACTCCGTGAACAAACCAATCTTGCCCTGGCTCGATGGATGGTGTCACAATTGCGATAGCTCGATGGCCAGTATCAAAAGACTTCACAAGAGTGATAGCTCGATGGCCGGCATCACAAGACCCACATCGATCAATTATTGTGTGGGTCAGAGACCAGAACAAATATTTACCAGTTAGTACTATTACACACATTACATGAGTTCTGTTACACAACATGTGTTTTCGTCTGAAATCAAGAAAAAAATTGACACGTCTCAACGGCAATAGTTTCTGGATCATTATGCGTTGTCACGCGGTGCTCCTTCCGGCATTCATGATGGACTTGGTGAACTGGAGATTGATGACCCACAAGTGTAGGGGATCTATCGCAGTCCTTTCAATAAGTAAGAGTGTCGAACCCAACAAGGAGCAGAAGTAAATGACAAGCGATTTTCAGAAAGGATTTCTCTGCAAGCACTACAATTATCGGTAATAGATAGTTGTGTGATAGTAGAATTCATAACGGGTAACAAGTAACAAAAGTAAACAAGGTGCAGCATTGTGACCCAATCCTTTTTGTAGCAAAGCACAAGCCTGGACGTATTCTTATATAAAGCAAAGAGCTCCCGAGGACACATGGGAATTACTGTCAAGCTAGTTTTCATCATGCTCATATGATTCACATTCGGTACTTTGATAATTTGATATGTGGGTGGACCGGTGCTTGGGTGTTGTCCTTCCTTAGATAAGACTCCCACTTATGATTAACCATTCTCGCAAGCATCCGCAACTACGAAAGAAGTCTTAAGATAAATCTAAGCATAGCATGAAGCATAGGGATCCAAATCAGCCCCTTACGAAGCAACACATAAACTAGGGTTTAAGCTTCTTTCACTCTAGCAACCCATCATCTACTTATTACTTCACAGTGCCTTCCCCTAGGCCCAAATAATGGGGAAGTGTCATGTAGTCGATGTTCATATAACACCACTAGAGGAAAGACAACATATATCTCATCAAAATATCGAACGAATACAAAATTCACATGATTACTTATAGCAAGACTTCTCCCATGTCCTCGAGAACAAATGTAACTACTCACAAAGCATGTTCATGTTCATGATCAGGGGTGTATTGAATAGCATTAAGGATCTGAGCATATGTTCTTCCGCCAAATAAACCAACTAGCATCCACTACAAGGAGTTATCAACACTACTAGCAACCCACATGTACCAATATGAGGTTTTGGGACAAAGATCGGATAAAATAGATGAACTAGGGTTTGAGAGGAGATGGTGCTGGTGAAGATGTTGATGAAGATTGACCCCCTCTCGATGAGAGCATCGTCGGTGATGACAATGGCTTCGATTCCCCCCCTCCCAGAGGGAAGTATCCCCGACGAAACAGCCCTGCCGAAGCTCTAGATTGGTTTTGCCCAGGTTCCGCCTCGAGACGGCGGTGCTTCGTCCCGAAAACCTCCTTCTTCTTTTTTCCAGGTAAAAACCCGTTGATATAGCAGAAGATGGACGTCGGGGGACTCCCAGGGGGCTCACAAGATAGGGGGGCACGCCCAGGGGGTAGGGCGCACCCCCACCCTTGTGGATGCCAGGTGGCCCCCCTCCGGTGCTTCTTTCGCCCAATATTTTTATATATTCAAAAAATATTCTCCGTGAAGTTTCACGACTTTTGGAGTTGTGCAGAATAGGTATCTCAGATTTGCTCCTTTTCCAGTCCAAAATTCCAGCTGCCGGCATTCTCCCTCTTTATGTAAATTATGTAAAATAAGAGAGAAAAGTCATAAGTATTGTGACATAATGTGTAATAACAGCCCATAATGCAATAAATATCATTATAAAAGCATGATGCAAAACGGACGTATCAACTCCCCCAAGCTTAGTCCTCGCTTGTCCTGAAGCGAAAAGCCGATATCGAAAAATATGTCCACATGTTTAGAGATAGAGGTGTCGATAAAAAATGGACATGAGGGCACCATGATCATCTTTAGGACTGCAACATGACTTGTCATATAAGTTCTTATGATAAAGTAACAACTCATTCATAAGGTAACGTATGAATCAGAAATTTCATTGTTAGCCAACAAACTATGATCTTAGTCATTGAAGCAATTGCAATTTATCATACATCGGAAAAGTCAAATTTAAGAGCTTTTCAGCAAGTTCATATAATCAACTATCATTTAGTGTTTTACAATTGCTGACACTCACGCAATACTAATGAGTTCAAAGTTTCAACCGGACACAAAGAAAGATAGGGGCTTATAGTTTCGCCTCCCAATGATTTACCTCAAGGGTAATGCCAACAATAATGGTTCATGGCTCTCTACATCCGCATATATATATAAAAGACATGCCATTCGCAGAGGGAAGCAGAGGTTGTCATGCGCTTTTATGGTTGGATGCACAAAATCTTAATGCAAAAGAACGTCACTTTATATTGCCACTTGTGATAATGGAGCTTTATTATGCAGTCTGTCACTTTTATTTCTTTCGCATCACAAGCTCGTATAAAGCTTATTTTCTTCACATTAATAGATCATACATATTTAGAGAGTAATTTTTATTGCTTGCACCGATGACAACTTACTTGAAGGATCTTACTCAATCCATAGGTCGGTATGGTGGACTCTCATGGAAAACTGGGTTTAAGGGATGTTTGGAAGCACACGCAGTATCTCTACGTGGTGCAAAAGGAATTTTGGCTAGCATGAGAGGGAAATCAAGCTCAACATGTTGGAGGATCTATAACAATATAACTTCTGTTAGGATGTAAGAAGACATAACCCATTATGTTGTCTTCCTTGTCCAACTTCAACTTTTTAGCATGTCATATTTTAATGAGTGCTCACAATTACAAAAGATGTCCAAGATAGTATATTTATATGTGAAACCTCTCTTTCTTTATTACTTCCTATTAATTGCAACAATGACCAAAACTATGTTTGTCAACACTCAACAACTTTTATTCATCATACTCTTTATATGTGAAGTCATTATTTCACATAAGATCAACATATGATCTTTATTTATTTCTTTTTATTCCTTTATTTTATCATTTAGTCCCTTCAGATCATAGCAACATAGCAAAGGCCTCACTCAAAACTATTCTTTATTATATAACTCGAGGACTCGATTACATAGATAGAGATTAAAGCAAAACTCAAAACTAAATCATACTAAAAACTTTGTTCTACTAGATCAAGATATAACCAAAAGAATCGAACTAAGAAAAACGATAAAGATAAAGGTGTGATGGTGATACGATACTGGGGCACCTCCCCCAAGCTTGGCAATTGCCGAGGGGAGTGCACATACCCATGTATTTATGTTTCTTTCTTCAGGGGTGGTGTTGATGGAGTTGTTGATGTGGTAGGCTTGTCATCCATCTTCCAAGGCCTAGGTTCACCATCATAGAAGGATGAACGAGTCTCCGGGATTCTCAAATCTGCAGCCAAACTCATGCTCTCAAATCTGAATTCATACTCATAGTTTTGGTTCTGCAGGTCATAGATCTGGGCTTGGAGATGCTCGATTTTCTGTTGCATCTTGAAAATGATCTCCCCAATGTGCTTGGCGTCCAGCTTGTGATTACTAGTGAATTCCGTGATCATCAAGTGGTTGGCGTTAAGTCCACGCTCCACCATCCCTTGGCACTTGAAAACTTGTTGCTCCATTGCTTCGAGTCTTGTCTCCATGCTTCCAGTCTTCTTTGGCCTCTCAACGTCGTGGATGTGCAGCACCCCCTCACGCATCTCAATGTTTTGAGGGTGTTGCAGCACCTCCGCAAGGTAGGGGTTGATGACCTTCTGGAAAAACTTGTCCTTGGGAGCGCCTGGAGACGTAATGGTGATCTAGATCTGTCAGAAAAATGTCACGAAACAAAAACAAAGGATACTGTCATGGTACCGTGGTCAAAACCTTCGGGAGATTATGTGACGCCCGGATAGTTAAGCTACAGTAACCCTGTACTAATGACGACACATCACCACAATTACTGTTGATAATCTCGTGTTAGTTCGAAACCGGTTCGAATCCAAATTCAAAATGAAGCAAATAATAATAGTTTTCAAACGTCAAAACTAAAATGTTCTAAAAGTGACAAACAAATCATATGTAATATTGGTGTAGAAACCACACTTTTATAAATAGTTTAAATGCACTATAATAAATAAAAAGTGGCAAAACAGTTATTCAAATGCTTTTAAAATAATAGACAATTCCAAAACTATTTTATTTCAGTGCTAAACTGTTTGGGGCAGTGGCATAAATTGTAACACTATTTTAGATGTCACTTTTGCATTTTGATTGAAACTAAAATAAAACAGATAAGAAGTAAAAGAAAATTTAAGAAAAGAAGAAAAGAAAAAAAAAACACCTAACACCTACTGTGCCACTGGGCCTAGTGCCACAGTGCACCACGGCCCAGCGCGTACTGTACCAGGCTCAACTCACCGCCCCGGCCTTTCCTCCACCTCCCGCCACTGCTCGAGGCCGAGCACGCCATGGCCGCACACGTCTCCGATGGCCACGTACAGAGCATCCCGCGCCCCCCCCATCATCTCCTCCGGGCGGATAAGAGCCTCCCCGCGACCCCCCAGAACCCTAGCGCCCCCAGTTCCCCTCTCCCTCGCGCCGCTCCTCTCTCCCCCAACATCCCGAGCATCTTCATCGCCGTTCGTCGGACTCCACCGCGGCGACCGTCAACCCCGCACCCAACCGCTGTGTCCAGAAGCTCCTCCATCATCTGCTTCGTCTCCCTCGACCACTAGCTCAAGGCCGGAGCCACCCTAGCGCCGGATCACGCCGCCGTCCACCTCGGGTCCCCACCGCTTGCCGCCGGCGATACCGTCGCCCCGCGCTACTAAGCTGCTCGACGAGCCTTCCTTGTGCTCCCCCAGTGAGCTCCGTTTCTTTCGCCTCTTCTTCCTCTACGGATCCGTGCCCGTAGCCGTAGTAGCCGCCATTTTCTTAACTCGCTGCCGCCGCCGTGCTCGTCACCGTCAATGTCGTTGCCGAAGAGCTTGTCCGAGCATGTAGCCGTGCTCAGTGCTTGCATATGAGCTCAACGCCGCCGCTAGCTCGCCCTATCGTGCCCCGCATCACCGTTTGCTCCGACGCCAGACTCCGGCCATCCGCCAATGTGTTCACCGCCGTCGATTCCGACCACCTCCGGCCACGCCACTCGCGCCAATAGATGCGGCCCGCCGCACTCGTTCGAACGCCCCCTCCCGCGCTCGTTTCGAGCGACCGTAGCCAAACCCGACGACCTCCACGACCTGTGCCACCGCGCGCATCGCAGCTCCCGGCCGAGGCCGCTTCCGCCTCGCTCAGTCCGGCCGCACCCGCCTCTGGCTGCCGGCCCGCACCCGCCGCCTCCAAGCCTCGCCGGCTTCGCCCCCCGCTCTGCCCTGCTCGCCACTACTCCCTTTGGCACCACACCGTCGGCTGCTGCCGCTGCGGCACACGCCACCGCGCCGCCCCTGGCCGCCTCCCTACCGCCGGCGCCCGCCGCTCCCACTGGCCGATGCACCGCGCCGCCCATAGCCGCCTCCCTACCGCCGTCGCCGCGCCACTCGCCGGTGGCTGCACGCGCACCGGCGGGCGCTTGTGGCCTCGGTGCCCGCACGGCCATCGCCCAGGTCGGGCGGCCGCGAGCCCTTTGCCCGCTCGCCAGCGCCCGTTCGCCCGCACCACTGCCCGCAAAGGGCCCGCTAAGCCCCCCTGGCCCTTTGACAAGTGGGGCCCAACGCCTAGGACTTAAAAAAAATTATAAATAAAAATAAAAATTAATTAACTTAATTAAATAATTAATTAACTTAATTAATACCGTTTAGCTTAACCTAATCGTTAATTAAACTAGCTAATATGTTTTAATTAGTCTTTGTAAATGACAGAGGGACCCACACCTCAGTTTGACTGGTCAACGTTTAGAGTTGACCGCTGACGTCACGCTGATGTCTTGATGATGTCATAAATACTTTTTGAATTAAATTAAATCTGTAATTCCAGAAAGTGATTAAAACTTTGAAAATTAATATAAAATAATCCGTAACTCGGATGAAAATAATTTATATATGAAAGTTGCCCAGAACGACGAGACGAATCCGAATACACGGTCCGTTTGTCCGCCACACATCTCTATCATATCGAACGAGCAACATTCCCCCTCCGTTTCATCTGCCCGAAAATGACTAACACTGGGAATACCTTTCCGGATGTTTTCCATCCTCGCTAGTATCACTCAGTACCGCGTTAGGTCACACGTAGCACCACGTGTTGCCATGTTATGCTTTGTGTTACAATTGTTTGCATTATATTTATTGTTTCTTCCCCCTCTTCTCTCCGATAGACATCGGGACTGAGACCATTGATGCTTCGGTGTTCGACTACGGCTATGATTCCGAAGATTCCTTTCGTCTGCAGAGCTTCCAGGCAAGCCCCCCCCCCTTGATCACCAGATATCGCCCATTCTCTCTCTCTTATTCTTGCATTAGATTTGCTACTGTTGATGATTCGATAGCTCCAATTCGGTTGCATAGCCTCTCATTGTTGCTACCACTGTTGATACCTTACCTACTATCCTAATGCTTAGTATAGGATGCTAGTATTCCATCAGTGGCCCCACATCCTTTTCTGTCTGCCATGCTATACTATCGGGCCGTGATCACCTCGGGTGGTGATCACGGGTATATGCTATATGCATACTTTACATGATACATGATGTGACTAAAGTCGGGTCGGCTCATTGAGTACCCGCAAGTGATTCCGATGTGGGGGCTGAAAGGATAGGTGGCTCCATCCAGGCAGTGGTGGGCCTGAGTTCCCGACGGCCCCCGAGTGGATCTTTGTGGCGGAGCGACAGGGGCAGGTTGAGACACCCAGTCGAGAGGTGGCCTGGCCCTGGTCGTTGTCCGCGATGATATTCATAATAACACGCTTAACGATTTTGGATATTTGATCCGAGTCTGGCCATTGGCCTATACACACTAACCAGCTGCGTGGGAATAGTTATGGGCTCTCGACGTCGTGGTATCAGCCGAAGCCTTCTTGACGTCAGCGACTGAGCGGCGTGCGCCGGGTTGGACCGCGTAACGTAACTTCCTTAGTAATGGAGGTTGCTAGGTCTGCTCACCGGCCGCCCTCGCAACGTGCAGGTGTGCATTGGGCGGTGGGCCCAGACCCCTGTGTGCTTAGGACTTAGACCGACGTGTTGACCTCTCTGTTGTGCTTAGGTAGGGCTGCGACGTGTTGATCTTCCGAGGCCGGGCATGACCCTGGAAAGTGTGTCCGGCCACATGGGATCAAGCGTGCTGGATTATGTGGTGCACCCCTGCAGGGAAGTTAATCTATTCGAATAGCCGTGTCCCTCGGTAAAAGGACGACCCGGAGTTGTACTCCGATCTCATGACAACTAGAACCGGATACTTAATAAAATACACCCTTACCAGTGCCAGATACAACTCGGTGGTTGCTCTCTCACAGGGTGATGTGCGGGAGGATCGCCGAGTAGGATTATGCTATACGTTGTTACTTGGTGAACTTACCATCTATTCTATTCTACTGCTGCAAGACGGGGGCTGCCAGAAGCGAGGATACTTGTTACTTCCAGCTACTCTCTTCTTCTGCTGCAAGATGGAGGTGGCCAGAAGCGTAGTCTTCGATTGGATTAGTTATCCCCCTCTTATTCTGCTTTCTGCAGTTCAGTCCACATATATTACCCCTTTACACTGATACCATTGCATATGTAGTATAGATCCTTGCTTGCGAGTACTTTGCATGAGTACTCACGGTTGCTTTTCTCCCCCTTTTCCCCTTTTTTCCCTTCTTCTCGGATGACGCAACCAGATGGTGGAGTCCAGGAGCCAGATGATCCCGAGGATGTTTCTACGTGGAGTTCGGCTTCGAGGAGTAGTTAGGAGGTCCCAGGCAGGAGGCCTTGCCTCTTTGATCGTTGAAGTTTGTGCTAGCCTTCTTAAGGCAAACTTGTTTAACTTATGTCTGTACTCAGATATTATTGCTTCCGCTGACTCTTGTGTTTTCGAGCTTGTGTATTCCAGCCCTCGAGGCCCCTGGCTTGTAATATAAAGCTTGTATTAATTTAATTTGTGTCTAGAGTTGTGTTGTGATATCTTCCAGTGAGTCCTTGATCTTGGTCGTATACATTTGCGTGCATGATTAGTGTACGGACAAATCGGCGGCGTCACAAGTTGGTATCAGAGCCAACTGCCTGTAGGAATCCCCCTTTCCAACTCCTTGGCTGAAGTTGAGTCTAGTCTTTGAAAAACAAATTTACTAACTTGTTGTGTGGCTTACGGGCCCACAAAACCAATGGGTGGTGTTAGGATCTTTTATTCCTCTTCTATACTCTGGGACTCTGATCTCTCTTCTATTCGGGTTAAAAGATTTTACTAACTCCGACTCTAGGTTCTCGTAACTATTTCTCCCGGAGAGCCCTCATTCCGAAAGATCACCTGCTTCGTCAGAAGATTCTGAGGATATCCCTCGATATTTTCCCGAGACCATTATGCTCATCGCCTTTGCAATTCACTGCCACCGATATATCTCTACGGATATCTATGTACATTTGTCATTCTCATGACCGTTCCTCGTCGCTCTTGTTGTTACAATATGCCTCGAAATATTCTCCGTTGTCCCGAAAATCTTTGAGTTTACTGTCTTGCAGTTTTATTTCACATGAAAATCCTTACGGTTATTTCCTCACATTTATCGAGGACCCGTTCTTCTCAATTGTTAATATGTCTCCCAAAAAATTTCGAAATACTTTTCGATGTTTCAAAAATCCTCTACAGGCTGTTACTCTTGAAATTCTTGCCTGCTTGCATTATGGTTAATTTCATATGACTAGTAGTCTTCGTTAACATCCCTTGTCTTAGCCATTTTGAGCCTATTGATCCAATGTGTGTGTATGCACGCAATCATCAGGTTATCCTTTTAAAATTATCTTTTCGGCTCAGACGCCATTCTGGACATGAGTTGGTTCTCGGCAATTCAAATCTTTATTGATTGTCCAACTAAGTGTTTTCAATTTATCCATCCTTGATCAGAGCGTCTGCTTCTGATCCTTCATTTTGGAAACCATAATTTATTTCTAGTTAAGCATCAGGCTAATCAGGTGATTCTTGAATATGATGCCTCTGCATTCTCTCTTCCTCTAAGTGAGTACCGATACTCACCTTAGCTCCGTTGTGGATCGCCCGATCAATGGTTGGATTGTTATCCGATAGTGTCCTTCATATTCAGTCACCTTGTGAGTTCCTCCCCTGATACATAATGCCTTTGGTAAATTGTATCCCCTGCTTGGCCAACCATGCTCTGCTTCCGAGCTTGAGTATTTACTTTTGAAACTTGTGGTATATGTTACTAAGATGCCCGATGGGTTGAACCTATGCCTTCCCCTAATCCGTGAGAACCCAAAAGTTTTCACAAGTCATACTCTTTCGGTGTTCTACCAGATAAAATTCCAACACTACAGTTTTATCAAGGCGAGAGGTGAATGAAATGATATGCATTACAGAAGTGGGAGTCGACCTTGAACTTTGTGTTCATGCCCATGAATATGATGTAGACCGTCTCGGAAGCTTCTTGCAAGATGATTTATCATCTAAATAATTCTTTCGGTGTCAATAAATTTGATCCCTTGCAGTTATGGTTCCGACCATGCTGTCCTTATTCAATATATCTGGAATGAATCCATTCCAGGCCTAGTCAATTTTTGACAAGGTTACAGTATCTACTGTCATAGGTCAATGACCTAGTTCAACTTCTATCGTGTTCTACCTTCGAGTTTTACCCTCTGATATCTCGAGGATATCATGCCTTCGCACTACACCTTTTGAACTTTTGATGAAGTAATACCTTTGCTTGTCGTAATCACTCTACGGGTTCTAGGTTGCCGTCAACCGAGGACACCGTTTAGTAAATCAAATCCGCTCTAAAAATTCAACACCCCTATTAGATGTTACTGGGAAATTTTTAAACTCAATCTGGTTTATTCCTAGACTATCGGGTACATCCCTTGTCTAGCTATCTTTGACTGTGCTACCTCGTCCTTCTTTGGTGCACGAATTCTTCGGAGATTGAGCACAACTTACATCGAGCTTTCAACATCTGGTTGCTTGTTCAGTAAGGCAACTTTGATTCCGAGCTTGCATCTTTTATATTGATCCATTAACTTGCCACTTCGTCATTCCCTTGCTTGTTGCCGTTGTTGTTTGATTGCATCCTCTTGAAACCTCCCGGAAAATGTGTCGGACCACTTTCAACACTTTGACTTCTTCCAAGATGTCAACTATGTTCATGATGAGAAATACCCTCCTTGCCCTCGATGATTTTTATTATCATCGACAACACCCGAGACTTCCTTTCATCGCGAACCTGTCCACATTATGAATACAACTTTCTCTCCAGCTAGTGTTGTGTTCTGCCCTGAAGTATTACTGTCTTTTATGTCGAGGATGTTGTGGGGATTCCTCCACCTATTAGAAATTCTCGGTATGATGATACATCTCACCATCACCATTCTTCCTTGGTCACCATGTTGTTTTAACCAAGATACCAATATGCTAACGATGCTGCTTGAGTTCTGTACTTCTAGCAACTCTATTGCCTCGAAGATAACGATCAATAGTTCATTCTTGGACTGTTGGTTATTGAATCATCACTCTAACATTGATCTTGCCGCCTAAGGTCATATTTCGGGCGCACCTTTCAACTAATGATTAATGGTGTATGTTTTCCTCGAGCATACACCATTATATCATTTGAGTTGACAAGTGTCTTCTTCTTGTTCACATTATTGTGGCAATCCATCCATTTGGAATTTTCGATGAATTGTCGCTGAGCCCATCAGCCACCTCCTCATCCTCTCCTTGGTTTAATGATGAACTATTGTTTCGGGTACCCGCTTCCTTAGTTCATTTCCCGAGAATCTTGCAATGCCATTTCGTTGAGTTGTGTTGTACCTTTCCTTCTCGAACATCCTGAGTCTGAGGTATCATGACACCAATCGAATCTGAATCTCGGTCAGATATGACGGTTGGGACAACTTTCCAGGAGTTATAATATTGGTCCTTTGATGACTCGGTAATATGATGTCATGCCTAGCACCCCTGGCTGGAGGACCTATCATTATAATCTCTTTTGCAAGGATAACCATTCTTCCAGGAGGAAATTATAAGACTCATTCTATAAGTTGTTCCTGACGAATCCTTCGTGTATCCAAATCCGACCTTTGCTTCAAGACCATGCCAATGCTATCTCGAAGCATGTCTGCGGTACTCCGATTTTCAACAAGAGCATTTGAAGCCCAATGCTAAATGTTTCTTAGTCAGTTATCCAGACACCGTTGTATGGGTAACATCTTGATTAATCCTTGCCACTTTATCTGAATGGTTGGGTCCTTACTCTCCTACCCTGTATGACATGTTCTGCTTGTCCATGGGAAGCATATACTCCTATTAATTGTGTGTAATCACAATTTTCCTTTCCATTTGTTTGTTTAACCTTTCTTTGATCTACATATAATCTAAGCAGTAATAATTTCCTGCTTATGTAAACATCTTGGTGTATAACTCTATTAGTAAGACCTTGATCCTATTGTTGATAACATCCTGGTACTGCCGCTGGACGAGAACTTTGCCTATTGGTCCGCCTCATTTCAACGAGCGGGAAAATGGTTCTCTTTGTTCCCCGTCCTTGGTTCCGACATTGATGCCGACATAGCTGACAAGCTATCCACTCACATGCCTCCCTGTCGAGGCTGTGCAAGATGTCACCACCCTTCCTACTTTCAATCCACATGGTGGGCCCATAACCCACAGGTCCACTGGATCGAAACCTGACTCTTCTTTACAACCCAGATTCTAATGTATCCTATGCACCTGGCTTCGTATGTGATTCATGAGCTAAATTCTATACCATTATTCATCTTGGAATCAAACACCATGTTATTATGATTGTGCATTGCCCTCATTCCAGCTTTTGTCTAGGCATCGAATAATTGCCTACACATTTGAAACTTTGGTACCATTATATATTGCACTCAACGAATTAACTGAAATACAACTCGTGGGATACTTCGTGTATTTCCCATTGAGTTCACCTTCAGATGCCCAGCCTTGTGGAGATGCGTTCTTCCAGAGTATCCCCCCCCTTATCGCGTTCGTAGGACGATGAAGACCCCGGAGAAAGGATGACGACTTGATCATGATGACTAAAGCAGAGGAATGAAGTCATCAACGAAAGGGACCAACCTCTTCGAAAGGGCAACCAAGACCGAGAAGACTCGTTAGCTTTTCGCTACCAGGACCTTTTCCCCCTTACTCCACCGCTTAAATCTTGGAACGAGATTTCTTGTAGTGGAGGAGAATTGTGATGTCCGGATAGTTAAGCTACAGTAATCCTCTACTAATGACGACACGTCACCACAATTACTGTTGATAATCTCGTGTTAGTTCGAAACCGGTTCGAATCCAAATTCAAAATGAAGCAAATAATAATAGTTTTCAAACGTCAAAACTAAAATGTTCTAAAAGTGACAAACAAATCATATGTAATATTGGTGGAGAAACCACACTTTTATAAATAGTTTAAATGCACTATAATAAATAAAAAGTGGCAAAACAGTTATTCAAATGCTTTTAAAATAATAGACAATTCCAAAACTATTTTATTTCAGTGCTAAACTGTTTGGGGCAGTGGCATAAATTGTAACACTATTTTAGATGTCACTTTTGCATTTTGATTGAAACTAAAATAAAACAAATAAGAAGTAAAAGAAAATTTAAGAAAAGAAGAAAAGAAGAAGAAAAAAACACCTAACACCTACTGAGCCACTAGGCCTAGTGCGAGAGTGCACCGCGGCCCAGCGCGTACTGTACCAGGCCCAACTCACCGCCCCGGCCTTTCCTCCACCTCCCGCCACTGCTCGAGGCCGAGCACGCCATGGCCGCACACGTCTCCGATGGCCACGTGTAGAGCATCCCGCGCCACCCCCATCATCTCCTCTGGGCGGATAAGAGCCTCCCCGCGACCCCCCTGAACCCTAGCGCCCCCAGTTCCCCTCTCCCTCGCGCCGCTCCTCTCTTCCCCAACATCTCGAGCATCTTCATCGCCGTTCGTCGGACTCCACCGCGGCGACCGTCAACCCCGCACCCAACCGCTGTGTCCAGAAGCTCCTCCATCATCTGCTTCGTCTCCCTCGACCACTAGCTCAAGGCCGGAGCCACCCTAGCGCCGGATCACGCCGCCGTCCACCTCGGGTCACCACCGCTTGCCGCCGGCGATACCGTCGCCCCGCGCTCCTAAGCTGCTCGACGAGCCTTCCTTGTGCTCCCCCGGTGAGCTCCGTTTCTTTCCCCTCTTCTTCCTCTGCGGATCCGTGCCCGTAGCCGTAGTAGCCACCATTTTCTTAACTCGCTGCCGCCGCCGTGCTCGTCACCGTCAATGTCGTTGTCGAAGAGCTTGTCCGAGCACGTAGCCGTGTTTAGTGCATGCATATAAGCTCAACGCCACCGCTAGCTGGCCCTATCGTGCCCTGCATCACCGTTTGCTACGACGCCCGACTCCGGCCATCCGCCGATGTGTTCGCCGCCGTCACTTCCGGCCACCTCCGGCCACGCCACTCGTGCCAATAGATGCGGCCCGCCGCACTCGTTTGAACGCCCCCTCCCGCGCTCGTTTCGAGCGACCGTAGCCAAACCCGACCACCTCCCCAACCTGCGCCACCGCGCGCATCGCAGCTCCCAGCCGAGGCCGCTTCCGCCCTGCCCAGTCCGGCCGCACCCGCCTCTGGATGCCGGCCCGCACCCGCCGCCTCCAAGCCTCGCCGGCTTCGCCCCCGCTCCGCCCTGCTCGCCACTGCTCCCTTTGGCACCACACCGCCGCCTGCTGCCGCTGCGGCACTCGCCACCGCGCCGCCCCTGGTCGCCTCCCTACCGCCGGCGCCCGCCGCTCCCACTGGCCGATGCACCGCGCCGCCCCTGGCCGCCTCCCTATCGCCGTCGCCGCGCCACTCGCCGGCGGCTGCGCGTGCACCGGCGGGCGCTCGTGGCCTGGGTGCCCGCACGGCCATCGCCCAGGTCGGGCGGCCGCGAGCCCTTCGCCCGCTCGCCAGCGCCCGTTCGCCCGCACCACTGCCCGCAAAGCGCCCGCTAAGCCCCCCTGGCCCTTTGACAAGTGGGGCCCAATGCCCAAGACTTAAAAAAAACTTATAAATAAAAATAAAAATTAATTAACTTAATTAAATAATTAATTAACTTAATTAATACCGTTTAGCTTAACCTAATCGTTAATTAAACTAGCTAATCTGTTTTAATTAGTCTTAGTCAATGGCAGAGGGACCCACACGTCAGTTTGACTGGTCAACGGTCAGAGTTGACCGCTGATGTCACGCTGATGTCTTGATGATGTCATAAATACTTTTTGAATTAAATTAAATCTGTAATTCCAGAAAATGATTAAAACTTTGAAAATTAATATAAAATAATCCGTAACTCGGATGAAAATAATTTATATATGAAAGTTGCCCAGAACGACGAGACGAATCCGAATACATGGTCCGTTTGTCCGCCACACATCTCTATCATATCGAACGAGCAACATTCCCCCTCCGTTTCATCTGCCCGAAAATGACTAACACTGGGAATACCTTTCCGGATGTTTTCCATCCTCGCTAGTATCACTCAGTACCGCGTTAGGTCATACGTAGCACCGCGTTTTGCCATGTTATGCTTTGTGTTACAATTGTTTGCTTTATATTTATTGTTTCTTCCCCCTCTTCTCTCCGATAGACATCGGGACTGAGACCATTGATGCTTCGGTGTTCGACTACGGCTACGATTCTGAAGATTCCTTTCTTCTGCAAAGCTTCCAGGCAAGCCCCCCCCCCTTGATCACCAGATATCGTCCATTCTCTCTCTCTTATTCTTGCATTAGATTTGCTACTGTTGATGATTCGATAGCTCCAATTCTATTGCATAGCCTGTCATTGTTGCTACCACTGTTGATACCTTACCTGCTATCCTAATGCTTAGTATAGGATGCTAGTATTCCATCAGTGGCCCCACATCCTTGTCTGTCTGCCATGCTATACTATCGGGCCGTGATCCCCTCGGGTGGTGATCACGGGTATATGCTATATGCATACTTTACATGATACATGATGTGACTAAAGTCGGGTCGGCTCATTGAGTACCCGCAAGTGATTCCGATGTGGGGGCTGAAAGGACAGGTGGCTCCATCCAGGCAGTGGTGGGCCTGAGTTCCCGACGGCTCCCGAGTGGATCTTTGTGGCGGAGCGACAGGGGCAGGTTGAGACACCCAGTCGAGAGGTGGCCTGGCCCTGGTCGTTGTCCGTGGTGATTTTCATAATAACACGCTTAACGAGTTTGGATATTTGATCCGAGTCTGGCCATTGGCCCATACGCACTAACCAGCTGCGTGGGAATAGTTATGGGCTCTCGACGTCGTGGTATCAGCCGAAGCCTTCTTGACGTGAGCGACTGAGCGGCGCGCGCCGGGTTGGACCGCGTAACGTAACTTCCTTAGTAATGGAGGTTGCTAGGTCTGCTCACCAGCCGCCCTCGCAATGTGCAAGTGTGCATTGGGCGATGGGCCCAGACCCCTGTGTGCTTAGGACTTAGACCGACGTGCTGTCCTCTCTGTTGTGCTTAGGTAGGGCTGCGACGTGTTGATCTTCCGAGGCCGGGCATGACCCTGGAAAGTGTGTCTGGCCAAATGGGATCAAGCGTGCTGGGTTATGTGGTGCACCCCTGCAGGGAAGTTAATCTATTCGAATAGCCGTGGCCCTCAGTAAAAGGACGACCCGGAGTTGTACTCCGACCTCATGACAACTAGAATCGGATACTTAATAAAACACACCCTTACCAGTGCCAGATACAACTCGGTGGTTGCTCTCTCACAGGGTGATGTGCGGGAGGATCGCCGAGTAGGATTATGCTATACGTTGTTACTTGGTGAACTTACCATCTATTCTATTCTACTGCTGCAAGACGGAGGCTGCCAGAAGCAAGGATACTTGTTACTTCCAGCTACTCTCTTCTTCTGCTGCAAGATGGAGGTGGCCAGAAGCGTAGTCTTCGATTGGATTAGTTATCCCCCTCTTATTCTGCTTTCTGCAGTTCAGTCCACATATATTACCCCTTTACACTGATACCATTGCATATGTAGTATAGATCTTTGCTTGCGAGTACTTTGGATGAGTACTCACGGTTGCTTTTCTCCCCCTTTTCCCCTTTTGTCCCTTCTTCTCGGATGACGCAACCAGATGGTGGAGTCCAGGAGCCAGATGATCCCGAGGATGTTTCTACGTGGAGTTCGGCTTCGAGGAGTAGTTAGGAGGTCCCAGGCAGGAGGCCTTGCCTCTTCGATCGTTGAAGTTTGTGCTAGCCTTCTTAAGGCAAACTTGTTTAACTTATGTCTGTACTCAGATATTATTGCTTCCGCTAACTCTTGTGTTTTCGAGCTTGTGTATTCGAGCCCTCGAGGCCCCTGGCTTGTAATATAAAGCTTGTATTATTTTAATTTGTGTCTAGAGTTGTGTTGTGATATCTTCCAGTGAGTCCTTGATCTTGGTCGTACACATTTGCGTGCATGATTAGTGTACGGACAAATCAGGGGCGTCACAGATTATATAATGAATTTTTACTGACAGAAATACGTAACGTGCAATAAAACAGAGTTCGGAGGGCACATCGGGTGGCCACAAGGTAAGGGGGCGCGCCCTCCACCCTTGTGGTTGCCCCGTGTCTCTTCCGGACTAGTTATAATTTTCCTAATTTTTAAAATATTCCGAAACAGAGAAAATTTGTTGTTTGGAACATTTTGGAGTCAGTTTACTTATCGTACCACATACCTATTCCTTTTCGGAGTCTGAAATGTTCTGGAAAGTGTCCCTTATGTACTCCTCCGGTGTCAAGGTGTCAATTATATTGGTCTCAACATTTAAGGGAGTACGTGAGATATAGTGTTTGGTTCTTTGACCGTTTACCACATTTGGATTTTTGCCTTCGGCGTTGTTGATTTTGATGGCACCGGAACGATAGGCCTCCTCGATAATGTAAGGGCCTTCCTATTTAGAGAGAAGTTTTCCTGCAAAAAATCTTAAACGAGAGTTGTATAGAAAGAGATGATCACCTACGTTAAGCTCCCGTTTCTGTATTCTCTTATCATGCCATCTTTTAAATTTTTTTCTTTAAAAAACTTGGCATTCTCATAGGCTTGGGTTCTCCATTCATGAAGTGAAATAATATCAAATAACCTCTTCTCACCGGCAAGTTTGAAGTCATAATTGTGTTCTTTAATAGCCCAATATGCCTTTGTTCTGATTCAAGAGGTAAGTGACATGCTTTTCCATAAACCATTTTATACGGAGACATACCCATAGGGTTTTTATAAGCAGTTCTATAAGCCCATAATGCATCATCCAGTTTCATAGACCAGTTCTTCCTAGATCTATAAACAGTCTTTTGCAAAATCAATTTAATCTCTCTATTGCTCAATTCTACTTGACCACTAGACTGAGGGTGATATGGAGATGCAATTCTATGGTTAACACCATATTTATCAAGCATCTTAAAGAAAGCACCATGAATAAAATGTGAACCACCATCCGTAATTAAATATCTAGGGACTCCAAACCTCAAAAAATAGCTTCTTTAAGCATCTTAATAGAGGTGTTATGATCAGCACTACTAGTTGGAATAGCTTCTACCCACTTAGTAACGTAATCAACAACAACTAAAATATGTGTATACTGATACGTCCAAAACGTATCTATAATTTCTGCTTGCTCCATGCCTCTTTGGGTGATATTGCTATGATATTTATGCACTTCCATACACTTTTGATCATATTTGGACTAACCTATTAACTCAGTGCACCCCAGTGCCAGTTTCTGTTTTCTGCTGTTTTTGTATTTTAGGTTTTCCCGTTACGAGAACTGCCAGAAAAATCCCGGAAAAATTATATAAAAAATCAGCGTTCCAGAAGCTTCCCGACACCCGAAGTACAGCCGGAGGGGGGCCACCAGGGCTCCAGGCGCCCTGGTGGCGCGGCCCCCCTCCTGGGCGCGCCGGGGGGGGGGGGGGGGCGCCGGGGCC
>LR738715.1:79738467-79806511 GCA_902687465.1 Secale cereale | reverse complement strand
GGGGGGGGGGGGGGGCGCCTGGGCCCCCCAGGCCTCCGCTGATGCCCCCCGTTTGGCATATATTTATATCGTGTCCCGAAACCCTCGAGACGGGAACCCTTTTTCGCGATCTCATCTCTGTTCCGCCGCCGCCGCGCTTCCCAGATCGGGAGCACCAGGAGAACTCTTCCCGGCACCCTGCCGGAGGGGAGGATCACCACCGGGAGCTTCTCCACCACCATGGACGCCTCTCGGATGAGTTGTGATTAGTCTCCCTTGGACCATGGGTCCATGACCAGTAGCTATGTGATGTTCTCCTCCCGTTCTTGTGCTTCACTAATTAGTCCTCGTGAGCTGCCCTACATGATCGAGGCACCTATGTAATCCTTATGTTGTTGCTATGATGAGTTTGCTGGGATCCGATGGATTGTGAGATTATGTTCAGATTGTGTTTGAGTAATATATTTGATTCACCTCTTTTATATTTATGTTCGTAAGTAATTCTTGCATGTTCTCCGTTGTTATTTATTGCTTTGGCCAAGTAGTAGGTAGTGACTCCAAGAGGGAACGTTATGCTTGATTGTGGGTTCATGCCCCTCGATGACTAGCTTGAGTGACAGAAACATGAGTCTAGGGGATGTGTTGTTGCCACAAGGGGGAAAACAACGGTGCTTGTGCCCGCGGGTGCAAGGATTGTTTACTTTACGCAAAGTTCTTTTAATGCAGTTGTATGTTGCTTTGAGTTTACACTATGGGTGGGACTCGCAACTTAATACCAGCGAGATGTTCTGGATAGATATCTCAAGGTGGATGATTAGTAGTAGATGCAGATGGATTTCGGTCTACTTGCCTTGGCGTACCGCCCATGCTTTGAACCTCTACCTTTCTTGCAATGTAGTTAGGATTGGTTTGCGCACATGGTCCTGTCAATTGCCCAGCTGTAATTCATTTACCTCACATAGTTGTTTTATCGTCTTTTGGGAGAGAGACATCACTAGTGAACATCATGGGACCCCGGTCCATATTACCATCACTGATCACATCCGCTATTTACTTACTATTGCAGCAATACCTATCACTATTATCACTTGCGTTTGATCCTTTGTAAACGACAAGGCCGGAGGGATTGACAACCTCTCTGTACTCGTTGGGAGCAAAGTTATTTGTATCTGTGTGCAGGTCCATGTTGATTGCTAATATCTGGCGCCGTTAGTAGTTGAAACCTTCTTGTTGAAACTGGGAGTCTCAGGGAAATCGATCCTTGGTATCTTTGCCAAGGGAAAACTTCCGCTACACTGCATCTCAAACCTTCCACTTGGGGTAACCAATGAGGGGCGAGAAGCCATCAAGCAAAGTTTTCTGGCGCCATTGCCGGGGACTCCACTCTTCAGGATAGTGGAGTTGCACGCTATCTTTTACCTTTGCTTTTTTACTCTTGTTAGTTTACCTTTCAGTTTTTTTTTGCTTTAGTATCTTTTATCGAAAATCACAAAAATAGTTATCTCATTCTCTAGTTGTCATTATGTCAGGTCCTTTTGTCTTTGACGAGGCAGAAGTTCTCACCTTTAAACAAAGAGGTGGGGAAAGTTTGAAAGATGCTTGGTATAGAATTAATGATTCTCAAAAAAGAGCCACCAAGAAGCAACCTACTACTATCCTTCTTAGAATTTTTTATGTCGGAATTACTTCTTGGAATAGGTTTATTCTAGATACTGCCATCAATGGGAATTTCGTAGAGGCCCCAGTTTGGGAGTCTCTTAGTATTATTGAAAATCTTGTTGGGAATCCCCCTATTGTTAGCATTCAAGAGGACATCACCCTAGCTCACATTATGAAAAAACTTGAAAAGATAGAGCTAGAGATGCCAAACATTAATAAGATAAATGAGTTGGATCGTAAGATCCAAGGGAATTTGAATAGTCTTGATAGCTCCATGCATAAAATTTTCAAAACTTTGGAGACCATCAAATCCCATGACTTGGACTCTTCTAGGATAGACAAGATTGAGGAAATCTTTGATACTCTAGGAACTACTTTCTCCTCAATCAAAACCAAAAAGGTAGAAACTCCGGCAAAGAGGGAGCCTAAGTTCGTTCACGTTCCAAAGGCTCCCCGTTCTAAAAGTAATCCATCTATTGCCAAAGGGGTTGAAACTGTAAAGACTTTGGAAGAAACACCTCTCTTTGATGAATTTATAAATGAATCTTCCCTTGACTTTTATCCTTTTGGTCTTCTCCCTAGAAGTATCTCTATGAGGCCTTTATTTGAAAGTCCTCTTAAGACTAGTTGTATTATTGAAGAGCTTTTTGATGATCTTGATGATGGTTCAATTGATACAACTTGACCTCTATGCATTATGCCTAGCTTAATGGCATAAAAGAAAGCGCTTTTGGGAGGCAGCCCACATGAATAAATTTTATTTTGCTTTTGTTGTGTCTTGATGTTGTTACTACAGTAGCATCATCATTGTATCTTTGCTTTTCAACTTTGTGCCAAGTGTAGCCTCTGATTGCAAGAAAGTTCAAAAGTTGTGACGTGCTGTCCAGGAAACAGATTCTGTCCTTGGATAGAAAAATTCGTATAAAATCACCAGATCATCTTTTTGGTCTGAATTGTTTCGACAGCGTGCTCTATATAATTGTCTTTCGTGCGTCTGTTCTGAGTTTTTTGATTAGAGTTGCAGAAGTGCCCCAAAAAAATCATTTACTACCTGCTGTTCTGTTTTTCACAGATTCTGTCCTGTTTTATCGTCTTTTGGGAGAGAGACATCACTAGTGAACATCATGGGACCCCGGTCCATATTACCATCACTGATCACATCCGCTATTTACTTTCCGCTTTTTACTTACTATTGCAGCAATACCTATCACTATTATCACTTGCGTTTGATCCTTTGTAAACGACAAGGCCGGAGGGATTGACAACCTCTCTGTACTCGTTGGGAGCAAAGTTATTTGTATCTGTGTGCAGGTCCATGTTGATTGCTAATATCTGGCGCCGTTAGCAGTTGACACCTTCTTGTTGAAACTGGGAGTCTCAGGGAAATCGATCCTTGGTATCTTTGCCAAGGGAAAACTTCCGCCACACTGCATCTCAAACCTTCCACTTGGGGTAACCAACGAGGGGCCAGAAGCCATCATATACCCATTAGAGGAAGGAAAAGGTTCCATATAATCAAAGCCCCAAACATTAAATGGTTCAATAACAAGGGAATAATTCATAGGCCTTTCCTGACGTCTACTGATATTACCAATTCTCTGACGTTCATCACAAGACAAGACATACTTACGGGCATCTTTGAAAAGAGTAGGCCAATAGAAACCAGATTGCAATACCTTGTGTGCAATTCTAGAAACCAGCATGGTGTCCTCCATAGGTGTAATGCCCAGGATGGGACTATATCTCCTACGTGTCGAGGCACGACTTAGAGACATAACCCCATGCTGGAATGATCGCAAGTTTGGTATCTTTGCACAACTCATGTAAAAGATGGGGATGGAAAACATAAAAATAGTTGGCTTACACTCGCCACGTCACACAAATACAATACATATCCAAATCATCATTCAATAAAACATCACAGCCCTCTAAGGGTAAAATCCAAATGACAAGATACCAAACATAATTTAAATCCACAGGTCGGATCGGATCCTAGTAGAAGTCTCCACTACTGATCATCAGGATAACGAACATAGTAACGACTACGCTCCTCGTCATACTCCCAGTCTAGCTCGGTGCCATCACCTGGATAGCTCACCATCGGACCTGCATCTGGTGTGGTGAAGTAACTGTGAGCCACAGAGGACTCAGCAATCCCGTTCCCGGGTAACAAGATATTTAAGCCTTGGGAGAGGATAAGGCTGAAGAAAAGAGTAAGTGTCTGCAGCAGCAACTAGCACTAGCTTACGTGAAAGAGTGCGAGAAGAGAAGTGCCTCGGTCGAGAGGTGATCACGAAGTGATCCTAGCTAAAGCTCAACAAACATAACCCCACCGTGTTCAACTCCCGAATCCCTATTCGGAAATTGACAGTCACGGTACACACGCTGGTAGTGTATTGGAACATTGTGTCAAGTTATCTACAACCGGATATTAACAAGCTCCCATCTGCCACATAACCGCGAGCACGGCTTTCGAAAGTTCATAACCCTGCAGGGGTGTTCGAACTTGGCCCATGTGATGGGCCTCGAACCCCTCGTTGGTTACCCCAAGTGGAAGGTGTAAGATGCAGTAAGTAGAAGTGTTTTCCCTTAGCAAAGATACCAAGGATCGAATCCCCAGAGACTCCTAGGTTCAACAAGTAGGTGTCAATTGCTACGGCGCCAGATTAGTAGCAATCAACATGGACCTGCACACAGATACAAATAACTTTGCTCCCAACGAGTACAGAGAGGTTGTCAATCTCTCCGGCCTTGTAGTTCACAAAGGATTAAAAGCAATGATAGTAGTGATAGATAGTGTTTTGCAATAGTAAGTAAATAGCGAAAAGTAAATAGTGGATGTGATCAATGATGGTAATATGGACCGAAGTCTCATGATGTTCACTAGTGATGTCTCTCTCCCAAAAGACGATAAAACAGCTATGTGAGGTAAACAAATTACAGCTGGGCAATTGACAGGACCACGAACGCAAACCAATGCTGACTACATTGCAAAAAAGGTTGAGGTTCAAAGCATGGGCGGTACGCCAAAGTAAGTAGACCGAAATCCATCAATATCTACTACTAATCATCCACCTTGAGATATCTATCCAGAACATCTCGCTGGTATTAAGTTGCGAGTCCCACCCATAGTGTAAACTCAATGCAACAGACAACTGCATTAAAAGAACTTTGCGTAAAGTAAATAATCCTTGCACCCGCGGGCACAAGCACCGTTGTTTTCCCCCTTGTGGCAACAGCACATCCCCTAGACTCATGTTTCTGTCACTCAAGCTAGTCATCGAGGGGCATGAACCCACAATCGAGCATAACGTTCCCTCTTGGAGTCACTACCTATTACTCGGCCAAAGCAATAAATAACAACGGAGAACATGCAAGAATTACTTATGAAAAATAATATAAAAGAGGTGAATCAAATATATTACTCAAGATCAATCTGAACATAATCTCATAATCCATCGGATCCCAGCAAACTCAACATAGCAAGAGCATAAGGATTACATAGGTGCCTCGATCATGTAGGGCAGCTCACGAGGACTAATTAGTGAAGCACAAGAACGGGAGGAGAACATCACATAGCTACTGGTCATGGACTCATGGTCCAAGGGAGACTACTCATGAGTCATCCGGGAGGCGTCCATGGTGGTGGAGAAGCTCCCGGTGGTGATCCTCCCCTCCGGCAGGGTGCCGGGAAGAGTTCTCCTGGTGCTCCCGATCTTGGAAGCGGCGGCGGCGGCGGAACAGAGATGGGATCGCGAAAAGAGTTCCTGTTCTGAGGGTTACAGAGGACCCTCTAAATATATGCCAAAGTAGGGCATCGGGGGAGCTTCGGGGGGCCCAGGCGCCCCCCCCCCCGGCGCGGCCCAGGGGGGGCGCCGCCAGGGCGCCTGGAGCCCTGGTGGCCCCCCCCAGGCTGCCCTTCGGACGCAGTGTTGTTTCCGGATCGCTGATTTTTTATATAATTTTTCTGGATTTTTCTGGGCAGTTCTCGAAACGTGAAAACCTGAAATACAAAAACAGCCGAAAATAGAAACTGGCACTGGGGTGCACTGGATTAGTAAGTTAGTCCTAATATGATCAAAAGTGTATGGAAGTGTATGAATATCATAGCAATATCACCCAAAAGTGGCATGGAGCAAGCAGAAATTATAGATACGTTTTGGACGTATCAACATCCCCAAGCTTAATTCCTGCTCGTCCTCGAGTAGGTAAATGATAACAAGAATAATTTCTGTGGTGACATGCTATTAACCATATAGGACTTTTTCATAGTCACATGACAAAAGCTTACTGAGACAATTATTCTAAAGTAATTAAGTTGCCTCAAGAGAAAATCACAAATGAGTAAAAGTTTTACAATATGAAACTGAAACATCAAAAAGATTTGCAACGAACATGATGTGAAAATATGATAAAGTGATATCTAGCTTGCCCCCTTTAGTGATGCAAAACATAAATGCAGGGGCACCTTCAAGGTTTAAGTGACGACTAGATACAATCATTTCAGAATAAACGATATCACAATCATGCAAAAGACAATGCTACTTTGGGACAATGCACATTACACTCAGAATGACAATCATGCTCTCAGTAGTTGGTGCTTCAACATAAAAGTAAAAGAATGGTTAAGTGCTAGAGCTTTTTATTTTGAAAACACGGAAACAATTGTGTCAACGGTAGTAGTACTTCATATGTGTCATGCATAAGACATCCTATAAGTTGCAAGCCTCATGCATCGTATACCAATAGTGCTCGCTCCTTGTCCTAATTAGCTCGGATCTCCATGGGTTATCATTGCATTTCATATGTTTTAACCAAGTGTCACAAAGGGGTACCTCTATGCCACCTGTACAAAGGTCCAAGGAGATAAATCGCATTTGATTTCTCGTTTTTGATAGATCTCAACTTGAGGACATCCATACCGGGACAACATAGAAAATAGATGATGGACTCCTCTTTAATGCATAAGCATATTCTCATGAGAGATTGAGGATTAAGGTCCAAGCTAAAACTTCCACCATGATGCATGGCTTTGGTTGGCGGCCCAATGTTCTTCTCTAACAATATGCATATTCATTCAACCCACGGTAAATCACCCTTACTTCAGACAAGACGAACATGCATAGCAACTCACATGATATTCAACAAAAGTGTGACAGTTGATGGCGTCCCCAGAAACATGGTTACCGCTCAGCAAGCAACTTATAAGAAATAAGATACATAGGCAACATATTCTTTACCACAATAGTTTTTAAGCTACTTTCCCATGAGCTATATATTGCATAGTTAGTTTGCTTAGTACAGGTGGAGGTTAGCAAAAGACTGGGAGCAACCAACTAAGAGAGCAATGACGGTCATAATCATGCAGAGCGACAAAGCAATATTGAATCAGGCATGGAAGTTATATCGCTACTCGGAAATAAAAGATCATCAAGGCTTGACAGACTTTCTTTACAGTCTTAAATATGCGTGAGCATACGCCAAGTCAATCAAAAATAAATTCTCGAAGGAAGATATTACTAAACCATACCACATAATAGGCAAACAAACCATGTTGGTACTCCAATAACACATTGGGAACCCCCCAGCTATTTGAGATTAACCATAAGAAAACCTGAACTACTAAGCACCATCATGCAAGTAGCATATTTATCATAGACACATTAACCAATGCAACGGAAGCAAACTCTCTTAATAAGGTGAGCATGATAATTAAAGAGAGTTCAAGCAACCAACTAAACAAAAGCTCTTTGAAAAGATAAACATGAATACTAAGAGCAGAGCACGATAGTAGCTATTAAAAGACAAAGAACACACACAGCATAGATAGACATGAAAATTCTATGTTATGTTCTAGGTAGAAGTGGAGCGTGTTTCTCTCCCACATAAAGGAATGCTGAGTTCCGACTCGTTATGAAAAACTAAAAAGAAAACTAAAAGCAAGACGCTCCAAGCATAGCACATAACACATGAAGTGATAAAAATATAGCGGAATGAAAGACGAACTGATAATGTTGATGGAGAAGGGGATGCACGGGGGCATCCCCAAGCTTAGACGCTTGAGTCTCCTTGAATATTTCTTGGGGGTGCACGGGGGCATCCCCAAGCTTGAGCGCTTGACACTCCTGAATCTTTTTATCATCTTCCCTCGCACACTTGAAAACTCCCTTCATACACAACTCATCATAATATGATTAGCGAGGTTAGTACCCTTAATAAAATAATTATACCTTGCTGGAAATAAGGATATTCTTGAAGTTCTACTGTTTCTCAAGATTTCCAAAAGGTTTTTGCAAAGAAAAAGCAAGCTCTTGATTTGCAAAGTGAAGGTAAGGCAAAACAGGACAGAATCTGTGAAAAACAGAACAGCAGGCAGTAATTGATCTGTTCGGGATACTTATGCAACTCAAATCAAAAAACTAAGAACAGACGCACGAAAGAAAATTATATAGAGAACGCTGTCGAAAAAATTCAGACCAAAAAGATGATCTGGTGATTTTATACGAATTTTTCTATCCAAGGACAGAATCTGTTTCCTGGACAGCACCTCACAACTTTTGAACTTTCTAGCAATCAGAGGCTATACTTGGCACAAATATGAAAAGCAAAGATACAATGATGATGCTACAGCAGTAAACAACATCAAGACACAACAAAAGCAAAAAAATTATTCATGTGGGCAGCCTCCCAAAAGCGCATTCTTTTATGCCTTTAAGCTAGGCATAATGCATAGAGATCAAGTTTTATCAAGAGTAAAATAATAACTAGCCCGTACAACGGACTCAAAAGGTAACTTGATCTTCTTTCGAGGGAAGTGTTCCATCCCTTTCTTAAGAGGAAACTGAAATTTTATATTACCCTCTTTCATGTCAATGACAGCACCAACGGTGCGCAAAAATGGACGTCCCAAAATAATTGGACATGAAGGATCACATTCAATATCCATAATAGTGAAATCAACGGGAACATAATTATCATTGACAACAATAAGAACATCGTCGATCCTCCCCAAAGGTTTCTTTACGGAAGAATCAACGAGACTGTCGGGGGAAACTGTCCACCACGAGCATCTATGGGACCGGAGCCCCTTGTCGTTGCGGTGAGGGAGCGGAGGGAGCACAAAGAGCGGATCGAGGAGCGCACGCGGGCAGTTTACCCAGGTTCGGGCCGCGCGGACGCGTAAAACCCTACTCCTGCTTGGTTTGTATTGAGTCTGTGAGCTCGGGAGCTTGAGGAACTAGCTACACCGAGCAAGAAAGCTATCAAGGTTTGGAACCCTTTCTACGTTGTGCATGGGCCTCCTTTTATAGCTCAAGGGGTCACCGACAGGTGCCAACGTAGAAGAAGGGCAAAAACGTAACTTTGGTGGTAGTTGTAACAGTGCGGGAACAGTGCATGAACAGTGCGTGAACATCGGTCTTCACCTAACTTGACAGTGGGGGACAAGGGCATTAAATGCCCGTCACCGTCGACCCCAAAAGCTCCCGTCCATGCGTCTCCGTTCGCCACGGCGACAGCCTCGTCACCGTGGAGTGCCACCATGCCCCCCCAGGCTGCACAGCCATCCGCCACGCGTCCCTAGAAGGGCCCCAGGGCGACGCGTGGACCGATGAGCTGGAGCGCGGGCACACAGCGCAGGTTCCCCCGGCAAGCACCTTGCCGGGGTCTTGATCTTGCCGGGCCGGGAAGCTTGTCGCTCCCCGGGCCCTTGCCGGGGCGCATGCTGCGCCAAGGCATGTCTTCTGGTCTTCCTGGCAAGCTCCTCTTGCCAGGGTCTTGTGCTAAATGTGATAGTCTTGAGCCTGGGACGGCCTTCCCGGCAAGCTCCACTTGCCGGGGCCTTGAACTTCTGTCTTGTATACTTTGTTTTTGAATGGTTTTACAGGGACCAGAAAGGTCTCCGGCGAGCACGTGGTGAGCCCTGCCGCGGGAAGCTGCTACTGCCCGTGCATAAGTTGGGGTACTAAGGTACCCCTATCTTAGTACACCGACAGGAGCTCCCGGGCCTGGGCCACACACGGTGCCGAGCGCTGTTGGGCCAGGCCCAAAACAGTGCACGGGCACACGCGGCCCACGGCACGCCTAATCCCCTTCCGCATCCGCCGCGCCTCTCCCTAACGGCACGCGTCGATCACGGCGTCGTGGGAAAGATCGTGGCCACGTTCTTTAATGGAAAAAGCGAAACGTCCCCCACTCCCCCCTTAAAAGCAGAGGGAACAGGGGCAGTTTCCTTCCCCCGCATTCACTTCGTCTTCAACCTCCAGAAACCCCCCTCTGCGCTCCGCCTCCACACCTCCTCTGCCCTCTTCCGCAACCGCAGCGCCGTCAAACTCCTCGCCCCTTCCCCCGCCGCCTCCGCCATGGCTCCGAAGGCCGAGAAGGCGAAAGCGGAGAAGACCAAGAGGGAGAAATCTGAGCAGGCGGCAAAGCTCGCTCTCCTGCGGAAGAGGAACGTTGTCTCCGCGCCAAGGCTCAGCACGAGGGAGCTCTGGAACAAGTATTACCTTTTCTGGGCCAAGGAGACCAAGGCTCATCCCCGGACCAGAGTCTACCCCGCCGGCGCCAAGGATCTGCTTCCCGGCGGGTATTTCTTCTTCGCTGTCTTGTTCTTGTTTTGATTTCAGGACCCTGGCCCAGCGGACGGCGAAGAGGGCCAAGATCCCCGTGGTCGAGGTCGAGGACGACTCGCCCGTCGCGGTGACAGGGGATGCGCCGGCGACGGACTTGCCGGACCCAACCGCTGCTCCGAGGAGCAGCCCCCAGCGCAGCCCCCAGCGTAAGTCTGGGTTTTAGATTTCTTTGCTCGTCAGGCGCGCTTGAGGTTTTAACTTGTGCTGATATCTTGCTGCTTCATTTGTCTTGTGCAGAGACGGAGCCGCAGCAGCAGGAGCGCCCGGAGACTACTCCCGAGGAACTGCAGGTCCCGCCATCCCCGCCAAGGGCGAACTCCCCGGCGAGGGAGAGCGCTCCGCCAAGGACGGGTACTCCGCCGAGGGCGAGTACCCCGCCAAGGGCGAGCAGCCCGGCGAGGGTGGCCACCCCGCCAAGGGAGGGCTCCCCGGCGAGGGAGCCTGTCGTCGACGAAGTCCGCGAGGGTAAGTCTTGTAACTTCGTCTTCTTGGATTTGTCTTTTTTGGATATTTGCTTGAACTTTTTCTTTTCTTTTCTTCTTCTTCTAGATCCTCCTGCGCCGGACCGGATGGAGACCGAGGTCATCGGCGAGGAGGGCGCGCAAGGCGACGGCGGCAACGCCCCTGTCGTTGAAGACGTGGCAGGAGCCGACGAGCCTGTCGCAGAGGAGGCTGCGCCGACCGCAGACGCCGCGGCCGGGGAGGGGAACGGCGGCCACACTGCCGGCCCGGAGGCGGCAGGAGCGTCAAGCGCTGCGCCGGCCGCCGACCCCTCCGCCGGGAAGGAGCAGTCGGGCATTTATCTTGAGGCCCCCAACGGCGTCTTCATTCAAGTGCCGTGGGGGTCTTCGTCGCGAGCCCCCGTGGAGGGAGAGACCTTTGATGGAGAGGTCCTCGCCTCCGCGGGGTTGAAGATCGTCGAAGCGCCTGGCGGGAGCAATGAGCCCGAAGAGGAGAAACTTCTCCGCCAGCTCCTGGCCCTTTACCGGGCCAGGCAGGCGAAGCTGGAGTCGCGAGAAGCCCTCACCGCCAAGGCCGGGGCGGACTTGGAGAAACGCGCTGCAGAGCTCCGCGCCGCCAACCAGGCAGCTCTCCGCGACTTGGCGGAGGAGCGCGAGAGGCTAGCCGGAGAGCAGCAGGAGTTTCTTCTGGAGAAGGCAGAGGCCGAGGAGCAACAGCGACTAGCTGGTCTGGAGCTGTCCCGGCGAGAAGGCGCGCTCAACCAGCGGAAGGTTGAGCTCGACACCCATGACGACGAGCTCGCTGCCCGGGAGCAGGCTCTTGGCGGGGCCCTGAAGGAGGCGAAGGAAGCTGCCGTCGCCGCGGAAACCGCCAAGAAGGACCTTGAAGCCAAGGTGACGCTGCTGGAGGAGTACCTGAAGGCGAGCACGGAAAGGGTCACCGCGCTCAACATAGAGCGCGAGAAAGACGCCCATACCAACTCGGACCTCCAGGTACGCCTCTCCAAGCAGGGCGACGAGCTCAAAGCCGCCAAGGACTCGATTGCTGATCTGGAGTTGAAGGTTTCCACTTTGAGGGATTCACTTGACGCCGCTCGGGATCGCGAGACCAAGCTGAAGGAGGAGGTCCGCAAGGAGCAAGAGCTAGTGGAGAGCGCCGCCACCTCCACGAACATCTTCAAGCAGGCGGTGGAGCAATGGACAGAGGAGCTGGTCACTTCCGCCGCCGACATCGACAAGGAGCTAATGGCGCTGAGGGTTGAACACTTGGTGTACTCTCCGGATCCAAACCTCCCCCACAGCACCAAGCTCAGTCTCTTCTTCAGGGGGATCGCGCCGGCGCTCGCACGTCTACAGGAGAAGCTCCCCGCGCAGCTGGCCGAGGAGTCGCGCCAGCTCTGCGCGGGTACCTTGGAGCGCGTCTTGACCAAGATTGTCTACCGCAACCCCGGTATAAATCTTGTCAACGTTCTCCGCAGCTTGCCGGCCGACGCAGATCAGGAGGCGCTGAAGGCGCAGGTCGCCCACATCATCGCCAAGGTGAGCAAGATCTCCAGGCGTTAAGGCGATCGCGTAAACTAGGCCTCTTTCTTGTTATTTCCTTTGTTGCTGCAAAGTGTGTCACGAACATGAACTTATTAGTCATTGCGACAAGCTATCTCTGTAACATATTATCTTATTTCCGAGCAATGGATGCAGTGTTATCTCCCTTGTTTCGGTCCTTTACTTTGTATGCTTTTTACCCTACGCTTTTAGGGAACCTGCCGACAAGGGACCCTTGCCGCGAGAGCTGAGTACTGGACTATGAGCAGCCTGCTGGCAAAGGCCTTATCGGCAAGCAACCTTGCCGGAGCTAGTCGCAACGCACTTAGCTTGCTGAGCGAACTCGAAAACGAAGTAAGGGCGCGACACTTGTCGCAGCTCACTTAAGCCGTTGAGCGTACTCGAAAACAAGATAAGGGTGCGGCTAGCCACGGGTAGGTTCCTCCGCGCACAGGTTTTCCATACAAAGTGTGGTCGTTCAAGGAAGATAACTAAAATTTTAAAAATTTGAACTGCTCAAATTCTGGTAACTTAGCTTTCATAGTCTGTTCGTTCTCCGGTAAGCTTCCCTTTCCTTGAACAGCACTTGGTTCGTCCTCCACCTCCTTCCCCCCCGGCAAACTTGTGCGCGAGGAATGTTTCTTCTGCTTAAGAGGGAAAGAAAAAGGAGAAGAGGGAACAAGTACGGGGTTCCTCGGCATGGTAATGCTTACCGGATATGTGTGTTGCACAAGATGCCAAACAACGCATGCAAATAACAAAGAAAAGCATGAAAATGGCAAATAGTGCGAAAACACAAAGCTTTACTGATGCACGGGATCTGCACCCGGCTTTGTACAAAGGTTTACATGCGACTGCGGCAAGACTCGTACAAAAGGTGGTTGCCGGAGCGGATCACGGCAACCGCGCCTTATGGGTGAAACTTGCGAAGATGCTCTATGTTACAGGAATTGCTCACCGGTAAGCCTTCTTCGGTCTCAAGGCGGACAGCGCCGGGCCTTGTGACTTGTCTCACCCGATAAGGGCCTTCCCACTTCGGCGTCAACTTGTTGGAATTCTTGGCGGACTGAACACGCCGAAGAACAAGGTCGCCTTCCTCGAGACTCCTGGCCTTAACCTTGCGGCTATGGTAGCGATGCAAGGCTTGCTGGTATCGAGCAGCTCGTACAGCAGCCTGGAGACGTTCCTCCTCGAGGAGCAATGCATCATCTTGTCGCAGTTGCTCTTGCTCGAGCTCATCATAAGCGAGCACTCGAGGAGATCCGTATACGAGTTCCGTGGGGAGAACTGCCTCTGCTCCATAGACAAGAGCAAAGGGTGTCTGCCCGGTGGCTCGACTTGGTGTCGTTCTGATTGACCAAAGAGCCGCCGGCAACTCCTCTATCCAGTTTCTTCCGCACTTGCGCAGCCTGTCGAAGGTTCTCGTCTTGAGTCCGCGCAGCACTTCAGCATTGGCCCTCTCCGCTTGACCATTGCTCCTTGGGTGAGCAACAGAAGCGAAACAGACCTTGGCGCCAAGGTCTTGGACGTATTGCATGAAGGTGCGACTAGTGAACTGTGTGCCGTTGTCGGTGATGATCCTGTTAGGGATTCCAAAAGGGCCAACAATTGACCTGAAGAACCTGACCGCTGACTGTGCTGTCACCTTTCTCACTGGTTCCACTTATGGCCACTTTGTGAACTTGTCGATTGCTATGTACAAGTACTCAAAGCCCCCGACAGCTCGGGGGAAGGGGCCGAGGATATCGAGCCCCAGACCGAGAAGGGCCAAGACAAAGGGATCGTCTGGAGAGCTTGAGCTGGCTGATGAATTTGCTTGGCATGGAACTGGCACGCTTCACACTTGGTTACTTGTGCAGTTGCATCTTGGAGGGCTTCTTGCCAAAAGAACCCTTGCCGGAATGCTTTTCCGGCAAGTGCCCTTGCGCCAATGTGGTGGCCACATATGCCTCCATGTATTTCTGCCAACAGCTTCTGTCCATCTTCTCTGGAAATGCACTTCAACCTGACACCGTTGAGCCTTCTTCTGTACAGTTCATTGTCCACGAACTGGTACATACTTGACTGCCTAGTTATTTTTTCTATCTCTGCTGGGTCGTCGGGAAGTTCTCCAGTTTGCAGAAAACGGACGATCTGCTGCGCCCATGCCGGAGCCCGAGGCTCAACGGCAAGGACTAAAGGCATGAGGGCCGCTGCGGGGACCCCAGCTTCTACGGCAAGAACCTCTGGTTCTGCCGGAGCTGATGGTCCCCCGGCAAGCCTGCCAGGGCAAGGCTTGTCGGGAACGTTTGCTTCAACTGTACAGACCCTTGGGTCTGCCGGAGCAAACTGTTCCTCAGCGTTCTGATTATTGATCTTGGGGACCTTGGCGGCGGCCTCGGGGAGATCCGCCGGCAAGTAGTCGCCGGAGACCAACTTTCTCTTCTTGGGTTGCCCAATTGATGGTGTAACGGATGGCTGAGTCAGCTTGAGCAGGAAGGTCCCTGGTTCCACAGGTAACTTCATTTCAGCACACTTTGAAAGGCCATCTGCTATATCATTCTGAGCTCTCGGGACGTGCTCCATTTGCAGACCTTCAAAGTGCTCTTCAAGCTTCCTCACTTCATCTACATAGGCTTCCATCAAAGGGCTCTGGTAACTCTTGTTCACTTGTCGGACCACCAACTGAGAATCTCCCCGCACAATCAGTTTCTTGATCCCAAGCTCAGCTGCAATTCTGAGGCCGGCAAGCAGACCTTCATACTCTGCAGTGTTGTTTGTCGCTTGTTCTCTGGGAAAGTGCATTTGGATAACATACTTGAGGTGCTCTCCGGTGGGCGCTATGAGTACCACGCCGGCACCGGCGCCTTGCAGCGAGAAGGCACCATCAAAGTACATTATCCATTCGCTTGTTGCTTCTTGTGCGGGTACGCTTGTCTCTGGAACATCTTCATCCGGCGTTGGGGTCCATTCTGCTATGAATTCTGCCAAAGCTCTGCTCTGTATAGTTGAAGTACTTTCAAACTTGAGTCCAAAGCTCGACAGTTCCAGTGCCCACTCGACGATCCTACCTGTTGCTTCTGGATTTTGCAATATCCTCTTCAACGGAAAGCGAGTGACCACTGTTATCTCATGTGCTTGGAAGTAATGGCGCAGCTTTCTCGAGGCCATGAGGAGACCCAAAAGCAACTTCTGCACCCCGGAGTATCTTGATCTAGCCCCCTGCAAGAGGGAACTCACAAAGTACACCGGGCGCTGCACCATCTTCCTTCAGACTTCTCCTTGCTCCTGCGCAGAGTTGTCCTTGTCGGGGCCAGAGCTTGCCGGTGGAGCCCCCTACTTGTCGCTGGACTCGCTCGCCGGAGGTGTGGGCTCTTCCTCTGCCTCCCTTTCCGCTACCAACGCAGCACTAACCACTTGGTTGGTTGCCGCTAAGTAGAGCAGCAACTTCTCTTGTGGTTTAGGTGCGACAAGTATTGGAGTGGAGGATAGGTATCCTTTCAAATCCTGCAGCGCTGCCTCCGCTTCCGGAGTCCATTTCATAGGACCTGCCTTCTTCAAGATTTTGAAGAAAGGCAGGGCGCGTTCCGCAGATTTTGAAATGAACCTACTAAGGGCGGCCACACAACCTGCAAGTCTCCTTACGTCCTTGACGCGCTTCGGGGCTTCGATCTGCTCGATGGCTTTTATCTTGTCGGGATTAGCTTCAATCCCCCTTTGTGACACAAAGAACCCGAGAAGCTTGCCGGAGGGGACTCCAAAGACGCACTTCTCGGGGTTCAACTTGAGCTGGATCTTGCGCAGGTTTGCAAATGTCTCTTCTAAGTCTTGGATCAGGGTATCTTTGCTCTTGCTCTTGACCACTATGTCATCCATGTAAGCTTCTACATTTCTGTGGATCTGTGGCTCAAAAGCAGTGTGCACCACCCTTGCAAATGTTGAGCCTGCATTCTTCAATCCGAAAGGCATGCGAATGAAGCAATATGTGCCACATGGAGTAATGAATGCAGTCTTCTCTTCATCTTCCTTGGCCATGAAAATCTGGTGGTAACCTGAATATGCATCAAGGAAGGAGAGCAACTCACATCCAGCAGTGGAGTCAACAATCTGGTCAATGCGCGGCAAGGGAAATGGATCCTTGGGACATGCTTTATTCACATCAGTGAAGTCTATACACAACCTCCACTTCCCGTTAGCCTTACGCACGACAACTGGGTTTGCTAACCACGTCGGATGGATCACGCCTCTAACCAGGCCCGCTGCTTCTAGCTTCTTGATTTCCTCGGCAATGAATTCTTGGCGCTCCACGGCTTGCTTCCTGACCTTCTGCTTGACGGGCCGCGCATGAGGACAAACAGCAAGCTTGTGCTCAATTACCTTCCTGGGAACGCCGGGGATGTCAGATGGTTGCCATGCAAACACATCGACATTCGCCCGCAGGAAGGCAACGAGCGCGCTTTCCTATTTGCTATCAAGTGTAGCACTGATGGTGAAGGTACCACCAGTGCCGTCCTCCTTGGCGGACACCTTCTTGGTTGCCGGTGGAGCGGCCATGCCCTTCTTACACTTGCCGGTGGAGCTCGATGGAACGTCCTCGACGGCAGCGCAGCACTCCGAAGAGGTGCATTTGCCGGAGTCGGCCCCAGAGCACTTGTCGGACTTGGTCTTGGTCTTCTTCCCCCCGGGAGCTTCAGCGGCAAGTGTGTTGCTCTCCGCCGCGGCTGCTGCATCCCGGTATATCTTGTCGGCGCAGATAAGCGCGTCCTTCTTGTCGCCAGGGACAGAGATGACGCTTATCGGCCCCGGCATCTTGAGTACGTTGTAGGCATAGTGGGAAGCTGCCATGAACTTGGCGAGGGCAGGACGTCCAAGTATCCCATTGTATGGCAATGGGATATCGGCAACATCAAAGGTTATCCTCTCCGTCCTGAAGTTAAGCTCCCCGCCAAAGGTCACTGGCAGAGTGATCTTCCCCTTCGGCTTGCTCCTCCCCGGGTTTATTCCTTGGAACGAACCGGTTTCTTCGAGCTCGCCGTCTGGGATCTGAAGTTTCTTGATCACAGCCGAGGAGATCAAGTTTAGGCCGGGCCCGCTGTCAACCAACATTTTGGTGACCTTGAGGTTGCGGATGGTTGGTGAAACCAACATCGGCAAGCACCCGACCGCTATGGTGCGGTCAGGGTGATCCTCAAGATCAAAAATGATGGGCGTGCTGGACCATTTCAGCAGCTTGCGCGACTCCACGGGCGGCTCTGCTGCGTTCACTTCCCGCACCCACTGCTTGAGTTGGCGGTGGGAAGTGTGCAGAGAGGCGCCCCCGTCGACACACAGCACCTCTGTGGCCTTCTGGAACTCCTGCTCGCTATTATCACCTTCATCCATGTCGTCGTCGTCATCTTCTTCTTCATCCTTGTCGCGGCCCCGGGGAGGTCGGTCACCTTGCCGCTGCTTGGCCTTGTCGCGGCGTCCTCCCCGGCCATTGAATGGCCGCTTCTTGCTTGGCTCTCCTCCGCCACCTTGAGCCTTCTCCTTGTCGCGCCGCTCGTATTCAGCTTTCTGCTGCTCTACGAGGTACTCGACGCGCTTGCAGTTGGAAAGGTCGTGGCCCTTGGTGTGGTGGATCTTGCAATATTGCTTGTCGGAGCCGTCCTGCTTGTCGGCTGCCGCTACAGGGGCAGGCTCCTTGCCGGAGCCGCCAGCCTGTGTTGTCTTGGCGGGAGCCTCCTTGCCGGACTTTTCGACGACCAGCACCTCCTTGCTCTTCTTCTTTCTATTGTTCCGCCGCCGGCTCTTCTTTGCCGGGGCGGCATCCTCGCTGTCGCTTCCCCCTGCACCAGCATCCTCTCCGGGGAGTCTCCTCCCCTCTTCGGCACGCGCGCACTTGTCAGCCAGAGCGTAGAGCTCGCTGACGTCCCGGATCTTTGTCATGGCCATCTCCTCCCGCATGCGACGGTTACGCACGTTCTTGTGGAACGCGCGGATAACCGCGGCGGGGTGGACGTCGGGAATGTTGTGCTGCACGCGGCTGAAGCGTTGGATGTACTTGCGCAGAGGTTCTCCTTCCTTCTGGGCCAGAATGTGGAGATCACTCTGCTGGCCGTGGGGTTTGTGGCCGCCTGTGAAGGCGCCAACAAACTGATGGCACAAATCTGCCCACGAAGAAATAGAGCCTTCCGGCAAGTGCATAAGCCAGGAACGAACGTGCGGCTTAAGCACCAGCGGGAAGTAATTCGCCAGTATCTTCTCGTCGCGCCCCCCGACAGCCTGCACCGCGATGGTGTAGATACTGAGAAACACCGAGGGGTGCGTCTTGCCGTCGTACTTCTCGGGTACGTCGGGCTTGAAGTTTTTCATGCTGGGCCACTGGACGCGCCGCAGCTCACGGGTAAACGCAGGGCAACCTGCCGCGTACGGCAAGTCGCCTGGTTCACCGGGCGCGTGCGTGTCGACGGCGGTCCCAGCACGTTGGTCTGATTGTCGCCGGGCTTCTCGCCGGCGCTCGATCGTCGTTCGAGCATCTTCTTGCCGCCGATCGTCAAGGACTTGGCGCTGGTCCCGACGAGCCCGCGGATTCGACGACGCCGTGGAGTCGTCGTCGACGTTAATCCGGCGGGGAGGCGTCTTGTGCTTCCGCGGCGGGGAGTGCACGGTGGTTGCACCCCCGGCGGTCTTGTCGCCGTCGTCCTTCGTCTTCTCGATTTGCCGTGGCCGCGAGGTCGCCGGCTGCTGCGGCGTATCGTTGTTGGCGAAGGCGATCAGGCTTTGGATTGTTGCCCTCCAGTCCTCGGCCTTGTCTGCCGCTGGAGGGAAGTCGAGGAGCAGTTGCGCTCTTGCGAGCGCTTCTGCTGGAGAGGAGGGGAGCGGGGGCGAGCGGTGCGAGGAGCGGGATATGCTCGGACTCCTAACAGGGTTAGAAGGAGCAGTTTCCCGCCCCGGCGACCGCACCTTGCTCGTGCCAGGGCGATGGCCCAGAGCGTCCCGCGAGCCTCCGGTTTGTCCTTGGCCCAGCAAGCGGAAGGCACCTCCTGTGCCATGGCGCTGCTGGCCTGTCGTATGCTGAGATGGACGTGGCGCATCTACGGAGACCGAGGCCTTGGAGTTGGTCCGGCCGTCCGCCTTGTCCTTGGATTTGGCGGTGCCGTGAGTTTCCTCACCGGCGACCACCCTTCCGCCGGCGTCTCCTCCACCCACCGTTGGTTCTGGTGGTGGGGGAATCGACGCAGACGGGCCTGCGACCTCCGAAGCCTTTTTCTTCGGGGCCATGTTGCTGCTGCTGATGAAGTTGACCTTGGGCATCATTGCGAGCAAGGCATCCCGGGCAGTGCTATTGCATAGTGGCACTACTCCCCGGGGAGATCTAAACCACTCCGGATGGGCCGGGTCGTGCTTAAAAAGCTCCCGGACCATCCCCTTCAGCTCCAGAGCCGTGAAGTTGAAGTTCAGACCCGGACGCAGCCTCATAATGTCCGCCGCATTGCCGTACTCCCATGCCGGCCTTTTCCTCTCTTGTAAAGGGGCAATGCGGCGGCGGAGGAAGTCTGCTCCTACCTCTCCGATGGTCAACTTAGCTACCCGGAGACGCAGTATCCTGACAAGGGAGACGTTGAGCTTGATATCGTCCGAGGCCAAATCGCTCCAGTCCCTGCCGCGCACTATGGCTGTTGTGCGCGGCGCGGTGAAAGACTCTGGCTGGTCCTCCACTATCCAACACCAGTCCGCGCGCCACTCTTCCCACTTGCTGCGGAGCTCTCCTTTCAGATAAGATTCCTTCTTGTTCAAGCGGAAGATCCAAGATATCCCCCCGGAGAGGGGGGCGCCGGCCTCTACTCTAGGCATATAAAAGTGGCGGAACAGCGCTACATTCGGGTAGATCCCTATATATTTTTCGCACAGATGTGCAAAAACCGCCATCGTAAGGATGGCGTTGGGGGTGAAGTCTAGAAGATGGAGGCCGTACGTGTTCATGATGTCGCAGAAAAATTCCGAGAATGGAGGACACAAGCCGCAGTGGAAGAAGACAGCGAAGAAGAAATACCCGCCGGGAAGCAGATCCTTGGCGCCGGCGGGGTAGACTCTGGTCCGGGGATGAGCCTTGGTCTCCTTGGCCCAGAAAAGTCAATACTTGTTCCAGAGTTCCCTCGCGCTGAGCCTTGGCGCGAAGACGACGTTCCTCTTCCGCAGGAGAGCGAGCTTTGCCGCCTGCTCAGATTTCTCCCTCTTGGTCTTCTCCGCTTTCGCCTTCTCGGCCTTCGGAGCCATGGCGGAGGCGGCGGGGGAAGGGGCAAGGAGTTTGACGGCGCCGCTGGTGCGGAAGGGGCAGAGGAGATGTGGAGGCAGAGCGCAGAAGGGGGTTTCTGGAGGTTGAAGATGAAGTGAAAGCGAGGGAGGGAAACTGCCCCTGCTCCCTCTGCTTTTAAGGGGGGAGTGGGGGACATTTCGCCTTTTCCATTAAAGAACGTGGCCACGATCTCTCCCACTACGCCGCAATCGACGCGTGCCGTTAGGGAGAGGCGCGGCGGATGCGGAAGGGGATTCGGCGTGCCGTGGGCCGCGTGTGCCCGTGCACTGTTTTGGGCCTGGCCCAACAGCGCTCGGCACCGTGTGTGGCCCAGGCCCGGGGGCTCCTGTCGGTGTACTAAGATAGGGGTACCTTAGTACCCCAACTTGTGCACGGGCAGTAGCAGCTTCCCGCGGCAGGGCTCACCACGTGCTCGCCGGAGACCTTTCTGGTCCCTGTAAAACCATTCAAAAACAAAGTATACAAGACAGAAGTTCAAGGCCCCGGCAAGTGGAGCTTGCCGGGAAGGCCTTCCCAGGCTCAAGACTATCACATTTAGCACAAGACCCTGGCAAGAGGAGCTTGCCAGGAAGACCAGAAGACATGCCTTGGCGCAGCATGCGCCCCGGCAAGGGCCCGGGGAGCGACAAGCTTCCCGGCCCGGCAAGATCAAGACCCCGGCAAGGTGCTTGCCGGGGGAACCTGCGCTGTGTGCCCGCGCTCCAGCTCATCGGTCCACGCGTCGCCCTGGGGCCCTTTCAGGGACGCGTGGCGGATGGCTGTGCAGCCTGGGGGGCATGGTGGCACTCCACGGTGACGAGGTTGTCGCCGTGGCGAACGGAGACGCATGGACGGGAGCTTTTGGGGTCGACGGTGACGGGCATTTAATGCACTTGTCCCCCACTGTCAAGTTAGGTGAAGACCACTGTTCACGCACTGTTCATGCACTGTTCCCGCACTGTTACAACTACCACCAAAGTTACGTTTTTGCCCTTCTTCTACGTTGGCACCTGTCGGTGACCCCTTGAGCTATAAAAGAAGGCCCATGCACAACGTAGAAAGGGTTCCGAACTTTGATAGCTTTCTTGCTCGGTGTAGCTAGTTCTTCAAGCTCCCGAGCTCACAGACTCAATACAAACCAAGCAGGAGTAGGGTTTTACGCGTCCGCGCGGCCCGAACCTGGGTAAACTGCCCGCGTGCGCGCCAGGTCGTGCCGTGGGCCGCAATACACAACCTCCTCTGAACTTTGATAGCTTTCTTGCTCGGTGTAGCTAGTTCTTCAAGCTCCCGAGTTCACAGACTCAATACAAACCAAGCAGGAGTAGGGTTTTACGCGTCCGCGCGGCCCGAACCTGGGTAAACTGCCCGCGTGCGCTCCTCGATCCGCTCTTTGTGCTCCCTCCGCTCCCTCACCGCAACGACAAGGGGCTCCGATCCCATAGGTGCTCGTGGTGGACAGTTTTCCCCGAGGAGCGCACGCGGGCAGTTTACCCAGGTTCGGGCCGCGCGGACGCGTAAAACCCTACTCCTGCTTGGTTTGTATTGAGTCTGTGAGCTCGGGAGCTTGAGGAACTAGCTACACCGAGCAAGAAAGCTATCAAGGTTTGGAACCCTTTCTACGTTGTGCATGGGCCTCCTTTTATAGCTCAAGGGGTCACCGACAGGTGCCAACGTAGAAGAAGGGCAAAAACGTAACTTTGGTGGTAGTTGTAACAGTGCGGGAACAGTGCATGAACAGTGCGTGAACAGCGGTCTTCACCTAACTTGACAGTGGGGGACAAGGGCATTAAATGCCCGTCACCGTCGACCCCAAAAGCTCCCGTCCATGCGTCTCCGTTCGCCACGGCGACAGCCTCGTCACCGTGGAGTGCCACCATGCCCCCCAGGCTGCACAGCCATCCGCCACGCGTCCCTGAAAGGGCCCCAGGGCGACGCGTGGACCGATGAGCTGGAGCGCGGGCACACAGTGCAGGTTCCCCCGGCAAGCACCTTGCCGGGGTCTTGATCTTGCCGGGCCGGGAAGCTTGTCGCTCCCCGGGCCCTTGCCGGGGCGCATGCTGCGCCAAGGCATGTCTTCTGGTCTTCCTGGCAAGCTCCTCTTGCCAGGGTCTTGTGCTAAATGTGATAGTCTTGAGCCTGGGACGGCCTTCCCGGCAAGCTCCACTTGCCGGGGCCTTGAACTTCTGTCTTGTATACTTTTTTTTGAATGGTTTTACAGGGACCAGAAAAGTCTCCGGCGAGCACGTGGTGAGCCCTGCCGCGGGAAGCTGCTACTGCCCGTGCACAAGTTGGGGTACTAAGGTACCCCTATCTTAGTACACCGACAGAGACGAACACCAAAAGAACAAGAATCATAAGGTTTCAATTTAAGCATATCATATATTCTTTTGGGCATAACAGAGGTACTAGCACCAACATCACATAAAGCATAACAAGAGAAGTCATTCAATTTAATTTTTATCATAGGATCCCAACCATCTTCTAGCTTTCTAGGTATGGAGGCTTCTACTCTAAGTTTCTCCTCCCTAGCTTTGATGAGAGCATTAGTGATATGCTCTGTGAAGGCAAGGTTAAGCGTGCTTGTGCGGGGATCTCTAGACATCTTGTGAAGGAAATCAATAACTTCGGTAAGAGTGCAATTATCAAAATCAAAGTCACGAGCATCAAGTAAAGTGGTAGTGGTGTCCTTAAGGTTCACTTGTTTGGTAGTTTCTATAGTCATAGCATCACCATTAATAGGTCCAATGGGACCATGAGTACATTGGGTGCTAAGAGTGTGAACATCCTCAACAACTTGGATAGTAGCAACAGTGTGGTGGGTAGGAAGGCTCTTAATTCTTTCCTCTTCCTCCCTTAGGGATGCAACCACTTCGGGTTTAGCTGCCATTTGGTTTATCAAAGTAGCTTGCGTGTGGGACATATTGGAAACTTGGGTCTCAGTGATAGCGAGTCTAGTCTGGAGGTTAGAAATCTCAATATTTATGTTCTCTAATCGTCTACTAATGTCTTGCGAAATAGCAGTATGCTCATTTAATTGCCTCGAGAAGGTTTTGTTTTGTTCATATTGGGTGTGCATATAATTCTTAGTGGCCTTCTCTATTTCTAGCAGTTTCTCATAGCCAGGCAAATCTCTATCTTTTTGGAAGGAGTTCTTGGTGTTAGGATAAGCATTGTTGTTCCCATAGGAATTAGAGGGGAACGATCTAGAATTACTACCAAAGTTACTCCTATAAGCATCGGCAATCACAGAATCCAAAGGATCATAACGAGGATCAACAGAAGATTGCTTCGAAAGTAGAGACATGATCAAGTCAGCTTTTTCATTAAGGGAGGAAATCTCCTCGACAGAGTTTACCTTCCTACCTGGTGGAGCGCGTTCGGTGTGCCATTGGGAATAGTTGGTCATCATCTCATCGAGAAGCTTCGTGGCAGCACCAAGTGTAGTTGACATTAAAGTTCCTCCCGCGGCCGAATCTAACAAGTTCCGCGAGGTAAAGTTCAAGCCTGCATAAAAAGTTTGGATAACCATCCAAGTAGTCAAACCGTGAGTAGGGCAGTTCTTGATAAGAGATTTCATACGTTCCCAAGCTTGGGCAACGTGTTCATTATCCAATTGTTTAAAATTCATTATGTTACTTCTAAGTTGGATAATTTTAGCAGGTGGATAGTATTTTCCAATAAAAGCATCTTTGCACTTGTCCCATGAATCTATGCTATTTCTAGGCAAAGACTGAAACCAAATTTTAGCTCCTCCTCTCAAAGAGAAAGGAAAAAGCTTAAGCTTAACAACATTACCATCTATTTCTTGGTACTTTTGCATATCACAAAGTTCTACAAAGTTGTTTAAGTGTAAAGCAACATCATCTCTAGCACCGGAGAATTGTTCTCTCATGACTAAGTTCAGTAAAGCATGTTTAATTTCATATGAAGGTGCTGAAGTGGCAGGTGTAGTAATAGGTGTGCTGATAAAGTCATCGTTGTTGTGACTAGTGAAGTCACACAACTTGGTGTTCTCGGTGGAACCCATAGTAGCAAGCAAGCAAGATAACTATTTTTGTGATTATTGATAAAAGGAACTAAAGCAAAAATGAAAGGTAAACTAACAAGACTAAAAAGCAAAGGTAAAAGATAGCATGCAACTCCCCTCTCCTGAAGAGTGGAGTCCCCGGCAACGGCGCCAGAAAATACTCCTTGATGGGCCTCGAACCCCTCGTTGGTTACCCCAAGTGGAAGGTGTAAGATGCAGTAAGTAGAAGTGTTTTCCCTTAGCAAAGATACCAAGGATCGAATCCCCAGAGACTCCTAGGTTCAACAAGTAGGTGTCAATTGCTGCGGCGCCAGATTAGTAGCAATCAACGTGGACCTGCACACAAATACAAATAACTTTGCTCCCAACGAGTACAGAGAGGTTGTCAATCTCTCCGGCCTTGTAGTTCACAAAGGATTAAAAGCAATGATAGTAGTGATAGATAGTGTTTTGCAATAGTAAGTAAATAGCGAAAAGTAAATAGTGGATGTGATCAATGATGGTAATATGGACCGGAGTCTCATGATGTTCACTAGTGATGTCTCTCTCCCAAAAGACGATAAAACAGCTATGTGAGGTAAACAAATTACAGCTGGGCAATTGACAGGACCACGAACGCAAACCAATGCTGACTACATTGCAAGAAAGGTTGAGGTTCAAAGCATGGGCGGTACGCCAAAGTAAGTAGACCGAAATCCATCAATATCTACTACTAATCATCCACCTTGAGATATCTATCCAGAACATCTCGTTGGTATTAAGTTGCGAGTCCCACCCATAGTGTAAACTCAATGCAACAGATAACTGCATTAAAAGAACTTTGCGTAAAGTAAACAATCCTTGCACCCGCGGGCGCAAGCACCATTGTTTTCCCCCTTGTGGCAACAGCACATCCCCTAGACTCATGTTTCTGTCACTCAAGCTAGTCATCGAGGGGCATGAACCCACAATCGAGCATAACGTTCCCTCTTGGAGTCACTACCTATTACTCGGCCAAAGCAATAAATAACAACAGAGAACATGCAAGAATTACTTATGAACAAAAATATAAAAGAGGTGAATCAAATATATTACTCAAGATCAATCTGAACATAATCTCATAATCCATCGGATCCCAGCAAACTCAACATAGCAACAGCATAAGGATTACGTAGGTGCCTCGATCATGTAGGGCAGCTCACGAGGACTAATTAGTGAAGCACAAGAACGGGAGGAGAACATCACATAGCTACTGGTCATGGACTCATGGTCCAAGGGAGACTACTCACGAGTCATCCGGGAGGCGTCCATGGTGGTGGAGAAGCTCCCGGTGGTGATCCTCCCCTCCGGCAGGGTGCCGGGAAGAGTTCTCCTGGTGCTCCCGATCTTGGAAGCGGCGGCGGCGGCGGAACAGAGATGGGATCACGAAAAGAGTTCCTGTTCTGAGGGTTAGGAGGACCCTTTAAATATATGCCAAAGTAGGGCATCGGGGGAGCTTCGGGGGGCCCAGGCGCCCCCCGGCGCGGCCCAGGGGGGGCGCGCCGCCAGGGCGCCTGGAGCCGTGGTGCCCCCCCCCCCCCAGGCTGCCCTTCGGACGCAGTGTTGTTTCCGGATCGCTGAGTTTTTATATAATTTTTCTGGATTTTTCTGGGCAGTTCTCGAAACGTGAAAACCTGAAATACAAAAATAGCCGAAAACAGAAACTGGCACTGGGGTGCACTGGATTAGTAAGTTAGTCCAAATATGATCAAAAGTGTATGGAAGTGTGTGAATATCATAGCAATATCACCCAAAAGTGGCATGGAGCAAGTTGAAATTATAGATACGTTTTGGACGTATCACCATGACAAGCCCACGATCCGCGGAGTCGCACCTCCAAGGTGGGAAGACCCGAGTATTCTCGGAATCCCGTGCTCAAGATACTCCGAACTAAGGTAAGGCTAATCCAGCAAATCCTCCCGGCGTGCCGACACCCTGATAGTAGCCGCGCGTATCTCGTCTCAGGCCACGACCGGATGGGTGATGCTACGGGTTTTTACCAGACCTCGAGTTTCCTTGAGGTGGCCCCGCAGGACCCCCAGTTCGGACCAACACTCATGTGGAGCACTGGCCCGGGGTTGTTGATTAAGAAAGAGGGTTAATTACTCCCTATGCAAGTTTAATTAGTTATTAGGCAAATAGTACCAATGTTGGGACTTGCTGGAAAAGACTTAGCACTTAGCGGTTTATCGAGGGGGCCCCATAAACCCCAACCGTGTGAGGAACGCATAATCAAGGAACATAACACCGGTTTATACGGTTCCTAGCAGCATGAGTGGAACAAATCACCAAGCAAAAGGCTTAGCCTTCCACCCTTGCCAATATATAGATGATTTCATTTAAATCATTATGTATAGTGTGATATAACCCAACAAACTTCAACATGAAGCAAGCATCTTCAACTTCACCTGCAACTAGCAATGCTATAAGAAGGGCTGAGCGAAGCGTACTTAGCCATTCAACGGTTTGCATAGGTAGGGTGGTTAAACATGGTCATGGTTACAAGTAGGAGGCTGACAAGAAAGACATGGGCATCGAGGCAAAACTATAGAGCGGAACTACTAGCAATAGGCAAAGATAGGGGTTTGGTCATCTTGCTTGAAGAGTAGTCGTTCGGATCGTAAGAGGGGTCCTCGTGCTCAACCTCGTTGGTAACCTCGTGCTCGTACTCGTACTCGGTCTCAGCTTCCGGCTCTAAACAATACAATCACACAAGGCACGAATCAACAAGATGCAATGCGCACACCAAAATGATGGATGCACTAAGGAAGCACACGGAGCACGGAAAATAGCACTCAAGCAAAAGCTTCAAAATAAGATAACAATAGGATATTATGAATCTACACGGAAAATCAATCAAGTTTCATATAAGACTCGCTGAAATCGGAGCTACGGGCTAAAAGTTATGCCCGAAACAAGAAATATGCACAAGCTGAAAATTACAGCCACATAGCAACTTCGTTGCACTAGATAAATAAGCTACAGCACTCAAACACCATGGCAAAGGGCATGAACATAAACTAGACATATCCTACAGAAAATAAGTCCATTGGTGCACGCCCAAAGGAGCCACGGATCAATAGCAACAAGCTTGGACATATAGAACTTGACAACAAAATCCTGACAGCAGAATTTTATTGCAACTTTGGAGCAAAAGTTAAATATGCTACAGCCACTCAAATAAGCATGTGAGAGCATGAATGGATAGCCAACAATATATACTACAAGGAACCATCAAGAGTCACTCCAAAACTATCATGGATTGTCCTAGAACAGCAAGCGAACATGGCATCTGAGAATAACAGATTCCAGACTTAGTGAAAATCCACTAAGTGTTAAAACAGCGGTTTCATCATGGCATCTTTGAGAGCAAGTTTAAGTCACCTCAAAACTAAACATGGCAAGTGGTAAGCACCACATCAAAGTACACATGATGGTGATTCCGAAACACACAAGCATGCATCATGGAGATAAACACAACGATAGCAATGAGCTCAACAAGATGGCATCTCATAACAAGTAAAATAACTAAACAGCCACATAGCACTTTGCAACGAAGATAAACATGGCAAGATTAAATCTATCATGCAACCTAACACAAACAACATGTAGAGCATGGCAAGACGAACACGTGGACATGTCATTTGCATCATTCGGATAAACGAGCTAAAAGATATCACTATGCAAAGATGGCATAAAAACAACACATAGCAGCAGTTTATAACGCGATGCACTCTTGCAACAGAAAAATAAGCATCTAGATTATCTCAAACATGCATGGCACAAAGGAATGAAACGTAGGGCTAGTCACCACGAACGTCTGGACATGTCATTTGCGCAAAACGGACCAACACACACAAAGTTATCACAGTTCTAATATTGCATCAGCACACAAAACAACAGGGACTAGATCTAGGGATTTTGGGGGCAACCTCACAGATCTGCAGCAAAACGGGCTCGGGCCTGCGGTGGATCTGATGCGGCCCGCGGGGAGATGGATCCGGTCCGCTCGGCGGAGCGGACGGCTGAGAGGCGCCCCAGGATGGGGCCTCGGGCGGATCGGCGTCACCGGCCCGATGGCGCGATCGGTTCCACGGCGCGCGGGAGGCGCCTGTAGCGGAGGGAGGCGGCGGCTGGAGCCTGGGCCTTCGGGCTGGGCCGAAGCGGGAGGAAGGCGGTTGGCGACCGGGCGATCGCGGCGCGAGCTGGGCCTCTCCGGCTCAGCCCAGGAGGCGGTCGCGGCGGGAGGCTGGCGGAGGCCCAGGCGCTGGCCTTCGGGGCGGATCTGACGAAGCGATCCCGTCGCCAGGCGGATCGGTCGCCAGGCGTTGACCAAGGATCGGGGTTCGAACGGCGGGGGATCCAGATCGGGATCGATTTCCCCGATCTGAAACCCAAGCGGCGGCGCAGAGGGAAAATAGGGCGGGGCGGCGCTCGAGGCTTGCGAGCCTGGCGCCGGTGGTGCTGCAGGAGGGGTCCCGGTGGGAAGAGGCGGAGAGCGGCGGTGAGGTGGCGCGGTGGTGATGAAGAAGGGCGGCGGTGGAGTTCCGGCGGCGGGGAAGAATTCCGGCGAGATTCCGGCGAACTTCCGACGAAGTGGTGGTGGCTGGAGGAAGAGGATGAAGTGGCTAGGGTTTCCTTGTTTTGGGGCAAAAATTGTGGGAGGTGGACAAATATATAGGCACAAGGAGCTAGGGTTGCCCAAATGGAGTGCGGTTTTTGGCCACACGATCAGGATTGGATGACCTAGATGAAGGAAGTGGCTAGGAGTGGTTGGTAGGCTGTTGGAGGGGTGTCTTGGGCCTCAAAGTGGAGGCACTTTGAGCCCACGAGAAAAACTATTGGGGTAGTAAATGGACTCGAAACGCGACGAGATTTTACAGGCGGGTTACCCACACCAAGACAACAACACACGACAAGACTCGCGCCAAACCGGTAACGTTACACACCCAAACACCAAGTAGGCCTACGGGACGCCACGGACACGTGAGGGAGCTCCGGAACGCGAAACGGACAACGGGAAGGAACGCGTGGAACCGGATGCAAACATAACACAAAGCAATGCGATGCACATGACTACATGATATGAATGAATGCCACACACGCACACAACAAAACGACGAAAACCCGAAAGACAAAGAACCCGGAATGGAATAGATAAAGCCAGAGATATATTATATGCTCAAAAGGGAAAGTATTACATCCGGGGCATTACAATAGGCCTCGGAGTGACACATGCGTAGGATCTGTTCCTGTTCATGCTCAGGTACACAACGTCTAATAACACCATCTACTCCTTCTTTATAAAGGTGTGGGTCATCCCAAAAGTAATGTCTTAAATCACAGAAAAACTTTTTCTTTTGCTGGTATGTGAAGTTAGGTGGTATAAATTTAGCCACAATATAATTAGCATAGTCAGCATACCATGGAGCACTACGAGAAGCATTATGACAGCTAATTGTTCATCAGGAAAGCTATCATCAATGGGTAGTGGGTCATCAAGAACATTTTCTAACCTAGACAAGTTATCTCCAATGGGGTTCTCAGCTGCCCTTCTATCAATAATATGCAAATCAAATTCTTGTAGCAAGAGAATCCATCTAATAAGTCTAGGTTTAGCATCTTTCTTTTCCATAAGATATTTAATAGCAGCATGATCGGTGTGAACAGTTACTTTAGAATCAAAAATATAAGATATGAACTTATCACAAGAAAAAACAACTGCTAAGATTTCTTTTTCAGTAGTAGCATAATTTCTCTGGGCATTGTTTAGAGTTTTACTAGCATAATGAATACCATTCAATTTTATATCAACTCATTGTCCTATAACAACACTAACAGCATAATCACTCGCATCACACATAATTTCGAAGGGTAAATTCCAATCAGGTGGTTGAACAATAGGTGCAGATATCAAGGCTTTCTTAAGTATTTCAAATGCTTCTACACAATCATCATCAAAAACAAAAGGAACATCTTTTTGAAAGAGATTAGTGAGAAGCCTAGAAATTCTAGAGAAGTCTTTAATAAACCTCTTATAGAAACCAGGATGACCAAGAAACTTATGATACCTTTGATATCTTTAGGACACGACATATTTTCAATAGCATCTACTTTAGCTTTGTCAACTTCAATACCTCTTTCAGAAATCTTATGCCCCAAGACAATACCTTCATTAACTATAAAGTGGCACTTCTCCCAATTCAAGACAAGATTAGTTTCTTCACATCTTTGCAAAACTCGATCAAGGTTGCTTAAGAAATCATCAAAGAAGTTTCGTAAACAGAGAAATCATCCATGAAAACCTCAACAATCTTTTCACAAAAGTAAGAGAATATAGCACTCATACATCTTTCAAAGGTAGCAGGTGCATTGCATAAACCAAAAGGCATACGTATATAAGCAAAAGTACCAAAAGGGCAAGTAAAAGTGGTCTTTTCTTGATCCTCTTTTGACACAGGTATTTGAGAGAAACCAGAATAACCATCTAGAAAGCAAAAATATGTATGTTTGGATAGTCTTTCTAGCATATGATCTATAAAAGTTAGAGGGTAATGATCTTTCTTAGTAGCTTTATTCAATTTACGAAAATCAATTACCATTCTATAACCTATAACAATTCTTTGTGGGATCAATTCATCTTTATCATTAGGAACAACAGTAATACCTCCCTTATTTGGGATATAATGAACATGACTTACCCACTGACTATCAGCAATAGGATAATAATACCTACCTCCAGAAGTATTAGTATTTCATTTCTTACCACCTCTTTCATCTTCGGATTTAATCGGCGTTGAAGATCAACAACTGGTTTAGTGTCTCGTTCCAACTTAATTTTGTGTTGGCATAAGGTGGGACTAATGCCCTTAAGATCATCAAGAGTATATCCAATATTAGCACGATGCTTCTTTAGAGTTTTCAATAATCTCTTTTCTTCATGCTCTGAAAGGTTAGCACTAATAATAACAGGATATATCTTCTTTTCATCAAGGTAAGCATATTTCAAGGTATCAGGCAAAGGTTTAAACTCAAACACGAGATCACCCTTAGGTGGAGGAGGATCCCCAAGGATTTCAATAAGAAAATTGTTTTTCAGAATAGGCCCTTGCTCAAAGAATATTTTATCTATTTCCCTTCTTTCATTCATAAACATATCATTCTCATGTTCTAGCAAATATTGTTCTAGAGGTTCGGTCGGAGGCACATCAATAGAAGCAAGACCAATAATTTCATCCTTACTAGGCAATTCTTTATCACGAGGTTGTCTACGAAATTTAGAGAAATTAAAACCATGAGACATATCCCCTTGACCAACAGTAATAATGTCTTTCTCGCAATCTATCCTAGCATTAACAGTGTTCAAGAAAGGTCTACCAAATATAATGGGACAAAAAACATCTTGTGGGGAACCAAGAACAAGAAAATCAGTAGGATATTTTATTTTCCCACACAAGACTTCAACATCTCCAACAATCCCAATTGGTGACATAGTATCTCTATTAGCAAGCTTGATAGTAACATCAATTTCTTCTAACTCAGCAGGTGCAATTTCATTCATAATTTCTTCATATAAGGTAAAAGGAATTGCACTCACACTAGCACCCACATCACATAAGCCATGATACAATGATATCCTATTTTAACAGAAACAACATGCATGCCAACAATAGGTCTATGCTTATCTTTATTATCGGGTTTGGCAATTCTAGCAGCTTCATCAGAGAAATAAATAACATGCCCATCAACATTATCAGCAAAGAGATCTTTAACCATAGAAATATTTTTGGTTCAACTTTGATTTGTTCAGGTGGTCTAAGTGCTCTAATATTACTTTTATTGACCACAGTTGAAGCTTTAGCATGATCCTTTATTCTAACGGGAAAAGGTGGTTTCTCAATATAAGTAGTTGGAATAACAGAATCAACATTATAAGTGATAGTTTCTTCTTCAACTTTAATTGGTTCAACTACTTAAACTTCAATGGGCGGATGGTATTTAAACCACTTCTCTTTAGGGAGATCAACATGATTAGCGAATGATTCACACAAAGAAGCTACTATCTCAGAGTCAAGTCTATATTTAGTGCTAATTTTATGAAAAGCATCGGTATCCATAAAAGATTTAACACAATCAAACTTAATGCTTATACATGACTCATTACCTTTGTCGTGATCCCAATCTTCAGAATTGCGTTTAATTCTTTCCCATAAATCCCATTTGAATTCAATAGTCTTATTCATACAAGAGCCGTCACAAGAAGTATCGAGCATGGATCGATCATTATGATAAAGCCGAGCATAAAAATTATGAATAATAATTTCTCTCGAGAGCTCATGATTGGGTCATGAATATAACATTGACTTATGCCTCCCCCAAGCTTGAGCGATACTTTCTCCTTCACGAGGCCAAAAATTATATATATAATTCCGATCACGATGAACTAGATGCATAGAATAAACTTCTGATGAAATTCCAATTTCAGTCGGTTGTAGTTCCAATTCCAATATCATCACATAGCCTATACCATGTCAATGCCTTTCCCTTAAAAGATAAAGGGAAGAACTTCTTCTTGACAAAATCCTCTGGGATAACTACAAGCTTAAATAATCCACAAACTTCATCCACATAGATTAGGTCTAAATAGGGATGCAATGTTCTGTCTCCTGCATAAGGATTAGCTAGTAGTTTCTCTACTATACCCAAAGGAATCTCAAAGTAAATATTTTCAGTAGGTGCAGTAGGTTGAGGAGCAACTCTTTGTTCTTCCGGTCGGGGTGAAGATACCCCAAACAAACCTCTCAAAGGATTATTTTCCTTAGTAACAAGTGACAGTAAATTTCAGCACACTATATAAATGTTTCCTTACCAAATTCCACTTACCAAAGGCGCTTCACTCCCTGGCAACAACACCAAAAAAGAGGCTGGATGACCCACAAGTTTAGGGGATCTATCGTAGTCCTTTCATAAGTAAGGGTGTCGAACCCAACAAGGAGCAGAAGGAAATGATAAGCGGTTTTCAGCAAGGTTTTCTCTGCAAGCACTGGAATTATCGGTAACAGATAGTTGTGTGATAGTATAATTCGTAACGGGTAACAAGTACTCCCTCCGTTCGGAATTACTTGTCGCAAAAATGGATGTATCTAGACGCATTTTAGTTCTAGATACATCCATTTTCGAGACAACTAATTCGGAACGGAGGGAGTAACAAAAGTAAACAAGGTGCAGCAAGGTGGACCAATCCTTTTTGTAGCAAAGGACAAGCCTGGATGTATTCTTATATAAAGCAAAGTGCTCCCGAGGACACATGAGAATTACTGTCAAGCTAGTTTGCATCATGCTCATATTATTCGCATTCGGTACTTTGATTATTTGATATGTGGGTGGACCGGTGCTTGGGTGCTGTCCTTCCATGGACAAGCCTCCTACTTATGATTAACCACTCTCGCAAGCATCTGCAACTCCGAAAGAAGTATTAAGATAAATCTTACCATAGCATGAAACATAGGGATCCAAATCAGCCCCTTACGAAGCAACACATAAACTAGGGTTTAAGCTTTTGTCACTCTAGCAACCCATCATCTACTTATTACTTCCCAATGCCTTCCCCTAGGCCCAAATAATGGTTAAGTGTCATATAGTCGACATACACATAACACCACTAGAGGAAAGACAACATACATCTCATCAAAATATCGAACGAATACTAAATTCACATGATTACTTATAGCAAGACTTCTCTAATGTCCTCAGGAACAAATGTAACTACTCACAAAGCATGTTCATGTTCATGATCAAAGGTGTATTGAATAGCATTTAGGATCTGACCATATGATCTTCCACCAAATAAACCAACTAGCATCAACTACAAGGAGTAATCAACACTACTAGCAACCCACAGGTACCATTCTGAGGTTTTTGGACAAAGATCGGATACCAGAGATGAACTAGGTTTTGAGAGGAGATGGTGTTGGTGAAGATGTTGATGAAGATTGACCCCCTCGATGACATGATCGGTGGTGATGACGATAGCTTCGATTTCCCCCTCCCGGAGGGAAGTTTGCCTGGCAGAACAGCCCCGCTGGAGCTCTAGATTGGTTTCTCTCATGTTTCGCCTCGAGGCGGCGGCGCTTCGTCCCGAAAAGCTCCTTCTTCTTTTTTCCAGGTCAAAACATGTTGATATAGCAGAAGATGGACGTCGGGGGACTACCAGGGGACTCACAAGATAGGGGCGTGCCCAGGGTGGTAGGGCGCACCCCCACCCTTGTGGATGGCAGGTGCCCCCCCTCCGGTTCTTATTTTGCTCAATATATTTTATATATTCCAAAAATATCCTCCATGAAGTTTCAGGACTTTTGGAGTTGTGCAGAATAGGTATCTCAGATTTGCTCCTTTTTCCAGTCCAGAATTCCAGCTGCCGGCATTCTCCCTCTTTATGCAAACCTTGTAAAATAAGAGAGAAAAGGCATAAGTAGTGTGACATAATTTCTAATAACAGCCCATAATGCAATAAATATCAATATAAAAGCATGATGCAAAATGGACGTATCAGAGTTGCACTTACACCATCCAAATACACATCTCTAGCATATTAAAGTATGCAATATATAGACTCATATGTTCAAAATTTATATTCTAAATAAATCCTAGCATGAAGCCATTAACATTAAGAATAGTCCTGGGTACTCTTGTGTAGCACCTCCACACAAAGCAAGGGAGTCACTGAGAAGAAAACATGATTTCATTCAACTGAGTAGATGCAGGTGAATATGATCAAGTGGAAGAATAATTAAGAACTCATACTTTTTCCATGAGGTACAATGGGAATAATAATAGATTCGCTTAGGAGAAAAAAAAATTCGTTCAAGGGAGTAGATGAGATATATGATTGGGCAGAATAGTTGGGAGCTCATATTCATTTTTGAAGGCCTGTAGGAAATAGTAAACACACTGGTCCAAACTCCAGAAATTAAAGTGGGTGGCGCCATGCATGGTGCATATGATGCCACTAATAAAAAAGTGACATCAGTAAAAAAAATGAAGAACAAAAACACATAAACAATAATTGCTACTAAAATTACTAGCAAGCTTGCATTGAAAGAGGACAAAGTCTCTTAAGACCTTCTAGATGTGCTATTATGTTTTAATGAAGTTTCATTCACTCATAACATACAAAAACAACAACTATACGCTGGTAGAAAATGAAAACCAAGAATCAGGGACAACAAAACCTGGACCAGAGATAAGTGGACACACACACACGCGCACATGCACGCACGCGCGCGCACACACACACACGCACGCACACGCACACGCACACGCACACGCACACAAGGTAGACTAATTTCAGTTCCTGTCGTGGTACTTTCATATGTATTTTGGTCCCCCATTCTACATTCTTAGTTCAATGCTTCACTAAAAAAGTGGGAACTTGAAGCAATCCTTGTATATATAAGCACAATCTTGGATATTCTTACATACAACTTTATTTTGTTCACAATAAAATTTTAAAGCAGATAAGAAACATGTACAAACACTGCCAATGGGATAACTGATGGTCATATTTTTCTGAAAGGTAACTGATGGTTATTTGAAACATCTAAAACTTTAGGAACCAGATATGATCTAAGGAAGTGACACACATCTGCATGTACCTAATAACAAAAGCCATAGGAAAGATAACCATTATTGATTGTAATATTGCTAGATCCACTCCTTTGTTTGAATAGCAATGGGCACTGGCGCCACCACGTCCCCTTTGTCATAGATCAATAGACAACAAAAATGGAGCGACATTAATGTTAATTTACTCCTATGACAGTTTTGCATTGTAAGAAACTGAGATTACATATGGCTAGATAATGAGATTCCTTTGCATCATTGTGTTCTTACTTTGAAATGTTCTTACTTTGAAATACGTTAGTTTTGTAACAACAGAAAATTCAGTGCATTTACCTTTAATCGACACTGGCTATGATGGTCAGTTCATCCTGATTGAGTACTGATCAAGCTGCACCAAGTTGAGCAAAATCAAAATTTCAGTCCCTATCAGCTGCAATTTTTTAGCTAGTAAACAAAGCATCTAAACAGATCTCAGCATTCCAAAAATTAAACTTGACAGTTCTCAGCAATCTTGTTGAGCAAGAAAGAGGCCTTGTCCACCTGCTCCTCCTCTGAGTCGTTGACGAGAACCACCTCCCTCTTGAATTAATTGCTAATCTCCTCCACCTGTGCTATCTGCCACTCCGCCACCTTCGTCGCCACCCCCTTCTTTTTCACATGCTTCACCTCAAACGATGGCGACGGGCCCATGGGGTAACCTCCAGGTCCACCTGCACCGCCCTATCGCTGCCTCGGCTCCTGCTGGTTGGCATGTCGATGTTGATAGACTACACTGATTAGTAGTATATATGTCACAATAATCAATGAAGCCTTATCTATATGTAAATCATATATATGCACTCGCAGAATGACAGTTCAGTAGAAAGGCTTATAAGATCATGGTCGACATTTGTTCTTGAACACGTCAATTACTTCTTCTCAAGTAAAATAAACAATCATCCATAAATCTGCATTTAGAAATCAACCATGAACACTAAACTTGTATACTTATGTGTACTGTACCATAGAAAAGAACTGATGTACTACAGAAAAAGACGAAAATAAGTTCTTACTTCTGGACCTTGCATGGCAGCTTCATGTTTCTTCACGTCGACACCGACCAGTTCGCTAGCCTTCTCACCTTTGTGATAAAAGTGGAAAGTTGGTTGTGCAAGATCCAACATTAGTCAAGTATTTGCATTACAAATTAGGATGAAGGGTGGTGAGAATCATGTTTATATCTTCACTCAAGCATGCTTGTAGAAAGATAATATTCCTATAATCATGGTTATCATTAATTGAATAGAACGAACATGCATATAAGCATTTAACAGGGTAGGGTCAACTCACTGTGTTTTCTCAGATTCCTCCATTCACTAAAACATATACAACGCATCATTGCCAAGAAACTGAGTGAAAGTAACACTGAACTTTATATCATCAGAACGAAAACCAAATGTCATAAATTATTGTTTAGGATATGCAACTTACAATAGAGAATAATTTCAAACTACCAAGTCTGGATCCACTTCCATCCTGCATCACGAGAAGTGGCAGAGAAAAAAAATGCTTACCAGTAACCATATGAAAGAGCAGGTATACTTTTTTTTAACCTATTCCGTTCAACAAACTGATCTAATCAGTTGAACATATGTTCCCTTTGCACACAATCAGAAATTTACAATAGAATAATACCACACGAGTTAACACCACGTGAACAAACAACTGATTTGATCTTGAAAGTATGCACCAACTCATAAGCCAATCTTCCTACTGTAAAGCATTCCCTAGGGGCTCACCATGAGTGGAGAGGTAAAGGCGCGGCGGCAGGTGAACAGAGTGGAGGAAGACAACCGAGTTCGACCAAGATTGTAGCCTGTGAAGGGGGTGGCTTCCCCATGTGCGTCAGACCAGGGCTGTTGCGTTTGCCAAACACAAGGCGGCGACCACCTGGGAAGGCGGCGATCGGCGGGGAATGCGAGAGGGAAGCAGGGGCACAACACAACAGCAGGAGGCGGGGCTGATTGAGGAGCTCCTATGCTGCAGCGACACGAGGAACCCTAGCGCACGCGAGGGCTATCAGGGAGAGGAGCGAGTGCAAGGAACCCTCAGCCCTCATCACCTCGTCCTCGATCTCGGGTGGAAGGAACCCTCGGCCCTCCTCACCTCGTCCTCGATCTCCATCCCGGTGTAGCGCCGCAGTGAGCTGGAGAAGCAGTAGGAAGAAGCGGGGCAGGTAGCGCGACCATGGACGGGAGGTAGTGCGGCGGCGGACGGAGAGACGAAGCGCGGTGACTATGAACACGCAAAGGGATCTAGTCGAAGGAGGACCTCGGCAGCGGTGTCCTGACGGCGACCTGGAGGTCCGCAATGAAGGAGGCGGTGCCTCCTCTAGGATCTCTACACGAGCGAAGGGATTGATGGCGCCTGGGGCATGGTTTTGGTCGTGGTAGCGGATAGATCGAGTGCGTCATATATTTTTCACGCGAGGGATCCTCGCTGGCTCGCTCCCAGGGTTGTGCAAGGCGGCCTCGCTCATCCAATTCATCCGGTTTATTTTCGTGCGAGGGGGCCTTGATCGTCATCTGATTTTTTTCATGCAAGGGGGCACGAGGGACCTCTACTCCTAATGTCTAAGTATGGAGGGGGATCCGTGGGAAAATTAAATCGGAGAGAGAGGTGATCTATTTGGAAGGTGATCTCATGTATATGGTATTATTTATGAATTCTTATTTACCAAATATTTATATCACTGAATTCAATTGACACCTGCCAAAGCAAGCACGAATAAATGGAAAGAGGATCGGACGCGATTCGGCTGTAATTACAAAGAAGAAGAAAATTAACGTGGGAGAGATGGTGAGAGGGGGAACGAAAAATAACCGGTTGAAAAAACCCAGACAAAAATAGTGGGACGGAAAAAAAACTGTGGATGATAGTCTACCAACTGAGACAATAGGAGTAGAGAAAATTAGTGACTAAACTGCCTTGGCCTAAATTAGCCAGCTTCATGTTTCACGGTTCCAATTTTTCTGTTCGTTCCTATCCCGGCTGCTCGCCATGGCTCGCAGCCTTGTGTGCCTTGTTGTGCTCCTGCTAACGCTCTAGACCAAGTGTGCCGAGGTCGACGGCCAGCAAAGAGAAGCCACCATCATCAACCATGTTCTAGGCACAAGCATCCTCTATCATCAGCCACTCTGATTCCATCAAGTTCTCCTCTGACTCAAATAGGAGAAAGCTTCCAGTGTGACACCACCATCCACACGCATCCCCTCCCAGGCCGCAGAAACAGCCTTCACCACCTCCCTCCCCGACCGCGCTGCTCCTCGCCGCCCCTCCTCCTCGGCCATGGCAAAGACCACCACCGCGTTCACCAGCGGCGTGCTTGCGCTGGTGCCGGGTCGTCATCAAAACAAGCGTTGTTGGTCCACAGGGTCGTCTCACCAAGTGGGTAGACGATGACAACCGCCCTGCTCTTGGTCGGGTGTCGGCTGCAACACGCGCATAGGCTACATGACCTCGCTCTCGCTGCCCGCCGCATAGCTCCTCGGCCACCTCACCGTGCTCCTCCCGGTCCTCCTCCCCTTCAACAACCTATTAGGATCGGCTCGTTCCACCGCCTCAGCTTTCTTGCTCATATTTTGACCTGTCTGGATGACGAGGAGCTCACGAGCAAGCGGAGCCGCTTATGTATTCCATGCTTTTGAACGAGATGAGGACGAAGGGAACGAGAACGAGACAGGGTGTCACGAGGGGGCATTTTAGACATTTCCCTATTGGTCCGTACCGTAGGTGGCAAATCATCAAGAAACTTATAAAGATCTAGCAAATAATCGATGACAAGGAAAACAAGGGCTAATCCTCGAAGTGCAAACAATCCTGTGGCAAATCGTCAAATTCCCCCAAAAATGGAGCATTGGAGGCGATCCTCGTACATGGACCGGCGACAATTTTTAGTTCCGCCTCAAAGCCTAGGTCACTAATACTCTAGATAGAGCCGACAGTTCTGGAAATCACCTCCAATATCATGGACAACGGATGTGGCGATTGATTCTAGGCACACAACTCAGTGCAACGGAGCCGGACACGATCCGTTGGGTCAAGGGGAAGGAGGGAACTACACCACAAGCTCAGCTTACAGGATGCAGTTTCAGCTCACCGAATCAACGTGGTTCAAAACCATCATCTAGAAGCCATGGGCTCCGGCCAAATTGAATATGTTCATGTTGCTTTTGCATCTCGCCGGCTCTGGTGCAACGACCGGCTACAGCGAAGGGGGTGGCCAAATGGCTATTTTTTGCCTGCAGTGCCAACGAAGTCTAGAGTCTTCCATGCACCTGATATGGAGCTGCCCTTTATCTTCAGAAGTCTGGTGCATGGTGGACACCTAGGCGGGATGCTCCACTCTGGACTCTGGGGAACGGCTGCATCCTGCGTCCACGACTACAATCTTCCAGGCCATCATCCGCAGAACGGCTATGGAGCACAAGCAGGGCATAAAGATCATGCTTCTTCTCGTGGCCTGGGATCTGTGGAAGGAGAGGAACCTGGTCGTTTTCAGAAATAAGATGCGAGATTTTTCGACACTGATCGCTGCTATCAGGGACAACATGGAGCAATGGCATCTCGCGGACGCCAGAGACATAAAGACCCCGTTCTTGGAGAGGATTGCGAGATAATACCATATGTTTTTTCATTCATTGTGTCCGATCTTTTTTGTTTCACCCATGTGATCACTTGATCAAACATGTTCACACCCTCTCCTCCTAAATCAATGAAGCCAACAAATCAAGATGTATCTTTAAAAAAATCATGGACAACACATGCGGTTTCATCCCGTTACAAATACCAGTCTTGCCGCAGGCAGTTTCCTATGAATAACCGCCTTCATTTTGTTTGTTTGGAATACAAATGTTTCCTTTTAGATGCTCACCCATGCTAATGATAGTCTGATTAAACACCCACAATTTTTGTATTACTTAACCAATCACGCGAATGGAATTGAAAGTAAACATAGGCATACATCAATCATTCATTTGCACAAAGCTTTGCATCTCATAAAACACATGCATATAGAATTGAAATTTCAGGGCAACATACATTTATGCACTTCACAACCAACATATGAAACATATGCGAAAACCTAAAATACTTGAAGAGAAAACATCAACATCCCCAATAGTTTGATCATTTATGTTGGCTTGGGAACCAATGAGGCTTCCCTTCTCTTCAAATAATTTTGTGCACTACAACTAAAACATAAAATACCCACAAGAAAAAAAATACTACATTTAGATATACATGAGTTTTTTTACGGGTTAGATATACATGAGTTTTACATTGGTACGTAGTGCAGTAGAATGATTATCTCACCATTGTGTAGAACATCTCTTTCAAGCTGCCTACTCAGGCCAGCATAGTGATAACCCGCAAGTATAGGGGGTCGCACCAGTTTTCGAGGGTAGAGTATTCATCCCAAATTTATTGATTCGACACAAGGGGAACCAAAGAATATTCTCAAGTATTAGCAGTTGAGTTCTCAATTCAACCACACCTGGAAAACTTAATATCTGCAACAAAGTATTTAGTAGCAAAGTAGTATGGAAGTAAGGGTAATGGTGGCAAAAGTAACAGTAGCAGTTTTGTAGTAATGCTGATAGCAGCAGTAACGAACTTAACAAAGCAAGTATGAATATGGAACGAACTCGTAAGCAATGGAACGGCAATGATAGGTATCGGATAATATTCATCATGTAGCAGTTATAACCTAGGGTGACATAGAACTATCTCCAATTCATCAATGTAATGTAGGCATGTATTCCGAATATAGTCATACATTCTTATGGAAAAGAACTTGCATGACATCTTTTGTCCTACCCTCCCGTGGCAGCGGGGTCCTAATGGAAACTAAGGGATATTAAGGCCTCCTTTTAATAGAGTACCGGACCAAAGCATTAGCACTTAGTGAATACATGAAGTCCTCAAACTATGGTCATCACCGGGAAGTGCCCCGGTTATTGTCACTCCGAGTTTGCCGGATCATAACACATAGTAGGTGACTATAGACTTGCAAGATAGGATCAAGAACACAAATATATTCTTGAAAACATAATAGGTTCAGATCTGAAATCATGGCACTCGGGACTTAGTGACAAGCATTAAGCATAGCAAAGTCATGACAACATCAATCTCAAAACATAGTGGATACTAGGGATCAAACCCTAACAAAACTAACTCGATTACATGATAAATCTCATCCAACCCATCACCGTCCAGCAAGCCTACGATGGAATTACTCATGCACGATGGTGAGCATCATGAAATTGGTGATGGAGGATGGTTGGTGATGACAACGGCGACGATCTCCACTCTCCGGAGCGCCGAACGGACTCCAGATCAGGTCTCCCGATGAAGAACAGGAGGTGGCGGCGGCTCCGTATCGTAAAACGCGATGGGATCTTCTCCCTGATTTTTTTCTCCCAGAAAGAGATTATATGGAGTTGAAGTTGACTTCAGTGGAGCTCCTGGGGGCCCACAAGGTAGGGGGCGCGCCCTAGGGGGGCCCACCTTTGTGGCTACACTACAAGAAATATGTCAACTTATGACCTTCTGTCAGTGACCCTGGAAGAATTGGTCATAAATCTACGACCATTTGAGACCAATTGGTCAAAAGTTGTTCGGGGGGCTCCAAACCCTAAACTATAACGACCATTTTCGTTAGAAAGGTCGTAATTTCCTTACACGAAATGGTCATAAAGCAGACAGCACTGGTCCGCTGCCTTATTTCCAACTTATCATGACCAATATAGATGGTCATAACCTTGTAAGTTGCGGTGGATTGCTATGACTAGGCGCCACCTCATCAGTTTTGCCTATGTGTCATGTACATGTGTCAATTTTTGCCCTCGATTGTGAAGCAACCTATATTTCTGTCATTCCCAAAATTTCCAAAAAAAACCTCATAAATTCTTTGGGTCATATCTTCGTCGAATATGTAAAATTCCTTCCTTGCCTAGTTCAAAAATAATTCAACAATATTCATTTTTCTATTATGTTCAAAACAGCACTTTGTGAAGGAAGTGCTATTTTTATATTCTTGATTGGCCTCAAATTTTTTGCGCACTCTTTCGTATCCAAATCATTGACTCATTACAAAATTCAGCTCCATTTTCATAGTAAATGTTCCTCGGCAAATTTCCAAAGTTTTTGTTTAGCTAGAAGCTTTGTGAAGGAAGTACTAGCTATGCATATCCAATTGGCATGAAATTTATACAGTGCCTTCATATGCCCAAATTATCACCCTCCTCCAAATTGCAGCTCAATCAAATCATCTATGTGAGCCTAACTTTATTTTTTTATTTTTTGTCAAGATTGGCACATTGCAAAGCAAGTGCTATCTATACCACTCTTATTGCCCTCAAACTTTTTGGTCAATCTTCCATATCCAAATCATTGTCACATGCCAATATTCAGCTTCATTTGCCTATTAAATCTTCCTCAGCAAATTTCCAAAGTTTCTATCCAAAGAGAAGCGTTGTGAAGGAAGTACAAGTTAGGATTATCCAAATGGTATAATTTTTTTACAGTGTTTTCCAATGCCCAAATGACCATACTCCACAAAATTTCAGCTCAATACATTTATTCATTTGAGCTCGGCTTCAATATTCATATTTCTACCCTATGTGGTACTTTGCAAAGCAAGTGCCATCTACGCTCCTCCATTTGAGCTGAAAACTTGCCAAGCCAGTCTCCCTAGTAGATGATCATCCTCAGCCAAAATTTAGGACCATTGCCCATGTGCATTTCTCGTACCGCTAATCAAACACTTGGCTGCTAATTCATGTTTGAGCATAGTTCGGTCTCCTCGTGAGAGTCTTCTGTGGTCATTTTCTTCCTAGCACTTACCTGGGGAGTGCCTAACCCACTAGACATGTCTAGGCCACCCAGAACGCATGGCAACGCCACGGTCACGCGGTGAGCATGCGAGTTTACGCGCTTTGTACTTGGGGCCTTGGGCCACCGTCCAAACCTCGATGTATCGCCACCAAACCATGTATTTCTGATTAAATAGATACTTATGTAACTATAAATGATTTTCGGAAAAAATAAAGAGCAAACTATAAGGCAGATGCAGTTCAAATTTGACCCGCTTCCAACTGTATCGGCCGAAATTTGTCTTTTTCACCAGAGGTGGGTCGAAACTTTTGACACCCAACCATTTTGTCAATTGTGCATTAAATATGGCCTAGTATTTTATAAAAATAATTTGGTACAATTTTGCAACAAATATATGGTATGTCCTTCACAAAAAAACTCATTTCGGGCACCCGAAAAAATGGAAAATGATTTTTTCGCCCAAAGGAAATGAAAACTTCCTTATGCAACATTGTTTTACATTCCAAGATGCACATTTGTGCACTATATGAGATCATTTAAACAAACTATGCCATGAGTGTGGCCATAAGATTGATCATTTAGCTTGAAAGCCATGAATCTTCACACATGATAGCTCATTTCTGAGAACACTTTTTAGAAAGATTTTCCATATTACAAGTTTATTATTTTTTCTGGTAACTTGGTCATATATAATGACACAATGCGAAGGTTTTCCAAAAAAAAATTGAATTTTTTATGCCCATTTCAAAATGCGGTCAAAACGGTGGGAATGGCCGTTCCTAGCTAGTGGTTGAATCTTGGATTTTTTTGGTGTTTCTCTGATTAAATAGATACTTATGTACCTATAAATGATTTTTGGAAAAAATGAAGAGCAAACTATGAGGCAGCTGCAGTTCAAATTTGACCCGTTTCCAGCTGGATCGACGAAAATTTGTCTTTTTCACTAGAGGTGGATAAAAACTTTTGACACCCAACTATTTGGTCAATCATGCATTAAATATGGCCTAATATTTTATAAAAATGATTTGGTCCAATTTTTCAACAAATATATGGTATTTGCTTCACAAAAAAACTCATTTTGGGCAACCGAAAAAATGGAAAACGAATTTTTCGCCCAAAGAAAATGAAAACTTCCTTAGGCAACATTGTTTGACATCCCAAGATGCACCCTTGTGCACAATATGAGATCATTTGGACAAACTATGCCATGAATGGGGCCATAAGATTGAGCATTTGGGTTGAAAGCCATGAATCTTCACACATGATAACACATTTATGAGAACACTTTTTTAAAATAATTGCCGTATTACAAGTTTATTATTTTTCCTGCTAACTTGGTCACATATAGTGACACGGTCAAAACTGGGAGCATGACCGTTCCTAGCTTGTGGTTGAATCTTGGAAAACTTTTGGTGTTTATCTGATTAAATATATACTTTTGTAACTAAAAATGATTTTTTGAAATAATCCATATACTACTACTGCTACAGGATTTCATTTCATAGAGTGGCCTGATGCAAGTTCCTGAATTATGCCTCTTGAACTTGTGAGTTGGGATATCTTAGAGTGCCATGATGCTTAGGTGTGTTGCAAACTCTTATTATAGAGTGGCCTGATGCTTAGGTGTGTTGCAAACTCTCAGCTTCGGTACGCATTCTGTGTGTGCGTGTGTGTTTAGTTCATGTTTTACATGGCAAAGTGGCTGACAAAATGGGCAACTGTGACATGAAACATCTCTGTTTCTTGTTTTGTGCTCTGCTTTCATGTAGCAACTTAGTACTAAATTTGAGAGTATGGGTGCTGGTAGCATCCCAAATCATACCTGTCTATGATATGATTGGGAGGGAATATACTGGCTGCTATTGTTACACTGTCTTGTTTATTTCTTTTAACAATCATACCTAGCTAAAATCTTTTTGTCCACGGCAGTGCAGCCTCATCCTCTTCATGCTGGCTCGGCTGCCTCGGATTCTTCCTGTTTTCTATCTTGCCTTGTAGATGCAGCAGCTCAAGGACGAGGTCGGCGTTTTCTCCAGGGCCGATTGGTCGGCGCTGTTCGAGATGGGCAACACCAGGGTCATCGCCGCCGTCTACGGCCCCTGAGAGGTAGTCTCTTTTTCTTGGCACACCAACTCTTCTATTTGATGCCATGGTTGTTAGGGATTTGGCCCCCGAGTGGTCTCTAGTTAATGATCGGTATTGAGAGATTTTGGTGGTTAGCTATGCTTATTGTATATCACATTGAAAAAGAAAATGCACAATGAGCTTACCTTTGTATGTCAGGATTTTTTCTTCATCGGTTACCCTTCCTTTAGATGTAGTTTATTTTCGTACAGAAACCAATCTTGGTGTTCTTCCTATTTGCATTTGATTATGTTTTTAAAATTCCCTAGAAGAACTATATATAACAATGTGGGTATGTGTTTTCTTCTTTCAATGTCTATAGTGCATTTGCATGATGTTGAATTATGTGCTACAGAATATACATTAGCTGATTTAAACTGCTGTTTTCCTTCACCTAATCAAATGCCCTTTATTTTTTGCAGTATGCATACCCAGGTCAAACTTGCGGTCATGGTGAAGCTGCTGTTCTTGGTTTCCTATCTTCAGAAGTAAAATGTTTGCTTGCTACCTTCTTTAGGGTACTGCTTTCTAATCAAATTCTTGAACACATGAGTTATGTATACAAATCATGTGCTATGTATGCACTGATAGCCATTTTCTTGTCTACTTAGCTAAATCTTGTCTTTGTGTACTAAACATCAGTTACTAGTATTTGGCTTCTATGTGCTAATTAAACCTGATCAGTATGTATACTTCTTTGATGTTGCATAATATTGGTGTCAAAGGGGTTTATTTAAACCGGATATGATCTACGGGAACAATTGTTTTGCTGTTCAAATGTTTAAATTATGGTTCTTTGTTTCAAACATCGAAATGATGTTTACTTTGTCCTTCTATGCTTAAATGGTAAAAATGTCGCATTTATAGGATTGTAAACCTGATGTGATTGGAGTAGCATTTACTTGCTGCTGATAGTTACTACTTGTATCCGCTGATTTCTATGCCTCATTTTGCTTTTTTTATTTTATTTATGCACACAGACTGCCTACAAGTTAATGTGCTTTTAGATTTGCCTTTATTTTGCTCCTAACTATATTGTTTGATAGCTTGCAGATGTTGTACTTCGTTCGTGTTTCGTCGTGGGCTCCAAGAAGTGAAGAAGCATTGAGTTCTAGCTCGTTGGAGCTAGTTATACTTTGATATATAGTTATATTTTGATATTTAGTTAAATTCTTGGTGGCAGTAAACCTGATGTGAAGTATTTTCGATTATAAACATGGTGTGAACTATGTTTGATTGTAATGTGCCAAATTTGGTTTTTTCATCTGTTGAAGTATTACTTGTGTTTTTAGTCAGTTCTGATTTAAATATTTGTTTTTATTTACTAGAATATCAAAATTTGAAGGACATGACTCTGACCATTGGGACCCACTCAAACCCATCTGACTACTGGAACTGTCTTAAAAAAAGAAATGTAACTGTTGAGCCAAAAAGGCCATGGCCCAAAAACGAAAGGCCCAATTGTTGGGTCAGACCAATGTAGCAAATCAAACTATTGGAAAAAATAATATATTAAATGGGCTGAATTAATGGGCTCGGCCCATATAGACACCTAATCAGACCGGGCTCATTCTTGTCAATGACCTTTTCATTTGGTCGCAATTTTGCAAGGTCAGCTTGCCACGTCGGATCCGACGTGGCCTAGGTAGACAGCTAGTGACCAAAACAGAAAGTCATAGAATCAATGACCTTTTGTTTTGGTCATAAATGTCTACGACCTTCTCACAGAGAAGGTCATTAATTTCAATTTATGACGGCCAGCTTTTGACCATCTAGTTTTGGTCACAAAAAGGTCACAAATGGAAAATAATGACCATTCCGTGACCAATAGTCAAGGTCACAAGTTGACATATTTCTTGTAGTGCTAGGGTGTGGGCCCCTTAGGTGATTCTTTCTGTCAATATTTTCTATATATTCTGAAAATATTCTCCGTGAAGTTTGAGGTCATTCCGAGAACTTTTATTTCCGCACAAAAATAGCACCAAGGCAATTTTGCTGAAAACTGTGTCAGTCCGGGTTAGTTCCATTCAAATCATGCAAATTAGAGTCCAAAACAAGGGCCAAAGAGTTTGGAAAAGTAGATAGGATGGAGACGTATCAACTCCCCCAAGCTTAACCCACTGCTTGTCCTCAAGCAATTCAGTTGATAAACTGAAAGTGACAAAGAAAAAAATTACAAACTCTGTTTGATCTTGTTGTTGTAAATATGTAAAGCCAACATTCATGCTTTCAGCAAAGATTGTGAACTAACCACATTCACAATAACATTTAGGTCTCATGTTTGCTCATATCAATGGCATAATTTACTAGCGAGCAATAATAATGAATCTCGGATGACAACACTTTTCAAAACAATCATGATATAATATGACAAAGTGGTATCCCGCTAGCCCTTTCAGAGAACGCAAAACATAAATGCAGAGCACCTACGAAGATCAAGGACTGACTAGACATTGTAATTCATGGTTAAAGATATCCAGTCACACTCATACTCAACATCAATTAATAACAAAGCATATAAATGACAGAGGTGCTCTCTAACTGGTGCTTTTTATAAGAGGATGGTGACTCAGCAATAAAAGTAAATAGATAGGACCTTCGCAGAGGGAAGCAGGGATTTGCAGAGGTGCCAGAGCTCAAGTTTTTGAATTAGAGATGAATATAATTTTGAGCGGTATGCTTTCTTTGTCAATGCTACGACCAAGATTTCTCAATATCTTCCATGCTACATGCATTATAGGCGGTTCCCAAACAGAATGGTAAAGTTTTACTCCCCCTCCACCATCAAACACACTCCACAGCTTATCCGAAACAATGGTTACCGTCCAAACCATCAATAATCCAGGGGGCTTTCTTTAATTATATTTTGATTTGATTTTTGATCTTTTGATCATGGGACTGGGTATCCCGGTTACCAGCCATTTTCTTGTGAATGACAAGCAGAGTCCACTCATCGCGAGAATAACCCAGTCGCCACATGAGCAATTTGGGCATACACAACAAAATTTCATTTGAAGGTTTAGAGTTTGGCACATGCAAATTTACTTGGAACGGCAGGTTAATACCACATATAGGTAGGTATGGTGGACTCTTATGGAACAACTTTGAGTTTATGGAAGTGAATGCACAAGCAGTATTCCCGCTTAGTATAGGTGAAGGCTAGAAAGACTCTGGGAAGCGACCAGCTAGTGAGCAACAACGGTCATAAACATGCCTTGAGATTAACCAGCATTGAGTGCAAGCATGAGTGGGATATAAATTGTTGGAAATATGCCCTAGAGGCAATAATAAAAGAGTTATTATTATATTTCCTTGCTCATGATAATCGTTTATTATCCATGCTATAATTGTATTGATTGGAAACTCAAATACATGTGTGGATAAATAGACAGACTTTGTGTCCCTAGTGAGCCTCTACAGGACTAGCTCGTTGATCAAAGATGACCGCGGTTTCCAGGTCATAGACATGAGTTGTCATTTGATAACGGGATCACATCATTAGGAGAATGATGTGATGGACGAGACCCAAACGTTAAACATAGCTTTTGATCGTGTCAGTTATCGCTATAGTTTTCTGCATGTCAAGTATAAGTTCCTATGACCATGAGATCATGTAACTCACTAACACCGTAGGAGTGCTTTGTGTGTGCCAAACGTCGCAACGTAACTGGGTGACTATAAAGGTACTCTACAGGTATCTCCGAGGGTGTCTGTTGAGTTGACATGGATCGAGACTGGGATTTGTCACTCCGTGTGACGGAGAGGTATCTCCGGGCCCACTCGGTAATACGTCATCTCAATGAGCTCAAAGTGACTAAGTAGTTGGTCACGGGATTATGTATTACGGTAACGAGTAAAGAGACTTGCCGGCAACGAGATTGAACTAGGTATAGAGATACCGACGATCGAATCTCGGGAAAGTAACATACCGACGAGACAAAGGGAACTGTATACGGGATTGCCTGAATCCTTGACATCGTGGTTCATTCGATGAGATCATCGAGGAACATGTGGGAACCAATATGGGTATCCAGATCCCGCTATTGGTTATTGACCTGGGAGTGTCTCGGTCATGTCTACATGGTTTCCGAACCCGCAGGGTCTACACACTTAACGTTCGGTGACGCTAGGGTTGTTAGTGAGAATAGTGTTGTAGGAGATATGCCCTAGAGGCAATAACAATTGTTATATATTATCTCTCTGTTCATAATTAAGTTTATATTCCATGCTATAACTGCTATGGTTCCCGAGCCCGTATATCCATAAAGGCTCTGGGGAAAACCCATGTGCACGTGTGGAATAATAAACGATAAAAAGTATTCCTAGTCATGCCTCTAAGACTGGCTCAAGTGTTGCATGATGATTATGTTTTCCCAATCATGGGCATGTCTTTGCCAGCAACTTTGAGGGCACAATGTTATAGGAACATTTGTGTTGAATCGACCCGAATTGATGTTATGCTATGAGATACTTTCGTCACAAGTTAATGGTTAATAACACAGGAAGTTGATGTTTGCATAATTCCTTAGACCATGAGAGTATCGAGTTTCTTCATGCTTGCTTCATGAACTTTGGGGTTTGTTAAACGTCATCCGTAAATGGGTGGCTATTACGGCGGCTTACGGGTTCATGGAAAAGTATGGCAAGTAACGAGATAGCTCAAGATTGGGATTTGCTCCTCCGACGATGGAGAGATATACTCGGGCCCTCTCGGTGTAACGGTATCCATCATCGTCTGGCCAGACACAGGGTGATTTGATCACTGGGATGCCGGAACACGAAAACGAGAAAAGAGAACAAAACCGGTAACGAGGTAACTTGCATAGTGGACAAAGTGTTTGCCCACGGGGATGAAATAAATCTCACCTCGGGTGTTTGTGACATATCATGAAGCAAAAGGAATAGCTCACGGCAACTGGAGGTTCACTCGAATATTCATTCGTGTGGGTATAGGGGGTCAATATGGGTGTCCACGGCTCCGATGTTGATCATTGATCGGAAGAGGTTCCGTGTCATGTCTATACTTCACCGAACCTATAGGGTCACACGCTTAAGGGTCATCTATCTGCTGAATACTAGACAGGGAGTCTGAGAGAAAATCACCGAAAAAGTTTCGGACACCGAAAAAGTTTCGGACAACGGAAAAGTTCCGCAGAGAGAGGTCACCGGATGAGTTCCGGTGAAACTGAAAAGTTGTTTCAGAGGATACCATAAAGTCAAATTGGTTTTGGCACATGCCTGATAATTCTTGGAGGATGCCAGAATCGTTCTGGAAACTTTCTGGAATTTTCGGAGATGAAAACCGGGAATGTCCCGGAGCTGCCGGAACCACTTCAGATGCTTTTCGCAGATGAAAATCACTAAACTGGAATTGTTCCAGAACGCGTTGGAAATAATTATGGTGGGTACTGGAAATGTTCTAAGCCCACATAAATATTTTCAGTTCGATCAGACGCTGAAATATGTCGTCGTGAATAGTGAAAGTGCTTTTTGGATATTTTTATGAAAGCCACCTTTTGGGGCTTTGCTCCAAAAGATCTAGGGATGACATGGATGGATTGGGAGGCCCTCATGGGGGCCCCCCAAGGGGTGTGGCCGGCCAAGAAGGTGGCTCCTCCTTGGAGCCCCTCTTGTTCCATGGTTTCACCCTTATACCCTTGGTGGAAGGACTTCATTCATGTACTTTTGGGTTTTATTGTAAAACCACCCTACCCCTTGGGATTTCCTATAAAAGGAGGAGTTGTGGCTGCCATCTCCTTCATCCCTTGCTCTCATACAAGTGCCATGCAATGATCTGGCTTCTCTCTCCCTCCCACGAAATAGTTTCGTAGAGCCGAAAGGCTGTCTGGGTTCCGGTGGGAACTAGTTCTGGACGGCGAAGCCCTGCCGGATAGATGACACCGTATGTGTGCAACTCTGTAGAGAGGTCGTAGTTTCGATCTTAGTGCCCTGAGGGGCTGTTCGTGAGTGCCTCCCGAAGGGCTGTCCAAGTGACGGTCCGAGTTCTGTGGGTCCTCCCGAAGGGCTGTCCGGGTGACCGTTCGAGTTTCGAAGGTCCTCCCGGAGGGCTGTCCGCGACACCGTCCGGGGGACTGTTCGACCGTCTTCCGGAGGGCTGTCCGAGGAGAAGATGAGGGTATACATCCTCGCGGTTGGGAGGTTGTAAATCCTAGCTGCGGGGATCTGCACCGACGATCGTCATCGACTCTACTTCCGCTGCGCTACGAGTCGGTAACGAAAATGATCAAAACCTTGTATGCAGTCTTCATAGTGGTCCTGGGCTGGTGCGTAGGTCGGAAAATTTTTGTTTTCTGCTGCGTTACCCTACAGTGGCATCAAGAGCCGTGCTATGCGTAGATGCAGGTTGCGATCTAGAATACATGGAGATGTATGGGTGTTGCACAATATAATAAGGTAGTAGATAAGATCTATTACTGAAAATTATTTGTGCGGGTAGCAGATGAAATCTGTTACCTGATGTTCTTGTTGCTTCCCTTAAATTTGCGTAGTCCTGATCTTGACAGCATTGTGGAATCTGACAAAGTTCTGGCAATCCGCGACCCTTTCATGCTACTCCTGAGTATGCTGATTGACAGATCAACGAAGTGCTAACAGTTCTTTGGGTTCCACTTTAGTCAAAGAAAGATGGATGTTTCGCAGACGAAAGGGCAATGCAGATATGATCTGCACGGGGGTCATGCGTATGACGAAGTTCAGTATGGGGCTCGAGATTTTATTATCTCGTGTTTCATACACCCCGCAAAAGTTAATCTAGCGACTTGAATTATCATGCTTGATGATGGACGTTGGTAGCTTCGGTTTGTTTCGAAACCTTAGAAGCCGCGTAAGATAAACTTTTGTATGAACCGATTAGAGACGTCTAACTTGGTTTTGCAGGAGGGTTTGCATGTGCATATGATGTGGTATAGCAGTGCTCATAATAATTTGATTATGTATGAGATGGCTATATAATGTAAATCAAATTAACATGACCTGCGTGTCATGATTCGGCATGATGGCTGGAGCCATATGATTGCACTTTAAATGACCTGCGTGTCAACCTTGTGTAATGCATTATTTTATTAGCTATAGAGATAGCAATATTATCTGGTGCATCGACAAGGTGGTGGCAATCTTCGCGAAGGTGAACACCGACGCGAGTGCCGAAGACGAAGAAATGCAAGACTTCTCCGTCAGAAAGGGCTATACCATATCATGCTAATTATGAATTGCCTGAGATGTTTATCCCTTTGATGCACCCTTCTTGATTGCGCGGTAGTCGCTTTTTATTAGGGTGATCTCTCACAAAAATATCAAGTAGTTAGTGTTCTCCCAAGTGTAGCACCGTCACGGCACCTAACTTTTCGGGGCATCACATGATCTCCATGGGTGCGAACGATTAGGGATGTGTGAGGCGGGTGAGTTGAGACCTCGCAGCGAGATCACTTGGTTGTCTTGACGTTCAGGCATGACAGTCATGAGCTCGGAACACACGCATCGAAAGATGAACAAGAATCACATGGATGATGTGATTGGCAAGTTTGCCTACCGATTGAAGTTCGCGCCATTTGAGTTCATCTCGAACCGTGGCGTTGAATTGAAATGCGGATCTTGAATCACTCACAATCAATTATGAGAGATATTGATTTGAGTGGGAGCGCACTGCAGAATTAACTTGTTTAATTCTCAGTGCAATTAATTTTGAACACTGTCTAAGTGTGGTTTGCATAAAAGTTGTAGAATAATGGCTCGCGTTTCCACCCTCCCTATTAAAATTGAATAGCTGTTATATATCTGGTTAAAACTTTACGGTTGGTAACGTAATGTGAGGATTGTCCTCAAGAGTGCCGAGAAGGACTCTGTCCTATCGCATACTTTCGGTATTCTCCCGCTAATGCTATGGATGATGAGACTCTCGTCCCTCGATCCAAAAGCTAGAATTCTGTTACGGTCAAATGCAATATGCTTGCTTCCATGAGACCCGAACTTCGAAAGTTTGGATAGTTATGTGATATTCATGGAATCTGAAAATCATTTTCAGAGACAGACAAAGGCTGAAAGATATGAGATATCCAAAGCAGTGTTTGTTAGCAAACTATTAGTAAAGGAGTTTACTATGCATTAGACTGATAAGAGAGGGATCCAGTAGAACGCCTGTCATATGATGAAAGGTGAATAAAACAACAACTTAAAGAGAAAGGAAGTGTCCGAAGGGTGTTAGTAAGACTTTCACGCCTAGGAAGTCCGGGGCTAACGCCACTCTTAAGTTGGGTGCTTCTTCTGAGAGTAGGAGAAATACTAAAAGTTAAACTATTAGAAGTATAATGGCAATAAGAAAGAAGACTGGAATATCCAGCTCATGTATGAATGTCATACAAGTTTTTGATGTATAGAAGGCTGGTCAAAGATATAGTCCTTGGGAATTATGATTGAATTATTAATCACTGATTCCTGGGTATTGTGAGTAAATCACAAAGATACCCGCTCGATTGCATTCTGTTGCAACTCGATGTAAGGACTACTATGGCCTGAAAGACTAGCCAGGAATGAGGTTTAGGTATACACAGGGAACATAGTAAATGTTACTATACCTTCCATCGGTGTATTACCGTCTGTATTTATTTTCATAATTCATTTAGAGTTTTACAAACTCTAGCCCATTGCATAAGGTATCTTGCAAGAAGGTTGTTCATAAGAGAACTTTTGATGTTCGGTGTTATGAATAACATAAGGGCCATACTTTCATTATGAATGAGATGTATGTTATGAATATTGATAAAAATACATTACCTCTAGATTTATTTTCATAATTCATTTTAGAGTTTCATACACTCTAGCCCATTGCACAGTGTTTGTTGCAAAAGAGTTGTTCATGAAAACAACAATTGTTGTTCAGTATTATGAATAACATGAAGGGCCATGCTTCCATCCAAGATGGGATGTATGTTATGAATATTGATGGTAATATGATACATCCATAACACTGACGCTAAATGTCTCAAGACTAAAAGAATACCACACAAGTATGGCACTACATTTGGTCACATTGGAGAAACCCGCATGGAAAATTCCATTATGATGGATTTTGAAGTCTTTTTGATTTTGAATCATCTGACACTTGCAAATTTCCTCCGAAAAGTGAAGTGACTGAAATACCGTTCACAGGCCATAAGGAACGAATAACAAACTTATTGGTGATCATACATTTGATGTGTGTAGTCCAATAAATGTTGTTAGTAGTGGATTTATCTATCTTCAGAAATGACTCAAGTAGATATATGGATATTTACTTGATGAGACGTAAGTCTGATCTTTTGAAATCATTCGAAAGGTTTTCAAAAATGAAGTAGAAGTTATTGTAACAAGAAAATTATGTTTCTACAATTCGATTGCAGAAAGGAATATTTGAGTTACAAGTTTAGCGAATGTCTGATGAGTTGTGAAAGGGGTTTCATAACTTGCACTTCCCGGAACACCACTGCAAGTGGAAAGTCCGTGAAGATGTAATCAAACCATTTATGACATGGTAAGATCAAAGATGACATAAATAAATTTGCCATTATCCCTTTTAAAGAGTGATGCTTTAGAGACTGCGGCTTTTACACTGAAAAGAGCTCCATCGGGTCTGTTGAAATGAAGCCATGGTATGGTACGCCCAACCATGTTATATCCTTTCTTAACATTTGGAATATGGGGCTTGTGTAAAAGATTACAAACCTATTCCAAATCAGACAAGTGCTACTTTGTAGGTTATCCCAAGCAATTGGGTATTCCTCCCTCACTATACCGAGGCAAATAGTTTTGCCACGAAACGGTATGCTTTTAAAGAGAATAGTTCTTTCAAAAGGTGAGTGGGAGGACAGTGCAAACTCGACGAGATAACAGTATCTTCGTCATCAGGTCAAAGGAAAGAAACCTTGGAAGTAATTCCGGAGTTTCCTACTGCGACTGATACGAAAGTCTCTACAATAAAATGTATGGACTTCGGTCGAACTTGTAGCTGAACCACGTAGGCAAGGCTCGTGCAAACCTCTCAGGTGCGCAGACGAGATATTGTTGTTGGACAACAGTATACCTATGATACACAAAGGAAGCGTTGATGGGCCCTGACTCCGGAATTGGCTAAATGCCAATACAATCCGAGATAGTTTCCATATAAGTTATTCAAGATTTAAACCTTGATACACCTTTCGGAAGACTTAGAGTCTAACGAATATTTATGGAACTTAAAACTGATACGGATAAAAATGTTTATCCATAAAGCTCGACTTGTTGCAATAACAAGTTCAAGGAGTTGACTACGATGAGGTTGTTTCATCGTAGCGATGCTTAAAGTCGGTTCGGGTTGAACTAGCAATTAATACATATTTCAATCTTGAGATATGAAACATGGATGACAAAAGGATTTCCATCTGATGGAAATGAAACCTAGGACTTGTATGTGATACAGTCCAAAGTAGGTTGTCGATCCAGAGGATGCTAGTAGGTATGCAAACTTCAGAGTTCCAGCGATGGACAGAAGAGAGCAAAATGGAGTTGGAATCTTCGTGTTTTGATGAAATGGTCAAAAGGGGTTTTGACTTCATCAATGGGTAACGAAGATGCTTGTAATTCAAGAAAGTAAGTGGGAGCGCAATAATATTTCTAAAAACCTTGTGTGCTTGACACATTGGTAATTGGAAATAAATTTCTTGACACGAATTAGGACTTCATTTGAAAATAGTTTTTTCAATGAAGTGCTTAGGCTAAATAGCCTTGATATTAGGCATGATGATCTATGGAGATAGATTTACCTAATGGGGCTAAGCAATGAATACATATTGACAAGATGCTAAAACTTTTTAGCATATAAAACGCCAAGGAGTGATTCTTGCCGAAGTCACATGGAAAGAGTTTTTGCAAGACTCGGTGTCCCAAAAACACCTATGAGCAAAAGACATGATGGGGATTCCACACACCTCGTGTTTGGATTAATCATGTATTCCATGGTATGTAAAAACAACCAGATATGTCCAATACTCAAAAGGTGTTGTGAGTATGGATACCAAAATGATCAAAAGGACTGATCATAGGACAACAGTGAAAGATGTCATTTAGTACCAGAGTAGTACTGATGACATGTTTTCTCGCAAGCAGAGATTATGAAGTACTCGTTGTAAGTAATTACATCGATACAGTCTTCATCAATGCTCCATGCGATTTTTGATTTAAATTAAGGGTTTTGTGTTGCACACAATGTGGTGGCACAGTTTGTTGGAAAATGTTCCAAACAAGTTACTGTGGCGAATTCTATAACAGAGGCGAAGTATGTTGCCGCTTTTGAAGCGACAAAGAAGATGTTGAATCATATAGTTCATTCATGAACTTAGTATGGTTCCAAGATGGCTTTTGTCAATGGGACACTGCTGCAGGTAGTTGCTCCATAACTCAGTCTGAGGAATCCAGGTTCGACCTGTGATTCGCATACATACAAAGCTAAGTCCACACAAAATATGAATTTTGTGAAGGCGTGAAAACGCGAGGATATGCAAAGATACACACGGAGCTGAAGTCGTCAGATCCGTTGGACATCAGGCTATACCACAAGCGAAGCATATTTACACCAATGTGCCATAGGTGTAAAGTGCATTAGCATTGACTAGATATTGACTCTAGTGCAAGTGGGAGTCTGTAGGAGATATGCCCTAGAGGCAATAACAAATGTTATAAATTATCTCACTGTTCATTATTAGGTTTATGTTCCATGCTATAACTGCTATGGTTCCCGAGCCCGTATATCCATAAAGGCTCTGGGGAAAACCCATGTGCACGTGTGGAATAATAAACGATAAAAAGTATTCCTAGTCGTGCCTCTAAGACTAGCTCAAGTGTTGCATGATGATTATGTTTTCCCAATCATGGGCATGTGTATGCCAGCAACTTTGAGGGCACAATGTTATAGGAACATTTGTGTTGAATCGACCCGAATTGATGTTATGCTATGAGATACTTTCGTCACAAGTTAATGGTTAATAACACAGGAAGTTTATGTTTGCATAATTCCTTAGACCATGAGAGTATCGAGTTCCTTCATGCTTGATTCATGAACTTTGGGGTTTGTTAAACGTCATCCGTAAATGGGTGGCTATTACGGCGGCTTACGGGTTCATGGGAAAGTATGGCAAGTAACTTGATAGCTCGAGATTGGGATTTGCTCCTCCGTCGATGGAGAGATATACTCGGGCCCTCTCGGTGTAACGGTATCCATCATCGTCTGGCCAGACACAGGGTGATTTGATCACTAGGATGCCGGAACACGAAATGGCCATACGAACTCTGTTTGGGCTCCATGACCTGCCAAAACGACCGCAGCAAAAATTCGTATCCTTTTGTCGCACACTTCGTCTGTTTCGGAAAAATTTCGGAGGCCAAAAACGGCTTGGAGAATTGAGTTTCAGATGATTTAGTGGTTGGCGTGCACTCTTCTAGCGTCTACCACCCTACCGTGAGCTCACCCTCGGACAGATACTGCGACAATGACGTGCAGAACAATGTTACATGACTCTATTTCTGCACCAGCAAGCCCTACATGCTAGTCTGGATGGAAGGAGAAGCCTCTTCGATGCACCGAACACCCAAAAACTTGCCGTTTTGCATGGTTTATCACCCATACCGCTACCACCCACATTTTTGTCCATGCACATGTGTTGTTCTTGGACAAAACTGTGCATACTAGCTCTTCTACCTTACATTCGTACTGTTCGAAAATAATAGGCCATTTCGAGTGGCGCAAAATGGCTCGTGGGCGCGAGCAAGTTACCCTGGAAGCCGGATTCACGATATCCCTCGTTGCTGAAATCCATTTGAGGTGTATCCGTAGAACGACCGTACCCTGGCCATACGAACTCCGTTTGGGCTCCATGACCTGCCAAAACGACCGCAGCGAAAATTCGTATCCTTCTGTCACACACTTTGTCTGTTTTGGAATAATTTAGGAGGCCGAAAACGGCTTGCAGAATTGAGTTTCAGATGATTTAGTGGTTGGCGTGCACTCTTCTAGCGTCTACCACCCTACCGTGAGCTCACCCACGGACAGATACTGCGACAATGACGTGCAGAACAATGTTACATGACTCTATTTCTGCACCAGCAAGCCCTACATGCTAGTCTGGATGGAAGGAGAAGCCTCTTCGGTGCACCGAACACCCAAAAACTTGCCGTTTTGCATGGTTTATCACCCATACCGCTACCACCCACATTTTTGTCCATGCACATGTGTTGTTCTTGGACAAAACTGTGCAGACCAGCTCTTCTACATTACATTCGTACTGTTCAAAAATAATAGGCCATTTCGAGTGGCGCAAAATGGCTCGTGGGCGCGAGCAAGTTACCCTGGAAGCCGGATTCACGATATCCCTCGTTGCTGAAATCCATTTGAGGTGTATCCGTAGAACGACCGTACCCTGGCCATACGAACTCCGTTTGGGCTCCATGACCTGCCAAAACGACCGCAGCAAAAATTCGTATCCTTTTGTCGCACACTTCGTCTGTTTCGGAATAATTTCGGAGGCCAAAAACGGCTTGGAGAATTGAGTTTCAGATGATTTAGTGGTTGGCGTGCACTCATCTAGCGTCTACCACCCTACCGTGAGCTCACCCACGGATAGATACTGCGACAATGATGTGCAGAACAATGTTACATGACTCTATTTCTGCACCAGCAAGCCCTACATGCTAGTCTAGATGGAAGGAGATGTTGGAAATATGCCCTAGAGGCAATAATAAAAGAGTTATTATTATATTTCCTTGTTCATGATAATCGTTTATTATCCATGCTATAACTGTATTGATTGGAAACTCAAATACACGTGTGGATGAATAGACAGACTTTGTGTCCCTAGTGAGCCTCTACAGGACTAGCTCGTTGATCAAAGATGACCGCGGTTTCCAGGTCATAGACATGAGTTGTCATTTGATAACGGGATCACATCATTAGGAGAATGATGTGATGGACGAGACCCAAACGTTAAACATAGCTTTTGATCGTGTCAGTTATCGCTATAGTTTTCTGCATGTCAAGTGTAAGTTCCTATGACCATGAGATCATGTAACTCAATGACACCGTAGGAGTGCTTTGTGTGTGCCAAACGTCACAACGTAACTGGGTGACTATAAAGGTATTCTACAGGTATCTCCGAGGGTGTCTGTTGAGTTGACATGGATCGAGACTGGGATTTGTCACTCCGTGTGACGGAGAGGTATCTCCGGGCCCACTCGGTAATACGTCATCTCAATGAGCTCAAAGTGACTAAGTAGTTGGTCACGGGATTATGTATTACGGTAACGAGTAAAGAGACTTGCCGGTAACGAGATTGAACTAGGTATAGAGATACCGACGATCGAATCTCGGGCAAGTAACATACCGACGAGACAAAGGGAACTGTATACGGGATTGCCTGAATCCTTGACATCGTGGTTCATCCGATGAGATCATCGAGAAACATGTGGGAACCAATATGGGTATCCAGATCCCGCTATTGGTTATTGACCTGGGAGTGTCTCGGTCATGTCTACATGGTTTCCGAACCCGCAGGGTCTACACACTTAAGGTTCGGTGACGCTAGGGTTGTTAGTGAGAATAGTGCATGGTTACCGAAGGTTGTTCGGAGTCCCGGATGAGATCCCGGACATGACGAGGGTCTCCGGAATAGTCCGGAGACGAAGATTGATATATAGGATGAAAGGTTTCGGAGTCCGGAAGTGTTCCGGGGAGCATCGGGAAATCGGCGGACGACCGAAAGGGGTTTCGGGGGTTCCAGAAGTGGTTTCGGGCCTAATGGGCCACAAGGGGGGACACAACAGCCCTCATAGGGCTGTGCGCCCCCCCTGGGCCCTCTCCTCATGCGCAAGGGGAGGTGGACCCTCCCAGGGCAGCCGCACCCCCCCTGGCTTGGGGGGCAAGGCGCCTAGGGGGGGAAACCCTAGGGCCTGGCCCTTGGCCGCCGCCCCCCCCTGCCCTGGCCGCCGGCCCCCCTAGGGGAAACCCTAGGGCGCCCCCCTCTCCTCCTTCCCCCTATATATAGAGAGGTAGAGGGAGGGCAGCCAACACAAGTTCGTGCCTCGGTGCTGCCCTCCCTCTCCCATAACATCTTCCTCTCCCGCGGTGCTTAGGCGAAGCCCTGCTGGAATCCTCCATCACCACCACCACCACGCCGTCGTGCTGCCGGTTCTCCATCAACCTCTCCTCCACCCCTTGCTGGATCAAGAAGGAGGAGACGTCCCCGAGCCGTACGTGTGAAGAACGCGGAGGCACCGTTGCTTCGGTGCTTGGATCTTCAGCGATCTGAATCGCGGCGAGTACGACTCCATCAACCGCGTTCTTAACGCTTCCGCTTAGCGATCTACAAGGGTACGTAGATCCAACTCTCCTCTCGTAGTAGCATCTACTAGATTGATCTTGGTGAACGTAGAGAAAAATTTTTGTTTTCCATGCAACGTTCCCCTACAGTGGCATCATGAGCTAGGATCTTGCGTAGATGCTTTCTCGAGTAGAACACAAAAGGGTTTGTGGCGTTGATGTTTAAATTGCTGCCCTCCTTAGTCTTTCTTGATTCAGCGGTATTATGGGATGAAGCGGCCCGGACCAACTTTACATGTCCACGTACATGAGACCGGTTCCATCGACAGACATGTGACTTTTGTTGCATAAGATGGCTGGCGGGTGTCTGTCTCTCCTATCTTAGTTGAATCGGAATAGAACAAGGCGGTCCTTGTAGAAGGTTAAATAGCAACTTGAATATCACCGTTGTGGTTTTGCGTAGGTAAGAAGCGTTCTTGCTAGATACCCATAGCAGCCACGTAAAACATGCAACAACAAATTAGAGGATGTCTAACTTGTTTTTGCAGGGTATGTATGTGATATGATATGGCCAATGACATGATGAGTTATATTTGATGTATGAGATGATCATGTTGTAATAGTTAATATCGACTTGCATGTCGATGCATACGGCAACCGGCAGGAGCCATAGGGTTGTCTTTAATTTTTGTATGACCTGCGTGTCAATCATTAAGCGCTTTGTAATGCTTTACTTTATCGCTAAACGGTAGCAATAGTAGTAAGAGCATGGTGGGCGCCGACAACCCCGATGGCGACACGATGATGGAGATCATGATGATGGGGATCATGGTGTGGCGCCGGTGACGATGGAGATCATGCCGGTGCTTTGGAGATGGAGATCAAAAGCACGAGTTGATGGCCATATCATGTCACTTATGATTTGCATGTGATGTTAATCCTTTTATGCATCTTATTTTGCTTAGGACGACGGTAGCATTATAAGATGATCCTTCACTAAAATTTCAAGATAAAATTGTGTTCCCCCCGAGTGTGCGCCGTTGCGAAGGTTCGTCGTTTCGAAGCACCACGTGATGATCGAGTGTGATAGACTCTACGTTCGCATACAACGGGTGCAAGCCAGTTTTGCACATGCAGAACACTCGGGTTAGACTTGACGAGCCTAGCATGTACAGACATGGCCTCGGAACACGGAGGACCGAAAGGTCGAGCATGAGTCATATAGTAGATATGATCAACATGTTGATGTTCACCATTGACACCACCTCATCTCACGTGATGATCGGACTTGGGTTGGTGAATTTGGATCATGTCACGCTCGAATGACCGGAGGGATGTCAATTTGAGTGGGAGTTATAAATAATTTGATTAGGTAATAACTCACTTATCATGAACAATAGTCTAAAATGTCTTTGCAAATTTTTGGTTGTAGATGGCTCGCGCAGTAGCTCCCCTGAATTTTAATGCGTTCCTAGAGAAAGCTAAACTGAAAGATGACGGGAGCAACTTTGTGGACTGGCTCCGCAATCTGAGGATCATCCTCACAGCTGCCCAAAAGGTTTATGTCCTAAATGCACCGCTAGGTGACCCCCCCGCTCCTACAGCGCCTGCAGACGTTTTGAACGTCTGACAGACACGTTCGGATGACTATTCGATAGTGCAGTGTGCCATGTTGTACGGCTTGGAAGGAGGACTTCAAAGGCGTTTTGAACGTCATGGTGCATATGAGATGTACCAGGAGTTGAAGTTCATCTTTGAGAAGAATGCTAAGATCGAGAGGTATGAGACCACCGATAAATTCTTCGCTTGCAAGATGGAGGAGAATTCGTCTGTCAGTGAGCACTTACTGAAGATGTCTGGGTACTATACCCGCATAGCTGATCTGGGACTTGTGTTCCCGGATGAGGCTATCATTGACAGAATTCTCCAGTCACTCCCTCCAAGCTACAAGAGCTTCGTGCAGCAGTATAACATGCAAGGGATGAACAAGACCATCGCCGAGCTGTTTTCGATGCTGAAAGTCGCTGAGGCAGACATCCAGAAGGAGTATCAAGTGTTGATGGTCAATAAAACCACCAGTTTCAAGAAGAATGGCAAAGGCAAGAAGGGTAACTCTAAGAAGGGTGGCAAAGCAGTTGCTAATCCAGTGAAGAAACCCAAGGCTGGGCCCAAGCCAGAGACTGAGTGTTTCTATTGCAAGGGGAATGGCCACTGGAAGCGGAACTGCCCCAAGTATCTGGCGGACAAGAAGGGGGCCAACAACAACAAAGGTATATGTGATATACATGTTATTGATGTGTACCTTACCAACTCTCGTTGTAGTGCCTGGGTATTTGATACCGGTTCGGTTGCTCACATTTGCAACTCTAAACAGGAACTGCGGAATAAACGGAGACTGGCGAAGGACGAAGTGACGATGCGCGTGGGAAATGGTTCCAAGGTTGATGTGATCGCCGTCGGCACGCTCGCTCTTCGATTACCATCGGGATTAGTTATGAACCTGAATAATTGTTATTTAGTGCCTGCGTTAAGCATGAACATTATATCTGGATCTTGTTTATTGCGAGACGGTTACTCATTTAAGTCAGAGAATAATGGTTGTTCTATTTATATGAGTAATATCTTTTATGGTCATGCACCCGAAGTTAGGGGTTTATTCTTATTGAATCTCGATAGTGATGATACACATGTTCATAACATTGATGCCAAAATGATAATACCACTTTCTTGTGGCACTGCCGTCTCGGTCATATCGGCGTGAAACGCATGAGGAAGCTCCATGCTGATGGACTTTTGGAGTCTCTTGATTTTGAATCACTTGACACGTGCGAGCCGTGCCTCATGGGCAAGATGACAAGGACCCCGTTTTCAGGGACAATGGAACGGGCAAGTGACTTATTGGAAATCATACATACTGATGTGTGCGGTCCGATGAGTGTAACGGCGCGCGGTGGATATCGTTATTTTCTCACCTTCACTGACGACTTAAGTAGATATGGGTATATTTACTTGATGAAGCATAAGTCTGAAACTTTTGAAAAGTTCAAGCAATTTCAGAGTGAAGTTGAAAATCATCGTAACAAGAAGATCAAGTTCCTACGATCTGATCGAGGGGGAGAATATCTGAGTTATGAGTTTGGTGATCACTTAAGAAAGTGTGGAATTGTTTCACAGTTGACGCCACCTGGAACACCACAGCGTAATGGTGTGTCCGAACGTCGTAATCGAACCCTATTAGATATGGTGCGTTCTATGATGTCTCTTGCCGATTTGCCACTATCGTTTTGGGGATATGCGTTAGAGACAGCTGCATTCACTTTAAATAGGGCTCCATCTAAGTCCGTTGAGACAACACCGTATGAACTATGGTTTAGTAAGAAACCGAAGTTGTCTTTTCTCAAGGTTTGGGGTTGCGATGCTTATGTCAAAAGGCTTCAGCCAGAAAAGCTCGAACCCAAAGCGGACAAATGTGTCTTCATAGGATACCCAAAAGAAACTGTTGGGTACACCTTCTATCTCAGATCCGAAGGCAAAGTGTTTGTCGCTAAGAACGGGTCCTTTCTCGAGAAAGAGTTCCTCTCGAAAGAATTGAGTGGGAGGAAGGTAGAACTTGATGAGGTTATTGAACCTCTGCTTCAACCAGAGAGTAACGCAGCACAGAAAGATGTTTTTGTGGAGCCTGCAGAGGTTGAAGAGGAAGCCAATGATGATGATCAAGGAGCTTCTGATCAAGTTACTACCGAACCTCGTAGGTCGACAAGGGTACGCACTGCACCTGAGTGGTATGGTAACCCTGTCTTGGAGGTCATGTTGTTAGACAACGGTGAACCTACGAGCTATGGAGAAGCGATGGTGGGCCCGGATTCCGACAAATGGTTAGAGGCCATGAAATCCGAGATGGGATCCATGTATGAAAACAAAGTATGGACTTTGGAAGTATTACCTGAAGGGCGGAAGGCCATTCAGAATAAATGGATTTTTAAGAGGAAGACGGACGCTGACGGTAATGTCACCGTGTATAAAGCTCGACTTGTGGCAAAGGGTTTTTCGCAAGTTCAAGGGATTGACTACGATGAGACTTTCTCACCCGTAGCGATGCTTAAATCCGTCCGAATCATGTTAGCAATAGCTGCATATTTCAATTATGAAATTTGGCAGATGGATGTCAAAACAGCGTTCCTTAACGGTTTTCTTAAGGAAGAGTTGTATATGATGCAACCGGAAGGTTTTGTCGATCCAGAGAATGCTGACAAAGTATGCAGGCTCCAGCGTTCCATTTATGGGCTGGTGCAAGCATCTCGGAGTTGGAATCTTCGCTTTGATGAGGTGATCAAAGCGTTTGGGTTTATACAAGTTTACAATGAAGCTTGTATTTACAAGAAAGTGAGTGGGAGCTCTATAGCGTTTCTAATATTATATGTGGATGACATATTGCTGATTGGAAACAATATAGAATTTTTGGATAGCGTGAAGGGGTATTTGAACAAGAGTTTTTCGATGAAGGATCTCGGTGAAGCTGCTTTCATATTGGGCATCAAGATCTATAGAGATAGATCAAGACGCTTGATAGGACTTTCACAAAGCACATACCTTGATAAAGTTTTGAAGAAGTTCAAAATGGATCAATCCAAGAAGGGGTTCTTGCCGGTATTGCAAGGTACAAAGTTGAGTAAGACTCAATGCCCAGTGACTGCGGAGGATAGAGAAAAGATGAGTGTCGTCCCCTATGCTTCAGCCATAGGCTCTATCATGTATGCAATGCTGTGCACAAGACCAGATGTCAGCCTTGCCATAAGTATGGCCGGAAGGTTTCAAAGTAATCCTGGTATGGATCACTGGACAGCGGTCAAGAATATCCTAAAGTACCTGAAAAGGACTAAGGATATGTTTCTCGTTTATGGAGGTGATCAAGAGCTCGTCGTAAAGGGTTACGTCGATGCAAGCTTTGACACTGATCCGGATGACTCTAAGTCTCAAACCGGATACGTATATATTCTCAACGGGGGAGCGGTAAGCTGGTGCAGTTCCAAGCAGAGCGTGGTAGCTGATTCTACATGTGAAGCGGAGTATATAGCTGCCTCGGAGGCGGCAAAGGAAGGTGTCTGGATGAAGGAGTTCATGACAGATCTTGGAGTTGTGCCCAGTGCACTGAACCCAATGACTCTGTTCTGTGATAACACTGGTGCCATTGCTCTAGCCAAGGAACCAAGGTTTCACAAGAGGACCAGACACATAAAGCGACGCTTCAATTCCATCCGCGATTCGGTCAAGGAGGAGGACATAAACATTTGCAAAGTACACACGGATTTGAATGTTGCAGATCCGTTGACTAAGCCTCTTCCACGGGCTAAGCACGATCAACACCAAGACTCTATGGGTGTTAGATTCATTACCTTGTAATGCTAGATTATTGACTCTAGTGCAAGTGGGAGACTGTTGGAAATATGCCCTAGAGGCAATAATAAAAGAGTTATTATTATATTTCCTTGCTCATGATAATCGTTTATTATCCATGCTATAATTGTATTGATTGGAAACTCAAATACATGTGTGGATAAATAGACAGACTTTGTGTCCCTAGTGAGCCTCTACAGGACTAGCTCGTTGATCAAAGATGACCGCGGTTTCCAGGTCATAGACATGAGTTGTCATTTGATAACGGGATCACATCATTAGGAGAATGATGTGATGGACGAGACCCAAACGTTAAACATAGCTTTTGATCGTGTCAGTTATCGCTATAGTTTTCTGCATGTCAAGTATAAGTTCCTATGACCATGAGATCATGTAACTCACTGACACCGTAGGAGTGCTTTGTGTGTGCCAAACGTCGCAACGTAACTGGGTGACTATAAAGGTACTCTACAGGTATCTCCGAGGGTGTCTGTTGAGTTGACATGGATCGAGACTGGGATTTGTCACTCCGTGTGACGGAGAGGTATCTCCGGGCCCACTCGGTAATACGTCGTCTCAATGAGCTCAAAGTGACTAAGTAGTTGGTCACGGGATTATGTATTACGGTAACGAGTAAAGAGACTTTCCGGCAACGAGATTGAACTAGGTATAGAGATACCGACGATCGAATCTCGGGAAAGTAACATACCGACGAGACAAAGGGAACTGTATACGGGATTGCCTGAATCCTTGACATCGTGGTTCATTCGATGAGATCATCGAGGAACATGTGGGAACCAATATGGGTATCCAGATCCCGCTATTGGTTATTGACCTGGGAGTGTCTCGGTCATGTCTACATGGTTTCCGAACCCGCAGGGTCTACACACTTAACGTTCGGTGACGCTAGGGTTGTTAGTGAGAATAGTGTATGGTTACCGAAGGTTGTTCGGAGTCCCGGATGAGATCCCGGACATGACGAGGGTCTCCGGAATGGTCCGGAGACGAAGATTGATATATAGGATGAAAGGTTTCGGAGTCCGGAAGTGTTCCGGGGAGCATCGGGAAATCGGCGGACGACCGAAAGGGGTTTCGGGGGTTCCGGAAGTAGTTCTGGGC
>LR738715.1:79660790-79738457 GCA_902687465.1 Secale cereale | reverse complement strand
AGGGAGTCTGAGAGAAAATCACCGAAAAAGTTTCGGACACCGAAAAAGTTTCGGACAACGGAAAAGTTCCGCAGAGAGAGGTCACCGGATGAGTTCCGGTGAAACTGAAAAGTTGTTTCAGAGGATACCATAAAGTCAAATTGGTTTTGGCACATGCCTGATAATTCTTGGAGGATGCCAGAATCGTTCTGGAAACTTTCTGGAATTTTCGGAGATGAAAACCGGGAATGTCCCGGAGCTGCCGGAACCACTTCAGATGCTTTTCGCAGATGAAAATCACTAAACTGGAATTGTTCCAGAACGCGTTGGAAATAATTATGGTGGGTACTGGAAATGTTCTAAGCCCACATAAATATTTTCAGTTCGATCAGACGCTGAAATATGTCGTCGTGAATAGTGAAAGTGCTTTTTGGATATTTTTATGAAAGCCACCTTTTGGGGCTTTGCTCCAAAAGATCTAGGGATGACATGGATGGATTGGGAGGCCCTCATGGGGGCCCCCCAAGGGGTGTGGCCGGCCAAGAAGGTGGCTCCTCCTTGGAGCCCCTCTTGTTCCATGGTTTCACCCTTATACCCTTGGTGGAAGGACTTCATTCATGTACTTTTGGGTTTTATTGTAAAACCACCCTACCCCTTGGGATTTCCTATAAAAGGAGGAGTTGTGGCTGCCATCTCCTTCATCCCTTGCTCTCATACAAGTGCCATGCAATGATCTGGCTTCTCTCTCCCTCCCACGAAATAGTTTCGTAGAGCCGAAAGGCTGTCTGGGTTTCGGTGGGAACTAGTTCTGGACGGCGAAGCCCTGCCGGATAGATGACACCGTATGTGTGCAACTCTGTAGAGAGGTCGTAGTTTCGATCTTAGTGCCCTGAGGGGCTGTTCGTGAGTGCCTCCCGAAGGGCTGTCCAAGTGACGGTCCGAGTTCTGTGGGTCCTCCCGAAGGGCTGTCCGGGTGACCGTTCGAGTTTCGAAGGTCCTCCCGGAGGGCTGTCCGCGACACCGTCCGGGGGACTGTTCGACCGTCTTCCGGAGGGCTGTCCGAGGAGAAGATGAGGGTATACATCCTCGCGGTTGGGAGGTTGTAAATCCTAGCTGCGGGGATCTGCACCGACGATCGTCATCGACTCTACTTCCGCTGCGCTACGAGTCGGTAACGAAAATGATCAAAACCTTGTATGCAGTCTTCATAGTGGTCCTGGGCTGGTGCGTAGGTCGGAAAATTTTTGTTTTCTGCTGCGTTACCCTACAAGTGTATGGTTACCGAAGGTTGTTCGGAGTCCCGGATGAGATCCCGGACATGACGAGGGTCTCCGGAATGGTCCGGAGACGAAGATTGATATATAGGATGAAAGGTTTCGGAGTCCGGAAGTGTTCCGGGGAGCATCGGGAAATCGGCGGACGACCGAAAGGGGTTTCGGGGGTTCCGGAAGTAGTTCTGGGCCTAATGGGCCACAAGGGGGGACACCACAGCCCTCAGGGGGCTGTGCGCCCCCCCTGGGCCCTCTCCTCGTGCGCCAAGGGAGGTGGACCCCTCTAGGGTGGCCGCACCCCCTTAGCCTTGGGGGGCAAGGCACCTAGGGGGGGAAACCCTAGGGCCTGCCTTGGCCGCCGCCCCCCCCCCCATGCCCTGGCCGCCGGCCCCCTAGGGGAAACCCTAGGGCGCCCCCCCTCTCCTCCTTCCCCCTATATATAGAGAGGTAGAGGGAGGGCAGCCAACACAAGTTCGTGCCTCGGTGCTGCCCTCCCTCTCCCATAACATCTTCCTCTCCCGCGGTGCTTAGGCGAAGCCCTGCTGGAATCCTCCATCACCACCACCACCACGCCGTCGTGCTGCCGGTTCTCCATCAACCTCTCCTCCACCCCTTGCTGGATCAAGAAGGAGGAGACGTCCCCGAGCCGTACGTGTGAAGAACGCGGAGGCACCGTTGCTTCGGTGCTTGGATCTTCAGCGATCTGAATCGCGGCGAGTACGACTCCATCAACCGCGTTCTTAACGCTTCCGCTTAGCGATCTACAAGGGTACGTAGATCCAACTCTCCTCTCGTAGTAGCATCTACTAGATTGATCTTGGTGAACGTAGAGAAAAATTTTTGTTTTCCATGCAACGTTCCCCTACAGTGGCATCATGAGCTAGGATCTTGCGTAGATGCTTTCTCGAGTAGAACACAAAAGGGTTTGTGGCGTTGATGTTTAAATTGCTGCCCTCCTTAGTCTTTCTTGATTCAGCGGTATTATGGGATGAAGCGGCCCGGACCAACTTTACATGTCCACGTACATGAGACCGGTTCCATCGACAGACATGTGACTTTTGTTGCATAAGATGGCTGGCGGGTGTCTGTCTCTCCTATCTTAGTTGAATCGGAATAGAACAAGGCGGTCCTTGTAGAAGGTTAAATAGCAACTTGAATATCACCGTTGTGGTTTTGCGTAGGTAAGAAGCGTTCTTGCTAGATACCCATAGCAGCCACGTAAAACATGCAACAACAAATTAGAGGACGTCTAACTTGTTTTTGCAGGGTATGTATGTGATATGATATGGCCAATGACATGATGAAATATATTTTGATGTATGAGATGATCATGTTGTAATAGTTAACATCGACTTGCATGTCGATGCATACGGCAACCGGCAGGAGCCATAGGGTTGTCTTTATTTTTGTATGACCTGCGTGTCAATCATTAAGCGCTTTGTAATGCTTTACTTTATCGCTAAACGGTAGCAATGGTAGTAAGAGCATGGTGGGGCGCCGACAACCCCGATGGCAACACGATGATGGAGATCATGATGATGGAGATCATGGTGTGGCGCCGGTGACGATGGAGATCATGCCGGTGCTTTGGAGATGGAGATCAAAAGCACGAGTTGATGGCCATATCATGTCACTTATGATTTGCATGTGATGTTAATCCTTTTATGCATCTTATTTTGCTTAGGACGACGGTAGCATTATAAGGTGATCCTTCACTAAAATTTCAAGATAAAATTGTGTTCCCCCCGAGTGTGCGCCGTTGCGAAGGTTCGTCGTTTCGAAGCACCACGTGATGATCGGGTGTGATAGACTCTACGTTCGCATACAACGGGTGCAAGCCAGTTTTGCACATGCAGAACACTCGGGTTAGACTTGACGAGCCTAGCATGTACAGACATGGCTTCGGAACACGGAGGACCGAAAGGTCGAGCATGAGTCATATAGTAGATATGATCAACATGTTGATGTTCACCATTGACACCACCTCATCTCACGTGATGATCGGACTTGGGTTGGTGAATTTGGATCATGTCACGCTCGAATGACCAGAGGGATGTCAATTTGAGTGGGAGTTATAATTAATTTGATTAGGTAATAACTCACTTATCATGAACAATAGTCTAAAATGTCTTTCCAAATTTTTGGTTGTAGATGGCTCGCGCAGTAGCTCCCCTGAATTTTAATGCGTTCCTAGAGAAAGCTAAACTGAAAGATGACGGGAGCAACTTTGTGGACTGGCTCCGCAATCTGAGGATCATCCTCACAGCTGCCCAAAAGGTTTATGTCCTGAATGCACCGCTAGGTGACCCCCCCGCTCCTACAGCCCCTGCAGACGTTTTGAACGTCTGGCAGACACGTTCGGATGACTATTCGATAGTGCAGTGTGCCATGTTGTACGGCTTGGAAGGAGGACTTCAAAGACGTTTTGAACGTCATGGTGCATATGAGATGTACCAGGAGTTGAAGTTCATCTTTGAGAAGAATGCTAAGATCGAGAGGTATGAGACCACCGATATTGCAAGATGGAGGAGAATTCGTCTGTCAGTGAGCACTTACTGAAGATGTCTGGGTACTATACCCGCATAGCTGATCTGGGACTTGTGTTCCCGGATGAGGCTATCATTGACAGAATTCTCCAGTCACTCCCTCCAAGCTACAAGAGCTTCGTGCAGCAGTATAACATGCAAGGGATGAACAAGACCATCGCCGAGCTGTTTTCGATGCTGAAAGTCGCTGAGGCAGACATCCAGAAGGAGTATCAAGTGTTGATGGTCAATAAAACCACTAGTTTCAAGAAGAATGGCAAGGGCAAGAAGGGTAACTCTAAGAAGGGTGGCAAAGCAGTTGCTAATCCAGTGAAGAAACCCAAGGCTGGGCCCAAGCCAGAGACTGAGTGTTTCTATTGCAAGGGGAACGGCCACTGGAAGCGGAACTGCCCCAAGTATCTGGCGGACAAGAAGGGGGCCAACAACAACAAAGGTATATGTGATATACATGTTATTGATGTGTACCTTACCAACTCTCGTTGTAGTGCCTGGGTATTTGATACCGGTTCGATTGCTCACATTTGCAACTCTAAACAGGAACTGCGGAATAAACGGAGGCTGGCGAAGGACGAAGTGACGATGCGCGTGGGAAATGGTTCCAAGGTTGATGTGATCGCCGTCGGCACGCTCGCTCTTCGATTACCATCGGGATTAGTTATGAACCTGAATAATTGTTATTTAGTGCCTGCGTTAAGCATGAACATTATATCTGGATCTTGTTTATTGCGAGACGGTTACTCATTTAAGTCAGAGAATAATGGTTGTTCTATTTATATGAGTAATATCTTTTATGGTCATGCACCCGAAGTTAGGGGTTTATTCTTATTGAATCTCGATAGTGATGATACACATGTTCATAACATTGATGCCAAAAGATGTAGAGTTGATAATGATAATACCACTTTCTTGTGGCACCGCCGTCTGGGTCATATCAGCGTGAAACGCATGAGGAAGCTCCATGCTGATGGACTTTTGGAGTCTCTTGATTTTGAATCACTTGACACGTGCGAGCCGTGCCTCATGGGCAAGATGACAAGGACCCCGTTTTCAGGGACAATGGAACGGGCAAGTGACTTATTGGAAATCATACATACTGATGTGTGCGGTCCGATGAGTGTAACGGCGCGCGGTGGATATCGTTATTTTCTCACCTTCACTATCGACTTAAGTAGATATGGGTATATTTACTTGATGAAGCATAAGTCTGAAACTTTTGAAAAGTTCAAGCAATTTCAGAGTGAAGTTGAAAATCATCGTAACAAGAAGATCAAATTCCTACGATCTGATCGAGGGGGAGAATATCTGAGTTATGAGTTTGGTGATCACTTAAGAAAATGTGGAATTGTTTCACAGTTGACGCCACCTGGAACACCACAGCGTAATGGTGTGTCCGAACGTCGTAATCGAACCCTATTAGATATGGTGCGTTCTATGATGTCTCTTGCCGATTTGCCACTATCGTTTTGGGGATATGCGTTAGAGACAGCTGCATTCACTTTAAATAGGGCTCCATCTAAGTCCGTTGAGACAACACCGTATGAACTATGGTTTAGTAAGAAACCGAAGTTGTCTTTTCTCAAGGTTTGGGGTTGCGATGCTTATGTCAAAAGGCTTCAGCCAGAAAAGCTCGAACCCAAAGCGGACAAATGTGTCTTCATAGGATACCCAAAAGAAACAGTTGGGTACACCTTCTATCTCAGATCCGAGGGCAAAGTGTTTGTCGCTAAGAACGGGTCCTTTCTCGAGAAAGAGTTTCTCTCGAAAGAATTGAGTGGGAGGAAGGTAGAACTTGATGAGGTTATTGAACCTCTGCTTCAACCAGAGAGTAGCGCAGCGCAGAAAGATGTTTTTGTGGAGCCTGTAGAGGTTGAAGAGGAAGCCAATGATGATGATCAAGGAGCTTCTGATCAAGTTACTACCGAACCTCGTAGGTCGACAAGGGTACGCACTGCACCTGAGTGGTATGGTAACCCTGTCTTGGAGGTCATGTTGTTAGACAACGGTGAACCTACGAGCTATGGAGAAGCGATGGTGGGCCCGGATTCCGACAAATGGTTAGAGGCCATGAAATCCGAGATGGGATCCATGTATGAAAACAAAGTATGGACTTTGGAAGTATTACCTGAAGGGCGGAAGGCCATTCAGAATAAATGGATTTTTAAGAGGAAGACGGACGCTGACGGTAATGTCACCGTGTATAAAGCTCGACTTTTGGCAAAGGGTTTTTCACAAGTTCAAGGGATTGACTACGATGAGACTTTCTCACCCGTAGCGATGCTTAAATCCGTCCGAATCATGTTAGCAATAGCTGCATATTTCGATTATGAAATTTGGCAGATGGATGTCAAAACAGCGTTCCTTAACGGTTTTCTTAAGGAAGAGTTGTATATGATGCAACCAGAAGGTTTTGTCGATCCAGAGAATGCTGACAAAGTATGCAGACTCCAGCGTTCCATTTATGGGCTGGTGCAAGCATCTCGGAGTTGGAATCTTCGCTTTGATGAGGTGATCAAAGCGTTTGGGTTTATACAAGTTTACAATGAAGCTTGTATTTACAAGAAAGTGAGTGGGAGCTCTATAGCGTTTCTAATATTATATGTGGATGACATATTGTTGATTGGAAACAATATAGAATTTTTGGATAGCGTGAAGGGGTATTTGAACAAGAGTTTTTCGATGAAGGATCTCGGTGAAGCTGCTTTCATATTGGGCATCAAGATCTATAGAGATAGATCAAGACGCTTGATAGGACTTTCACAAAGTACATACCTTGATAAAGTTTTGAAGAAGTTCAAAATGGATCAATCCAAGAAGGGGTTCTTGCCGGTATTGCAAGGTACAAGTTGAGTAAGACTCAATGCCCAGTGACTGCGGAAGATAGAGAAAAGATGAGTGTCGTCCCCTATGCTTCAGCCATAGGCTCTATCATGTATGCAATGCTGTGCACAAGACCAGATGTCAGCCTTGCCATAAGTATGGCCGGAAGGTTTCAAAGTAATCCTGGTATGGATCACTGGACAGCGGTCAAGAATATCCTAAAGTACCTGAAAAGGACTAAGGAGATGTTTCTCGTTTATGGAGGTGATCAAGAGCTCGTCGTAAAGGGTTACGTCGATGCAAGCTTTGACACTGATCCGGATGACTCTAAGTCTCAAACCGGATACGTATATATTCTCAACGGGGGAGCGGTAAGCTGGTGCAGTTCCAAGCAGAGCGTGATAGCTGATTCTACATGTGAAGCGGAGTATATAGCTGCCTCGGAGGCGGCAAAGGAAGGTGTCTGGATGAAGGAGTTCATGACAGATCTTGGAGTTGTGCCTAGTGCACTGAACCCAATGACTCTGTTCTGTGACAACACTGGTGCCATTGCTCTAGCCAAGGAACCAAGGTTTCACAAGAGGACCAGACACATAAAGCGACGCTTCAATTCCATCCGCGATTCGGTCAAGGAGGAGGACATAAACATTTGCAAAGTACACACGGATTTGAATATTGCAGATCCGTTGACTAAGCCTCTTCCACGGGCTAAGCACGATCAACACCAAGACTCTATGGGTGTTAGATTCATTACCTTGTAATGCTAGATTATTGACTCTAGTGCAAGTGGGAGACTGTTTGAAATATGCCCTAGAGGCAATAATAAAAGAGTTATTATTATATTTCCTTGTTCATGATAATCGTTTATTATCCATGCTATAATTGTATTGATTGGAAACTCAAATACATGTGTGGATAAATAGACAGACTTTGTGTCCCTAGTGAGCCTCTACAGGACTAGCTCGTTGATCAAAGATGACCGCGGTTTCCAGGTCATAGACATGAGTTGTCATTTGATAACGGGATCACATCATTAGGAGAATGATGTGATGGACGAGACCCAAACGTTAAACATAGCTTTTGATCGTGTCAGTTATCGCTATAGTTTTCTGCATGTCAAGTATAAGTTCCTATGACCATGAGATCATGTAACTCACTGACACCGTAGGAGTGCTTTGTGTGTGCCAAACGTCGCAACGTAACTGGGTGACTATAAAGGTACTCTACAGGTATCTCCGAGGGTGTCTGTTGAGTTGACATGGATCGAGACTGGGATTTGTCACTCCGTGTGACGGAGAGGTATCTCCGGGCCCACTCAGTAATACGTCATCTCAATGAGCTCAAAGTGACTAAGTAGTTGGTTACGGGATTATGTATTACGGTAACGAGTAAAGAGACTTGCCGGTAACGAGATTGAACTAGGTATAGAGATACCGACGATCGAATCTCAGGCAAGTAACATACCGACGAGACAAAGGGAACTGTATACGGGATTGCCTGAATCCTTGACATCGTGGTTCATCCGATGAGATCATCGAGAAACATGTGGGAACCAATATGGATATCCAGATCCCGCTATTGGTTATTGACCTGGGAGTGTCTCGGTCATGTCTACATGGTTTCCGAACCCGCAGGGTCTACACACTTAACGTTCGGTGACGCTAGGGTTGTTAGTGAGAATAGTGTATGGTTACCGAAGGTTGTTCGGAGTCCCGGATGAGATCCCGGACATGACGAGGGTCTCCGGAATGGTCCGGAGACGAAGATTGATATATAGGATGAAAGGTTTCGGAGTCCGGAAGTGTTCCGGGGAGCATCGGGAAATCGGCGGACGACCGAAAGGGGTTTCGGGGGTTCCGGAAGTAGTTCTGGGCCTAATGGGCCACAAGGGGGGACACCACAGCCCTCAGGGGGCTGTGCGCCCCCCCCCCCCCTGGGCCCTCTCCTTGTGCGCCAAGGGAGGTGGACCCCTCTAGGGTGGCCGCACCCCCTTAGCCTTGGGGGGCAAGGCACCTAGGGGGGGAAACCCTAGGGCCTGCCTTGGCCGCCGCCCCCCCCATGCCCTGGCCGCCGGCCCCCTAGGGGAAACCCTAGGGCGCCCCCCCTCTCCTCCTTCCCCCTATATATAGAGAGGTAGAGGGAGGGCAGCCAACACAAGTTCGTGCCTCGGTGCTGCCCTCCCTCTCCCATAACATCTTCCTCTCCCGCGGTGCTTAGGCGAAGCCCTGCTGGAATCCTCCATCACCACCACCACCACGCCGTCGTGCTGCCGGTTCTCCATCAACCTCTCCTCCACCCCTTGCTGGATCAAGAAGGAGGAGACGTCCCCGAGCCGTACGTGTGAAGAACGCGGAGGCACCGTTGCTTCGGTGCTTGGATCTTCAGCGATCTGAATCGCGGCGAGTACGACTCCATCACCCGCGTTCTTAACGCTTCCGCTTAGCGATCTACAAGGGTACGTAGATCCAACTCTCCTCTCGTAGTAGCATCTACTAGATTGATCTTGGTGAACGTAGAGAAAAATTTTTGTTTTCCATGCAACGTTCCCCTACATAAATTACCATGAACATAAATATCATGGAGGCTATGTTGATTTTGTTTCAACTACATGGGTAAACATGTGCCAAGTCGAGCCACTTAAATCATTCAAAGGAGGATACCATCCTATTATAGTACATCACAACTATTTTAAAGCATGTTGGCACGCAAGGTAAACCATTATAAAGTCCTAGCTAATTAAGCATGTCATGTGTAATTATAATCTCTAATTGTCATTACAAACAGGTTTCATACATAATGGGCTGAATCAGGAAGACAAGCTAATCATATTTACAAAAACAATATAGGTTGAGTTCATACCAGCTTTTCTCCATCTCAATCATTTCATCATATATCGTCATTATTGCCTTTCACTTGCAAGACCGAACGCTGTGGATAATAATAAGAGTGCACATGCATTGGACTAAGTTGGAATCTCCATCATTTATTCAGAGGAGAAGACAAGGTAATATGGGCTCCTTTTTAGTTCAACAATAATGCATATGAGAGCCAGTCATTATTTTCATCGTGGTATTCTCCTCTCGACACCCAAAGGAAAAGAAAAGAATTTCAAAGAAACAAGATGAAATATTTTTGGAGTTTTTATTTTTCTAAAGAGAGGAAAACAAGAACGAGAAAACTATTTACACGGGAAAAATCCCAACAAACAAAAGAAGAACGAGAAATCTTTTTGGATTTTCATTTAATACTACAAACTACTAAGAAACTAACTAGAATGAAAAGACAAAAAGAAGCAAGAAATATTTTTGGGTTTTCTAAAATTTTCAAACACACAAGAAGAAAGTGAGAAAAATAAACTAACATGGGTAATACAATGGAAAAAGTATGAACACCGACAACTGGAATGAATGTGTGAACATGAATGTAATGTCAGTGAGAAATACGTACTCCCCCAAGCTTAGGCTTTTGCCTAAGTTTGTCTAGGGCTACCACTGGCATGGATGATATCCAAAATCATAGTTGGGGTTGTACTGTGTTGCGGCAGATACTGTTAGGTGAGCTTCTTCATGAAGGCGAGCGGGCTCCGCCTCCCTCTCATATGCGTTCGCCTCCTCTCTGGTTATAAAATATCTCCCTTTTTCCTGAAAGTCAAAGAAAGCAGGAGCAGGAAGAGTAATATGGATGGCGCGTTGTCTGTCAAAGATTAGTCGGTACTGAAACTGCTCATTCCTCTCGAGAAATTGATAACGAATCATAACTTCATAATCTAGTAAAGCAGGTGGCATATCCTCTTATGGGTACACCTAAATAGTTAGCTGAACGGGTCGCATATATCCCTCCAAATAAATCTCCATCTTTAGCATTAAGGTGTAATATCCTTGCAATAATTGCTCCCAAATCATAACTCTTATCACCTAACACCGCACTTTTTAGGATACTAAGATCTGGAACACAAAGATGGCTATGCTCATGTTTACCGTTAATGCATCTATCTATGAAGAGAGCAAAATAATGTATAGCAGGAAAATGAATGCTCCCTATGGTGGCTTGTGTAATGTTTCTAGCTTCCCCCATGGTGATGCTATCAAGGAAATCACGGTATTCAGATTTGTGAGGATCATTGAGACTACCCCACTATGGGATTTTGCATGCAACACAAAAATCTTCTAAGTCCATGGTATAAGATTCATCATAAAGATCAAACAGGACAGTGTGAGTATTGCGCTTGCATGAAAATTCAAACCTTCGCACAAAGGAATCAGTGAGGTAATAATGTTGTCGGCACTTAACTGACATGAAGTCCTCAAGGCCGTCATTTCGTACATATGCATCAAACTCATCCTTGAATCCCGCACGAATCATAAATTCATCTGACGGCCATTCAGAAGGTCATACTTGAGCATCTCTTGGTGGTTCAAGGTCCGGTCCGCGTATCGTGCGCCTCAGTGCTTCTTTCCTTGAAGGGCCACCTTGGACGGCCATTCACAAGGTCACTACAGCAGCAAAAAATTGCAATAAATAAAGCACTAGAACAAAATTTAATTGGACCATTGGAGGAGTTACATACCGGAGAGCAATCCCCCAAAATAGTTTTGCAAATGATGGATTGAGCAAGGAGATCGAAAATGGCAGCAAGATGAACTAGAACGTGGGTTTGAGCTGGTGGATGATTTGTTTGGAGGAAGGAGATGATGGGTGCTGGAATAAGTGGAGGAGAGCCACGTGGGGCTCACAAGAATTGGGGCGCGCCCAGGGGGTTAGGGAGCGCCCTCCACCCTTGTGGCCCACTGGTGCAGCCCTCTAGTGCATACTCAGTGCCAATAATCTTAAAATATTCTAGAAAAAATCATATTAAATTTTCAGGGCATTTGGAGAACTTTTATTTTCGGGACATTTTTTATTGCACGGATAATTCAGAAAACAGGCAGATAATACTATTTTTTCTTTGTTTAATCTAAATAACAGAAAGTAAAAGTGGGGTACAAAAGGTAGTTTTCTCTGAATTCATCCATCTCATGCTCATCAAAAGGAATCCGTCAACGAGGTTAATCAAGTCTCATTAACAAACTTCTTTCAAATAACATAAAACCAGAGAATTTTTGAATGACTCTAGGATACCTCGATGAGAATATGCATGTCCCCAAAAATAAGAATATCATATTTCTTCTTAACAGTAGGAATAGGGAATTCATAACATCCAATGGTAATAGTTGAAATTTTTCCAATAGAATTGATGCTATTAACTTGAGGTTATTTCTTCGTAAAGTGTACCGTATGCTCATTACCATTTACATGAAAAGTGACATTGCCTTTGTTGCAATCAATAACAGCCCCTACAGTATTCATGAAAGGTCTACCTAGAATAATCGACATACTATCGTCCTCGGGAATATCAAGAATAACAAAGTCCGTTAAGATAGTAATGTTTGCAACCACAACAGGAACATCCACACAAATATAGATAGGTATAGGAGTTGATTTATCAGCCATTTGCAAAGAGATTTCAGTAGGTGTCAACTTATTCAATAGCAGGTGTAGGTGTCGCAAGTTTACTCAAAACAAACGGTGAATGAAGTGCAGAGCTAGATGGGAGTTCCTTACCTCCCATCGCTCTAGAGGGAACGATCTTGGTTCTATCATCTTTTAGTGGCCTCATAGTGATCAACAGATATAAATCCCAAGTAACTCAGAGAATAGAGCTATGGTCCCTGGCAATGGCGCAAGAAAAAGGTCTTGGTAACCCACAAGTATAGGGGATCGCAACAGTTTTTGAGGGTAGAGTATTCAACCCAAATGTATTGATTCGACACAAGGGGAGCCAAAGAATATTCTCAAGTATTAGCAGCTGAGTTGTCAATTCAACCACACCTGGAAAACTTAATATCTGCAGTAAAGTATTTAGTAGCGAAGTAGTATGGAAGTAACGGTAACGGTGGCAAAAGTAATAGTAGAAGTTTTGTAGTAATGGTGACAGCAGCAGTAACGAAAGTAACAAAGCAAGTATCAATATATAACGAACTCGTAGGCAATGGATTGGCAATGATAGGTGTTGGATAATATTCGTCATGTAGCAGTTATAACCTAGGGTGACATAGAACTAGCTCCAATTCATAAATGTAATGTAGGCATGTATTCCGAATATAGTCATACGCAAGGTTGTCAGAATCACGATTCTCTTATACGATTCTACGACTTTACGATCCAAACTAACCCCTATGATTCTACGATTTTAGTTCATAGAATCTACGTTTCTACGATTCTGATAGTGAAGATTCTACGATTTACGATCCTACCGTCGGAGCTCCGATCCAATTCAAAAGAACTTGCATGGCATCTTTTGTCCTACCCTCCCGTGGAAGCGGGGTCCTAATGGAAACTAAGGGATATTAACGCCTCTTTTTAATAGAGTACCGGACAAAGCATTAGCACATAGTGAATACATGAACTCCTCAAACTATGGTCATCATCAGGAAGTGCCCCGGTTATTGTCACTCTGAGCTTGCCGGATCATAACACATAGTAGGTTACTATAGACTTGCAAGATAGGATCAAGAACACAAATATATTCATGAAAACATAATAGGTTCAGATCTGAAATCATGGCACTCGGGCCCTATGACAAGCATTAAGCATAGCAAAGTCATAGCAACATCAATATCAAAACATAGTGTATACTAGGGCTCAAACCCTAACAAAACTAACTAGATTACATGATAAATCTCATCAAACCCATCACCATCCAGCAAGCCTACAATGAAATTACTCATGCACGGCGGTGAGCATCATGAAATTGGAGATGGAGGATGATTGGTGATGGCGACGACGATGATCTCCATTCTCCGGAGCGCCGAACAGACTCTAGATCAAGTATCCCGATGAAGAATAGGAGATGGCTGCGGCTCCGTATCGTAAAACGCGATGGGATCTTCTCCCTGATTTTTTTCTCCCGGAAAGTGATTATATGGAGTTGGAGTTGACATCGGTGGAGCTCCATGGGGCCTAGAAGGTAGGGGGCGCGCCCTAGGGGGGCGCCCCCACCCTTGTGGCCAGGGTGTGGGCCCCTTCGGTAATTCTTTCCATCAATATTTTGTATATATTCTGAAAATATTCTCCATGAAGTTTCAGGTCATTCCGAGAACTTTTATTTTGCAGAAAAATAACACCAAGCCAATTCTGCAGAAAACAGTGTCAGTCCTGGTTAGTTCCATTCAAATCATGCAAATTAGAGTCCAAAACGAGGGCAAAAGAGTTTGGAAAAGTAGATACGATGGAGACATATCACACAGACTCATACATAACATCTTAGTCAAAGGTTTCAGCATGCAGTAACATCATTGAATGTTATAGCTGAACTCTAAGACCGCCAGAGTGGCTCAGAAACCATTGATACGTCACCAATGTATCTATAATTTTTGATTGTCCCATGCTATTATATATTGTGTTTTGGATGTTTAATGGGCTTTATTTTACACTTTTATATTATTTTTGGGACTAACCTACTAACCCAAGGCCCAGTGCAAATTGCTGTTTTTTTGCCTATTTCAGTGTTTCGCTGAAAAGTGATATCAAACGGAGTCCAAACAGAATGAAACCTTCGGGAGAGTTATTTTTGGAACCGTATCTACCCAGAAGACTTGGAGTACATGTGAGGGAACAAGAGAGGTGGCCACGAGGGTCCATGGCGCGCCCCTCCCCTGGGCGCGCCCCCACCCTCGTGGGCCCCCTCTGGCTCCCTCGATGCCCTCCTTCCTCCTATATATATATCCATGTACCCTAAAAACATCGAGGCAACAGAGAAAACCCTAATTCCACCACCGCAACCTTCTGTTCCCGTGAGATCCCATCTTGGGGCCTGTTCCAAAGCTCCACCGGAGGGGGGATCTACCACGGAGTGCTTCTACATCAACACCATAGCCTCACCAATGAGTTGTGAGTAGTTTACCACGACCCTAATTATTTTCTGAAATCTTTTATGTATGATATAATATCCTTGCAAGTCTCTTCAAATTATTGGTCTGGTTTGGCCTACTAGATCTATAGTTCTTGCAATGGGAGGAGTGCTTGGCTTTGGGTTCAATCTTGCGGTGTCCTTTCCCAGTGACAGTAGGGGCAGCAAGGCACTGAAGGAAATATGCCCTAGAGGCAATAATAAAGATGATTATTTGTATTTCCTTATATCATAATAAATGTCTTTTATTCATGCTAGAATTGTATTAACCGGAAACTTAGTACATGTGTGAATACATAGACAAAACAGTATGTCCCTAGTATGCCTCTACTAGACTAGCTCATTGATCAAAGATGGTTATGTTTCCTAGCCATAGACATGAGTTGTCATTTGATCAACTGGATCACATCATTAGGAGAATGATGTGATGGACAAGACCCATCCGTTAGCATAGCACTATGATCGTTTAGTTTTACTGCTATTGCTTTCTTCATGACTTATACATGTTCCTATGACTATGAGATTATGCAACTCCCGAATACCGTAGGAACACCTTGTGTGCTATCAAACGTCACAACGTAACTGGGTGATCATAAAGATGCTCTACAGGTGTCTCCGAAAGTATTCGTGGTGTTGGCATAGATCAAGATTAGGATTTGTCACTCCGAGTGTCGGAAAGGTATCTCTGGGCCCTCTCGGTAACACACATCATAATAAGCCTTGCAAGCAAAAGACTATTGAGTTAGTCACGAGATAATGTGTTACGGAACGAGTAAAGAGACTTGCCGGTAACAAGATTGACCTAGGTATAGAGATACCGACGATCGAATCTCGGGCAAGTAACATACCGATGACAAAAGGAACAACGTATGTTGTTATGCGGTTTGACCGATAAAGATCTTCGTAGAATATGTAGGAACCAATATGAGCATCCAGGTTCCGCTATTGGTTATTGACCGGAGATGAGTCTCGGTCATGTCTACATAGTTCTCGAACTCGTAGGGTCCGCACGCTTAACGTTTGATGACGATCGGTATTATGAGTTTATGAGTTTTGATGTACCGAAGGAGTTCGGAGTCCCGGATGAGACCGGGGACATGACGAGGAGTCTCGAAATGGTCGAGACGTAGAGATCGATATATTGGACGACTATATTCGGACATCGGAAAGGTTCCGAGTGATTCGGGTATTTTTCGGAGTATATGGGCCTTATTGGGCCATACGGGAATAGAGGAGAAAGGCCAAAAGGAAGGAGGCGCGTGCCCCCCCTCTGGTCCGAATTGGACAAGGGGTGCAGCCCCCTTTTCCTTCCCCCTCTCCACCTCTTTCCTTCTCTCCTACTCCGGAAAGGAAAGGGGAATCCTACTAGGACTTGGGAGTCCTAGTAGGACTCCCCACACTTGGCGCGCCCCCTCTAGGGCCGGCCTCTCCCTTGCTCCTTTATATACGGGGGCAGGGGGCACCCTAGGACACACAAGTTGAATTGTTCTAGCCGTGTGCGGTGCCCCCCTCCACAGAAACACACCTCGGTCATACCGTTGCAGTGCTTAGGCGAAGCCCTGCGCCGGTGAATACATCATATCCGTCACCACACCGTCGTGCTGACGAAACTCTCCCGTGAAGCTCAACTGGATCAAGAGCTTGTGGGACGTCATCAAGCTGAACGTGTGCTGAACGCGGAGGTGCCGTACGTTCGGTGCTTGATCGGTTGAATCGCGAAGAAGTTCGACTACATCAACCGCGTCACTTGACGCTTCCGCTTCCGGTCTACGAGGGTATGTAGACACACTCTTCCCTCTCGTTGCTATGCATCTGGTAGATAGATCTTGCGTGATCGTAGGAAAATTTTAAAAATACTACGTTCCCCAACAGTGGCATCATGAGCCAGGTCTATGCCTAGAAGATATGCACGAGTAGAACACAATGAGTTGTGGGCGATACTAGTCATACTGCTTACCAGCATGTCATACTTTGCTTCGGCGGTATTGTGAGATGAAGCGGCCCGGACCGACATTACGCGTACGCTTACGCGAGACTGGTTTCACCGTTACGAGCACTCATTGCTTAAAGGTGACTGGCGGGTGTCTGTCTCTCTCACTTTAGCTGAATCAATTGTGGCTATGCCCGGTCCTTGTGAAGGTTAAAACAGCACATACTTGACAAAACATCGTTGTGGTTTTGTATGCGTAGGTAAGAACGGTTCTTGCTAAGCCCGTAGCAGCCACGTAAAACTTGCAACAACAAAGTAGAGGACGTCTAACTTGTTTTTGCAGGGCATGTTGTGATGTGATATGGTCAAGACATGATGAGTTATACGGTTTTGTATGAGATGATCATATTTTGTAATGTTATCGGCAACTGGCAGGAGCCATATGGTTGTCGCTTTATTGTATGAAATGCAATCGCCATGTAATTGCTTTACTTTATCACTAAGTGGTAGCGATAGTCGTAGAAGCAATAGTTGGCGAAACGACAACGATGCTACGATGGAGATCAAGGTGTCGCGCCGGTGACGAAGGTGATCATGACGGTGCTTTGGAGATGGAGATCAAAAGCACAAGATGATGATGGCCATATCATGTCACATATTTTGATTGCATGTGATGTTTATCTTATTATGCTTCTTATTTTGCTTAGAACGACGGTAGCATTATAAGATGATCCCTTACTAAATTTCAAGGTATAAGTGTTCTCCTTGAGTATGCACCGTTGCGAAAGTTCGTCGTGCCGAGACACCACGTGATGATCGGGTGTGATAAGCTCTACGTTCAAATACAACGGGTGTAAGCCAGTTTTGCACACGCAGAATACTCGGGTTAAACTTGACGAGCCTAGCATATGTAGATATGGCCTCGGAACACTGGAGACCGAAAGGTCGAGCGTGAATCATATAGTAGATATGATCAACATAAGATGTTCACCATTGAAACTACTCCATCTCACGTGATGATCGGACATGGTTTAGTTGATTTGGATCACGTGATCATTTAGATGACCGGAGGGATGTCTATCTAAGTGGGAGTTCTTAAGTAATATGATTAATTGAACTTTAATTTATCATGAACGTAGTCCTGGTAGTATTAGCATATCTATGTTGTAGATCAATAGCTCGCGATGTTGCTCCACGTTTATTTTTTATATGTTCCTAGAGAAAACCAAGTTGAAAGATGTTAGTAGCAATGATGCGGAATTGTTCCGTGATCTGAGGATTATCCTCATTGCTGCACAGAAGAATTATGTCCTTGATGCACCGCTAGGTGACAGACCTATTGCAGGAGCAGATGTAGACGTTATGAACGTTTTGACAAAACCTCAATATGATGACTACTTGATAGTTTAGTGCACCATGCTTTACGGCTTATAACCGGGACTTCAAAAACGTTTTGAAACGCCACGGAGCATATGAGATGTTCCAAGAGTTGAAATTAGTATTTCATACTCATGCCCGTGTCGAGAGGTATAAGACCTCTGACAGTACTTTGCCTACAAGATGGAGGAGAATAGCTCAACCAGTGAGCATGTGCTCAGATTGTCTGGGTAGTACAATTGCTTGAATCAAGTGGGAGTTAATCTTCCAGATAAGATAGTAATTGACAAAGTTCTCTAGACACTATCACCAAGTTAGTAGAACTTCGTGATGAACTATAATATGCAAGGGATGACGAAAGTAATTCCCGAGCTCTTCACGATGCTGAAATCGGCGAAGGTAGAAATCAAGAAAGAGCATCAAGTGTTGATGGTTAACCAGACCACTTGTTTCAAGTAAAGGGCAAAGGGATAGAAGGGGAACTTCAAGAAGAATGACAAGCAAGTTGTCACTCCCGTGAAGAAACCCAAAGCTAAACTCAAGCCTGAAACAAGTGCTTCTACTGCAAAGGAAATGGTCACTAGAAGTGGAACTGCCGTAGATATTTGGCGGATAAGAAGGATGGCAAAGTGAACAAAGGTATATTTGATATACAGATTATTGATGTGTATTTTACTAGTGTTCATAGCAACCCCTCGGTATTTGATATTGGTTCAGTTGCTAAAGAGTAGTAACTCGAAATGGGAGTTGCATAATGAACAGAAACTAGTTAAAGGATGAAGTGACGATGTGTATTGGAAGTAGTTCCAAGATTGATATGATCATCATCGCACACTCCCTATACTTTCGGGATTAGTGTTGAACCTAAATAAGTGTTATTTGGTGTTGAGCATGAATATGATTTGATCATGTTTATTGCAATACGGTTATTCATGTAAGTTAGAGAATAATTGTTGTTCTGTTTACATGAATAAAACCTTCTATGGTCATACACCCAATGAAAATGGTTTGTTGGATCTCGATCGTGGTGATACACATATTCATAATATTGAAGCCAAAAAGATGCAAGGTTAATAATGATAGTGCAACTTATTTGTGGCACTGCCGTTTAGGTCATATTGGTGTAAAGCGCATGAAGAAACTCCATAGTGATGGACTTTTGGAATCACTTGATTATGAATCACTTGGTGCTTGCGAACCATGCCTCATGGGCAAGATGACTAAAACTCCGTTCTCCGGAACCGTGGAGCGAGCAACAGAGTTGTTGGAAATCATACATACTGATGTATGCGGACCAATGAGTGTTGAAGCTCGCGGCAGGTATCGTTATTTTCTGACCTTCACTAATGATTTGAGCAGATATGGGTATATCTACTTAATGAAGCACAAGTCTGAAACATTTGAAAAGTTCAAAGAATTTCAGAGTGAAGTGGAGAATCATCGTAACAAGAAAATAAGAGTTTCTACGATATGATCGTAGAGGTAAAATATTTGAGTTAGCGAGTTTGGCCTTCAATAAAAACAATGTGAAATAGTTTCACTACTCACGCCACCTGGAACACCACAGTGTAATGGTGTGTCCGAACGTCATAACCGTACTTTATTAGATATGGTGCGATCGATGATGTCTCTTACCGATCTACCACTATCGCTTTTGGGGTTACGCATTAGAGACAGCTACATTCATGTTAAATAGGGCACCATCTAAATCCGTGGAGATGACACCGTATGAACTGTGGTTTGACGAGAAACCTAAGCTGTCATTTATTTAAGTTTGGGACTGCGATGCTTATGTGAAAAAGTTTCAACATGATAAGCTCGAACCCAAATCGGAGAAGTAAATCTTCATAGGATACCCAAAAAGAAACTGTTGGGTACACCTTCTATCACAGATCCTAAGGCAAGGTCTTTGTTGCTAAGAGTGGATCCTTTCTAGAGAAGGAGTTTCTCTCGAAAGAAGTGAGTGGGAGGAAAGTAGAACTTGATGAGGTAATTGTACCTTCTCCCGAATTGGAAGGTAGTACATCACAGAAACTCATTCCAGTGATTCCTACACCAATTAGTGAGGAAGCTAATGATGATGATCATGAAACTTCAGATCAAGTTTCTGCTGAACTTCGTAGATCAACCAGAGTTCGTTCCGCACCAGAGTGGTACAGCAACCCAGTTCTGGAAGTCATGTTACTAGACCATGATGAACCTACGAACTATGAGGAAGCGATGATGAGCCCAGATTCCGCAAAATGGCTTGAGACCATGAAATCTGAGATGGGATCCATGTATTAGAACAAAGTATGGACTTTGGTTGACTTGCCCGATGAGCGGCAAGCCATCGAAAATAAATGGATCTTCAAGAGGAAGACCGACGCAAACGGTAATGTTACTGTTTACAAAGCTCGACTTGTTGCGAAAGGGTTTTGACAAGTTCAAGGAGTTGACTACGATGAGACTTTCTCACCCGTAGCGATGCTTAAGTCTGTCCGAATCATGTTAGTAATTGTCGTATTTTGTGAAATCTGGCAAATGGATAACAAAACTGCATTCTTTAATGGATTTATTAAAGAAGACTTGTATATGATGCAACCAGAAGGTTTTGTCAATCCTAAAGGTGCTAACAAAATGTGCAAGCTCCAGCGATCCATCTATGGACTGGTGCAAGCATCTCGGAGTTGGAATATACGCTTTGATAAGTTGATCAAAGCATATAGATTTATACAGACTTGCGGTGAAGCCTGTATTTACAAGAAGTGAGAGGGAGCACTACAACCTTTCTGATAAGTATATGTGAATGACATATTGTCGATCGGAAATGATGTAGAATTTTCTGGAAAGCATAAAGGAGTGTTTGAAAGGAGTTTTTCAAAGAAAGACCTTGGTGAAGCTGCTTACATATTGGGCATCAAGATCTATAGAGATAGATCAAGACGCTTGATAAGACTTTCGATGAGTACATACCTTGATAAGATTTTGAAGTAGTTCAAAATGGATCAGTCAAAGAAGGAGTTCTTGCCTGACTTGTAAGGTGTGAAGTTGAGTAAGACTCAAAGCCAGACCACGGCAAAAAAATATAGAGAGAATGAAAGTCATTCCTTATGCCTCAGCCATAGGTTCTATAAAGTATGCCATGCTGTGTACAAAACACGTTGTGTACCTTGCCATGAGTTTGACAGGGAGGTACAATAGTGATCCAGGAGTAGATCACTGTACAGCGGTCAAAATTATCCTTAGTAATTGGATGACTAAAGGAAATATTTCTCGATTATGGAGGTGATAAAGAGTTCGTCGTAAAGGGTTACGCCCATGCAAGCTTTGACACTAAATCCAGATGACTCTAAGTATCAATCTGGATGCGTATTGAAAGTGGGAGCAATTAGCTAGAGTAGCTCCATGCAGAGCATTGTAGACATAGAAATTTGCGAAATACATACGGATCTGAATGTGACAGACCCGTTGACTAAACTTCTCTCACAAGCAAAACATGATCACACCTTATTACTCTTGGGTATTAATCACATAGCGATGTGAACTAGATTATTGACTCTAGTAAACCCTTTGGGTGTTGGTCACATGGTGATGTGAACTATGGGTGTTATTCACATAACGATGTGAACTATCGGTATTAAATCACATGGCGATGTGAGCTAGATTATTGACTCTAGTGCAAGTGGGAGATTGAAGGAAATATGCCCTAGAGGCAATAATAAAGATGATTATTTGTATTTCCTTATATCATGATAAATGTCTTTAATTCATGCTAGAATTGTATTAACCGGAAACTTAGTACATGTGTGAATACATAGACAAAACAGTATGTCCCTAGTATGCCTCTACTAGACTAGTTCATTGATCAAAGATGGTTATGTTTCCTAGCCATAGACATGAGTTGTCATTTGATCAACGGGATCACATCATTAGGAGAATGATGTGATGGACAAGACCTGTGACGCCTGAAGACCGACGTCCCAGAAGATTCCAGAAGATTCCAGATGTTCCGGGTCTCCCGTGTGTTTCAGTTGTGCTTGCTTTATTTATTTTTTGCATTGCATCATGTCATCATGCCATCATGTCATATTTATTTTGCATCTCAACCTAAATAAATCGTGTGGGCCTTCGGTCCACTTAAATCGAGGGAAGAATGTCTTCTCTTTAAAACATATAAAAGCCTCTCAATATTTAGGGAGCTATATTAAAAATATTCCAATTGTTTGGGATCACCGTAACACACTTGCAATATTTCCCCATGTCTTTTCACTTCGAGTTTCCCCGTCAAAACCTTCCCTATAATTCTTTTCCGTTGTTTCGAGGTTCCTCCAAAAATTCGAACATTTTTGGACACTTCTATAATCACGTCTTAGTTCAAACCTATTTGAATTAAATTCAAATATGTTTGAATTATTTTTTCGTTCATGCCTTTTCTATTTTTCTCGAACCTTGCTCATTTTATGATGCCCGAGAAAAATAGTCCCTTGTCCTAATTCTTCCCTAGCCACCTCCTTCCTTCTTTCTTTCTTGTTGTTGTTTTTTTTTCTGTTTTAATTTAGAAAACAGCAGCAGTTTTATTAAACAGAAGAGAGCAGCCAGGCCAATAGGCCCATCTCCTTCCTCCCTCCTTGGCCCGAGCCGGCCCAGGCCTCCTCAAACACCAGGCCGCCTCAGCCCACCTATCGCTAACCCTAACCGATCCCTCGTTCGCTCGCACGCGAGCCTCGCTCCCTCTCGTCCCTCTTCCTCCGCCGCCACCCCCTCGTCCGCTCGCTCTCCTCCTTTCCCTCGTCTCCCAAGCGCTCGATCCCGACCGCCCCTGCCTCGCTGCTCTGCCTGAAAAACCCCATCGCCCCGAGCCTTCCCCTCGTCAGGCCGCCACCCTCCGTCCTCGCAGCCTCCGCGCCCCATCCAGGAGCCCCAGGACCCCGCGCCTGGCATCGTGCTCCATCCTCCGCCCGCGGCCAGGGGAGCTGCCCGTTCGCCAGCGACCCGAGCAGCGCGCCGGCCGCCTCTTCTCTCACCCCGCATCGCCTTGGCCCTCAGGCCTCACCTCCGACCTCGCCAAGGCAGCGCCGCTGCATCTCCCTCCGGCCTCCTTCCTCAAGCCGGGGCAGCAGCAGGCCACGCCCCTCCCTTCGGGCCTCCATCTCCAACGACCAGCAGCACCGCGGGCCTCCTCTTCTGCCACCGCGCGCCTCCAGCAAGGCCTCCGCTCCGCCGCAGCGGCGCCCCGTCCTCCAGCAGCTCCCTTCGCGTGGCCAGGTCCCGCCTCGTCGTCATCCAGCAACGGATCCAGTGCCCGCGGACTCTTCCCCGTGCTGCCCCTTTTTGTTAGCTCCTGTGTTTTTTTGTGTTGCGTTGCCTTGTATTGTTGAATTGACAGATGACCCGAACGAGTACACGGTGACCCGACCAAGTACCTCTTCGAAACAAGTACCTCTACGTATGCACCCGAACATCTACGGAAATGAGTACCACTACGCTCGACGGCCCCAGTGTACGACTACCGACGCCCGGAAACACCAAGTACCCCTACCGTCGCCGAGAACGCGAGTACATCTACGGACGAGAACGACTACATGGACAAGTACCCCTACCGTCGCCCCGTGTACCTCTACGGAACGTGTACGACTCCGAGACGAGAATGACTACACGTGTCGACGAACGCCAAGTACCTCTCCGAACGGGATGTGAACGACTACACGTGTACCTCTACGGATCAACTACTTCCTCTACGACTCGTGAGAACGACTCCTTCCTCTACGATCTCGAACCGTCCCGAAACGAGTGTTTCGAAGGTATAACCCGAGACGATGACCCGTGTGATGCTTGCTTGTGTTGTATGAAATGTTTCCCGTGTGTGCACCGTGCCCGCTTCATCTTTTGTTGTGTTCCTCGGTCGCCTCGTCGCCGACCCGTGGGAACCCGGTGACGGGATCACCCCACCTCTTTCATCTTGTTCGACTCGCTCACGCCATCTTTCTTTTGCCCGGACTCTCAATGAGTTACCGGAACCGATATGATGCCGTTGCATCATTTTCGGATCGTTGCCGTGGCACCCTTTTTCATTCCACCATGGTGACGATGCTTCATATCATCTTCTTGTTAATCTTTTAATAAAACTTGCATAAACTTGATCATGTCATCCGCATCATGTTAACAACATTAATATGTTTAATTGTTGTTTGCTTATAATTACTAAACATGCTCATGGGGATTTTCCGGATATGTTGTTGTTATTTTCCGGCCTCATTTAAAATGTCTAAATAGTGTAGTTTCTTTATGCTTCACCTCTTGCCATGTTAAAAACATTTAATCTTGTCTTGTAGATAACGAGAGTCAACTAAATAATTAATATGTGGTGTTTCGTCAATATGTAACTCGTTGCATATTGATCTCCACTTAACTTGTAGATTTGTTTATGCACTTTGCCATGCCATGCATAATTAAACCGGACATGCATCATACTTGGATGAGCATCGTATGCCATGTTTATGCTTGTGTGTTTACCGTGTTGTTTCTTTCTTTCCGGTTGCTTCTCTTGTTAGCTTCGGTTTCGTTCCGGAGTTGTGAGGATTCTCTCGTCTGTGTTGCTCCGCCTACTTCATGGATCTGTTCTTCTCCCTTGTGGAATCCCAGGCAAGATGACCGAACCCGGATACCATTACTATTTTTGCCTATTGCTAGAAGTCTCGATCTATAGTTTTGCCTCGATGCCCATGTTTTCCTGTCAGCCTCCTATTGTAACCATGAACCTGTTTAACCACCCTACCTATGCAAACCGTTGCTTGGCTAAGTACGCTTCGCTCAGCCCTTCTTATAGCATTGCTAGTTGCAGGTGAAGATCGAAGATGCTTGCTTCATGTTGAAGTTTGGTTGGGTTATATCACACTATATATAATGCTTAAATGAAATCATCTATATATTGGCAAGGGTGGAAGGCTAAGCCTTTTGCTTGGTGTTTTGTTCCACTCATGCCGTTAGGAACCGTATAAACCGGTGTTATGTTCCTTGATTATGCGTTCCTAACACGGTTGGGGTGTATGGGACCCCCTTGATAAACCGCTAAGTGCTAAGTCTTTTCCAGCAAGTCCCAACATTTGGTACTATTTGCCTAATAACTAATAAAACTTGCATGTGGACTAGCTATCCCTTTTATTCTTAATTCAACAACCCCGGGCCAGTGCTCCACATGAGTGTTGGTCCGAAACGGGGGTCCTGCAGGGCCACCTCGAGGAAACTCAAGGTCTGGTAAAAACCTGTAGCATCGCCCATCCGGTCGTGTCCTGAGACTAGATACGCGTGGCTACCTATCAGGTTGTCGACACGCCGGGAGGATTTGCTGGATTAGCCTTACCTTAGTTCGGTTTAACTTGAGCACGGGATTCCGAGGATACTCGGGTCTTCCCACCTATGGAGTTGCGACTCCGCGGATCGTGGGCTTGTAATGGGTCAAGTTGGAACACCCCTGCAGGGTTTGAACTTTCGAAAGCCGTGCCCGCGGTTATGTGGCAGATGGGAGCTTGTTAATATCCGGTTGTAGATAACTTGACACAATGTTTCAATACACTACCAGCGTGTGTACCGTGACTGTCAATTTCCGAATAGGGATTCGGGAGTTGAACACGGTGGGGTTATGTTTGACTGGCTTTAGTTAGGATCACTTCGTGATCATCTCTCGACCGATGCGCCTTCTCTTCTCGCTCTCTTTTACGTAAGTTAGTGCTAGTTGCTGCTGCAGACTCTTGTTGTTCCTTCACCTCTTATTCTTTCTCCAGCCTTGTTCCTCACCCAAGGCTTAAATAGTCATGTTACCCGGGAACGGGATTGCTGAGTCCTCTGTGGCTCACAGTTACTTCACCACACCAGATGCAGGTTCAGCCGAGTTTGATGCAGGAGCTGGTTCAAGTTCTTCACCGGGAGCTCGATGAAGAGTTTGGCCGTAAGCTTGTGACGCTTCGACGATCAGTAGTGGTTTCTACTAGGATTCGATCCTGACCTGTGGCCTTATGTTGTTTTGGTATCTTCCTTTTGATCTTCACCCGTAGTCGGGTTGTGATGTTTTGATTGATGTATTGCTTATGTATTGTATTGTGTGAAGTGGCGAGTGTAAGCCAACTATCTCCTTTTGCAATTTAATCCCTCTTTTACATGAGTCGTGCAAAGATACCAAACTTGAGATCATTCTAGGATGGGCTTATATCTTTAAGTCGTGCCTCGACACGTAGGAGATATAGTCCCATCCTGGGCGTTACAAGTTGGTATCAGAGCCTTCTCCGACCTAGAAGCCCCCACTGATTGATCGAATCGTTGACGGTCGAGTCTAGGCACACACTTGAAAATATTTTGAGTCCTATATTATAACGGAGAGTAGGATTTCTTTGCTTCTCATCCCCTTTCTCTCTGGTGAGGACTCCTGACGATTACTCTTGCCTCTTCTACTTTCAAAAAATGCACCAATTTTTTTTTTAGGATCACGCGAGTATTGTTTGGATTGTTTCGATGTCTTTGTGATGAGAACATTGTTCTCGATGCCTCCTGTCATTAGGGGTTGTGGCAGTGTCCCGGGGAGTTGAGCTCCGAGGTGTTGTCGTCACAAATCCATCGCGGCAGTACTAGAATACTTATGACGGCCGACATCGAAAACTCTCCTATACGGTTAGTGGCAAGATAACCCCGACATCACCCAGTACTGGGGAGGTAGTTCGAGAGTATTGCCATAGCTTGTATAGTGGATGCGTTTCGAAGGTCCGAGGTAAACAGTTTCCGAGAAAGACTGGTTATGTGTTGAAGGATGGATACACCTGGATGTAGGTTTAGAGTTGATTGCGCGGTGCTTCCCGTGTATCCCCAACACCTGATTGCATAACTGGAAACTTTCAGAAATTAATAGGTGGGTTCATCTAGTAGTTCTAGGCATTCTTCCAACGGATGCACGATATGAAGTTCGGGGTTCTACATTGAGTGAAGTGGTTTTATGGACTTGTTCTGATCGGGAGTTGCATCTTAAAGGGTCCTTGGCTATGCTGATCCGGGGATTGCAAAACCCTTTTGTAACACGTTCCATGAGCTTTCAGCACAAAGATGTCGAACGAAGCTTCTATCTTGTATTTGTTCTATCTGATCCTTGTTCCTTTTTATTTATTTACCTTTTACTTCTCCTAAGTGGCTTCTCGACTAGTTGATGTACCTGCGTAATTCATTCGTTCAATTCTCTATTCGGATGATATTGTGAAGATCATGTTGCATATCTATCCTTTGTTTCGTTTTGATTCTGGTATTCGAGTTGCTTCGATGTCAAATGTTGATTCCATACCTTTACTAATCGGTATTCTCATATTTCTATGGGAGTGCAAATTCTCTTGACCATCAAGATCTTCATGTTAATCCTTTTCAACCGGTGTGCCTTCTCTTCAAGTTATTCCATACAGACGCCGTTGAGAAATCTGACGGTGTATTGTTTCATTCATCCCAAGTTGTCTTTGTTTTCCCCACCCTCCCACCCTTCTTCTTCTTGGAGTCAGAAATTCTCAGATGAAGTATCCATTTTATTCATGTGATATTTCTTCATTCTTTTCCTTCAATGTTCTTATCTGGTGATTTCTCGTGAAGATGCTCAAGAGCTTCAAGTTCTTCATTCTTTTGTTCTCAAATTCTGTCGGTGGATGTAATTCAAGATTTCGGTGTTGATCTTATCCTTTTCCTCATTTCACAATGCTTTCTTATTCCGGTGCACCAATTAATCATTCTCCTCTTGCTATTCATATCCGGAGTGTTGAAGATATCTCAGAAGATTCATAATTCCATTCTTAATCCGTCCAAATAATTTTGAGGATTGTTATCTTACTCAAGCCATTTGAATTAAACCGGTGCAATATCTCTTAAGCAATCTTTTTCAACGGTGATTTCTTTTGAGTGGGCCCTAACCCACAGGTCTTTTTCCAGGATCTTACCTGACTCTTCTTTTTCTGGAGTTATACTCAAATTCTTTTCAAAATGTGACGTAAGAATGATTCCCATCAGTCACATGCCTTCTCCAAGCTTGTTTTCAATCATTTCCATCTTTAGCTCCACCTTCCTCTTGTCATTCGTCCGGAGTATCTCGAAATTCTTCATGGCATTTCTCGCCTTCATTCTCAACATTTGAAGACCAGAGAGGTGTTTCTCTTAAATCTTGACCCGTCTTCTTGAAGATTCGTGGTTCTAGCTTCATGCCAACCTCATTATCATTTTGATTGTGAGGAACCCTTTTATGCCATCCGGAGCATTTTCATGAATTCTTTTCTTTGTGATCCTCCGAAGGCCATCATTTCAGAAGATTTCTTCGTTCTCAGTTTTCAACTTCGTCCTCCAACTATTCTTCATTGATGTCTCTTCGTTCGTCTCCATATTCTTACGGTGGTTCTTTCAAGATTACCCTTCCGTTGTTATCGTATCAATGCATTCGTTCTTTTCATAATCCTACCGGTGCTTTGTTGAATAATTATCCGAGGTTGTGCGAGATCTCTCTTAATTCTTCCAACGAGAATAAGTAGTATGCCAAATCCTTGGTTGTCATCAATTTAATTGGTGAAGGAGATGCATGACATAATTCTTATTCTTATTCCTTCAAGGTGATTTAATTCTTTTGTCTGGAGCTTGTTCATCATATCATATTCTCGGTTCTAAGTTGTCCATCTTGTTTTCCGGAGCTCCAAGTTATTTCAATTACATCATTTCAAAGCTCCATCTAATTCATCGCAGGCCTTGAGTCTTATTCTTTTCATATTTCACTTCTCATGCTTTCATTACCGGAGTTCTTCATGGTGGTTCATCATGTTTTAATTCATCCTCGAAGTTTTCATCAAGATTCTTGTTGGAGCTCAAGCATTCTTCATCATGCTTTCCAAGTGCAATCCGTTCTACCTTATCTTGTCAGATGGTGTTATGTCATTCTTGACAATTCCTTCATGTTTCATGATTCACGAGTTATCAAGAATGAGATATTTAAAACCATCATTTCTTTTCTTTAGGAGATCTTTTCAACCCCTCATTGTTGTTTCTTGGAGTTATCTTGGGTTCTATTTCACCTAAAAGCTTTCCCTAAGGATTGTTGCTATTATGGTGCTTATAAATGACCCAAGTTCTTCATTTACCATTCCGGGGAAATAAGTTTATCGTCTCCTTGCTGATGTCAATCCAATCAATGTTTTCCGTTAGTGGCTGGTTGCCACCTCATAATTTTGAGATGTTTTCCATAAGCCCACATGAAGCTTATTCGTTTCGTTGTTGATTTTCAATCAACTCCGTTCAACCCTTCTTTGTAAGGATGCTCTTTCAAATTTAATTTTGAGAGAAGTTGTAATTTTCTTCTCCGTTCTTTCTTCCCAACGATCTATATTCTATTCTTTCATTCCGGAGGATTTGTGATATTGCTCTCTTTAACCATCATCTCGTTTTATCGAGATCATATTCTCCCTTGCTTGTCTATTTAACCGGAGTGTTGTATTCTTCATTCTAGTTCTGTCATCTTATCAAGTTTTAACTCTCTTTTCAACCGGAGTGCTGTCCGAAATCTTTCTTACCCTTGTGCCATTCTTTTAATTGTTTCGGAGACAATATGTTGTTGTTTTCATCAAGTATCATTCCATCTCCTCAAGTTCTTGTTCAATTCCTTCCATTTTCATACGGAGTGCTGCCCAAATTCTGTCATTCTTATTCCTTGGCTATACCATTGCAGTTTCATATTCTTTTGGTTCGTAAGCTCTTGTTTCATGTCTTTCACCTACAAGGTTCTCATAATGCTCCTTGTTCCTCTTTTCTAACGGAGTGTTTCATCTTCGTTCATCTCCGTTGTATTCTTCTTTCATTTTGGTCAACCTCTCAAGGTTCTTGGTTTCACTCATCTGTCAAAGAAGCAACTTTGTTTTACCTATTCCTCTTCCGTTTTTACCCGGTGATATCTATAGGATCTCGGGTCGAGATCCTCTGTTAGTGTGGGAGAGTTGTGACGCCCGAAGACCGACGTCCCAGAAGATTCCAGAAGATTCCAGATGTTCCGGGTCTCCCGTGTGTTTCAGTTGTGCTTGCTTTATTTATTTTTTGCATTGCATCATGTCATCATGCCATCATGTCATATTTATTTTGCATCTCAACCTAAATAAATCGTGTGGGCCTTCGGTCCACTTAAATCGAGGGAAGAATGTCTTCTCTTTAAAACATATAAAAGCCTCTCAATATTTAGGGAGCTATATTAAAAATATTCCAATTGTTTGGGATCACCGTAACACACTTGCAATATTTCCCCATGTCTTTTCACTTCGAGTTTCCCCGTCAAAACCCTCCCTATAATTCTTTTCCGTTGTTTCGAGGTTCCTCCGAAAATTCGAACATTTTTGGACACTTCTATAATCACGTCTTAGTTCAAACCTATTTGAATTAAATTCAAATATGTTTGAATTATTTTTTCGTTCATGCCTTTTCTATTTTTCTCGAACCTTGCTCATTTTATGATGCCCGAGAAAAATAGTCCCTTGTCCTAATTCTTCCCTAGCCACCTCCTTCCTTCTTTCTTTCTTGTTGTTGTTTTTTTTCTGTTTTAATTTAGAAAACAGCAGCAGTTTTATTAAACAGAAGAGAGCAGCCAGGCCAATAGGCCCATCTCCTTCCTCCCTCCTTGGCCCGAGCCGGCCCAGGCCTCCTCAAACACCAGGCCACCTCGGCCCACCTATCGCTAACCCTAACCGATCCCTCATTCGCTCGCACGCGAGCCTCGCTCCCTCTCGTCCCTCTTCCTCCGCCGCCACCCCCTCGTCCGCTCGCTCTCCTCCTTTCCCTCGTCTCCCAAGCGCTCGATCCCGACCGCCCCTGCCTCGCTGCTCTGCCCGAAAAACCCCATCGCCCCGAGCCTTCCCCTCGTCAGGCCGCCACCCTCCGTCCTCGCAGCCTCCGCGCCCCATCCAGGAGCCCCAGGACCCCGCGCCTGGCACCGCGCTCCGTCCTCCGCCCGCGGCCAGGGGAGCTGCCCGTTCTCCAGCGACCCGAGCAGCGCGCCGGCCGCCTCTTCTCTCGCCCCGCATCGCCTTGGCCCTCAGGCCTCACCTCCGACCTAGCCAAGGCAGCGCCGCTGCATCTCCCTCTGGCCTCCTTCCTCAAGCCGGGGCAGCAGCAGGCCACGCCCCTCCCTTCGGGCCTCCATCTCCAATGACCAGCAGCACCGCGGGCCTCCTCTTCTGCCACCGCGCGCCTCCAGCAAGGCCTCCGCTCCGCCGCAGTGGCGCCCCGTCCTCCAGCAGCTCCCTTCGCGTGGCCAGGTCCCGCCTCGTCGTCATCCAGCAACGGATCCAGTGCCTGCGGACTCTTCCCCGTGCTGCCCCTTTTTGTTAGCTCCTGTGTTTTTTTGTGTTGCGTTACCTTGTATTGTTGAATTGACAGATGACCCGAACGAGTACACGGCGACCCGACCAAGTACCTCTTCCAAACAAGTACCTCTACGTATGCACCCGAACATCTACGGAAATGAGTACCACTACGCTCGACGACCCCCGTGTACGACTACCGACGCCCGGAAACACCAAGTACCCCTACCGTCGCCGAGACCGCAAGTACATCTACGGACGAGAACGACTACATGGACAAGTACCCCTACCGTCGCCCCGTGTACCTCTACGGAACGTGTACGACTCCGAGACGAGAATGACTACACGTGTCGACGAACGCCAAGTACCTCTCCGAACGGGATGTGAACGACTACACGTGTACCTCTACGGATCAACTACTTCATCTACGACTCGTGAAAACGACTCCTTCCTCTACGATCTCGAACCGTCCCGAAACGAGTGTTTCGAAGGTATAACCCGAGACGATGACCCATGTGATGCTTGCTTGTGTTGTATGAAATGTTTCCCGTGTGTGCACCGTGCCCGCTTCATCTTTTGTTGTGTTCCTCGGTCGCCTCGTCGCCGACCCGTGGGAACCCGGTGACGGGATCACCCCACCTCTTTCATCTTGTTCGACTCGCTCACGCCATCTTTCTTTTGCCCGGACTCTCAACGAGTTACCGGAACCGATATGATGCCGTTGCATCATTTTCGGATCGTTGCCGTGGCACCCTTTTTCATTCCACCACGGTGACGATGCTTCATATCATCTTCTTGTTAATCTTTTAATAAAACTTGCATAAACTTGATCATGTCATCCGCATCATGTTAACAACATTAATATGTTTAATTGTTGTTTGCTTATAATTACTAAACATGCTCATGGGGATTTTCCGGATATGTTGTTGTTATTTTCCGGCCTCATTTAAAATGTCTAAATAGTGTAGTTTCTTTATGCTTCACCTCTTGCCATGTTAAAAACATTTAATCTTGTCTTGTAAATAACGAGAGTCAACTAAATAATTAATATGTGGTGTTTCGTCAATATGTAACTCGTTGCATATTGATCTCCACTTAACTTGTAGATTTGTTTATGCACTTTGCCATGCCATGCATAATTAAACCGGACATGCATCATACTTGGATGAGCATCGTATGCCATGTTTATGCTTGTGTGTTTACCGTGTTGTTTCTTTCTTTCCGGTTGCTTCTCTTGTTAGCTTCGGTTTCGTTCCGGAGTTGTGAGGATTCTCTCGTCTGTGTTGCTCCGCCTACTTCATGAATCCGTTCTTCTCCCTTGTGGAATCCCAGGCAAGATGACCGAACCCGGATACCATTACTATTTTTGCCTATTGCTAGAAGTCTCGATCTATAGTTTTGCCTCGATGCCCATGTTTTCCTGTCAGCCTCCTATTGTAACCATGAACCTGTTTAACCACCCTACCTATGCAAACCGTTGCTTGGCTAAGTACGCTTCGCTCAGCCCTTCTTATAGCATTGCTAGTTGCAGGTGAAGATCGAAGATGCTTGCTTCATGTTGAAGTTTGGTTGGGTTATATCACACTATATATAATGCTTAAATGAAATCATCTATATATTGGCAAGGGTGGAAGGCTAAGCCTTTTGCTTGGTGTTTTGTTCCACTCATGCCGTTAGGAACCGTATAAATCGGTGTTATGTTCCTTGATTATGCGTTCCTAACACGGTTGGGGTGTATGGGACCCCCTTGATAAACCGCTAAGTGCTAAGTCTTTTCCAGCAAGTCCCAACATTTGGTACTATTTGCCTAATAACTAATAAAACTTGCATGTGGACTAGCTATCCCTTTTATTCTTAATTCAACAACCCCGGGCCAGTGCTCCACATGAGTGTTGGTCCGAAACGGGGGTCCTGCAGGGTCACCTCGAGGAAACTCAAGGTCTGGTAAAAACCTGTAGCATCGCCCATCCGGTCGTGTCCTGAGACTAGATACGCGCGGCTACCTATCAGGGTGTCGACACGCCGGGAGGATTTGCTGGATTAGCCTTACCTTAGTTCGGTTTAACTTGAGCACGGGATTCCGAGGATACTCGGGTCTTCCCACCTATGGAGTTGCGACTCCGCGGATCGTGGGCTTGTAATGGGTCAAGTTGGAATACCCCTGCAGGGTTTGAACTTTCGAAAGCCGTGCCCGCGGTTATGTGGCAGATGGGAGCTTGTTAATATCCGGTTGTAGATAACTTGACACAATGTTTCAATACACTACCAGCGTGTGTACCGTGACTGTCAATTTCCGAATAGGGATTCGGGAGTTGAACACGGTGGGGTTATGTTTGACTGGCTTTAGTTAGGATCACTTCGTGATCATCTCTCGACCGATGCGCCTTCTCTTCTCGCTCTCTTTTACGTAAGTTAGTGCTAGTTGCTGCTGCAGACTCTTGTTGTTCCTTCACCTCTTATTCTTTCTCCAGCCTTGTTCCTCACCCAAGGCTTAAATAGTCATGTTACCCGGGAACGGGATTGCTGAGTCCTCTGTGGCTCACAGTTACTTCACCACACCAGATGCAGGTTCAGCCGAGTTTGATGCAGGAGCTGGTTCAAGTTCTTCACCGGGAGCTCGATGAAGAGTTTGGCCGTATGCTTGTGACGCTTCGACGATCAGTAGTGGTTTCTACTAGGATTCGATCCTGACCTGTGGCCTTATGTTGTTTTGGTATCTTCCTTTTGATCTTCACCCGTAGTCGGGTTGTGATGTTTTGATTGATGTATTGCTTATGTATTGTATTGTTTGAAGTGGCGAGTGTAAGCCAACTATCTCCTTTTGCAATTTAATCCCTCTTTTACATGAGTCGTGCAAAGATACCAAACTTGAGATCATTCTAGGATGGTCTTATATCTTTAAGTCGTGCCTCGACACATAGGAGATATAGTCCCATCCTGGGCGTTACAAGACCCATCCGTTAGCATAGCACTATGATCGTTTAGTTTTACTGCTATTGCTTTCTTCATGACTTATACATGTTCCTATGACTATGAGATTATGCAACTCCCGAATACCGTAGGAACACCTTGTGTGCTATCAAACGTCACAACGTAACTGGGTGATCATAAAGATGCTCTACAGGTGTCTCCAAAAGTATTCGTGATGTTGGCATAGATCAAGATTAGGATTTGTCACTCCGAGTGTCGGAGAGGTATCTCTGGGCCCTCTCGGTAACACACATCATAATAAGCCTTGCAAGCAAAAGACTAATGAGTTAGTCACGAGATAATGTGTTACGAAACGAGTAAAGAGACTTGCCGGTAACGAGATTGAACTAGGTATAGAGAAACCGATGATCGAATCTCGGGCAAGTAACATACCGATGACAAAAGGAACAACGTATGTTGTTATGCGGTTTGACCGATAAAGATCTTGGTAGAATATGTAGGAACCAATATGAGCATCCAGGTTCCGCTATTGGTTATTGACCGGAGATGAGTCTCGGTCATGTCTACATAGTTCTCGAACCCGTAGGGTCCGCACGCTTAACGTTTGATGACGATCGGTATTTTGAGTTTATGAGTTTTGATGTACCGAAGGAGTTCGGAGTCCCAGATGAGACCGGGGACATGACGAGGAGTCTCGAAATGGTCGAGACGTAAAGATCGATATATTGGACGACTATATTCAAACATCGGAAAGGTTCCGAGTGATTCGGGTATTTTTCGGAGTATATGGGCCTTATTGGGCCATACGGGAATAGAGGAGAAAGGCCAAAAGGAAGGAGGCGCATGCCCCCCCTCTGGTCCGAATTGGACAAGGGGTGCAGCCCCCTTTTCCTTCCCCCTCTCCACCTCTTTCCTTCTCTCCTACTCCGGAAAGGAAAGGGGAATCCTACTAGGACTTGGGAGTCCTAGTAGGACTCCCCACACTTGGCGCGCCCCCTCTAAGGCCGGCCTCTCCCTTGCTCCTTTATATACGGGGGCAGGGGGCACCCTAGGACACACAAGTTGAATTGTTCTAGCCGTGTGCGGTGCCCCCCTCCATAGAAACACATCTCGGTCATACCGTTGCAGTGCTTAGGCGAAGCCCTGCGCCGGTGAATACATCATATCCGTCACCACGGCGTCGTGCTGACGAAACTCTCCCGTGAAACTCAACTGGATCAAGAGCTCGTGGGACGTCATCAAGCTGAACGTGTGCTGAACGCGGAGGTGCCGTACGTTCGGTGCTTGATTGGTTGAATCGTGAAGAAGTTCGACTACATCAACCGCGTCACTTGACGCTTCCGCTTCCGGTCTACGAGGGTATGTAGACACACTCTTCCCTCTCGTTGCTATGCATCTGGTAGATAGATCTTGCGTGATCATAGGAAAATGTTAAAAATACTACGTTCCCCAACAGGCACGTATTGTATTATTGCCATCGAGGATAAAAAGATGGGGTTTATATCATATTGCTTGAGTTTATCCCTCTACATCATGTCATCTTGCTTAAAGCATTACTCTGTTCTTATGAACTTAGTACTCTAGATGCATGCTAGATAGCGGTCGATGTGTGGAGTAATATTAGTAGATGCAGAGTCGTTTTGGTCTACTTGTCACGGACGTGATGCCTATATATAATGATCATGCCTAGATATTCTCATAACTATGCACTTTTCTATCAATTGCTCGATAGTAATTTGTTCACCCATCGTATAATTCTGCTATCATGAGAGAAGCCACTAGGGAAACCTATGGCCCCGGGTCTATTCTCAACATATTAATCTTCCGTCTACTTTACTTTGCTTTATTAACTTTCTGTTCTTATACCAAAAATATCAGAAATATTATACTATCCTATCTATCAAATCTCACTTTCGTAAGTGACCGTAAAGGGATTGACAACCCCTTATCGCGTTGGCTGCGAAGTTCTTATTTGTTTGTGCAGGTGCGAGGGACTCGCGCGTGGTCTCCTACTGGATTGATACCTTGGTTCTCAAAAACTGAGGGAAATGCTTACGCTACTGTGCTGTATCACCCTTTCCTCTTCGAGAGAATACAACGCAAGCTCGAGAAGTAGCAACCATATGCAAAATGGAGAGTGCGGAAGAGCGGGTGCCTACCTCTCCACCTTCCTCTTCTCTTCAATTTTTCTTGTGCAATACAACTAAAATAAAAACAACTACACGCAAAATATTTAATTTAGATCTTCTTGGGTTATATTTGACATAAGTACGTTGTGAGGTCAACACATAGGTATATAATCTAGAGGACGAGAGACGAAAATCCACACCTCGGATAGTGTAATTAACCTTAGTTTTCTACAACAAAGGCATAACTGCTTTGACAAGCATGAGTTATTTTTATAATTCTTCAACACTACAAAAATCAAACTTAGCCATGAGAACCCACAAGTGTAGGAGATCAGTTGTAGCCTCTTTCGATAAGTAAGAGCGTCAAACCCAATGAGGAGCTAAAGGGAGAACAAATATTCTCTCAAGTTCTATCGACCACCGATAGAACTCTACGCACGCTTGACGTTTACTTTACCTAGAACAAGTATGAAACTAGAAGTACTTTGTAGTTTTTGTAGAATAGGTTTGCAAGAATATAAAGAGCACATAAATATAAACTAGGGGCTTTTAAGATAAAGAAGCAATAAAGTCAATATAGCGAGTGTGGAAAAGTGGTGGTAGGAGTTGCGAAATTGCCCCTAAGCAATTGACTACGTTACTAGACCGATAGCAAGTTTTATGTGGGAGAGGCCACTGCTAGCATGTCATCCCTTACTTGGAATTCTATGCACTTATGATTGGAACTATTAGCAAGCATCTGCATATACTAACATTCATTAAGGTAAAACCCAACCATAGCATTATGATATATTGGTCCCCCTTCAATCCCGTATGCATCAATTTATATGCTAGGTTGAAGCTTTTGTCACTCTTGCCCTCCAATACGTAGTCCTATCAACATACAACTAACCCTATGGTGTGATCCACGCGCGCGCTCATATGATGGGCACCAAAGGACAGCAACACAACCACAAGCAATTTAAATCAATCATAGCAATTCACCAATCAACGATAGGACTACGATAATCTACTCAGACATCACAGGATGGCAACACATCATTGGATAATAATATGAAGCATAAAGCACCATGTTCAAGTAGAGGGTACAGCGAGTTGCGGGAGAGTGGACCAATGTAGATAGATGGGGTAAGGTGATGGAGATGTTGGTGAAGATGACAAAGGTGTTGGTGAAGATGACGATGATGGCCCCGGTGGCACTCCGGTGCCACCGGAAGCGAGGGGGAGAGAGCCCCCTCCTTCTTATTCTTCCTTGACCTTCTCCCTAGGTGGGAGAAGGGTTTACCCTCTGGTCCATCGCCTCCATGGTGGCGGAGGGGCGAGAGCCCCTCCGAGATTGGATCTGTCTCTTTGTCTCTCTCTGTTTCTGCGTTCCCAGATTCTGGCCCTTCACCGTTTCTTATATTCCCGGAGATCCGTAACTCCGATTAGGCTCATTTTTTGACACGATTTTTGTCCGGATATTAGCTTTCTTGTGGCGAAAGAAGGGCATCAACCGCCTTACGGTGTGACCATGAGGGCCCAGGGCGTGCCTGCCCCTGGTAGGCGCGCCCCCTACCTCGTGGCCCACTCGGGCATCGTCTCATGTTGGTTCCGCTTCCCAAAATTCACATATATTCCAAAAAAAATCTCCATCCGTTTTTATTCCGTTTGGACTCCATTTCATATGGATATTCTACGAAACAAAAAATATGCAACAAACAGGAACTAGCACTGGGCACTGGATCAATATGTTAGTACCAAAAAATAGTATAAAAAGTTGCCAAAAGTATATGAAAGTTGTAGAATATTGGCATGGAACAATCAAAAATTATAGATACGACCGAGACGTATCAGCATCCCCAAGCTTAATTCCTGCTCGTCCTCGAGTAGATAAATGATAAAAAAAACATAGTTTTTGATGTGGAATGCTACCTAGCATAATCTTGATCATGTAATCTAATCATGGCATGAATATTAAGACACGAGTGATTCAAAGCAATAGTCTATCATTTGACATAAAAGAATTTAATACTCGGGCATCCCAACAAACAATAAAGTCTTTCAAAATATCAATGCTAAAGAACATTATCCCTACAAAAGCATATAATCTTTTATGCTCCCTTTTCTAAACACAAGGTACCCCTCATGCCCATCCCGGTGTCAGCCAAGCAATTGTTTTCATACTTTACTTTTTCGAACTTTTTCAACTCTTCACGCAATACATGAGCGTGAGCCATGGACATAGCACTATGGGTGGAATAGAAGGTGGTAGTAGACAAAAGTAGGGAGAAAGTCTCACATCGACTAGGCGTATCAATGGGCTATGGAGATGCCCATCAATAGATATCAATGTGAGTGAGTAGGGACTGCCATGTAACGGATGCACTAGAGCTATAAGTGTATGAAAGCTCAAAAGAAAACTAGTGGGTGTGCATCAACTTGCTTGCTCATGAAGACCTAGGGCATTTGAGGAAGCCCATCGTTGGAATATACAAGCCAAGTTCTATAATGAGAATTCCCACTATTATATGGAAGTGACAACATAGGAGACTCTCTATCATGAAGATCATGGTGCTACTTCGGAGCACAAGTGTGGAAAAAAGATAGTAGCATTGTCCCCTTTTTTTCTTTTTTTCCTTTTTTCTTTTTTTTTTGGGCCTTCCTTTTTTCCTTTCTCTTTTTTTTGGCCTTTTTTTCTTTTGCCTTTCTTTTTTTCTTTTTTTTTCAAGGGACAATGCTCTAATAATGATGATCATCACACTTCTATTTACTTACAACTCGATATTACAACTCGATACTAGAACAAAAATATGACTCTATATGAATGCCTCCGGTGGTGTACCGGGATGTGCAATGATCTAGCGTAGCAATGACATAAAAAATCAGACAAGCCATGGAAACATCATGCTAGCTATCTTACGATCATGCAAGGCAATATGACAATGATGGTGTGTGTGTCATAATAAACGGAATGGTGGAGTTACATGGCAATATATCTCGGAATGGCTATGGAAATGCCATAATAGGTAGGTATGGTGGCTGTTTTGATGAAGCATATAAGGTGGTTTGATGCACCGGCGAAAATTGCGCGGTACTAGAGTGGCTAGCAAGGTGGAAGGGTGAGAGTGCGTATAATCCATGGACTCAACATTAGTCATAAAAAACACACATACTTATTGCGAAAAATCTATTAGCCATCAAAGCAAAAATACTACGACGCATGCTCCTAGGGGGAGGTTGGTAGGAGTTAACCATCGCGCGCCCCCGACCTTCAGGCAAAGATAAACAATCAAAATACAATGCACGCCAATTTGGTTACATAGTTAGGAGACCATACGTGCATGCTTCGGGAATCACAAACCTTAACACCAATATTTTTACTAAACCATAATCATTCACTAGTTCCTCCCACATATTAGCATATCTATATCGCAATACTATTGCAAGGAATCAAACATAACATTTTCAGCGATCTAAAAGTTTATGTAGGATTTTATGACTAACCATGTGAATGACCAATTCCTGTGAACTCTCTAAATAGATATAAGTGAAGCAAGAGAGTTTTAATTCTTTCTACAAAAGTTATGCCCACGCTATAACAATTATAAGTGAAGCAAAAGAGCATTCTACAAATGGCGGTTTTCTATGTGAAGAGAAACATGCAATCCAAACTTCAAATGATATAAGTGAAGCACATGAAGCATTCTATAAAGCCATACTCAAAAGATATAAGTGAATTGCAAAGAGCATTCTATAAATCAACCAAGGACTATCTCATACCAGCATGGTGAATTTATTAAAAGGAAAAATAAAAGCACACGGCGCTCCAAGAGTTTACGCATATCATGTGAATTAAACGAAACTGAAAACATACCGATACTTGTTGAAGAAAGATGGGATGCCTTCTGGGGCATCCCCAAGCTTAGACGCTTGAGTCTCCTTGAATATTTACTTGGGGTGCCTTGGGCATCCCCAAGCTTGAGCTCTTGCCTCTCCTCCTTCTCACATCGAGACATCCTCGGTCTTCGAACACTTCATCCACACAAAACTTAACCGAACTTTTAGTGGCGGGGTTAGTGCATATGATCAATAAAATCCCATCATGTACTTCTCTAACATTATTGTATAATTATAAACAAACATTAAATACTGTATGCTATCACAATTCTATGGCCCCAAGTCAAGGAGGCATCAACAAGAATTCAAACATATGAAAATAATGAAGCTATAACATCAATGTGTGAAAACAGGACAGTCTATAGTAATCTGAACATTAACCATACTTACGTAACCCTAAAAATTATGGAAAATTTAGGAAAAATCAACAATTTGTATAGCAAGACTTTGCATAAAGTTTCAGATCCTTTCGACGTTCTAGTAAAAAATGTAAAATCGCGCACTACAGCCAAAGTTTCTGTTTTCGCACCGCGCAAACCAACAAGCAGTCTAATCATCCTAAAGGAAACTCTTGGCACATTATTAATATAATACGATGGAACTGTACAATAGGATAATTATTTTTTTCTGTAATTCAAGATTTGCAAAGTTTCCATGGGCATGAACAAAGTTCAAGGAGCTCCCCCATTTCGACGGTGCTCGTCCTTCTTACTTTCACTTTTCTTTTTGAAAAAGTTTTAGGTTCCCCTCTTTATTTTTTTGTTTTTAAACTTTATAAAAACACATAACAGAAATAAATGACTCTCTAGAACTTCCGGGTTGTCTCCCTGGCAGCGCTTTCTTTAAAGCCATTAAGCTAGGCATATAGTGCTCAAGTAATGGATCCACCCGGATCCCAAGGTATATCAAAGCCAATTTTAATTAACAAAGATTTGGAATTTAGTAGTGAGCACAACGTGATATGTGTCATGCAAAAGCGAAGTCTAACTCTCTTCCTATGCATAGGCATGTCATACAAGAACAATTCATGCACATCAAGTAAAGGCCAATGCATAGTATAAGCATTTTCTTGCAATTTTATCATGTTGGAAACATAGAGAGGCGGATATGTAGTTCCTCTCTCGTAATAATTGCAAGTAGGAGCAGCAAGCACATGCATATTATATTCATCAAAATCATCATGTGTAACAGTAAAAGGCAACCCATCAATATAATCCTTAATAAGTGCAAACTTCTCCGATATAGTGTAGTTTGGAGAACTCCAAAAGATAATAGGACTATCATGCGTGGGTGCAATAACAACAATCTCATGTTTAACATAAGGAACTATATCAAGTTCATCTCCATAAGCATAATTCATATTGGCATCTTGGCCACAAGCATAGCAAGCATTATCAAAAAGGGCTATTTCAAAAGAATCAACGGGATCATAGCAATCATCCTTCGGTAAGCACGAAGGGAAATTAAACAATGTACGGGTTGAAGAGTTACTCTCATTAGAAGGTGGGCACAGGTAGCTAATCCACTCTTCCTCCTTTTGTTCTTCGCTCTCCTCCTCATCTTTTTCATCCAATGAGCTCACAATGTCATTAATTTCTTCTTCCATAGACTCCTGGAAAATATAATCCCTTCTTGGACAGCGGAGGAGTACTCAATACATAGTTTAACATAGGCATTAGAAGCATAATTATCATAAAAATATTTAAATATGGCAAAATTTTCAAATTTGTAAAGAGTAGCATCATACTTTTCAATCAAAGAAGCAATTTCATAAGCACCCTTAAAAGCAACAAATTCTTCAATTTGTTGAACATCATAGTAACTATAAACACCCTTAACATACGAAGATACGATTCCATTATCACTAAACTCACATTGGCAGGGAAGGTGTTTCTTAGGGTCTTCAGAACAACAAGTAAAATCATATATTTCACATAAATTCCAAGCATAGCATTGCAAACGATGAATTTGATCCAGTAGAAGTTTCCCTTCTTGAGATAAGCGGTGTCTCACATAACAAACATGCTCATCTAAAGATTTTCCCTCAACTAAGCTAGTTGGGGTTTCAGCACGAGCACATAGTGATCGAAGATGATCCAAGTAAAAAGCTTCAGGAGTGTGATATATTTTGAATGGTTCTTCAACCATTGGTTCAGCAGGTACCACTAATTTTTTTGGTATTTTGCATTTCCTACCCATAACTAAAGATAGAAAACATCTTAGAACAGCAAATAAAATCTACTTAGTGATAAAGCAAACAAGCACACATGAGAATATTCACCCCACGCTATTGCTCCCCAGCAACGGAGCCAGAAAAAGGTATTGATAACCCACAAGTGTAGGGGATCAGTTGTAGCCTCTTTTGATAAGTAAGAGTGTCGAACCCAATGAGGAGCTAAAGGAAGAACAAATATTCCCTCAAGTTCTATCGACCACCAATACAACTCTACGCACGCTTGACGTTTACTTTACCTAGAACAAGTATGAAACGAGAAGTACTTTGTAGTTTTTGTGGAATAGGTTTGCAAGAATATAAAGAGCACATAAATATAAAATATGGGCTGTTAAGATAAAGAAGCAATAAAATCAATATAGCGAGTGTGGAAAAGTGGTGGTAGGAGTTGTGAAATTACCCCTAAGCAATTGACTATGTTACTAGACCGATAGCAAGTTTTCTGTGGGAGAGGCCACTGCTAGCATGTTATCCTTTACTTGGAATTCTATGCACTTATGATTGGAACTATTAGCAAGCTTCCGCAACTACTAACGTTCATTAAGGTAAAACCCAACCATAGCATTATGATATATTGGTCCCCCTTCAATCCCGTATGCATCAATTTCTACGCTGGGTTGAAGCATCTGTCACTCTTGCCCTCCAATACGTAGTCCTATCAACATACAACTAACCCTATGGTGTGATCCATGTGCGCGCTCATATGATGGGCACCAAAGGACAACAACACAGCCACAAGCAATTTAAATCAATCATAGCAATTCACCAATCAACGATAGGACAACGATAATCTACTCAGACATCATAGGATGGCAACACATCATTGGATAATAATATGAAGCATAAAGCACCATGTTCAAGTAGAGGGTACAGCTGGTTGCGAGAGAGTGGACCGCTATAGATAGATGGGGGAAGGTGATGGAGATGTTGATGAAGATGACAGAGGTGTTGGTGTAGATCGCCGTCACACGATGATGGCCCCGGTGGCACTTTGGTGCCACCGGAAGCGAGGGGGAGAGAGCACCCCTCCTTCTTCTTCTTCCTTGACCTTCTCCCTAGGTGGGAGAAAGGTTTCCCCTCTGGTCCATGGACTCCATGGCGGCGGAAGGGCGAGAGCCCCTCCGAGATTGGATTTGTCTCTCTGTCTCTCTCTGTTTTTGCGTTCCCAGATTCTGGCCCTTCACCGTTTCTTATATTCCCGGAGATCCGTAACTCCGATTGGGCTCATGTTTCGACATGATTTTTATCCGGATATTAGCTTTCTTGCGGCGAAAGAAGGGCATCAACCGCCTTACGGTGTGACCACGAGGGCCCAAGGCGCGCCTGCCCCTGGTGGGCACGCCCCCCTGCCTCGTGGCCCACTCGGGCATCGTCTCATGTTGGTTCCGCTTCCAAAAAATCACATATATTCCAAAAAAATCTCCGTCTGTTTTTATTCCGTTTGGACTCCGTTTGATATGGATATTCTGCAAAACAAAAAACATGCAACAAACAGGAACTGGCACTGGGCACTGGATCAATATGTTAGTCCCAAAAAATAGTATAAAAAGTTGCCAAAAGTATATGAAAGTTGTAGAATATTGGCATGGAACAATCAAAAATTATAGATACGACGGAGACGTATTAAGCCACACCTATGATAGAAGCAAAGGTTAGTTTATCATTGTTCTAACATAAAGACTTAACTATACTCCCTCCTTTTCGGTTTAATTGGCCTACCTTTGAAATCTCATCAACTAAAAACCTTCATATAAGCAGCAACTAATTATACAAAAAGATTTCTGCATACAATCGCTAACCCTAGAAGCAACAACTATCCATACAAAACTATATAATATGTGGCGAAACATTTGAGAGCTCACCGTGCCGGAGATTCGGAGGATCTCGACAGCGACATCGATCCAATACAATCCCCAAGGAGCCACTTCACAGCTACCGAAGGGTGGATCTGTAATCATGACACATTAATGGGCAGAGCTTCCACTACGTCACCGAAGATGGCCGGACCTTCCACCACGCCACTGATGGGCGGATATTTCACCGCGTCGCAGCAGACCAAGGGATCTTCCACTGCACAACAAGGATGGATGGTCATGCCACCGCGCCGCCTCGGATGGGTGGATCTGCCACCTCGCCACTTAGGATGGGCGGATCAGCCAACGAGCCGCCGCGGAAAGGCAACACACTAGGGCAGGTGGGCGGACGTGCAACTAGGTCTTTGATGCTAGGGTTTCGTCTTGGAGTGGGGAAGGGCTATGGAAATAGCTGGAAAAATAGACTGGCAATGTTATGGCCCCGACGAACAAAATAGGCGCTGACATGAAGTTTGAGGCAGTTCGAAACATCAATCGCATGTAATGTTTCTTGTAGGCGATTTCATTGTTCTAACCGCCATCGGAGCTGTCTATTGTAAAATTAACCGTGAGCAAAACCATCAAGGGAGCAAATGTGCTTTAACCAGGACCGAGCGATGTAACCCGAGACATGTGGGTGTGGGTAGTTGCAAGCATGGAGGCGGCCTCGAGGTGTCACATTTTTTTCTAAACATAAATTATCCTCACCATCCCTCCCCACTTTCTCTTCCCTCTTCCCATTCTCACACCGGCGGCTTCGAGCAGCGGAGTGACGGACTACAAGGTGATCCTAGGCGTCAAGCACCAGATTCACCAGCCACCGACGTAAAAAACACAAATGTTGCGTGTGACCACTGACCAACGTGCCTAAAAAATTTCCCTCAAACAAATTTCGTTCAAGGACCTATAATAGCGTGGTTGATAAACTATCACAAGTTGGTGGTAGGCTGTGGAGGTGTTGCAGAATAACGATTTTGCTTTGGAACCCCCCCCCCCCCAAAAAAAATTTAAAAAAAAATTTGGCTTCCCTTGTCATTTAATGGAAAGATATGTTCCAAGTTACAAATAAAGAATTTATATATATACATACATATATATATATATATCTGTGTGTGTGTATGGAGAGAGAGATAAAACGGCTTTCCTACCATCACAAGCAGGAGAGGGTGCTATCAGAACCCTTGGTTTGCATCAAGATCCGGACTCTTGTATGGATAACACTGTTCAAGATATCTTCCGATATGCCGATAAATCGGCCGATTTATCGCTTACCGCTGTCTGACCGATAAGATAGATCGACCGATAAATCAGCCGATATGGCGATAAATCGGCTGATATGCCGATAAACTGGACGATTTACCCCTTATCATGGGTCGACCGATAAGTTCCCGATAAGCGATATCCCCAACATTGATGGATAATGTTTCTATTTATTTATTCATGGTGGAACACATGTACCAAAGAGGAAGCCATGTGCATACCTTTAGAGAGAAAGTGGACCAAAGAGGAAGCCTATGCCCATGCCATGGCAGGCTTATTGATGCAATGCATGCATCCTCTTTCTAACATTGGGGTTTGAGTGTTGACAATTTTGGTAATCCTACTGCATGGCCTTTGTCTTCTTCTTAGTGGTCAAGGGTTCCATCTATCCTAAATGTTCTAAGGATAAATAAACGTAAAATGGATGTATGAACTGCCAAAAGGTTCAACACCTTTAGCAACACTGTGGACTGAACCACAATAGTGAGCATCGGGTAGAATGAAAGATTGTACTTCACATACAATCATTTTTCCTAGGGTATTTTCCCCACTGTCCACACAACAGCAATGTTCTTTTCATGATAAGCCTTAAATAAATCAGTGCCCTCACCTCAGTGTTATCAACTAAATGTTATATAAAGTTACTGAACAAAGACGATGAGTCTCGAATAGAAGTACATATTTGGTAATGAATAAAAACATATACAAGTGGCGCCACGAATAACTGGTATTAGCACCACTTAGTTGTTAAGACTTAGGTTTCACGGCCTCGAGGTCGGTGTCGCCACCACAGCTTGCACTTCCCCTCGCACTCGACCACCACCTGTCGCATCCCACCACGGCTCCTGCCTACCTCGACACCCCTGTGAGCCATGCCGTCACAGGCTCACAACCTCTATTGTTCGTCAGTCGATCTCGGGTGGGAGGTTCTTGCTTTGTCTCAGCCATGCCCGGGAGGAGTGAGTGAGGGAAAGGAATGCATTATGAACAATCCAGAAGGCTACCATGAGTTAGTTCAAAACTACTTACTAGAAAAGGTGGGCGAAGTGGGGTGCCTGAAGTTTCTGGCCAAATCCATCCAAGTATGTAAGGCAGACAACAATCATGAATCTTAACACGCATGTGACCTTTGACTCGCGATTTTATTGTGATGGGTCCATTGCAAAACTCTATATGGTGCTCTCCGAAACCAGGCATGTGTGATGCCTAAATACGGAAACATACATACTAGCTAGAGCATCCCTCGATCACGAGATAAGCCCGCCGTTCCATGTAAACCCGCACATGGAACAGGGTGCTCGTCTCTACGTGTTCACGTGCATGTGTTTATGTGGGCTACGAGAAATGTTGTCAGGATTGGGCCACACTATACATTAATATATCCATGCAAATTACAGTAGACCTTATTTTTCATTGTACATAAGTTAGATTACATTCGTTTTGTTATAAGCTAAATAACCCGTGTTCATTTTCTGTTAGATTGTATAGTTCATGTGCCATGGAAGCAAAACCACTTCACAGGCAACTATAAATTTGTGGAGATTCCAACATTGGTGATTGACTGATGTCGGTCTTGTGAATCTAATTTAGTTGATTTCAAGACGCTGGAGTAGGATTTCATGCAATGAAGGAACACTGCCAAGTGTTGTTTCTATGAATCATCGAATAAAGTGCCCAAACCTTTCCAGCGTCTGGAACCCATCGTGGGCTGGGAACCATTCACGCGCGCGCGCCCCAAACCATCGCATGGGCGGAGGGCTGCATCGCTTGCAGGTTTGGCAGCCTACCCACTGACTCTAGTGGGCTATAATGAGGGGACCGTGGTCTTGATTCATCTATAAAAGGAAATATCTATCAACCACATAAATTCACAGAAATAAAAAGACGGAAAGGTGCTAGCCCGGATCCCAACAAGAACGTGTGACCATGATTGCCACCTCTGGAGAGAAACACAATAGGTCTGATTTTCCATATCCATATATATATGGACAACACTATTATGATCATGGTATTAGAATAGTTATTATTATCACTACGCCCCTATATAGGGCAACAAACACATTCTCCATCTAAAAACAATCGAGCCGAGCGGGTATAGAAAAAATAAACAAAAATGAAACCCACCCACCCCCACGTCTTCAACCTCACAGCCCACCCAGCCCCAACCCGCATGTTTCCACCAGCAGGTCACTGCCTTCACCCCACCCAGCGTGCTGCCGCCCCCTCCTCCTCAGGCGCGTCGCCGCCCCCGCCTCCCCCGGCGTCAGGCCACCCCCTCCTCCTCCAGCGCGCCGCTGCACCCGCCTCTCCCGATGCAAGGCCGACCCCTCTTCCTTCGGTGCACCGCCGCCCCACATCCTCTGGCGTGAGGCCACCTGCCCACATCTAGCCTCCTCTTTGCACTAGGATGCTCCCATCAGCACCGTTTGCACGTCGTCATTGGGACACACGCCATCGCCCTCAGCCACCTGATGGGGAATGTAGTATTTCAAAATTTTCCTACGATCACGCAAGATCTATCTACCAGATGCATAGCAACGAGAGGGAAGAGTGTGTCTACGTACCCTCGTAGACCGGAAGCGGAAGCGTCAAGTGACGCGGTTGATGTAGTCGAACTTCTTCGCGATTCAACCGATCAAGCACCGAACGTACGGCACCTCCGCGTTCAGCACACGTTCAGCTTGATGACGTCCCACGAGCTCTTGATCCAGTTGAGCTTCACGGGAGAGTTTCGTCAGCACGACGGCGTGGTGACGGATATGATGTATTCACCGGCACACGGCTTCTCCTAAGCACTGCAACGGTACGACCGAGGTGTGTTTCTGTGGAGGGGGGCATCGCACACGGCTGGAACAATTCAACTTGTGTGTCCTAGGGTGCCCCCTGCCCCCGTATATAAAGGAGCAAGGGAGAGGCCGGCCCTAGAGGGGGCGCGCCAAGTGTGGGGAGTCCTACTAGGACTCCCAAGTCCTAGTAGGATTCCCCTTTCCTTTCCGGAATAGGAGAGAAGGAAAGAGGGGGAGAGGGAGAAGGAAAAGGGGGCTGCACCCCTTGTCCAATTCGGACCAGAAGGGGGGCACGCGCCTCCTTCCTTTTGGCCTCTCTTCTATTCCCGTAACTCCCCTGTACTCCGAAAATACCCGAATCACTCGGAACCTTTCCGATGTCCGAATATAGTCGTCCAATATATCGATTTTTACGTCTCGACCATTTCGAGACTCCTCGTCATGTCCCCGGTCTCATCCGGGACTCCGAACTCCTTCGGTACATCAAAACTCATAAACTCATAATACCGATCGTCATCAAACGTTAAGCGTGCGGACCCTACGGGTTCGAGAACTATGTAGACATGACCGAGACTCATCTCCGGTCAATAACCAATAGCGGAACCTGGATGCTCATATTGGCTCCTACATATTCTACGAAGATCTTTATCGGTCAAACCGCATAACAACATACGTTGTTCCCTTTGTCATCGGTATGTTACTTGCCCGAGATTCGATCGTCGGTATCTCAATACCTAGTTCAATCTCGTTACCGGCAAGTCTCTTTACTTGTTCCGTAATACATCATCCTGCAACTAACTCATTAGCTGCAATGCTTGCAAGGCTTATAGTGATGTGCATTACCGAGTGGGCCCAGAGATACCTCTCCGACAATCGGAGTGACAAATCCTAATCTCGAAATACGCCAACCCAACAAGTACCTTCGGAGACACCTGTAGAGTACCTTTATAATCACCCAGTTACTTGTGACGTTTGGTAGCACACAAAGTGTTCCTCCGGTATTCGGGAGTTGCATAATCTCATAGTCATAGGAACATGTATAAGTCATGAAGAAAGCAATAGCAGTAAAACTTAAACGATCATAGTGCTAAGCTAACGGATGGGTCTTGTCCATCACATCATTCTCCTAATGATGTGATCCCGTTGATCAAATGACAACTCATGTCTATGGCTAGGAAACATAACCATCTTTGATCAATGAGCTAGTCTAGTAGAGGCATACTAGGGACACTCTGTTTTGTCTATGTATTCACACATGTACTAAGTTTCCGGTTAATACAATTCTAGCATGAATAATAAACATTTATCATGATATAAGGAAATAAATAATAAATTTATTATTGCCTCTAGGGCATATTTCCTTCAGTCTCCCACTTGCACTAGAGTCAATAATCTAGCTCACATCGCCATGTGATTTAATACCAATAGTTCACATCGTTATGTGAATAACACCCATAGTTCACATCACCATGTGACCAACACCCAAAGGGTTTACTAGAGTCAATAATCTAGTTCACATCGCTATGTGATTAATACCCAATAGTAATAAGGTGTGATCATGTTTTGCTTGTGAGAGAAGTTTAGTCAACGGGTCTGTCACATTCAGATCCGTATGTATTTCGCAAATTTCTATGTCTACAATGCTCTGCATAGAGCTACTCTAGCTAATTGCTCCCACTTTCAATACGCATCCAGATTGATACTTAGAGTCATCTGGATTTAGTGTCAAAGCTTGCATCGGCGTAACCCTTTACGACGAACTCTTTATCACCTCCATAATCGAGAAACATTTCCTTAGTCATCCAGTTACTAAGGATAATTTTGACCGCTGTACAGTGATCTACTCCTGGATCACTATTGTACCCCCTTGACAAACTCATGGCAAGGTACACAACATGTTTGGTACACAGCATGGCATACTTTATAGAACCTATGGCTGAGGCATAGGGAATGACTTTCATTCTCTCTATATTTTTCTGCCGTGGTCTGGCTTTGAGTCTTACTCAACTTCACACCTTACAAGTCAGGCAAGAACTCCTTCTTTGACTGATCCATTTTGAACTACTTCAAAATCTTATCAAGATATGTACTCATCGAAAGTCTTATCAAGCGTCTTGATCTATCTCTATAGATCTTCATGCACAATATGTAAGCGGCTTCACCAAGGTCTTTCTTTGAATAACTCCTTTCAAACACTCCTTTATGCTTTCCACAAAATTCTACATCATTTCCGATCGACAATATGTCATTCACATATACTTATCAGAAAGGTTGTAGTGCTCCCACTCACTTCTTGTAAATACAGGCTTCACCGCAAGTCTGTATAAATCTATATGCTTTGATCAACTTATCAAAGCGTATATTCCAACTCCGAGATGCTTGCACCAGTCCATAGAAGGATCGCTGGAGCTTGCACATTTTGTTAGCACTTTTAGGATTGACAAAACCTTCTGGTTGCATCATATATAATTCTTCTTTAATAAATCCATTAAAGAACGCAGTTTCGTTATCCATTTGCCAGATTTCATAAAATGTGGCAATTGCTAACATGATTCGGACAGACTTAAGCATCGCTACGGGTGAGAAAATCTCATCATAGTCAACACCTTGAACTTGTCGAAAACCTTTCGCAACAAGTCGAGCTTTGTAGACAGTAACATTACCATCGGCGTCAGTATTCCTCTTGAAGATCCATTTATTTTCGATGGCCTGCCGATCATCGGGCAAGTCAACCAAAGTCCACACTTTGTTCTCATACATGGATCCCATCTCAGATTTCATGGCCTCAAGCCATTTTGCGGAATCTGGGCTCATCATCGCTTCCTCATAGTTCGTAGGTTCATCATGGTCCAGTAACATGACTTCCAGAACAGGGTTGCCGTACCACTCTGGTGCGGAACGTACTCTGGTTGATCTACGAAGTTTAGCAGTAACTTGATTCGAAGTTTCATGATCATCATCATTAGCTTCCTCACTAATTGGTGTAGGAATCACTGGAACCAGTTTCTGTGATGTACTACTATCCAATTCAGGAGAAGGTACAATTACCTCATCAAGTTCCACTTTCCTCCCACTCACTTCTTTCGAGAGAAACTCCTTCTCTAGAAAGGATCCACTCTTAGCAACAAAGACCTTGCCTTCGGATCTGTGATAGAAGGTGTACCCAACAGTTTCTTCTGGGTATCCTATGAAGATTTACTTCTCCGATTTGGGTTCGAGCTTATCATGTTGAAACTTTTTCACATAAGCATCGCAGTCCCAAACTTAGAAATGACAGCTTAGGTTTCTCATCAAACCATAGTTCATACGGTGTCATCTCCACGGATTTAGATGGTGCCCTATTTAATGTGAATGTAGTTGTCTCTAATGCATAACCCCAAAAGCGATAGTGGTAGATCGTTAAGAGACATCATCGATCGCACCATATCTAATAAAGTACGGTTACGACGTTCGGACACACCATTACGCTGTGGTGTTCCGGGTGGCGTGAGTTGTGAAACTATTCCACATTGTTTCAAATGAAGACCAAACTCGTAACTCAAATATTCTCCTCCACGATCAGATCGTAGAAACTTTATTTTCTTGTTACAATGATTCTCTACTTCACTCTGAAATTCTTTGAACTTTTCAAATGTTTCAGACTTGTGCTTCATTAAGTAGATATACCCATATTTGCTCAAATCATCAGTGAAGGTCAGAAAATAACGATACCCGCCGCGAGCTTCAACACTCATTATGTATGATTTCCAACAAATCTGTTGCTCGCTCCATAGTTCCAGAGAACGGAGTTTTAGTCATCTTGCCCATGAGGCATGGTTCACAAGCACCAAGTGATTCATAATCAAGTGATTCCAAAAGTCCATCACTATGGAGTTTCTTCATGCGTTTTACACCAATATGACCTAAACGGACGTGCCACAAATAAGTTGCACTTATCATTATTAACCTTGCATCTTTTGGCTTCAATTTTATGAATATGTGTATCACACGATCGAGATCCAACAAACCATTTTCATTGGGTGTATGACCATAGAAGGTTTTATTCATGTAAACAGTACAACAATTATTCTCTAACTTACATGAATAACCGTATTGCAATAAACATGATCAAATCATATTCATGTTCAACACAAACACCAAATAACACTTATTTAGGTTCAACACTAATCCCGAAAGTATAGGGAGTGTGCGATGATGATCATATCAATCTTGGAACTACTTCCAATACACATCGTCAATTCATCCTTTAACTAGTTTCTGTTCATTATGCAACTCACATTTCGAGTTACTACTCTTTAGCAACTAAACCAGTATCAAATACCGAGGGGTTGCTATGAACACTAGTAAAATACACATCAATAATCTGTATATCAAATATACCTTTGTTCACTTTGCCATCCTTCTTATCCGCCAAGTATCTAGGGCAGTTCCACTTCCAATGACCATTTCCTTTGCAGTAGAAGCACTTAGTTTCAGGCTTGAGTTTAGCTTTGGGTTTCTTCATGGGAGTGACAACTTGCTTGTCATTCTTCTTGAAGTTCCCCTTCTATCTCTTTGCCCTTTACTTGAAACAAGTGGTCTTGTTAACCATCAACACTTGATGCTCTTTCTTGATTTCTACCTTTGCCGATTTCAGCATCGCGAAGAGCTCGGGAATTACTTTCGTCATCCCTTGCATATTATAGTTCATCACGAAGTTCTACTAACTTTGGTGATAGTGACTAGAGAATTTTGTCAATTACTATCTTATCTGGAAGATTAACTCCCACTTGATTCAAGCAATTGCAGTACCCAGACAATCTGAGCACATGCTCACTGGTTGAGCTATTCTCCTCCATCTTGTAGGCAAAGTACTGTCAGAGGTCTCATACCTCTCGACACGGGCATGAGTATGAAATACTAATTTCAACTCTTGGAACATCTTATATGCTCTGTGGCGTTCAAAACGTTTTTTTGAAGTCCCGGTTCTAAGCCGTAAAGCATGGTGCACTTAAACTATCAAGTAGTCATCATACCGAGCTTTTGTCTAAACGTTCATAACGTCTGCATCAGCTCCTGCAATAGGTCTGTCACCTAGCGGTGCATCAAGGACATAATTCTTCTGTGCAGCAATGAGGATAATCCTCAGATCACGGAACAATTCCGCATCATTGCTACTAACATCTTTCAACTTAGTTTTCTCTAGGAACATATAAAAAATAAACGGGGAGCAACATCGCGAGCTATTGACCAACAACATAGATATGCTAATACTACCACGACTAAGTTCATGATAAATTAAAGTTCAATTTAATCATATTACTTAAAGAACTCCCACTTAGATAGACATCCCTCCGGTCATCTAAATGATCACGTGATCCAAATCAACTAAACCATGTCCGATCATCACGTGAGATGGAGTAGTTTCAATGGTGAACATCTTATGTTGATCATATCTACTATATGATTCACGCTCGACCTTTCGGTCTCCAGTGTTTCGAGGCCATATCTGCATATGCTAGACTCGTCAAGTTTAACCCGAGTATTCTGCGTGTGCAAAACTGGCTTACACCCGTTGTATTTGAACGTAGAGCTTATCACACCCGATCATCACGTGGTGTCTCAGCACGACGAACTTTCGCAACGGTGCATACTCAGGGAGAACACTTATACCTTGAAATTTAGTAAGGGATCATCTTATAATGCTACCGTCGTTCCAAGCAAAATAAGAAGCATAATAAGATAAACATCACATGTAATCAAAATATGTGACATGATATGGCCATCATCATCTTGTGCTTTTGATCTCCATCTCCAAAGCACCGTCATGATCACCTTCGTCACCGGCGCGACACCTTGATCTCCATCGTAGCATCATTGTCGTCTCGCCAACTATTGCTTCTACGACTATCGCTACCGGTTAGTGATAAAGTAAAGCAATTACATGGCGATTGCATTTCATACAATAAAGCGACAACCATATGGCTCCTGCCAGTTGCCGATAACTTTACAAAACATGATCATCTCATACAAAACCGTATATGTCATCATGTCTTGACCATATCACATCACAACATGCCCTGCAAAAACAAGTTAGACGTCCTCTACTTTGTTGTTGCAAGTTTTACGTGGCTGCTATGGGCTTAGCAAGAACCGTTCTTACCTACGCATACAAAACCACAACGATGTTTCGTCAAGTATGTGCTGTTTTAACCTTCACAAGGACCGGGCGTAGCCACACTTGATTCAGCTAAAGTGAGAGAGACAGACACCCGCCAGTCACCTTTAAGCAACGAGTGCTCGTAACGGTGAAACCAGTCTCGCGTAAGCGTACGCGTAATGTCGGTCCGGGCCGCTTCATCTCACAATACCGCCGAAGCAAAATATGACATGCTGGTAAGCAGTATGACTAGTATCGCCCACAACTCATTGTGTTCTACTCGTGCATATCATCTATGCATAGACCTGGCTCATGATGCCACTGATGGGGAACGTAGTATTTCAAAATTTTCCTACGATCACGCAAGATCTATCTACCAGATGCATAGCAACGAGAGGGAAGAGTGTGTCTACGTACCCTCGTAGACCGGAAGCGGAAGCGTCAAGTGACGCGGTTGATGTAGTCGAACTTCTTCGCGATTCAACCGATCAAGCACCGAACGTACGGCACCTCCGCGTTCAGCACACGTTCAGCTTGATGACGTCCCACGAGCTCTTGATCCAGTTGAGCTTCACGGGAGAGTTTCGTCAGCACGACGGCGTGGTGACGGATATGATGTATTCACCGGCACAGGGCTTCTCCTAAGCACTGCAACGGTATGACCGAGGTGTGTTTCTATGGAGGGGGGCACCGCACACGGCTGGAACAATTCAACTTGTGTGTCCTAGGGTGCCCCCTGCCCCCGTATATAAAGGAGCAAGGGAGAGGCCAGCCCTAGAGGGGGCGCGCCAAGTGTGGGGAGTCCTACTAGGACTCCCAAGTCCTAGTAGGATTCCCCTTTCCTTTCCGGAATAGGAGAGAAGGAAAGAGGGGGAGAGGGAGAAGGAAAAGGGGGCTGCACCCCTTGTCCAATTCGGACCAGAAGGGGGGCACGCGCCTCCTTTCTTTTGGCCTCTCTCTTCTATTCCCGTAACTCCCCGGTACTCCGAAAATACCCGAATCACTCGGAACCTTTCCGATGTCCGAATATAGTCGTCCAATATATCGATTTTTACGTCTCGACCATTTCGAGACTCCTCGTCATGTCCCCGGTCTCATCCGGGACTCCGAACTCCTTCGGTACATCAAAACTCATAAACTCATAATACCGATCGTCATCAAACGTTAAGCGTGCGGACCCTACGGGTTCGAGAACTATGTAGACATGACCGAGACTCATCTCCGGTCAATAACCAATAGCGGAACCTGGATGCTCATATTGGCTCCTACATATTCTACGAAGATCTTTATCGGTCAAACCGCATAACAACATACGTTGTTCCCTTTGTCATCGGTATGTTACTTGCCCGAGATTCGATCGTCGGTATCTCAATACCTAGTTCAATCTCGTTACCGGCAAGTCTCTTTACTCGTTCCGTAATACATCATCCTGCAACTAGCTCATTAGCTGCAATGCTTGCAAGGCTTATAGTGATGTGCATTACCGAGTGGGCCCAGAGATACCTCTCCGACAATCGGAGTGACAAATCCTAATCTCGAAATACGCCAACCCAACAAGTACCTTCGGAGACACCTGTAGAGTACCTTTATAATCACCCAGTTACGTTGTGACGTTTGGTAGCACACAAAGTGTTCCTCCGGTATTCGGGAGTTGCATAATCTCATAGTCATAGGAACATGTATAAGTCATGAAGAAAGCAATAGCAGTAAAACTTAAACGATCATAGTGCTAAGCTAACGGATGGGTCTTGTCCATCACATCATTCTCCTAATGATGTGATCCCGTTGATCAAATGACAACTCATGTCTATGGCTAGGAAACATAACCATCTTTGATCAATGAGCTAGTCTAGTAGAGGCATACTAGGGACACTCTGTTTTGTCTATGTATTCACACATGTACTAAGTTTCCGGTTAATACAATTCTAGCATGAATAATAAACATTTATCATGATATAAGGAAATAAATAATAAATTTATTATTGCCTCTAGGGCATATTTCCTTCACCACCTACTAAGGCACCATCAATGGCCGCGGATCTGAGCGCTAGCCGCTGGATCCAGCGGTTGCTCACGACGGTGCTACTTCGGCGAGCCTCCGTCCCAAAGCGCGACGGGGATAACGACCTCCTCCCTGGTGTTACTTCTCCATCCCCCATCCCCCGAGCACGTGATGTCTACTACACGCTTCTATTCCTGTAGACAGTGTTGGGCCTCCAAGAGCAGAGGTTTGTAGGACAGCAGCAAATTTCCCTTAAGTGAGTAACCCAAGGTTTATCGAACTCAGGGAAGTGGAGGTTGAACGTACCCCTTTCAAGCAACCCTGCAATCAAGATACAAGAAGTCTCTTGTGTCCCCAACACACCTAATACACTTGTCAGATGTATAGGTGCACTAGTTCGGCGAAGAGATGTTAAATGGCAAGTGATATGGATGGCAAAGCAAAGTAATATAAATCTGTAATAAAAAGTGCAGCAAGCAAACAAGTGGTAAACGTGAGCACAAATGGTATTGCAATGGTGGAAACGAGGCCTAGGCTTCATACTTTCACTAGTGGCAACTCCCAACAACATTTACATAATCTAATCACATGATATTTCCCATAAAACATGCAATGGAGACGCACCTGGAGGTCATTTCTTTGTGGTCAAGAGAGGACGAGAATTATGTAGGGCTACAAAAGCACACCTCAAAGTTCGTAGTTCTCAATCTATGGATTTCCCAATGTCACCACGGCCATCCAAAGAGAGTACCACAATCACCACAACATATCTCAAGGATAGTCAAAGACAAGCACCAAGAGACTCTCAATCTTCAATCAACACACAAAAGAGGAAATCACCCATGAAAATATTCTTCTAATCCATGTCCAATAGACCGCTGTCACCTTGGTCTCGGGGATTATACTAGATAAAGACAAGTGAGTACATCAATCCAATACATAGAGGAAGGGGAAATATTATGGGATCACCCTAGATTAACATAGCCTATGATCACAACGAAGATCACATCATGGGAGAGAGAGATAACCACATAGCTACACGTACAAGCCCTCAGCCCCGGAGGAGACTACTCACACATGGACATGGTGAGGAGGAGCTTGATGGTGGTGTTGATGGAGAGGTGCAGCCCCGCGAGGAGGAGGCGGCCGGCGGCAGCCGTGGCGGCGGCGGCAGCCCTCCGGAGCGGCGGCGGCCCTCGGGGCGGCGGCGGCCCTAGGGGGCAGCGGCTCCTTGGCCCCCCTTCTTCCTTGTGGATGGTGCTGCAATGGTGCTGGTCCTCCCCTCCAAGACGGCGGCCTGGGAGGAGGAAAATTCGTGGCCCTTGGTGACCTAGGTTTCCTCTCTTTATATAGACTCTTGGATTCCCGTCATAAGATTTTGGGCTTCAGTAAAACGGGCTTTTATCGGCCGTCCTGACTCCGATTTGGACGAATTTTATATCCAGAAGCATCCCCTCGAAATTCCCCACAACTTTCGCAACTAGGCTTTTTCCGTTTGACGTCGTCTTCGGGCCGGAACGTGACCATCTTCTAAAAACGTTCTCAGACAGATTTCAGGAAAGTCAGAGTCCTACTCCAATACGACTCCTTTTGCGTTTTTGTCAATTTCCAAGTAATTCCTACACAATAAAGTGTAAAACAAGAACATTGTGCACTTTTGCAACCATTAGTATGTTAGTCCAATAAATGCTTAAAAAGATATAAAACTTTGATATAAACATGAGACAATGATGCAAAACAAGCATGGCACAAGCAAAAATTATGGATACGTTTGGGACGTATCAGCACGGCACATCCATGACGGCCTCCACCCCCCGTCCTCTCTCTCGCGGAGGTAGCTGATACGTCTCCAATGTATCTATAATTTTTTATTGTTCCATGCTATTATATTATCCTTCTAGGATGTTTTATGGGCTTTTATATACACTTTTATATGATTTTTGGGACTAACCTATTAACCTAGAGCCCAGTGCCAGTTTCTATTTTTTCTTTGTTATTAAGTTTTACAGAAAAGGAGTATCAAACGGAGTCCAATTGACGTGCCAATTTTTTGATGATTTTTTCTGGACCAAAAGAAGCCCCCGAAGTAAAAGAGTTGGGCCAGGAGAGCCACGGGCTGCCCACGAGGGTGGGGGCGCGCCCTGGGCAGGTAGTGGCGCCGCCCTATCTCATGGACGGCCCGGAGGGCCCCATGACTTGTGCCCTATGCCAAAAAATCCTATAAATACCGAAACCTTCGGAAATTAACCTAGATCGGGAGTTCCACCGCCGAAAGCCTCTGTAGCCATCGAAAACCAATCTACACCCGTTCTGGCACCCTGCAGGAGGGGGGATCCCTCTCTGGTGGCTATCTTCATCATCCCGACGCTCTCCATGACGAGGAGGGAGTAGTCCACCCTCGGGGCTGAGGGTATGTACCAGTAGTTATGTGTTTGATCTCTCTCTCTCTCTCGTGTTCTTGAGATGGCACGATCTTGATGTATCGCGAGCTTTGCTATTATAGTTGGATCTTATGATGTTTCTCCCCCTCTACTCTCTTGTAATGGATTGAGGTTTCCCTTTGAAGTTATCTTATCGGATTGAGTCTTTAAGGATTTGAGAACACTTGATGTATGTCTTGCATGTGCTTATCTGTGGTGACAATGGGATATCACCTGATTCACTTGATGTATGTTTTGGTGATCAACTTGCGGGTTCCGTGACCTTGGGAATCTATGCATAGGGGTTGGCACACGTTTTCGTCTTGACTTTCCGGCAGAAACTTTGGGGCACTCTTTGAAGTTCTATGTGTTGGTTGAATAGATGTTTCTGAGATTGTGTGATGCATATCGTATAATCATGCCCACGGATACTTGAGGTGACAATGGAGTATCTAGGTGACATTAGGGTTTTGGTTGATTTGTATCTTAAGGTGTTATTCTAGTACGAACTCTATGATAGATTGAACGTTACTACAGACTCTTGAATAGATCGATCATAAAAAATAACTTTGAGGTGGTTTCGTACCCTACCATAATCTCTTCATTTGTTCTCCGCTATTAGTTACTTTGGAGTGACTCTTTGTTGCATGTTGAGGGCTAGTAATATGATCCAATTATGTTATCCTTGTTGAGAGAACTTGCACTAGTGAAAGTATGAACCCTAGGCCTTGTCTACTATCATTGCAACACCATTTGTGCTCACGTTTACCACTAGTTACTTTGCTGTTTTTATATTTTGTTATTACAAAAACCTATATCTATCGTCCATATTGCACTTGTATCACCCTCTCTTCGCCGAACTAGTGCACCTATACAATTTACCGTTGTATTGGGTGTGTTGGGGACACAAGAGACTCTTTGTTATTTGGTTGCAGGGTTGTTTGAGAGAGACCGTCTTCATCCTACGCCTCCCACGGATTGATAAACCTTAGGTCATCCACTTGAGGGAAATTTGCCACTGTCCTACAAACCTCTGCACTTGGAGGCCCAACAACGTCTACGAGAAGAAGGTTGCGTAGTAGACATCAGTAGCGGCTGTGAAGTTCGGCCTGGCCAGCCAAGTCAGTTCAATCCCGCCATGCCCTACGCCCCTGCCCTGCCACCACAAAGCCTCCTCCCAGTGCGGCCCCATCACCGCAGAACTTAGCGCGTTCACCGCTGGCACCTTCGGACGTTCAACTATGCAACCCCAAGATGTTCTTCACCTCAGCCATCCAGTTCCCACTTCTATAGTGCCTGGACGAGGCCCAGGTCCTCCTTCCTGGGTCATAATTTTTATTGCATAATGTCCATCGTTTGCACCGAACTTATTCAAAGAGATGGTTAGTGATTCTTGCCATGCTATGCTACTGCAAGTTAGGCAAGTCAAAATGTGTATGAAACGCAGTAACGCAGGTATTTGGTTCTGGAAATTGGTCCGAGTTTGGCATAGACTGCTGCTTCATTCAGTACTACAAATACTCATGAAGTAATTGTTTTTTCATTGAGAGGCTCAGGAAGTAATTGTTGTTCTCACAGATCACACTTAATCGGCACCTCGGTGATCTTAGGGTCCAAGGTTGACAAATATTTCAGTTCAGAAAGATTTGGTATAGATAAATTTCGCATGGGTTGGTTGTGGATGGATCATTTGTCTATCAGATTTGGAATTGATACTTTGCTCATGTAAATATGTGAATGAACCTTCTGTGTATCAAAAACAGTATTGTGTTGTTTATCATATGGTATGTACCTATAATATTCTTTTGGACCTTGGTTGATATGTACAGAAGTATTCTTAGACCAAAAGATGACCTTCTCTCTGCCCGGCTGCTGACCTTCTTCCTTCTGCTTCACCCTCCTCCCCTTCAGGATGAAGAAACTTCATTACATAGTGGTGTAGAACTGCCCGCATTAGTCGTCCTATTTTGCATCACTCTTTCTATCTTGAAAATTTTAAAATAAATATATGGGAGAAGATCATGTACGTGTACTAGGAAAAAGTTTGCGTAAAAATGTAGAAGACAATATTATCGAGGTGCTCATTTATACTTCCCCCGTAAAGAAATATAAGAGCGTTTAGATCACTATTTTAGTGATCTAAACACTCTTATATTTATTTACAGAGGGAGTACAAAACACATAGAGTTAAGAGCATAAAAAATCCTTTAAAAAGATGAGGGGTCCATTTGGACAAAGAACGGGTATTCGTGAAAAAAGGTTCAACAAAAAGGGAAAAAGGAGTTAACAAAACTCGCAAGAGGTTCAAGAGTAGAAATAAAAGAACGGTTAAAGTTCAAAATACGAAAATACTTGGCAATAAAGATGAAAAATAACATTCAAACAAATCAAAAACTTCAATGAGATCAACAAGCAGATGTCAGTTAGTCTCTCACTTCACAACACATGAAGAAAAACCATGTAAAAAATACGCGAGAAGTTCATCATTAAAAAAAGACGAAGTTCAAATGAGAACAAAAGGAAGAAAGTATCACTGGTGAGCACGCCTTCGTGCGGGTCATTGCATAACCCCGCATGATGAAGATGGTCATGTGACTCTCTTTCCCAAATGGATTTTCCCCATTTTCAAAAATAATCTATAGGTTGAAATTTAACTAACGGATAAGTACTTTGTTTATTTCCAAAACCAAGAAATTCAATTATAAAAAAAAACGAGAAGTCCAAAAAATACAAATATAGAAGCTCAAAAGAATAATGGAGGAAGAAGTTCAAAAAAATTCAACTTAAAAAAAACATTTCAAAAAATAAATATATAAATGATTTTCCCCATTAAAAAATAGAAGTTCAAATTAAAATAATGGAGTGGTTCGATCTTTATAAAAAAAATAGAATTTTCCCATTACTAACCAAAAACTAAGAAGTTAAAATTTTAAAAATGGCGAAGTTAAATGCCTATAAAAAATCAGAATTTTCTCGTTATTAAAAGAACAAAACTCAAAAGTTTAAATTTTAGAACATCTTGATGTCTATATGTGTGTTAAAACCATGTGAGTGTATGTGTGTGTAGGTGCGTGCCAACACAAAAGTTCGGATGAGCAAAAGGTAATAAAATAAAACCTAAAATATTTCATTGCAACAAGTTCCCCAAAAAAGGAACATACGATCGAAATATCCACAAAATAGAAGGTCAAATTAAAATAACAAAAAATGTTCAAAAAATGTAATTAGAAAAATGGATTTCCCTGTTTCCAAACAAATTTAGAAGTTGAAATTAAATTAACAGACCGGTTCAATGTTTACTAAGAACTCATATTCTAACCGAGAATAGAAAATCAAACCAATGTGAAGTTCAAATTAAAATAACATAGAACTCCAGAGTATATTAAAACATACTAGTATTTACAATTTTAAAAAAACGTCAATTTGGCTTTTTTTAAAATAACTCATGAAACGAAAACCTAGGATTTCTAACGGTTATTTCAATTAGTGTTTTAGAAGTTAAAATTGAAGACAACCAGCGGTTAAGACTTTTGCTAGAAGTTCACGTGTTTTGATAGAGTAGTTTGAAGTTTACAGAAAACTCAACTTCTTTCCATTTCTAGGAAAAATAAAAGTATGAGGTTAAATTTTAAAAAATGTTTGATGCTTATTTGAAAACATATTTCTAAGAATAAGACTAAGAAGTTCAATCTAAAATAACAGAGAAGTTTGAAGTATATAAAAAACTTAGACTTGTTGCAAGAAGTTCAAGTGCACCTTCGTGGACGGTTTAGAATTTATATTGCGGAACGTCCGACCAACAATTTCATGTTTTGAAATGGAAAAAAATGACGTCCTTCAATTGCGTGTAATTCGACGTACACACAAAAATGCGACAGAAGTTCATAGTGAAAACAACGAGAAGTTCAAGTACTGCAAGAAAATGCATTTCAGGTGAGAATAAAAGTATAGAAAAATAAAAGCTTAAAAGGTTTGTTAAAAGAAGTTCAAGCGCTCTGTCCGAGGAAGTTCAAAAATTCTTGCGAGAGAGGTTCACCTTATATTTCCATGTTCGAAAACATAAAAAAAGAAATTGTTTTTTGTGTTTTAAAATAATTCTCTCAATCCACAAATAAGTTAAGTTAATATTTGAGAGCAATTTGATTTCAAATAAAAAATAAAAAAATTAAATTATAAAAAATGGAAAAAGTTCATGTACTACATGGTGTGTGTTTAATATGAGAAAAATGAATTAAAAGGCAAGGTCCAAATTTTTTATTGTCATAAGTTCAAGTCCTCGGTCGGAGAAAGTTAAAAAAATTATTGTGAGAGAGGTTTGTACAAAAGGAATATCATTTGTGTAACACTGACGAATGGATGAGAAATTACAAACGAAAATACGTCACAGAAGTTCAACGTGAACACGGAAGGAAGTTCAAATGCTACACTGAATGAATTTCAAATGAAAAACTTTTAAAACTGTCATGAGTATGAAAAAAATGATTAATATGAGAAAGTTGCGTGTTTACAGCAGCTTTCCATCGGTATATCACTTCCTCAATTACAATGCTTGGATGGAGAGCTAGAAGCAAGAAAAGCACGTGAAAAACAGAGTGAAGTTCAAGTTCTTCACGCGGTGCATTTTGGAAGAATCTGTTTCGCGATAAAGGCAGAACACATGATCTCGCTGTATTCAAAATTACTTGAAAACGGCTAGGAATCATAGAAAACCATCAACACGAAAAAGTTTCGCATTTTCCGTAGCTTTCCAATGGTATATTATTTGCCATTTTCAAAATTACGGCGAAAATACGTTTTTGGCCATTATCTAAATTGAACTAAAACCGTAAACAATTGGGAGAAATAATATATTCCAAAAAGTTTCACATTTGTTCAAGCTTTTTAACGACATTTCATTTGCCGCATTCGGACATACGGTTAAATAATTATCTCAGAAATATGAACTCGGTGGAACTTGTACCATTTTCTAAATCACTCTTAAACCGGTCAAAATTAGAAAAAATCTTGAACATGAAAAAGTAGCGCATTTTCATAAGCTTTCCAACACCATATCATTTGCCTCAATTGGATTAGTTGTTTAGAAATGGCATCGAAAATACGAACTTGGCTGTTTGGTTTGCAAAATTTTATGATTTTCCAAATTACTCTTTAACCATAAGGAATTAGAGAAAACTATCAACTTGTGGAAGGACCAGTTTTCCAGCAGCTCCAACGCCATATTATTTGCCTCATTCCGATAAACGGTTTGGAAATGCAATCGAAAATACAATTCACGTTTTTTGTATGTAGAAAAACGGTTTTCAAAACTGCTCTTAAACTGCTTACATTTTGCCAAAAATTCAACTTGGGTCGTGACCGTCGTGTGCATAGCTTTCCAGCGGTATATTGCAAGTCTTGTTTGCACAAGGTCGCGGGAAGTTCAAGCTGTCACCAAGGGAAGTTCATCATGTCGCGAGAGCAAATCCCATAACGAACGAGATTCCTATTTAAAACGAGCATTTAGTTTCTAAAAACCCGTTTCTGGATTACACTTACATCACATAGAACACGACTGACCAGAATAATTTGCGCGGGGAGACACAGTTGCGATGATATCCCGAATGTCGGGTTACTACAGAGTGAAGTTTAGGTTGTGTAACTCGGGAAGTTCAACCCGTGATCAGAATAATATTCTGATCACGTGATCAGAATAGTGTTTATATATATAGCACTAAACTATTCTATTACTAGTAACAAAATATTATTTTGTTACTCTCGGTCCTATAAGGGGTCGATCAGATGAAACTGGCAACCTACTAAGCAAAAAGCCCACCCACTCCTACACCCGTTCAGTGTCTACAACAATAAGAAAAATCTCCCATCCCGTAGTGACCCCATCGTTCCCAACCCACACCACCACGCCCCAGATCCCCTAGCGCGCTATCAGCCGGCTCCTGCCACTGCGCCGCCGTACGGCACCTGCCCCCGCACGCCGTCACCCGACCCCTGCCCCGGGGAGTCCCCTACCCCAGTCGAGTGACTCCCTACCCCTCTGCTCCTCCCTTCTTTGTCAATCCGGACGGGGCCGATACCTCCTCCCACCGGCGACGGCGGCACCACCTCGGGTACCTCCATCGCATCCCCACTCTCACTGTGATGAGCACGCATGTTTCCGAAGCTGCAGGGAGATGCAACCCATGAGGCTCGAGGCACAAGCGCGGCAACAACACTTGATGTTAGTTCAGGTTGGTATAGATGCTTCGGCAGCTCTATTTATGTGCTCAATTAATGTTGCATTATTAACTCCTTCCTGAATTTCATCAGGGGACGAATGCTGAATTTTTAGCAGTTCTAGTACATATGTTTGAAGAGTTCATTGACAAAAGAAAATCATTAGTTCAACTACATCAGCTACGTAGCACATACCTCATGTATATTTACAAATGGTTCAGTGACAGAAGAAGGAGATTACGTGAAAAGAACTAGGACGTCGCGTACACTCGATGGATCGATGGATATACTACTCTGATCAATAGTTCATATTTGTAGCTAACTTCTGACCGTTCGAAAGTTAGCACAGTCCTTTAGTTTTTTAACAAGCATCACCCGAATCTTTATTTGGGTCTCATTCACCTCGGCAGCCCACCCAAGAAGGTTGGACGAACGTCAAATGGGCCGCTGCTCCGAGACCTACTCACCAACACATATGTCGCTGGTTTTGCACATCACCGCCCATGTGAATGCTTGGTTGGGCCAACCCGTTAAGCACCCCTCGACCGCCCGCTTGCTTGTTCACTGGACCAGCTCCCTCGCTCGTGCCATCCCTAAACCCGCTCGCTCGCTTAATCTGTAGATCGACTTGCTATTGGTTCAGAAAACCAATGATGTTTTTTGAAGAAATCGAACTCCTACTTTTTTATGGACTAACAAAAATACATTTTAAAGAAATGTTCATGGATTTGAAAGAAAAAAAGTTCACAGATTTGGAAAAATTTCATGATTTCAAAAAGTTCACAAATTGTAAAAGGAAATTCGTGGGTTTGAGAAAAGTTCATGAATTTGGGAAAAAGTTCTTGACTTTAGAAAAAAGTTTGTCAATTTGAAGAAGTTCATGAAACTAGAAAAAGTTCATAAATTTAAAAAAAATCATGAATTTATAAAATGTTCATGTATTTCAAAATATTTTTGAATTTAAAAAAATTTCACAAACTTTAGGAAATAAAAATAGAAAAGAAAAATGATCTAAAAAAACAGGAAAAGGAAAATAGGGAAAACCTGGTTAAGAAAAAACCGAAAGAGACTAAAAAGAAAAACGGAAAACCAAAATAAACTAGAGGCAGAATCTTCTTGAATGTTCACAAAACTGAATGGGTGCTCTACTTCATGTTCTCGATGATGGGCTGACCCACTATTTTGTCGGGGTGTGTGCACTGCATATGAAAGGCACTCTATTTGATGTGTCTGTAGATGTTACATGTGTCTTCTCATAAACCGGGTTGCTGTGGGCCGAGTGGCCACGAGGGGACCGAGGAGCTACAATCGGGCTGTTGATCGTTCTTCTCTTTTTATCCATGATATAAAGGAACACAAATATTGCATGTGATCAATGTGCCTAAAAATGTCGTCCAAGGACATGTAACAGTGGTGAACCAACCTATGGTTGGATGGTTAGAGGGACAATGGTATCCCCAGCCCATTAGTGTTCAAGTCCTAGTGCTCGCATTATTCCTGAATTTATTTCAGGATTTCGGGCGATACACTTTCAGTGGAGGAGACGTTCCCGTCGATGATGAGGTGTCTATGATATGTCGGCTCAGTCTCTCGAAGGTGCTCATAGGGGTAGTGTGTGTGTATGTATGAGCCTTTGCATCTGTACTGTGTTCAAAAAAACATGTAATAGTGTGGTTGATAAACTAGCAGCAGTCGGTAGAGTCAGAGTTCATGTAATCAAGGAACACTACAAAATGGTGTTTATGTGAATCATCTGATAAAGTGCTCGAACCTTTCCAGTGTGTGGAGCCCTTCGTGGGCCAGGAACCGTTCGCGCGTGTCCCGAATCATCGCGCATGGGCCGTGGGTTGCGTTGTTTGCAGGTTTGGCAGCCTACCCACTTGACTCTAGTGGGCTATAACGAGGGGACCGTGGTCCCGATTCATCTATAAGAGTAAATATCTATCAACCACATAAATTCACTGAAATGAAAAGAGCGAAAGTTGCTAGCCCGGATCCCAACAAGAACGTGTGACCCTGAGGCTGCTCTCAATGCTCCACCTTGGATAGGTGCTAAGCATGCCAACTAGGCAAAAAATCCTATATGGCACCGTAATTAAGAGGAGTGAAATGAGTTTGGTGACCCCAGAATGATGGTAGTCACGGGAACCTATGCAAAACATTAAAAATAACAAGAACTACCTATCCATGCAAGACTTTAGTTGCTAAATAATTAAATGATGCAACCTTAGCAACAACAAGCTAAGCACCAATGCACTGGAGACTATAGTTGCTTAACACATTTAATGCTCTTAGCACCTCACTTAGCACCTTTGAATTAGGCCCCTCCCAATGCTCCACCTTGTACAGGTGCTAAGGCTGCCATGTAGGCAAAAAGTCTGATGTGGCAAGGTAATTAAGAGGAGAGAGATGAGTGTGGTGACCCCAGGAAGAAACAATGCTAAGCGCGAGAACCTAGACAAAAGACTTCAATGGAAGAATCCCACCAATGCATGAAGAACTTTAGTTGCAAAATCATTAAATGAAGCATGCTTAGCACCAACAAATTAAGCACCTATGCATTGGGGACTTTAGTTGCTAAAGTTTTTAATGTGCTTAGCACCTCATGTTAGCACCAATGCATTGGAAGTAGCCTTAGGCTGCTGCAGATGAGGTGCTAAGCATATTAAATAGCTTAGCAACTATACTTCCCAATGCATATGTATTTGTGGGCTTCCTTTCTTTAAATGTTTTTCATAGGTTCACGCGCTTAGCATTGTTTCTTCCTGGGGTCACCACACTCATCTCTCTCCTCTTAAATAACATGCCACATCAGATTTTTTGCCTACGTGGAAGGCTTAGCACCTGTACAAGGTTGAGCATTGGGAGGGGCCTTAGAGGAAGCCTGATTGAGCGGTTGTACTGATGACGTCATCGTTGAACTGATCATTTTTTATTAAAAGGGTAAATAAGAGCTCCCTCCCTCTCTCCCCGTTCCGCCGGGCATCCCAGCCATCGATCGAGCTACTCGTCCATCCCTCCACCCGCGCGCTACCCTCCACAACCCAGGCCTCACCCTAGGCGCGGCGAAGGGCGCCGGCGTGGGCGACGGCGGCGGCGCTCGCAGGCGCGGCCGCCGGCGGCGACAACGTCCACCAGGACATCGACGCGCCCAAGATTCCCGACTGCTCGGATCCGCCGTCACTTGCTACTTATAGTCCAATTAATTTGTTGTTTCATTGCAGTTTGTTGGTCTGCTGTGGATGCGGTTGCAGTTTGTAACTCGTTGTGGACGCCTTCTCATTGCTTTTTTCACCGATTCAATTTAAGTTGTTTCTTATTCAGTTTGCTTGTTGTTTTATAGGTTCTACAAGTTGTTTGCAATTTAGTTCAGCCGATACAAAGCTCCCCGTCATGCAGTCCACCTCACACTACCGGCGCAATCTCGTTTTCCTTCTCTCCATGATCCGCTATGCAATCTGCATGGCCACACTCCCTTGCGTTTCACTAGTGCACTGAATGATGTTTAATTTTTTATCAAGGGCTGGTTGTATTTGTACACGGGGCTGCATGGTGGCCAGGGGAGTCTGGCAACAAGCCGCGACATGGAAAGGATGCGCCGCCCTGCACCCGACCGGCTGGCCAATGCCCAGTTCAAAAACGGAAGTGGTGGCCATGATCACAAGCAAGACAGAGCTGGGCCACAGGAGGGGGATACTGTCACTGACGGCCCTGATCTCTTGTCACATCTGGCTGGAGCGAAACTGATGCACCTTCAAGGGAAAGCAGCCGAGTGTCAGAGACATCATCCGTGCAGCCAGAAGTGACATGGAGCAATGGCGCCTAAGGGGATCCAGCGTGAGATATAAGATTTAGTTCTTCAAGCTACCATGGGCTTCCCTAGTTTCTAGCCCATTTGCTTTCTTATCATTCTGCTACTGATCGTGTTTTGATCAGTCAGCGTTTTTGCAATCTCCTCTCTGCTAAATCAATGAAAAGCCAGGCAATCTGGATCTTTCAAAAAAGAAAATGTACACGGGCCTGATTGTACTTTTATGAGGAGGGTCAATTGCAAGGACATGATCGTAAAATTATATGCGACTGATTGTATTTTTACGAGGGCATATTATTCTTTTTAGCTGTTCATCACGCCATCGTGTTACTATTGTTGAACTGATAAAGTCGAGCGGTTGTACTGATGCTATCATTTCATTGAACTGGTCGTTTTTATTAAAAGAGTAAATAGGAGCTCCCTCCCGCTCTCTCCCCATTCCGTCAGCCACTCCAGCCCTCGAACGAGCTGCTCGCGGCCGATCCCTCCACCCGCCCGCCTCCCTCCCGGCAACCTAGGCCCCACCCTAGGCGCAGCGTTGGGCGCGAGGGCGCAGACGATGACGGTGGCACTCGCGGCGGCACTCGTACTGATCTCTGTGTTTTTGTGTACAGAGGAGGTATTTTTCATAGAGTAATTTTGAATGGTTCCGAAAAAAGTACTTGAACTGATGTCCGTATGGCTTTGTACTGAGCGTGTTTTCGCAGACTAGATTTGACTCTCATTTTAGGTACGGCTTTTCCTCATAACTTTTCAATGGTTTACGGATATCATAGTCCTCGAACTTGCATGGTTTATATCATTGAACTGAATCATATTTTTTCAAAAGAAAATGTTTTGTGTTTTCCTTTTTTTAAACCCAATTTTTTAGCAATGATGTTTTGACTTCTCGTGTTTTACGACTTGAACTTTTACCATTTGAATTTTCGTGGGTTTTTCTTTTGTTTGAGATTTTTCCCAAACTTATCTGAGACGTCATGTTTGAACATACAAATTTTGTAGTTGTGAACTTGTGGTCTTTCCATTTATTAAATTGCCTTTTTCCTCTGAACTTTTACTACTACAATTCTTTTTTGCAAATTTATTATCCCTTGAGTTAGAACTGATGCAATTTTTAATTTTAAATTTACGGTACTAGAGAGATTGTACTTCTCAAAAAATAAACACTCGATGTTATTTTAGTTTTAGTTTTTAATCTTGTTTCCCATCCTTATCCTTACTGACGGTGTCATCACCATCGTACCTTTTTAGTTTTTAATCGTTCAGCTAAGTAGAGCACAGTTATACTGTACATAGTACTAGTTGTGTTGCGTTCTTCCCAATTTGGGAAGAAACAGAGGAGGCAGTTTGTTCCTTAATTGTGTATATAGCAAGTTTCCGATTTCTATTTTTTGAGAGAAAGGGCTAGATTGCTTATTTGCATCCATCAATTATTGTTGTCCACGTATCCAAACCGATTTACTGTTTGAAAGGGCCAGATTGCTTATTTGCTTATCCATGAAATTTCACAAAGAATTGTCAAATGTGAAACTTTCGAAGAGGCCAAAGATTTCAGTTCAACATCTACGCAAAGCCATTGAAAATGTGAAACTTAGTCATGTTGAACGTTTTCTCAAATTCGCAACTAGTGAAGAATACTTTGAAATACGATGAGACCCTTCGTATTGTTTTCACGTCAAAAAAAAAAACAGAGTACTCGTACTGATCTATGTGTATGTGTGTACTGAGCGAAAGTGCCTTTCTGCTCCCGGGCTCAAATGAGCCCGGTGAACAGTAAAATCGAAAAAAAATCGAAAAAAATTCAAAAAATTTCAAACTTTTTTTTGGATGAAACATTGACAAAAGTTCTAAGTGCATGCAAAAATTCGTCAAGGAATCACATTCCTAGAAGGCGTGCCAAAAAAACAAAATCAGTGCTCTAAAATGCTTTTGAAAGTAGCATTTTCAGAGTACTGATTTTGTTTTTTTTGGCACGCCTTCTAGGAATGTTATTTCATGACGAATTTTTGCATGCACTTAGAACTTTTGTCAATGTTTTACCCAAAAAAAAGTTTGGAATTTTTTTAATTTTTTCGAATTTTTTTCGATTTTACTGTTCACCCGGGCTCATTTGAGCCCGGGAGCAGATACTCCACGTCCTGTACTGAGGAGGTATTTTTCACAGAGTAATTTTGAATGGTTCCAGAAAAAGTACTTGAACTGATGTCTGTATGGTTTTGTACTGATCGTGTTTTCGCAAACTAGACTTTACTCTCTTTTTTTGGTACAGTTTTCCTCGTAACTTTTCAATGATTTACGATATCATAGTCCTCAGACTTGCATGGTTTATATCTTGAATCGAATGATATTTTTTCAAAAAGAAAATCTTTTGTGTGTCTCTTTTTTGAACTCTTTTTTTTTGCAACGATGTTTTTGGACTTCTCGCGTTTTGCGACTTGAACTTTTACCATTTGAATTTCCGTGGGCCTTTGTTTTATTTGAGCTTTTTCCCAAACTTATCTGAGACGTCATGTTTGAACGTACAACTTTTGTAGTTGTGAACTTGTCATTTTTTCCATTTATTAAGTTGCTTTTTTCCTCCGAACTATTACTGGTACAATATTTTTTTGCAAATTTAATGTCCCTTGAGTCAGAACTGATGCAATTTTTTTTTTTTTATGGTACTTATGGTACTAGAGAGTTTGTACTTCTCAAAAAATAATAACTCGATGTTCTTTCAGTTTTAGTTTTTAGTTTTCTTTCTCATCCTTATCCTTACCAACGGTGTCATCACACATCGTACCTTTATGGTTTATGTAGTTGAACGGACAAACATTTTTACCAATCCCTTCTTTTAAAACTTATGTTTTCTTCTCCAAACTTCCTACCTGACGAGAATCAGAACTTATTTATTTTTTACATTTGTACTTCCAAGTGTCTTTAATGACATTTTCACTTTTTCACTTTGCTTTACCTCATCAAACAGGCGCACAACACATTAAAGAAACAAAATACGAATCTTGGAAGCACTAGGGGTATAACCATTTGCACAGGACTTCATGTGTGCCTTTATCATACTGAATATCACCAAGTTCTAAGGTTGAACAAATGAATCATACAGAATATTGTCAAAACCCCACATTTTTCTCACTAAAACAAACTTCTGTAGTCGCATACAACCCTTTTTGAACTTGGACGGCACCTAGTCCTCAACTTGAACGATGACCAATGCTCAACTCGAACGGAGGAGGTTGTCGTTTCTTTTTAACCATGAATGCTCCGAAAGACACTAGGAATTGCTTCAAAACTCCTTTATACTTTTTTATTCTACAAGAATAAAATACATCATATTGTTCTCTAACACTCACAAAATACACACAGAACACACACACTTAAGTTCAGAGAGCCATCATGTTTATGTTTAGAGAACAAATGCATTTAAGCTCAAAGGACAAATTTGTTTAGGTTCGGAGAACAAAACAATCTTTAGTGTGATTTTCTACATATGGATAATCGCAGAAGCAACATAGTTGGATTGAAGCTCTAATTTTTTTTTGAAACTGCAATTGGAAAGGTGAGCATCAAGTGGTAATTAAGGAAGGCTAACAAAAACGAAAGTAGCATTTTTTACATGACGGGTAGTGGTAGGTATTGGTTCATTGCTTTTGCCATCCAGTATGGTGTCAACAAGGATGCGATAGCTCTCGTCCTCGATGGGCGCCCAGTCATAATCGAAGAGCTTGAGGAGGAGCTTCAGGACTGGCCAAACATGCTAATTGGAGAAGCCAAGAGGCCTCATCACCTCCAGCTCCTTTCTAGTAGCATTAGCATTATTGGAAACCATGGACTTTAATGAAATGGTTCAGGGATCACTCCCAGTCAATCTCATTTGTTACTTGTGCTGCAGAGAACATGAATATAAAGCAGATGGTGACTCATCGATTTTTCTTTACGATATATCTAAACTTACAGAATTTTGAAACTTGCACTGATGATATTAGGGTGATATATCTAAACTTTACTGAATTTTGAAGAAACTCGCTGCAAATCATTACTTATTTAGGTGATATATCTAAAGTTACAGAATTTTGAAACTTGCACTGACGATATTTCTGCACACACACCAACTATTCTGTTATTTTTCATGAACTGAAAATAGAATACGCACCAAACTAATATTAAGTCTGGTACAGAAATTCTCTATTCATGAACTGACAATATTTCTTCTATGTGGAATACACAAGATCTCCTCAATGGGCCATGATGCAGGCATCACCGCAGGCAATACTTGGCGCACCGGAGAACCTGTACTGTTGGATTTGTCGAGAGACGACTGAGGGAACACGCCAGCGTTAGGGTGGTGGATGCAAGTATTGGAGTTCAGCCTAAAATCACAAGAGAATGGATCAAAATGAATTCAGATTGACTTCTAATCATTTATATGAGAGAATGTATTACTCGACAGTAGGCATTTTCTTCTCAGAACCACTTTGGTTTTCTTTTCTTTTTCTTCACTTTTTCTCTGCTTTATTTTTTCTTTGCTTTATGAAGTGCCTCATCAGAAAAGTTGAACTTTAGATTTTACCAATCTCCACATCTACTGAAACTAAGGGAGCTCCTTTTGAAACATGTACAATGAACTGAAAAGGCATATACAAGGTCAACTGAAAAACCATATACGAGGTGAATCGGAAAAGCTTCTGAGAAAAAAAAGTGAACCAAATTTTTGTTGTTTTTCTAGTTACTAAACTACTTATTACCATAACAGCGGCTGAACTGATGCTGCATATGTATATAGGAAGGTTACTGGTACCAAAAAATTAGGACAGTAAACAACATTATAAATTGAATTCCTGAATGTTATATGAAGATGAGGCAATTGTACTTACGGTTTGGCATTAGATGTACTGCATGGCACACAGAAGATGGACTGAAAAAATAGAACTAGCACAACCATTCTGCTTGTTGAAGATGGTGGCTTCAATTCTACATGGACTGATGTCCGTGCTCCACTTGGACGGCTGCGAGTAACCATGGTGGACGAGCTCGTGGCCGAGGGCGGCCAAGGCGACCTCCGGAGACTGTAGGTGGTCGTGCTTCTTCTCGGCAGCGAACTTACACAAGGTGGTGGTGACGGCCGAGGAATTCAGAAATCGGCGCTGAACTAAAAAAATAAGAATTGTACTAACTAAAAATTAGAATTTGAACCGAGTGTGTCACTGAAGGTGAACTTGTGCATCTGTTTTTTGCTCCCGTACCAGTGTAACAAATTCAGGATGACAAGAATTTTGTGTGCATATAATAAGATGAATGAGTGAGAGAAGAAAGAGAGCAGTAAAAGGATTTTTTTCACCTTGAGATGATATCTCTCACGGTGTAGGTACCACATAACCACCAACTAAACACCAGACCTTAACAAACGATGATCTCTCCTTCCAGAGTCTGAATTTACTAGCTTTTCATAATCTGAAGAGGTGTTAACCGTTATTGGCAAACTGCTGCAAAATCCCCAAATGCCATATAATATAAAATCCCCAAACTGCAGCAACATCCAGTTCAAGATAAGTTATCAATTCAGATCTTAATAAGCAAGAGAAACAGTAAAGAAAGGCTGCATTTGTGTCCTCTGGCCATTCTTTAGGCACACTAAAACAAACATGCCGCTCATGTTAAGTATTCTTTCCAATAAACCTTCTAGAGTATCTTTGTTTAAACGTACTGTGGGGCAAACTTTTTCATTGTGTAGTTTTTGAACTCCTATGATACAGGAGAAATGATAACACACGAAAAATGATAATTGCAGGAAAACTATTATTTGAAAAAAGCTTTCTGAATACCTTATTGAACTAGCTGTACCAGGTAAAGTACAGATCGCCACACCAGGACGACATGCAACCAGAAGGAGGTAGATGGGCGTGTCCACGGCGGAGACATTGAACGGCCCATGGTCGCACGTTGAACTGCCTGCACGCGGTGGGGAAGAGGGCCGGACGGCGCGCGCTGGGGAGGGAGGTCGTGGCGGCGGCACGCTGGGGGAGGGGGGAGTGGCGGCGGCGCGTCGGGGAGGGTGGTCATGGCGATGGCGCGTCGAGGAGGGTGGTCGTGGTGGCGCCGGCGTCCGGTGGGGCGAGGGAGAGAGGCGTCCGGCGGCGTGGGGGAGGGAGGCGGCGTCCGGCGGCGCGGGGGAGGGAGGTGGCGACTGGAGGTGGTGGGAGCTCGGGATGGAAAAGGTCGGGGGTTGACCAGATGCAAGAGGTCTGGTGGGCTTTGGACAGACGGATCACCTCCTCTATATAGGGCGCGAAGGGTAACAAAATATTCTGTTACGGGTAAAATATGCTAGGAAATATGCCCGTGCGTTGTAACGGCAGGAAAATATATCTTAGCCTCCAAAATTAGACCCATGAATGTATATAAAGTAAATAATATTTTGTGTCATAAGATCAATCGTGTATTCGATGTGCATTTAATTTCTGTAAGAATAGCCCACATGAAAAAAAAATGCAAGTTGAACTCTACTGTTAAATAATTAGACCCATGAATGTATATATAACTAACTTATTTTCAAAGAGTACACACTTTAGTATTCTTCATAAAAGAAAAACACACTTGAGGCATCAGACATGTACATTATTCAAGATACTCCAAAGTCATAGTCATTTTAGCTTATTCGTGAGTATGGATGCCAGGATTTATTTTCCGGGAAAGTATACATGCAAAATATCTCTTCAAAACCTACACAAACTTCGACGTACAAAAAAAAAATCCACAGGGAGAATTGCAGCAAACTAAAGGACCGTACCAAATTATTCTGTGTATTGTTGTGAACAGCAAGAAAAGTTATCAATACAAATTATGATCAAATTCATTTTGTTAAGAGCATACCTTTTGTCTTGAGAGCAGTGAGCCGATCAAGCATATCCTATGTCTGCATGATTGAAATTGATAATCCTATTTTTTTGTGTTACAACGTATGCTAGCTAGCATAAACTGGAGTACAATATCCGGAGGCTGACAGTGGCAATATCAAACTCTAAATCTAGTAGCCTAATATATAATATCAATTATGATCATCTACCAAAGTAGAAACACACATTAGAAATTAACAGGAAACCGCCAAAGCTACACAACGATATAAAATGAGAAGGTACTGCCTGTACTATCTTTGTGGTAATAAAAGTGATAGTGCTCCAAAATTAACGGGAAACTCCCAAAGCTACAGAGCAACGTAGAAGGATAAGGAACAACCTGTACTATTTTTGTGATAATGAAAGAGATCATATGAAAACTAATTAACCTCGCATGCCACTGCTTCATTTTCCATCCATCCAACTTGTTGTTGCAGGTTATCATGACCAGATGGATCAATCCAGTAGCCAGCTTCATGCATGTACCAGGGAGCAGATCGATCTTTTTCTGTCACTCCCGTACAAGGTTTCAGCACCTCACATAGGCAGCAAACATATAGGCAGGCAGTAGCACAAAAGACAGTCTCTCACTCAGAGTTTTGGATTTCGTCCGAGATTTCCGATTTTCGTCCGAAATCCATCAATTTCGTCTAAGCCTGGTATAAATATAGGCCGGTCAAATAATTCGGCGCTTTTTCAATTTCCGGCCTGGCCCATGAATCCACCGAAGGTCTCTGATGTCTCCGATGGTATAAAAGGCCATCCTGAAGCCTTCCAACCCTAATTTTATCCTCTCGTCCATATCCTCCTCGTTCTGTTTACATCGCGGCGGCGGCTGTCGGCGACGACGGCTCTTGGCGACGGAAGTCGAGCGAAGCGCGACAGCGCCTCCTCCTCTCATCCTTCTCCTCCGGCAGTCCACATCCTCCTCGTTCTCCTACTTCGCATCCACTTCTCCTCTGGCAGTCGACAACCTCGTTCACTTCGCATCTAATCATCACCAAATGTCTGCTCAGGCAGCGATAGGGAACAAGATAAAGGCCGGCGTTGGAGCTGCGGCACTACAAAGCCAGGCCTTTATCATTTGTATCGCTTCTTTTAGCTTGATGACAATGAAAGGCCAATCTTGTTCACTACTTTTCAGATTGTTAATTCTGGAATTCGCTGATTTTCCTTCCGTTTCCCCCCGGTATACGTTTTTGTTCTGCTTGGTTTGGATCTTTTTGAGAAATTTCGTTCATTTTCGTTCCAATTTCGGTCATTTTTCGTTCTAAATTTCAAATTTTAGTTTATGCATTTCGTCCGAGTTTTTCCGAAAATTTAGCGAAAAACCGGATTTCGCCCTTTTCGTTCGGGCCCGGTAAAAAACCAAAAACGAAATCCAAAATCTTGCTCTCACTTCCTCTCTTCAGCAGCAGCAAACATAGGCAGGCAGTAGCACAACAGACAGTCGTGATCTGGAGCGGACCTAGCCGACGACACGTATAACGCCAAGGCCTCTGCCATCAACTGTTGTCCGTGACTTCGCCGGGAGCCTGGAACCTGGGAACACGCATGCCGCCTCCCACACAGGCCGTGCACGCCGCCCACATCTAACGGATATAAATATGTGACGGATGAAGAACTATGAAATGTCCCGTCCTTTATTATTAGGTAAAGATTATTATTATGTAAAGATAAAGATATATAGGGTGTGTCTATTATGAAAACACCCTCTAAAGTCTTATTCTGCTAACACTAGCCTTATTCTGCTAACACTGCCGGTCCTCGCAACTACGAAAAAATCAGCCCCATCGCACCTTCTTCACCTCTCCCCCACCCATGCAGCACCTACCCACCCCCTGCACACCTTCTTCCCCTACCCCAACCAACTCGTTGCCGCACCCAGCTTCTCTCCTTATGGACGACGCGTCAGCCACCAGCGCTGCCCCGCCGGC
>LR738715.1:79501764-79660702 GCA_902687465.1 Secale cereale | reverse complement strand
CCCCTGCCGCTCTGATCTCCCCCTCCACTTCCCCCACCTCCCCCCCCGCCACCACCTCCCAGGTGCCCCGCCGCGTCCACCCCCGGGACCAGGCAGTCCGCGCGGTTGCCGGCGTAGATCTGGGCGCGTCGCCCCAAGCGCCCCGCGCAGCTGCCAGCGCGAATCCGCACCCGCTGCCCGCCGTGGCCTGCCCAACTCATGCCAACTCATCCCCTCCCACTGAGATGCGCGGCCGCACAGATCCTCCCACATCCAGTGCTCGCCGATGCGTCCCCCAATCACGAGCCACCCGGTGATGGAGCTCACACCCCTCGTCTTCTCCTGCTGCAGGCAGCATCCGATGGCCCGAGGTGGTGTATGGCAATCAGCTGCTCCTCTCGTGGCAGCCGTAGAAGGAGGTACCCACCTCTGCATTCGGCCACTCCATGCGGCTGCTCCTGTGCACCTCCACGGCGGGATCTAGAATGACTCTCCCATCAAGCTCCACGCCCTGACTCTCGTGCAGTTCGACCATTGAGCATTCTCTTTTTTGTGCATCTTCCCCACACCTCCTAGTTCCGATTGGAAAGCGACCAACAGTGCTGGCAGGATAATGCAACAAAGGCAGCTCCGGGACTAGCAGGTGGCCAATTCCGGTAGCCGGCATACTAGGTGAGGCACTCGGCGGCAGGGCAGTGCGGGCGGCGACGCCGTGCAGTTCGCCATGCGCTCACGACATGCCGTGCGTGTGGCGGCGTTGTGCGGTTCTTTCATGTGCATCCCCCGACCCACCGCTAGATTGGATTATTGGATCCTTCTGCTTGTCATGGTTCCCGTGGGACGCCGGCACGACATGCCTCCGAATAGAGAGAGCAGTTCGCTTGGGATCTTCATGTGGTTCGGTTGCCGGGTAGGTGTAGTGCGAAGAGCCATGGCATCGGATTTTTTTTGGACTGCTGCCTTCCACCAAGGCCACCGTCCCCTGAGCACATGCGCCCTCGCCATGAGATCAAGGACGAGCAGCAGCTCGCTGGCCTTGGAGCTCACAATTTTTGTGTGTGTATTTTTCAGTCTTTTTGCTGTTGATTTTGGTCGTGCAGTACACTGTGTGAGTGTAAGCAGCACACCTGTCGGCACCGTGTAGTCCCTGGGCTAGGAGCTCATAATTTCTTTTGTGTATTTTTTTTAGTTTTTTTGCTGTTGATTTTGGTCATGCAGTCCACTGCGTGAGTGTAAGCAGCACACCCATGGGCACCGTGCAGTCTAGTGTGTGTGGGTGGAAGCAACCATGTGCACGATGCGAGCATTTCATGCGGTGCGGACGTGCAGTTCGCCGGTGACGACGCCCTGGAACAGTAGCCGCCCATGCGCAGTTCAGAAGAGCTTATTTTGCTATTTTTCTGCAGATTTCTAACAACATTAGTTGCTCTGTATAGTACCCAAGTTTGTTGCTCCACTGTGTATAGTACCACTCCTACATGCTTGCTGATCATGAACACTTATTAGTCCACCGTGCTAGACAATCATTTCACTACTATAGTATGTTTCAACTTATGAGGTTTCGTCAGTCTGAAAAGTGCATTCTTTCATGCACATTGCGTTGCTGAGGCTAGGGTCTAGTGCAATGCTCTTGCTGGGAAAACTTGATCTCTGCTTGTTTGATGGCTTAGCTTCTCCTGGCTAATTGTCACCCTGTCAGTCGCACGCACCAGCTAGTGGAATGGCTGAGTGATGTTTTTGTAGTACTACGCATGTAGCGACTGAAGCAAAGTAGTTGGTTCCTTGCTTGCTGGAGATCTCAATCAGTCGGGTCAGTGCAGCAAAAGTAGGAGCTGGGCAAAGGTTAGCATTGACCCAAGAATTTTGTAGTGGATTCAGTGCAGTATTCGAGCTCCAGCGGCATCTTATGGGTTCGTGACCGCCGTTCATGCTGGTGAACCAAAAAGCAGGCGCTGGACAGGGGCCGAGGGAGCCGATTAACTTTTCACTTTTTGTTTTGAGGGCTACTTATGTAAATTTTCTGGGGCAATATAATTGTTGAAAATAGTTCGTTTGTACTGAAGCCAGGTGGTTTCAAATTTTCTGTGTTTTATACCGGAGAGAATATAAGTGTAGTGCGGTTCACTATTTGCTGCCCTTGTGGTTTGTTTTACTGTTTATTGCAGGAGAAACTACTAGGAACAATAAATAGGAAAAAGAAGTGCACTGCACCCACTCCGAAAGAATAAGTCATGTGTTTCCCTTTCAATAATATTGCGGTTGATTTTCGCTAGTGTAGCGGTGCACTTTTTTTCAAAATCGTGAAGTGCATGAAAATGTTTTGGAAAACGACAAGAAAAAAAGTAATGCAGTTCTCTTCTCGATAGTGTTGCGGTCCACTTACACCGAACGTGAAGTGTGGTCCACTCCGAACGTGAAGTGTGGTCCACTTGGTTGTCTGAGAAGGTTTATGTCTGACAAAATAAATCATGAAGTTTACTTGCCCGTCTGATGCAGTGCGGTTTTCAGTTCGAAGCAGTGCGGTTTTTTGTCGGATGAAGTTCACTCGTCGATTTGGGTGTCGCGAAAAACAGAGTGTCCGCATTTCGCTTATTTTAAAACTGTTCTTAAACCGTTAGCAATTAGAGAGAGTGTTCTACATGAAAAAGTTGCGTCTCGTCGATATCTTTCCAACGGCGTATTATTTGAATCATTTCGATAAGTGGTTTGTGAAAATTTCACGAAAAATGACCGCTACCACTCGTCATCCGCCGCACAATTTTCAAAATTAAGTTAAAACCGTAAGGAATCTCAAAACCACTTATACATAGCAAAGTTGCGGCTTCTCGATAGCTTTCCAACGACGTATTACACGTCTCATTTCGACAAATGGTTCAAAAACTAGAGCGAAAAACAGTACTGGAAATTGAAAAAAAAAATCAAAAAACGTAATTCCACGATTTAGTGAATTTGAAGCTGCTCTTGAACCGTAACGAATTAGAGAAAATAATACATATGAAAAGATGCGTCTCGACGATATCTTTCCAACGGCGTATCACTTGCTTTATTCCGATGAAGGTTTAGAAGAAAAAAAAACGCGAAAATACGCTCGCTGCCACTCGTCATGGGCCGCACCATTTTTGAAACTGCTCTTAAACCGTGAGGAATCTCAAAACTTGTTCAACATGGCGAAGTAGCGCCTAATCCATAGCTTTTCAACGGTATATTATACGCCTCGTTCCGACATACGGTTTAAAAACTACAACAAAAACAATACCGGAAAAACACTGCATGCAGTTTTTTCGACACGAAGTTCACTAGTCTCTATTGCAGTGCTCGTCGTCAAAATGATGCAGTGCGCTTCTATTCAGATCCTACGATGAGAATAGTTATTTGGACCACGGTGTCCCTATATAAGGCGATTGGTTGTTCCCGAGATCCGAAACCCAGGTAACCGGTGCGCCCAACCTTATCCACTACTGCCCACCACTACCCCGTGAACTTCTCCCCAACCACCACTGCCTCCCCGCCTCCCGGCGCGCCACCGCCCACACCATAGCTTGTGGCCTCCCCGCCGCCCGGTGCATCGCCTCGTTGTCGCTCGATGTGCCCCCGTCCCACCCCTTGGCACACCGCCTCGTAGCAAGCCATCGTCCCCACCCCATGGTGCATCGCCTCCCCACCGCCGAACGCTCCGCCACGTTGCCTCCTGGCACAACTCCTCCCCGCCTCCCAGTGCACCGGCGGCGCGAACCACGCGTGCCTCGCTGTCCCTCTCGTGCTAGCTACCACGTGCATCGCGCCCGCCCCCAGCCACCTGAGTGTCGATCCAGTCGAGGGGGCGGTAAGATCCAGCTGGCCGCGACCCTCGAAAAGGCACGGGAAGCGGCGTGCGGGGGAATCCCTCTGGCTCACAGCCGATGGGGTCGTCGTCTCCGCCGCCGTCCTCTGGGGCGACCATGTCGGACGCCGCTGAACCACGTGGTGGTTTTGTTCATCTACACCACGTCCGGCATCGCGCGACGCTGCTGAACTTCCAACTGCATGGCAGCTTCCTACCTCAAGGACAGGTTGCCGGTTTCTCTCGACCTTTCCCAAAATCTCAAAATAGCCATGACTTAGTTCGACCTCGCAAACCACTTGAGTTCGATGTTTTTTCTTTGTTCAGAAAAGCTTCAGGTCAATGTGTGTGTGCTGATGTGTTCGTCTGTGAGGCCTGCTCCCATCCTCCCACCCTAAAAATGCACCGACGCCATTTTTTCTTGTTGTTCTGCTTGTTTGTTACGTATAGAACAAGATCACCAACATCTGCATCTGCTCTGCTACAACTGCAGCTCCTCTGCTTGTTTCTTCCTAGCATCTCCTTGGCTCTTGAAATTTTGATTGTTCTGGTTTTAAAATGTACGTGGTCTGCTGTTTGTTTTGTGATTGAAAGACGGCGCAAAACTGGTTGGAGTTGTTTCTCACATATATATGTTCTCAAAATGGTTGATGCTTCGTGTGTTGCGTTTTTACATGGGAGCACACAAGAAATCATGTTTTGCCATCATTCAGTAGCAGTTCAACAAGAATACCTACAGCAGTTCTATTAGTATAATTCCATAAAAAAATCAAGTAATGCTACCTGATGTTAACAACAACAAAAAATGCCATTTTTTGTGGCAAAATTATGCAAAAATTTACAGTGGAATACTATGCTCTCAAAAAGTGTTAGTGGTGTCCAAGAATGCAACATTTTTTCTATTTCCCTCTCCTATTTTGTATATATAAGAATGCATACAACTTGAGCCTGTCAGGGACATATCGTCGAGAAGTTCATGTATAAATGGACTTGTTAACTCTGAAAGATCAAAATTAATAAATCAAGAGGTCAAAGAAAATGACAAAAAAAAGTTCAAACAATTTTCCTATGGATTTCGACGGATCTTTCTTATTTATGAAGAAAACCAGAAGTTCAAATTAAAATAGATGAGCGATTCTATGTTTATTACAAACCTAGACTTTTTTCCATTACTAAAAGAAATAAAACAAAAAAGTTCTAACTTAAAAAATGGAGCAGTTTGATATTATATTTGAAAACTCGGATTTTTCCGGTTACTAAAGAAAAAATGAGTAAGTTCAATTCAAAATAACGAAGAAGTTCAATTGGAAAAGCATAGCAGTTTGATACTTATTTAAAAACTCGGATTTTTCCGATTACTAAAGAATAAAACCAATAAGGTCAATTGAAAATAACGAAGAAGTTCGATGTTTCTAACAAACTCCAATTTTCATATTTCCAAAAAATACACAAAGAAGTTCAAATTAAAAAGTTAGATAGGTTCGATGTCTATAAATAACTCAGACATTTTCCATTACTAAAGCGAAATAGAGAGAGGTTCAAAATAACAATAGCCAGAAGTTCACGTACTACACGGTGTGCATTTTGTAAGAAAATAAATGAAAAGGCAAAGTATAAAAGTTTTCTTCCTAGAAGTTCAAGTACTCGGCCTGAGAAGTTCAAAAATTCTCGTGAGATAGGTTGAACAAAAATATGTGACAAAAGTTCAAGATTAAATCAGCGAGAAGTTCAACTACTGCACGGAATGCGTTTAACGTAAGAATATATGAATACAAAACAAAGAGCTTAAAAGGTTTGTTGCAAGAACTTCATGTGCTTCTCACGGTGAAGTTCAAGATCTCTAGTGCGAGACGTCCGACCTTCAATTACATGTAAAAAATAGGCAAAAATGACATTATTTTTGCCATTTTTAAAACTGATCTCAAACAACAAAAATTTGTAACATGTGTCTACATGAAAAAGATGCTCGTATTCATAAGATTTCCAACGGTATATTGTATGCTAAATTTGGATGACTGGTTTAAACGTTTTACGTATACCGTTTAAAACACATTTTTATGCATTCAAAAAATTATTTTGAACCGTCGCGAGTATGAAAAACTGATCAACACGAAAAAGTTGCGTGTTTTCAATAGCTTTCCATCGGTATATCATTTGCTCAATTCCGGTAAGTGGTTTGGGAGTTACGGACAAAAAACAACACATAAAAAACAGAGAGAAGTTCAACGTTGTCGGTGTACTAAGGTAGGGGTACCTCAGTACCCCAACTTGTGCACGGGCAGTAGCAGCTTCCCGTGGCAGGGCCTACCAAGTGCTTGCCGGAGACCTTCCTGCTCCATATACAACCATTCAAAAACAAAGTATACAAGGCAGAAGATCAAGACCCCGGCAAGCCGAGCTTGCCGGGAAAGCCGTCTCTGGCTCGAGATCATCATGTTAACACAAGGCCCTGGCAAGAGGAGCTTGCCAGGAAGATCAGAAGACTGTATCTAAAAGACGAGCCTCGGCGCACTCTGCGCCCCGGCAAGGCCCGGGGAGCGACGAGCTTCCCGGCCCGACAAGCTCAAGTCCCCGGCAAGGTGCTTGCCGGGGGAAGTCTGCACTGTGTGCCCGCGCTCCAGCACATCAGTCCACGCGTCGCCCTGGGGCGATTCCAGGGACGCGTGGCGGATGGCTGCGCAGCCTGGGGGACACGGTGGCACTCCACGATGGAAAAGCCATCGCCGTGGCAAACGGAGAAGCAAGGGCGGGTGCTTTTGGGGTCGACGGCGACGGGCATTAAATGCTCTTGTCCCCCACTGTCAAAGTAGGTAGCTACCACTGTTCATCCACTGTAGCTCCACTATTCCCGCACTGTTACAACTACCACCGCTATTACGTTTTTACCCTTTCTCTTACGTTGACACCTGTCGGTGACCCCTTGAGCTATAAAAGGAGGCCCATGCACAACGTAGAGGGGGTTCGGAACCTAGTTCACTCATTCGCTCGGTGTAGCTAGTTCTTCAAGCTCCCGAGCTCTCGAACTCAATACAATCAAGCAGGAGTAGGGTTTTACGCATCCATTGCGGCCCGAACCTGGGTAAAACTGCCTGCGTGTTCACTACGATCCGCTCTTTGTGCTCCCTCCGCTCCCTTACCGCACGAACAAGGGGCTCCGGTCCCATAGGTGCTCGTGGTGGATAGTTTCCCCCGACATCTTTGGCGCGCCAGGTAGGGGGCGTCGAGGTTGTGCGAACCTGGGTAAAACTGCCTGCGTGTTCACTACGATCCGCTCTTTGTGCTCCCTCCGCTCCCTTACCGCACGAACAAGGGGCTCCGGTCCCATAGGTGCTCGTGGTGGACAGTTTCCCCCGACATCTTTGGCGCGCCAGGTAGGGGGCGTCGAGGTTGTGCGAACCTGGGTAAAACTGCCTGCGTGTTCACTACGATCCGCTCTTTGTGCTCCCTCCGCTCCCTTACCGCACGAACAAGGGGCTCCGGTCCCATAGGTGCTCGTGGTGGACAGTTTCCCCCGACAAACATGAAAACAACGGGAAGTTCAACTACTACACTTAATGAATTTCAGATTAAAAACTTTTAAAATCGTCGCGAGTACAGAAAAATGATCAACACGGGAAAGTTGCATATTTACATTAGCTTTCGATCGGTAAATCAGTTGCTCTATTCTGGTGAGTGGATGGAGAGATACGAGCAGTGGATCAAGAGTTACGAGAAAAAAAACATGTGAAAAACAGAGTGAAGTTCAAGTACATGTGTCCAGAAGTTTAGGTTCTTCACGCGATGCATTTTTGAAAAATCTGTTTCGTGATAAAGGCAGAAAAATGATCTCGCCATTTTCGCAATTACTTGAAAACGGCTAGGAATCAGAGAAAACCATCAATATGAAAAAGTTTGCATTTTCTGTAGCTTTTCAACGGTATATTATTTGCCCAATTCCGATGAAGTTTGTAGAAAATACAGCGAAAATACAGTTTTTTCCATTTTTGAAATTGACTTAAAACCGTAAAGAATTGGGAGAAACAATACATACCAAAAAGGTTCGCATTTGTTCAAGCTTTCCAACGCCATATCATTTGCCATATTCGGACGCAGGGTTAAAAAATTAGATCGAAAATACGAACTCGGTGGTACTTGTATCATTTTCTAAATTACTCTTAAACCGTTTCAAATTACAAAAAACTTTCAACATGAAAAAGTAGCGCATTTTCATAAGCTTTCCAACGCCATATCATATGCCTCAATAGGATTAGCCGTTTATAAATGACATCGAAAATACTAACTCAGCTGTTTGGTTTGCGGAATTTTACGTTTTCCAAATTACTCTTTAACTATAGGGAATTAGAAAAACTTTCAACATGTGGAAGGAGTGGTTTTACAGCAGCTTTCCAATGCTATATTATATGCCTCATTCCGATAAACGTTTTAGAAATGCGATCGAAAATACGATTCACGTTTTTTGTGTGAAGAAATAACAATTTTCAAAACTACTCTTAAACCGCTTACATTTTGACAAAAAATAAAGTTGGGTCATGATACTGGAGTCCATAGCTTTCCAACGGTATATCGCAACCCCCGTTTGGGCAATGTTGGTGGAAATTCAACCTAGTTCAGAGAGAACTTCAACATAATACTAGCAGGCAGGTCAGGTTGTGATTGATCAGAATAATATTCTCATCCCGTGATCAGAATAGTATTTATGTGTGTGTGTGTGTGTCTATTATGATAACTATTCTGATAACATTTCCGCACTGCACTCTCAACGCAAGTGCACGTCATTGTTTGAACTAAGTGTGCTGCAGTACTCACGCGAGTGAACTTCATGTCGAAAAAAACTGCATATGATGCTTTTTTGGTACCTTTTTTACTGTGGTTTTTAACTGTTTGTCGGAATAAGACGTGTAATATACCGTTGAGAAGCTATGGATTAGGCGCTACTTTGCCATGTTGAACACTTTTCGAGATTCCTCACAGTTTAAGAGCAGTTCTTAAACCGGTGCGGCGCATGACGAGTGACAGTGAGCATTTTTTCGCGTTTGTTTCTATACCGCTTGTCGGAATGAAGCAAATGACACACGGTTCGAAAGATATCATTGAGACTCATCTTTTTCATATCCATTATTTTCTCTAATTCGTTACGGTTTAAAAGCAGTTTCAAATTTACTAAATCGCGGAACTCAGTTTTTCAATAAAATTCAAATTTCCAATACTGTTTCTCTCCAGTTTATGAACCGTTTGTCGGAACGAGGTGTGAAATATACCATTGAAAAGTTATGGACGAGGCGCAACTTTCATATGTTGAAATGTTTTTGCGGTTCCTTACTGTTTTTAGTTAATTTGGAAAATCGTGCGGCTGGCGATGAATGGCAGCGGCCGTTTTCCGCGAAATTTGTACAAACCGCTTGTCGAAATGATTCGAATTATACGCCGTTGGATAGATATTGACAAGACAACTTTTTCATGTAGAACGCTCTATCTAATTCATGACGGTTTAAGCGTTGTTTTAAAATTACCAAAATGCGGACACTCTGTTTTTTGCGATAGCGAAATCGACGAGTGAACTGCATCAGACAGAAGATGGGGGCAAGTGAACCACATGAAGTGGAAAAGTGATTTGCGACAGAGTCTAGGGGGAAAGGTGAACTTCTAAAGCAGTGTGGTTTTATCTTTTTTAAACTTCTTTGAAACTCACCTGGGTTAATGAGTTTCATCAAAATTTATATTCTTACTGAGTGGACCACTTAGCAATTCACAATAAGCTGCGTCACATTGCTTTTTAACTAGTAAGCTACCAAGCCACATCAAATATACAAACGTTCTCGTTCTTTGTACAAAGAGAACCACCAGGACCCCCACAACAAACTGCAATGATTTTCAACAAGTTTTCTCTATACAATATAAGGAAGCGAATCGTGGAAGTAGACGCCCATAATGGAATACAAAATTTTGCATCTATCGTCCCGCGAACTGTACTGCGACGTCTTTGCCTCCGAATTGCGGAAAACAAAAATTGAAAGAACAGAAGGAACACTCCGGCCACGCTGGCGGACTGCACGCATGTGCCTGTTACACTGCATCCGGGCACATCACAAACTGCAGAGAGCGCCGAAGTGAGCTACAAACAATTCAGTTGCGGTAAAAAAAACTACATACAATTCTGCAAAGTGAACTCCCTTTGCTAGTGAACTTCGACACCTTTTTTCTAATCGTCTTACAAACAAAACAAAGTGCATTAATAAAAGAAGTGAACCTCTTATGGGACCACATCAAGTGAAAGCGAACTTTTTTCCCATACGAGAAGTGAACGGCAAAAAATCCCTACACAAAGTTGACTTTGTTTGACCAGAAATGGACTTGCAAACCACTGTCCTCGGTCGGGCGAAGTGCATCAACTTAGTCTCCTGCCAGGTTAAAAAACAAAGTGAATGTGCTGCCTCAAGACAACAGATAAGTTCCTCTAGCAAGCAGCTGAGGATGCGCATCCACCAGCAAGCAGCCCACCAGCAACAAAAATGATTAAACGACAACACACATCAAATATTAAGTGAGGATAGCACCACGAGGCCTTCGACGACACTCTCAAACTGAAATTGCACTGCAGTGCACTGCGGCACTGCACTGAACACACAAACTCTAAACTTGTTGGGGGAGTTGCGGGCTCACGCGAGCTGGTCGGAATTGAGCGGCAGCGACGACAGCTACCTGCTCCATGCCCACATCAGCCACCGTCCCCACCGTAGGCTAGCAACATAGCAGCTCTGTCGGGGAGCTTGCAGGAAGTAGATGATGAAGGATCTGGTGCTCCCGTTCACGGTGTGCTCGGGAGTCGTGGTCAAAGACTTGGGAAGGGAGGTGTGCGGGAGGGAGATACAAGGTGGTAGCCACGTAGGACGCAGGATGCGGGACGTGGATGAGGTGGTGGTGGGCGACGGTGGAGAGAGTTATGGGCTGCACGTGCACGTGCACAGAACTACTCCGAGCTCTTGTCGTCGGTGTACGTCACCGCATGGCGAGGTGGTCTGCACCGAGCGGCGAACTGGGCTGCATTCGCACTAGACCCTTTGCTGGGAGTGCTGCCGTGCTTCCTGCACTGAAACCGACCCTGTAACCGAACTACATGCAACGACTAGTGAAGACGCGATGTGGACTCACTTGAGAGAATTTGCTCACCGGAGGTGGCAACCGAGCTGCACGGGGAGCAGCGATGCGATTTTTGGTTGCTGCCTCGGACCCGTGGGTGAGCGTTGGAGCACATCCCAAGCCATCACCACCTCTGCGTCGGCTGTATGAATGAATTTTGGGGCTCATGGTAGATGGATCCGGCCACTGGGCGCTGCTGATGTCTACTACACAACCTTCTTCTTATAGACATTGTTGGGCCTCCAAGTGCAGAGGTTTGTAGGACAGTAGCAAATTTCCGTCAAGTGGATGACCTAAGGTTTATCAATACGTGGGATGCGTAGGATGAAGATGGTCTCTCTCAAACAACCCTGCAACCAAATAACAAAGAGTCTCTTGTGTCCCCAACACACCCAATACAACGGTAAATTGTATAGGTGCACTAGTTCGGTGAAGAGATGCTGATACAAGTGCAATATGGACGATAGATATAGGTTTTTGTAATAAGAAAATATAAAAACAGCAAAGTAACTAGTGGTAAACGTGAGCATAAACGGTGTTGCAATGATAGTAGACAAGGCCTAGTGTTCATAATTTCACTAGTGCAAGTTCTCTCAACAAGGATAACATAATTGGATCATATTACTAGCCCTCAACATGCAACAAAGAGTCACTCCAAAGTAACTAATAGCGGAGAACAAACGAAGAGATTATGGTAGGGTACAAAACCACCTCAAAGTTATTCTTTCTGACGGATCTATTCAAGAGTTCTTAGTAACGTTCAATCTATCATGGAGTTCGTACTAGAATAACACCTTAAGATACAAATCAACCAAAACCCTAATGTCACCTAGGTACTCCATTGTCACGTCAAGTATCCGTGGGCATGATTATACGATATGCATCACACAATCTCAGAAACATCTATTCAACCAACACATAAAACTTCAAAGAGTGCCCCAAAGTTTCTACCAGAAAGTCAAGACGAAAACGTGTGCCAACCCCTATGCATAGATTCCCAAGGTCACGGAACCCGCAAGTTGATCACCAAAACATACATCAAGTAGATCACATGATATCCCATTGTCACCATAGATAAACACGTGCAAGACATACATCAAGTGTTCTCAAATCCTTAAAGACTCAATCCGATAAGATAACTTCAAAGGGAAAACTCAATCCATTACAAGAGAGTAGAGGGGGAGAAGCATCATAAGATCCAACTAGAATAGCAAAGCTCACGATACATCAAGATCGTGCCATCTCAAGAACATGAGAGAGAGAGAGAGAGATCAAACACATAACTACTGATACATACCCTCAGCCCCGAGGGTGGACTACTCCCTCCTCATCATGGAGAGCGCCGGGATGATGAAGATAGCCACCGGTGAGGGTTCCCCCCTCCGGCAGGGTGCCGGAACGGGGTCTAGATTGGTTTTCGGTGGCTACAGAGGCTTTCGGTGGCGGGACTCCCGATCTAGGTTAATTTTCGAAGGTTTCAGTATTTATAGGAATTTTTGGTGTAGGTCCCACGTCAAGGGGGCTTCTGGGTTGTCCACGAGATAGGAGGGCGCGGCACCTGCCGAGGGCGCGCCCCCACCCTCGTGGGCAGCCCGTGGCTCTCCTCGCCCAACTCTTTTACTTTGGGGGCTTCTTTTGGTCCAGAAAAAATCATCAAAAATTGGCACGTCAATTGGACTCCGTTTGATATTCCTTTTCTGTAAAACCCTAGAACAGGAGAAAAACATAAACTGGCACTGGGCTCTGGGTTAATAGGCTAGTCCCAAAAATCATATAAAAGTGTATACAAAAGCCCATAAGACATCCTAGAAGGATAATATAATATCATGGAACAATCAAAAATTATGGATACGTTGGAGACGTATCAGCATCCCCATGCTTAATTCCTGCTCGTCCTTGAGTAGGTTAATGATAAAACTGAATTTTTGATGTGGAATGCTAACCAACATAGTTTTTCAATGTAATTATCTTAATTGTGGCATGAAGGTTCAGATCTGAAAGATTCAAGACAAAGGTCTATATTGGCATAAGAAATAATAATACTTCAAGCATACTAGCAAAGCAATCATGCCTTTTCAAAATACTATGGCTAAAGAAAGTTATCCCTACAAAATCATATAGTTTGGATATGCTCCCTCGTTATCACACAAAATATTCCTATCATGCACAACCCCGATTTCAGCCAAGCACTTGTTTTCATACTTTATTCTTTCAAACCTTTCAACTTTCACGCAATACATGAGCGTGAGCCATGGACATAGCACTATGTGGAATAGAGAGGTGGTTGTGGAGAAGACAAAAAGGAGGGAGATAGTCTCACATCAACTAGGCGTATCAACGGGCTATGGAGATGCCCATCAATAGATATCAATGTGAGTGAGTAGGGATTGCCATACAACGGATGCACTAGAGCTAAATATGTATGAAAGCTCAACAAAAGAAACTAGTGGGTGTGCATCCAACTTGCTTGCTCACGAAAACCTAGGGCATTTGAGGAAGCCCATAGTTAGAACATACAAGCCAAGTTATATACTGAAAAATCCCACTAGTATATGAAAATGACTAAACATGAGACTCTCTATCATGAAGAACATGGTGCTACTTTGAAGCACAAGTGTGGAAAAAGATAGTAGCAATTGTCCCTTTTCTTTGTTTTTTTGGCCTTTCTTTTTTTTCTTTTTTTGTGGAGGGGCTTTATTGATTTAACCTTTCCTCACATGGGACAATGCTCTAATAATGATGATCATCACACTTTCATTGAATTACAACTAGATATTTGTGGCACCCCGACTCAAAAAACCGGAACGCCCCGTTTTCTAGCCCAGAGATCGAGGAGAAGTCTCTGGATGTACTTTCGCAGGGACTCTCCTTCCTTCTGGGCAAGTATATGAAGGTCGCTCTCCTGGCCATGAGGCTTGTGGCCACCCGTGAAGGCGCCGACAAACTGGTGGCACAGGTCAGCCCAAGAAGAAATAGAGTTCTCCGGCAAGTGCATGAGCCAAGATCTGACGTTTGGCTTGAGCACGAGCGGGAAGTAGTTCGCGAGTATCTTCTCGTCTCGTCCCCCGGCAGCCTGCACCGCGATGGTGTAGATGCTGAGGAACTCTGATGGATGAGTCTTGCCGTCGTACTTCTCGGGTACGTCGGGCTTGAAGTTTTTCATGCTGGGCCACTGGACTTGCCGCGGCTCACGAGTGAACGCAGGACAGCCCGCCGCGTACGGCAAGTCGCCTGGTTCTCCGGGCGCGTGCATGTCGGCAGCGGGCCCAGCGCGCTGGTCGGACTGTCGTCACGCTTCTCTTCGACGCTCAATGCGAGTTCGAGCATCTTCTTGTCGTCTGTCGTCAAGGACTTGCCGTTGATCGCGACGAGCTCGTGGATCCGACGACCCCGTGGAGTCGTCGTCGATGTTGATCCGACGAGCCGGCGATTTGGCCTTCGGGGCGGGGAGTGCACGGTAGTTGCACCCCCTGCGGTCTTGTCTCCACCAGCCCGCGCCTGGCTGACTTGCCGCGGCCGCGACGTCGTCGGCTGCTGCGGAGTGTCGTTATTGGCGAAGGCGATGAGGCTCTGGATGGTGGCCCTCCAGTCTTCGGCCTTGTCTGCCGCTGGAGGGAAGTCGAGAAGCAGCTGAGCTCGAGCTAGAGCTTCTGCTGGAGTGGAGGGGAGCGGTGGCGAGCGGTGCGAGGAGCGAGATATGCTCGGACTTCTAACTGCGTTAGAAGGAGCAGGGTCTCGTCCCGGCGACCGCGCCTTGCTCGTGCCAGCACGTTGGCCTTGAGCGTCCCGCGACCCACCAACTTGACCTTGTCCCAGCAAGCGTATGGTACCTTGTGTACCACGTCGCTGCCGGTCCGGCACCTCCTGAGAGGGGCGTGGTGCGTGCACGGACGCCGAGGTCTTGGAGTGCGCCCGGTCGTCCATCTTGTCTTTGGACTTGGCGGCGCTGTGAGTTTCCTCGCCGGCGTCCGTCCTTCCGCCGCGTCTACCCCACCAGCCGTTGGCTCCGGAGGTGGTGGGATCGACGCGGACGGGCCTGCTACCTCCGAAGCCTTCTTCTTCGGTGGCATGTCGATGAAGTTGATGAAGTTGCTGAAGATTTCGCCCGCGTGAACGCCGGATCAGGTTCGCACAACCTCGACGCCCCCTACCTGGCGCGCCAAAGATGTCGGGGAAACTGATCGCCCACGAACACCTATGGGACCGGAGCCCCTTTTCGGTACGGCAAGGGAGTTGAGGGTGCACGAAGAGCGGATCGAGGCGAGCACGCGAGCAGTTTACCCAGGTTCGGGCCGCATGGATGCGTAAAACCCTACTCCTGCATTGGTTTGTATTGTGTTCTTAGCTCGGGAGCAAGGAAGGCTACAGTGCTTGTCGCTAGCAACACCGAGCGTGAGAGCGATCGAAGGTCGGAACCCCCTTTACATTGCGCATGGGCCTCCTTTTATAGGTCGAAAGGGGTCACCGACAGGTGGCAACGCAGATGAGGGTAAAAGTGTAAAAACGGCGGTAGTTGGAACAATGTATGCATAGTGCTCTATACCTAACCCTGACGGCAGGGGATAAGGGCATTAAATGCCTGTCGCCGTCGCCCCAAACAGTGCAAAAAAGCGTCCGTTAGGGCTTCTCCGTTCGCCACGAAGGTGGCCTCGTCATCGCAGCTCGCCACCGTGTACCCCAGGCTGCACAGCCTTCCGCCACGTGCACCTGGAAGGGCCCCAGGGTGACGCGTGGCCGGATGAGCTGGAGCGCGGGCACGTAGTGGAAGCTTGCTGCGGCTTGCACCTTGCCGCGGTTGTTAACTTGTCGCGCCCGGGAGCTTGTTGCTCTCCGGGCCTTGCCGGGGCGCGCGATGCGCTACGACAAGTCTCCTGAAATGCCTTGTTTTGGCCTTCCTGGCAAGCTCCTCTTGCCAGGGTCTTGTGCCCAAGGGGTGGTTTTGAGCCTGGAGCGGCCTTCCCGGCAAGCTCCTCTTGCCGGGGTCTTGTTTCTTTAACTTGAATACTTTGTTCTTGAATGGCTCCAAAGGAACCATAGTGGGCCTTGGCGGGCGCGTGGCAAGCCCTGCCACGAGACGCTGCTACTGCCCGTGCACAAGTTGGGATACTAAGGTACCCCTACTTTAGTACACCGACAGGGGGTGTGGCTTGCCTGCGGTGGAAGAAATCACCGGGACAAGGTGCGGAAAGCTCGCGAAAAGAATCACCGGAAAACATTCTCTCCCGGAGGGGGCTGTTTAACGGCAAGGAAAAAACGGTCATTTTCATAATGTTGAAACATAATGAAAATGGTGCCACCAAAACTGGCTCGACGAGACGAAGAGATGGGCTTTGGATTCACCTCATTTGGAGTTGTGGTTGAAAAGTTATAGTTGTTTTTCTGCCAGGGACACATTTGTAAATAAAATCATCACAAACATGCCCTGGACAGAAAAACAGAACGTGCACTCGAGGAAATACGCCTTCTCTAAAGTGAAAACGTATTTTGGGCCGAAGTGGATGAAGAACGCGCTTTCGGGAAAGGAAGACGTATTCTGTGGAATACGTCTCCACTTATCCACGCTGGCAAGCACGGGGCCGTGGCTGGCTCACCGACGCGTGGGGTCCCTTGGGCGGGCCCCGGCACTAATCCAGCTAGGCGGGCGGGGTCAACGTTGGCCCACCGCCAGGTGGGGCCGTGCCTTGACTGGTCTCCCCCCGTGCCTCCTTCTTCTTCCTCTCGCGCCTGCTCCTCCTCTCCTCGACAGAACGCAGAGCAGGGGGCGCGGTCGTCGCCGGGAACGGTGGTTCCGGCTATCCCCGACCAAGTTGAAGGCACCGGTGGACTCGGGACGGAGGTTCGCACCCATCCAGGGGCTACACGCACGCTGGTGAGGAGTAGTGTGGCGATGCCCCGAGTGGAACGGACGGCGGCGACGGGTGTAGATGGGGACCGAGGCCATAGGCCAACAGAGGAGGAGGGAACGGCGGGGAGGCACCGAGGAGTGTGGTGGCGGTCTCTAGTGGAGAAAGGACGGCGAGGGAGGGCTCGAGTGGCCAGAGTTTAGGCGCACCCGAACGGCGGCCATGGTGGTGATGGGAGGGAACGAGAGCTCTTTGGGGTCGGGAGAGAGGCCGAGGGGGTCTAGAGGAGGGGGTAGAGGAGGCTGGTGAGCACGGGGGCCTCGGGGTGGCCTTATATAGGCAGGGGAGGGAGGTGTGCCACGTTGTCGTCGCCGCGGACGCGTGCCTACGCCCGCGACCTCGGAGGCAGGCGATTAGGGGGGACACTGCGGATGATCTCATGGGGCAGAGGCGGCCAAGAGGGGAGCAGGGAGGCTGTCGACGGTGAGCTCCGAGCCAAACTACATCGTTTCGCCCGTGGGCGCGCGGCGGCTTGCGCCGGTGAGGAAGCTGCCGACGGGGAGAGGGGTCCAAGGGAACGGCAACGGTGAGGTGAGGCCAAAGGACAGGCTCACGCGCGCGAAGACGACGAGAGGCGAGCAGCCGAAGCAGAAACGGCGCTCTGGGCGCGGCCACAGTGCACAGGGCGCGTGCACAGGCATGCCACTTGCGCAGTCACCACGTGCACTTGCTGGTAGTGGTAGAAATGAGCTGTAAAAAGTTGTCTACTGGTGAGAGCATGCATGTTAAGTCTCAGCTACGGTGGTAGAATGGTGAAAAGCTCTCTGGTTGAATGGTAAAGATCCTCTGAAGTTTACTGCAGTAAACTTTGAGGAGAGCTGCTGGTCAACAGAAGATGTTTTGGAATCAAAGACCTTGTCTGGGGGTTTGAGGTAAAGAAGGACTTCCATCCTGGTAAATTTGAGAGGCTTGGGGTAAAAATTTAATGTAGTTGCTTAACAACCACATAATCTGGCCAGAAACTAGATCAACATGTTGCACTCCAATGGTGAGTCCATTTGGGCTGAAATTTGGCTAGGCTTAGGGATTTGGACATATAGAGATGCTGTATAAATTTCATACCAATTGGATTTACCAAAATGGTACTTGCTTCACAAGCATCCTTTCTGTCCAGAAACTTAGGAAAAATACTGAGGGAAATGGCTCCATAAAATGTGCCCAAAATTGGTGGAGGTAGGTTATATTGGTTGGAGAAGGTCCTGGAATATTTTGAGCCATAGTGGAGCAAGATAAAATGTACTTGTTTCACAAACTGAAAATTTGGGCAGAAACAAAGATTTGATGGTGTGCTAACATGGTTGATTGTATGGAGCTGCATTTTGGAGGAATGGGATAATATGATCACAAGAAGAGGCGTGCAAAATTTCAAATCATTTGGATGCTCCTAGTTAGTACTTCCTTCAAAGTGGCTTCGGTTTGACAGAAACTTTGAAAAATCACTGAGGAAGATTGGCTAGGCAAATAAAGTTGAATTTTGGCATGTGGCAATTATTTGGACATAAAAGAATGCCCAACATGTTTGGGATCAATTGGGCAAATATAAATAGCACTTGCTTCACAAAGTGCCATTTAGGGGAGAATAGGAAAATGAATATTGGAGGATTATTTTTGAGCATGGCAAGGAAAAGTTTTGCCATATTTGATGAAGATATGACCCAAATTTTTTATTAAAATTTATTTGGGAATTTTAGGAGTGACATAAATATAGGTTGCTTCACAACCTAGGGCAAACATGGTTATTCCTTTAATAGAAAAAGGAATATTCCCTAGAAAAAGAAATTAGGGTTTGGTCAGGCAGTGGAGTGACATGATCTTGGCAAAGTTTTGAGAATGATGAGCCACTTGGGAGGTCAAAAGAGGATGATTTCCCAGGTGACAAGGCCACAGAATCACTCCAAAAAGAAAAACAGAGCAAAAACCAATAAATCAAAAAGAAAAAGAAAAGGGCCAAAAACCAGGCTGTCACAATATTACAACTCGATACTAGAACAAGTATGACTCTATATGAATGCCTCCGGCGGTGTACCAGGATGTGCAATGAATCAAGAGTGACATGTATGAAAAATTATGCATGGTGGCCTTGCCACAAATACGATGTCAACTACATGATCATGCATGGCAATATGACAATATGAACCGTGTCATATGAACAGAACGGTGGAAAGTTGCATGGCAATATATCTCGGAATGGCTATGGAAATGCCATGATAGGTAGGTATGGTGGCTGTTTTGAGGAATATATATGGTGAATGTTTTGACGAAGGATATATAGTGGGTGTATGGTACCGGCGAAAGTTGCGCGGTACAAGAGATGCTAGCAATGGTGGAAGGGTGAGAGTGCGTATAATCCATGGACTCAACATTAGTCATAAGAACTCATATACTTATTGCAAAAATCTACGAGTCATCAAAACAAAGAAATCAATGCATGCTCCTAGGGGGGAGGTTGGTAGGAGTTAACCATCGCGCGCCCCCGACGTCCACACAAAGGTTGACACTCTACAAATACCTCATGCTCTAACTTCGTCACATAGCGGTTCACCATACGTGCATGCTACGGGAATCACTAACCTTAATACAAGCATTTATCAATTTCATAATAACTCCACTAGCATGACTCTAATATCACTATCCTCATATCTCGAAACAATTATCAAGCATCCTACTTCTCATCATATTCAATGCATTTAGTATGAAAGTTTTTACTACATTGATCTTGGATGTTTATCATGTGAAGACTAGTTTTATAGCCTATGCACATTACCATGCTGTTTTAATAGACTCTCAAATGGATATAAGTGAAGCATGAGAGTTCAACAATTTCTTTAAAATATTATCACCACCGTGCTCTAAAAGATATAAGTGAAGCACTAGAGCAAAAACTATTCAACTCAAAAGATATAAGTGAAGCACATAGATTGTTCTATCAATTCCTAGGCCATATTTAACTCTCTCAAATAGGTGTGTCCAGCAAGAATAATTGTGGAAAACTAACAAGCAAATACTCAATTTATACAAGACGCTCCAAGTAAAACACATATCATGTGGTGAATAAAAATATAGCTCCGAGTATAGTTACCGATGGATGAAGACGAAAGAGGGGATGCCTTCCCGGGGAATCCCCAAGCTTAGGCTTTTGGTTGTCCTTGAATTTTACCTTGGGGTGCCTTGGGCATCCCCAAGCTTAGGCTCTTTCCACTCTTTGTTCCATAGTCCATCAAAGCAATACTCAAAACTTGAAAACTTCACAACACAAAACTTAGACAAAAATCTCGTGAGCTCCGTTAGTATAAGAAAGCAAACCACCACTTAGGTACTGTTGTGAACTCATTCTTTGTTTATATTGGTGTTAAACCTACTGTATTCCAACGTCTCTATGGTTCATACTTCCCAATACTGCTGAGAGATGCATTGAAATAAGCAAACAACACACGAAAAACAGAATCTGTTAAAAACAGAACAGTTTGTAGTAATCTGTAGTTTTCGCATACTTCTGTAACTCCGAAAAAATTGAAAGAAATTTGTAAACGTGAGGAATTTGTCTATTAATCATCTGCAAAAAGAATCGACTAAATAGTACACTCCAGTAAAATCTGGTGACCATTCTAGTGAGCGCTAACGTTTCTATTTTTTACAGCAAAATCACATAAACTTCACACAAGTCTTCCCAAAGGTTCTACTTGGCACAAACACTAATTAAAACACAAAACCACATCTAAACAGAAGCTAGATGCAATAATTATTCCTAAACATAAGAAAAAACAAAGAAACTAAAATAAAGTTGGGTTGCCTCCAAACAAGCGCTATCGTTTTACGCCCCTAGCTAGGCATAATGATGCTCACATAAAAGATACGATTTGAAATATAACGGGAGCATCATGAAGCATATGAATAGCACATTTAAGTCTAACCCACTTCCTATGCATAGGGGTTTTGTGAGAAAACAACTTATGGGAACGATAATCAACTAGCATAGGAAGGGAAAACAAGCATAACTTCAAAACTTTAAGCACATAGAGAGGAAACTTGATATTATTGCCATATGTAGAAGCATATGATCCTCTCTCATAATAATTTTCAATAGCATCATGAATGAATTCAACAATATAACCAGCACATAAAGCATTCTTTTCATGATCTACTTGCATATAATTTTTACTACTCCCATCATAAGCATAATTCTTGTCATTCATAGTAGTGGGATGAGCCAATTCAACAAAATAACTATCATGTGAAGCATAATCCAATTGAAAATTAAAATCATGATGAAAAGTTTCATGGTTATCTTTATTCTTTATAGCATATGTGTCATTACAATAATCATCATAGATAGAAACTTTGTTCTCATAATCAATTGGAACCTCTTCTGAAATAGTGGATTCATCACTAAATAAAGTCGTGACCTCTCCAAATCCACTTTCATCAATATAATCATCATAAATAGGAGGCATCCTTTCATCATAATAAATATTATCATCAAAACACGGGGGACTAAAAATATCATCTTCATCAAACATAGCATCCCCAAGCTTGTGGCTTTGCATATCATTAGCATCATAGGTATTCAAAGAATTCATACTAACAACATTGCAATCATGCTCATCATGCACATATTTTATGCCAAGCATTCTATGTAATTCTTCTTCTAGTACTTGAGCACAATTTTCCTTCCCATCATTTTCACGAAAGATATTAGAAAGATGAAGCATATGAGGTAACCTTAATTCCATTTTTTGTAGTTTTTTTATAAACTAAACTAGTGATAAAACAAGAAACTAAAAGATCCGCTTGCAAGATCTAAAGATATACCTTCAAGCACTAACCTCCCCGGCAACGGCGCTAGAAAAGAGCTTGATGTCTACTACACAACCTTCTTCTTGTAGACATTGTTGGGCCTCCAAATGCAGAGGTTTGTAGGACAGTAGCAAATTTCCCTCAAGTGGATGACCTAAGGTTTATCAATCCATGGGAGGCCTAGGATGAAGATGGTCTCTCTCAAGCAACCCTGCAACCAAATAACAAAGAGTCTCTTGTGTCCTCAACACACCCAATACATTGGTAAATTGTATAGGTGCACTAGTTCGGCGAACAGATGGTGATACAAGTGCAATATGGATGGTAGATATAAGTTTTTGTAATAAGAAAATATAAAAACAGCAAGGTAGCAAGTGGTAAACGTGAGCATAAACGGTGTTGCAATGATAGGAAACAAGGCCTAGGGTTCATACTTTCACTAGTGCAAGTTCTCTCAACAAGGATAACATAATTGGATCATATTACCAGCCCTCGACATGCAACAAAGAGTCACTCCAAAGTAACTAATAGTGGAGAACAAACGAAGAGATTATGGTAGGGTACGAAACCACCACAAAGCTATTCTTTCTGATCAATCTATTCAAGAGTCCGTAGTAACGTTCAATCTATCGTAGAGTTCGTACTAGAATAACACCTTAAGACATGAATCAACCAAAACCCTAATGTCACCTAGATACTCCATTGTCACCTCAAGTATCCGTGGGCATGATTATACGATATGCATCACACAATCTCAGAAACTTCTATTCAACCAATGCATAGAACTTCAAAGAGTGCCCCAAAGTTTCTACCGGAAAGTCAAGATGAAAACGTGTGCCAACCCCTATGCATAGATTCCCAAGGTCACAGAACCCGCAAGTTGATCACCAAAACATACATCAAGTAGATCACATGATATCCCATTGTCACCACAGATAAACACGTGCAAGACATACATCAAGTGTTCTCAAATCCTTAAAGACTCAATCCGATAAGATAACTTCAAAGGGAAAACTCAATCCATTATAAGAGAGTAGAGGGGGAGAAGCATCACAAGATCCAACTAGAATAGCAAAGCTCGCGATACATCAAGATCGTGCCATCTCAAGAACACGAGAGAGAGAGAGAGAGAGAGAGAGAGAGAGAGAGAGAGAGAGAGAGAGAGAGGGGGGGGGAGAGATCAAACACATAGCTACTGATACATACCCTCGGCCCCGAGGGTGGAGTACTCCCTCCTCATCATGGAGAGCGCCGGGATGATGAAGATAGCCACCGGTGAGGGTTCCCCCCTCTGGCAGGGTGTCGAAACGGGGTCTAGATTGGTTTTCGGTGGCTATAGAGGCTTTCGGTGGCGGAACTGCCGATCTAGGTTAATTTCCGAAGGTTTCAGTATTTATAGGATTTTTTGGCGTAGGTCCCACGTCAGGGGGCTTCTTGCCTGTCCACGAGATAGGAGGGCGCGCCCCCACCCTCGTGGGCAGCCCGTGGCTCTACTGGCCCAACTCTTTTACTTTCTCGGCTTCTTTTGGTCCAGAAAAAATCATCAAAAATTGGCACGTCAATTGGACTCCGTTTGATATTCCTTTTCTGTAAAACCCTAAAACAGGAGAAAAACAGAAACTGGCACTAGGCTCTGGGTTAATAGGTTAGTCCAAAAAATCATATAAAAGTGTATATAAAAGCCCATAAGACATCCTAGAAGGATAATATAATAGCATGGAACAATCAAAAATTATAGATACGTTGGAGACATATCAACTTCAAAGATGGTGGATCTGGCCATGTCGTAGGCAGATCTAGGCCAAAGCCGGGGAGGGAGGTTCGGGGAGGAGAGGCAGAGGAGTTGTGCTCGCTGGCGGTAGGATGCGATAGAAGGTGGAAGATTAGAGGTGGCATGGGGGATAGTAGGAAGTAGACGACAGTGGAGAGAGGCATCATGGCCACGTGCGGATCCGGTGGAGGAAGGTGGCGCGCTAGTGGCTGGGGTGGACGAGCCGGGATGGGGCGCCTTGATCCGCTATCCTGGCCGCGCCGAAAGCAGGAGGTTGGAGGGGCTGTGGTTGTGGTCGGCCTGGTCGGTAGGCGCGGCGGGGCACCGCCCGAGGTATGAGGCATGTATGGTGGGGGGAGGTGACGCGTGGATGGAGCTGCTTCTGGGAGCGGCGAGGCCACACGGTGGAAAGGGAGGGGGTTGCGAGGGTGGGTTCGGGTGCACGGGGGAGGAAGAAGGTGGGAGATGGGGGTGTCAGGGTGTTAGCACAATAAGCAAAGTGTTATTAGAATAAGGTCTTAAGGGGGTGTTATCATAATAGGCTGGATTATTCTGTTACTAGTAACATAATATTATTATGTTACTCTCGGTCCTATAAGGGCCCGATCAGATGAAACTGGCAACCTACTAAGCAAAAAGCCCACCCACTCCTTCACCCGTTCACCGTCTACTAAAACAACAAAAACCACCCAGCCCGCAGTGACCCCATCGTTGCCAACCCACCCTACCACGCCCCCAATTTCCCAGCACACCATCACCCGGCTCATGCTCCAGCCGCCGCCCGGCCCCCAGTGTGCCGCCGTCCGGCCCCTACCCCAGACGCCCTCGCCCGTTGTCGGTGTACTATGGTAGGGGTACCTCAGTACCCCAACTTGTGCACAGGCAGTAGCAGCTTCCCGCGGCAGGACCTACCACGCGCTTGCCGAAGACCTTCCTGCTCCACACAAAGCCATTCAAAAACAAAGTATACAAGACAGAAGATCGAGACCCCGGCAAGTGGAGCTTGCCGGGAAGGCCGTTCCAGGCTCAAAGTTACTTCACTCACGCAAGGCCCTGGCAAGAGGAGCTTGCCAGGAAGACTAGAAGATTACATCATAGAAGACACGCCTCGGCGCTATATGCGTCCCGGCGAGGGCCCGGGGAGCGACAAGCTTCAGAGCCCGGCAAGCTCCCGGGCCCGGCAAGATCAAGACCCCGACAAGGTGCTTGCCGGGAGAGTTGCGCTGTGTGCCCGCGCTCCAGCTCATCGGCCCACGCGTCGCCCTGGGGTCTTTCCAGGGACGCGTGGCGGATGGCTGTGCAGCCTGGGGGACACGGTGGCACTCCACGGTGGTGAAGCCATCGCCGTGGCAAACGGAGACGCAGGGGCGGGCGCTTTTGGGGTCGACGGCGGCGGGCATTAAATGCTCTTGTCCCCCACTGTCAAAGTAGGTAGCGACCACTGTTCATGCACTGTAGCTCCACTATTCCCGCACTGTTACAACTACCACCACATTTACATTTTTACCCCTTTCTCCTACGTTGACACCTGTCGGTGACCCCTTGCACTATAAAAGGAGGCCCATGCACAACGTAGAAAGGGTTCGGAACCTAGATCGCTCATACGCTCGGTATAACTAGTTCTTCAAGCTCCCGAGCTCTCCAACTCAATACAAACTAAGCAGGAGTAGGGTTTTACGCATCCATTGCGGCCCGAACCTGGGTAAACTGCCCGCGTGTTCATCTCGATCTGCTCTTTGTGCTCCCTCCGCCCTCTTACCGCACGAACAAGGGGCTCCGGTCCCATAGGTGCTCATGGTGGACAGTTTCCCCCGACATCTTTGGCGCGCCAGGTAGGGGGCGTCGAGGTTGTGCGAACCTGATCCGGCATTCACGCGGGCGCATTCTTCATCAACCTCTCCGAATTCGTCAGCTTCATCAACAACAGCACCATGGCCCCGAAGAAGAAGGCTTCGGAGGTCGGAGGCCAGTCTGCGTCTCATCCGCCGCCACCAGAGCCAACGGTGGGCGGGGGAGACGCCGTCGGAAGGGTGGTCGCCGGCGAGGAAACTCGCGGCGCCACCAAATCCAAGGACAGGACGGACGACCGAGCTTCGGTCTCCGTGGACGCTCCGCGTCCATCTCAGCATACGACAACCCAGCAGCACCATGTCACAGGAGGTGGCATCCGCCTGCTGGGCCAAGGGCAAACCGGAGGCTCGCGGGACGCTTCGGACCACCGTCCGGGCACAAGCAAGGCGCGGACGCCGGGGCGGGACCCTGCTCCTTCTAACGCTGTTAGGAGTCCGAGCATATCCCGCTCCTCGCACCGCTCGCCCCCGCTCCCCTCCACTCCAGCAGAAGCGCTCGCAAGGGCGCAACTGCTCCTCGACTTCCCTCCAGCGGCAGACAAGGCCGAAGACTGGAGGGCTACCATCCAGAGCCTGATCGCCTTCGCCAACAACGACTCTCCACAGCAGCCGGCGAACTCGCGGCCGCGGCAAGCTGAAAAGATGAAGGCCGACGGCGACAAGACCGCCGGGGGTGCAACCTCCGTGCACTCCCCGCCGCGGAAGCAGAAGACGCCGCCCCGCCGGAACAACGCCGACGACGGCTCCACGGCGTCGTCGGATCCGCGGGCCCGTCGGGACCAACGCCAGGTCCTCGACGACCGGCGACAAGAAGACGCTCGGACAACAATCGAGCGCCGCCGAGAAGCTCGGCGACAATCAGACCAGAGAGCTGGGAACGCTGTCGACGCGCGCGCGCCCGGTGAACCAGGCGACTTGCCGTACGCGGCAGGCTGCCCTGCGTTCACCCGCGAGCTGCGGCGCGTCCAGTGGCCCAGCATGAAGAATTTCAAGCCCGACGTACCGGAAAAGTACGACGGCAAGACGCACCCCTCGGAATTGCTCAGCATCTACACCATCGCGGTGCAGGCTGCCGGGGGGCGCAACGAGAAGATCTTGGCGAATTACTTCCCGCTCGTGCTTAAGCCGAACGTTCGTTCGTGGCTTATGCACTTGCCGGAAGGCTCCATTTCTTCTTGGGCAGACCTTTGCCACCAGTTTGTTGGCGCCTTCACCGGCGGCCACAAACCCCACGGCCAGGAGAGAGATCTCCACATTCTGGCCCAGAAGGAAGGAGAATCCCTGCGCAAGTACATCCAACGCTTCAGCCGTGTACAGCACAACATCCCCGACGTCCACCCTGCCGCGGTTATCAGCGCGTTCCACCAGAACGTGCGTAACCGCCGCATGCGTGAAGAAATGGCGATGACCAAGATTCGGGATGTCAGCGAGCTCTACGCTCTAGCTGATAAGTGCGCACGCGCAGAAGAGGGGAGGAAACTCCCCGGGGAGGATGCTGGCGCAGGAGGAAGCGACAGCGACGACACCGCCCCGGCAAAGAAGAGCCGGCGGCGGAACAACAGAAGGAAGAACAAGAAAGAGGTGCTTGCCGTCGAGAAGTCCGGCAAGGAGGCTCCCGCCAAGCAAACACAGGCTGGCGGCTCCGGCAAGGAGCCTGCCCCTGTAGCGGCAGCCGACAAGCAGGACGGCTCCGACAAGCAATACTGCAAGATCCATCACACCAAGGGCCACGACCTCTCCAACTGCAAACGCGTCGAGTACCTCGTCGAGCAGCAGAAAGCTGAGTACGAGAGGCGCGACAAGGAGAAGGCCCAAGGTGGCGGAGGAGAACCAAGCAAGAAGCGGCCATTCAATGGCCGGGGAGGACGCCGCGGCAAGGCCAAGCAGCGGCAAGGTGATCGACCTCCCCGGGGCCGCGACAAGGATGAAGAGGACGACGACGAAGACATGGAGGATGAAGATAACAGCGAGCAGGAGTTCCAGAAGGCCACGGAGGTCCTCTGCGTCGACGGTGGCGCCTCTCTGCACACCTCCCACCGCCAGCTCAAGCAGTGGGTGCGCGAGGTGAATGCAGCAGAGCCGCCCGTGGAGTCGCGCAGGCTCCTCAAATGGTCCAGCACGCCCATCGTTTTTGATCTTGAGGATCACCCTGACCGCACCACTGCGGTCGGGTGCTTGCCGATGCTGGTCTCACCCACCATCCGCAACCTCAAGGTCACCAAAATGTTGGTTGACGGCGGGGCCGGGCTGAACTTGATCTCCTCTGCTGTGATCAAGAAACTCCAAATCCCAGATGGCGAGCTCGAAGAAACCGGTTCTTTCCAAGGAATCAACCCGGGAAGGAGCAAGCCCAAGGGGAAGATCACACTGCCGGTGACCTTTGGCGGGGAGCTCAACTTCAGAACTGAGCGCATCACATTCGACGTCGCTGATATTCCATTGCCATACAATGGGATACTCGGCCGTCCCGCCCTCGCCAAGTTCATGGCAGCTTCCCACCACGCCTACAATGTACTCAAGATGCCGGGGCCGATAAGCGTCATCACCGTCCACGGCGACAAGAAAGATGCGCTTGTCTGCGCCGACAAGATCTACCGGGATGCAGCAGCTGCGGCCGAGAAGGATACACTTGCCGCTGAAGCTCCCGGGAGGAAGAAGACGAAGACCAAGTCCGGCAAGTGCTCTGGGGCCCACTCCGGCAACCGCACCTCTTCGGAGTGCTGCGCTGCCGTCGAGGACGTTCCATCGAGCTCCACCGGCAAGTCTAAGAAGGGAATGGCCGCTCCTCCGGCAACCAAGAAGGTGTCCGCCAAGGAGGACGGCACTGGTGGTACCTTCACCATCAGTGCCACGCTTGACAGCAAATAGGAAAGCGCGCTCGTTGCCTTCCTGCGGGCGAATGTCGATGTGTTTGCATGGCAACCATCTGACATCCCCGGTGTTCCCAGGGAGGTAATTGAGCACAAGCTTGCTGTTTGTCCTCATGCGCGGCCCATCAAGCAGAAGGTGAGGAAGCAAGCCGTGGAGCGCCAAGAATTCATCAACGAAGAGATCAAGAAACTAGAGGCAGCAGGCCTAGTTAGAGGTGTGATCCATCCGACGTGGTTGGCAAACCCAGTTGTCGTGCGCAAGGCCAATGGGAAGTGGAGACTGTGTATAGACTTCACCGATGTGAATAAAGCATGTCCCAAGGATCCATTTCCCTTGCCGCGCATTGACCAGATTGTTGACTCCACTGCCGGATGTGAGCTACTCTCTTTTCTTGATGCATATTCAGGCTACCACCAGATTTTCATGGCCAAGGAAGATGAAGAGAAGACTGCATTTATCACTCCGTGTGGCACGTATTGCTTCATACGCATGCCATTCGGATTGAAGAATGCAGGATCAACCTTTGCAAGGGTAGTATATACTGCTTTTGAGCCACAGATCCACAGAAATGTAGAGGCTTACATGGATGATATCGTGGTGAAGAGCAAGAGCAAGGATACTTTGGTCCAAGATTTGGAAGAGACATTTCAGAACCTGCGCAAGATCCAGCTTAAGTTGAACCCCGAGAAGTGCGTCTTTGGAGTCCCCTCCGGCAAGCTTCTCGGGTTCTTTGTGTCACAGAGGGGGATTGAAGCTAACCCCGACAAGATCAAGGCCATCGAGCAGATCGAGGCCCCGAAGCGCGTCAAGGATGTCAGAAGGCTTGCAGGTTGTGTGGCTGCCCTCAGTAGGTTCATTTCGAAGTCTGCAGAACGCGCCCTACCTTTCTTCAAAATTTTGAAGAAGGCAGGTCCCATGAAGTGGACTCCGGAAGCGGAGGCAGCGCTGCAAGATTTGAAACGGTACCTATCCTCCACTCCAATACTTGTCGCACCTAGACCACAGGAAAAGTTGTTGCTATACCTAGCGGCAGCCAACCAGGTGGTTAGTGCTGCGTTAGTAGCGGAGAGGGAGGCCGACGAGGAGTCTACACCACCGGCAAGCGAATCCAGCGACAAGCAGGGGGCTGCTCCGGCAAGTTCTGGCCCCGACAAGGATGACTCTGCGCAGGAACAGGAAGGAGTGCGAAAGAAGATGGTGCAGCGCCCAGTGTATTTTGTAAGTTCCCTTCTCCAGGGGGCTAGATCAAGATACTCTGGTGTGCAAAAGTTGCTTTTCGGCCTCCTCATGGCCTCGAGAAAGCTGCGCCATTACTTCCAGGCACATGAGATAACAGTGGTCACTCGCTTTCCGCTGAAGAGGATATTGCACAACCCAGAAGCAACAGGCAGGATTGTTGAGTGGGCACTGGAGCTGTCGAGCTTTGGACTCAAGTTTGAAAGTACTTCTACCATACAGAGCCGAGCTTTGGCAGAATTCATAGCTGAATGGACCCCAACGCCCGACGAGGAAGTCCAAGAAACAAGTGCACCCGTACAAGAAGCGACAAGTGAATGGGTAATGTATTTTGATGGTGCCTTCTCGCTGCAAGGCGCCGGTGCTGGCGTGGTACTCATCGCGCCCACCGGGGGGCACCTCAAATATGTTATCCAGATGCACTTCCCAAGAGAGCAAGCGACAAACAACACTGCTGAATATGAGGGTTTGCTCGCCGGCCTCAGGATTGCGGCCGAACTTGGGATCAGGAAGCTGATTGTGCGGGGGGATTCCCAGTTGGTGGTCCGGCAAGTTAACAAGAGTTACCAGAGCCCTTTGATGGAAGCTTATGTAGATGAAGTGAGGAAGCTTGAGGAACACTTTGAAGGTCTGCAAATGGAGCACGTCCCAAGAGCTCAGAATGAAATAGCAGATGGCCTTTCAAAGTGCGCTTCGATGAAGTTACCTGTGGAACCAGGGACCTTCTTGCTCAAGCTGACTCAACCATCCGTTACACCATCAATTGGGCAGTCCAAGAAAAGAAAGTTGGTCTCCGGCGACTACTTGCCGGCGGATCTTCCTGAAACCGCCGCCAAGGTCCCCAAGATCAACAAGCAGAACGCTGAGGAACAGCTTGCTCCTGCAGATCCAAGGATCTGTGCAGTTGAAGCAAGTGTTCCCGACAAGCCTCGCCCCGGCGAGCTTGCCGGGGGATCGTCAGCTCCGGCAGAACCAGAGGTTCTTGCCGTGGAAGCTGAGGTTCCCGCAGCGGCCCTCGAGCTTTTGGTCCTTGCCGTCGAGCCTCAGGCTCCGGCATGGGCGCAGCAGATCGTCCGTTTTCTGCAAACTGGAGAACTTCCCGACGACCCTCAAGAGATAGAGAAGATAACCAGGCAGTCAAGTATGTACCAGTTCGTGGATAACGAGCTGTACAGAAGAAGACTCAATGGTGTCAGGTTGAAGTGCATCTCCAGGGAAGATGGACAGAAGCTGTTGGCGGAAATACACGGAGGCATATGTGGCCACCACATTGGCGCAAGGGCACTTGCCGGGAAAGCTTTCCGGCAAGGGTTCTTTTGGCAAGAAGCCCTCCAAGATGCAACTGCACTAGTAACCAAGTGTGAAGCGTGCCAGTTCCATGCAAAGCAAATCCATCAGCCAGCTCAAGCTCTCCAAACAATCCCTTTGTCCTGGCCCTTCTCGGTCTGGGGGCTCGATATCCTCGGCCCTTTCCCCCGTGCTGTCGGGGGCTTTGAGTACTTGTACGTTGCAATCGACAAGTTCACAAAGTGGCCAGAAGTAGAGCCAGTGAGAAAGGTGACAGCACAGTCAGCAGTCAGGTTCTTCAGGTCGATTGTTTGCCGTTTCGGAATCCCTAACAGGATCATCACCGACAACGGTACACAATTTACTAGTCGCACCTTCATGCAATACGTCCAAGACCTTGGCGCCAAGGTCTGTTTTGCTTCTGTTGCTCACCCGAGGAGCAACGGTCAAGCGGAGAGGGCCAATGCTGAAGTGCTGCGCGGACTCAAGACAAGGACCTTTGACAGGCTGCGCAAGTGCGGAAGAAATTGGATAGAGGAGCTACCGGCGGCTCTTTGGTCAATCAGAACGACACCAAGTCGAGCCACCGGACAGACACCCTTTGCTCTAGTTTATGGAGCAGAGGCAGTTCTCCCCACGGAACTTGTATACGGATCTCCTCGAATGCTCGCTTATGATGAGCTTGAGCAAGAGCAACTGCGACAAGATGATGCATTGCTCCTCGAGGAGGAACGTCTCCAGGCTGCTGTACGAGCTGCTCGATACCAGCAAGCCTTGCACCGCTATCATAGCCGCAAGGTTAAGGCCAGGAGTCTCGAGGAAGGCGACCTTGTTCTTCGGCGTGTTCAGTCCGCCAAGAATTCCAACAAGTTGACGCCGAAGTGGGAAGGCCCTTATCGGGTGAGACAAGTCACAAGGCCCGGCGCGGTCCGCCTTGAGACCGAGGAAGGCTTACCGGTGAGCAACTCCTGGAACATAGAGCATCTTCGCAAGTTTCACCCATAAGGCGCGGTTGCCGTGATCCGCTCCGGCAACCACCTTTTGTACAAGCCTTGCCGCAGTTGCATGTAACCCTTTGTACAAAGCCGGGCGCAGACCCCGTGCATTAGTAAAGTTTTCCATGTTTTGCGCTATTTGCCTTTTGCATGCTTTTCTTTGCTACTTGCATGTGTTCTTTGGCATCTTGTGCAACATACAAGTCCGGTAAGCATTAGCACGCCGAAAGGCCATATACTTGTTTCCCTCTTCTTTTTCCTTGCCTCTTAAGCAGAAAGAATGTTCCTCGCGCACAAGTTTGCCGGGGGGGAAGGAGATGGAAGGTGAACCGAGTGCTGTTCAAGAAAAAGAAGCTTGCCGGAGAACGCACTGATCATGAAAGCTAAGTTACCAGAATTTGACCAGTTCAAATTTTTAAATTTTAAGTTGTCTTCCTTGAACAATCACACTTTGTATGGAAAACCTGTGCGCGGAGGAACCTACCCGTGGTTAGCCGCACCCTTATCTCGTTTTCGAGTACGCTCAACGACTTAAGTGAGCTGCGACAAGTGTCGCGCCCTTGCTTCGTTTCCGAGTTCGCTCAGCGAGCTAAGTGTGTCGCGACTAGTTGCGGCAAGGTTGCTTGCCGGTGAGACCTTGGCCAGCAGGCTGCTCAGAGTCCAGCACTCAGCGCTCGCGGCAAAGGCCCCTTGCCGGCAAGCTCCCCGGGAGCGTAGGGTGAAAAACATGCAAAGTAGATGATCAAGACAAGGAAGATAACATTGCACTGATTGATTAAAATAAGATAAATATCTTACAAAGGATAATTTGTCGCAATGATTAATGAGTTTATAACACCCTATGCAGCAACAAAAAGAGATAAAGATAAAGGAGGCCTAATCAACGCGGTCGCCCTCGATCCTGGAGAGCTTGCTCACTTTGGCGATGATGTGGGCGACCTGCTCCTTCAGCGCCTCCATGTTCGCGTCGGCCGGCAAGCTGCGGAGAACGTTGGTGAGGTTTATGCCGGGATTGCGGTATACAATCTTCGTCAGCACACGCTCCAAGGTTCCCGCGCAGAGCAGGCGCGACTCCTCGGCCAGTTGTGCGGGGATCTTCTTCCGAAGATTTGCAAGGGCCGGCGCAATTCCCCTGAAAAAGAGGCTGAGCTTGGCGCTGTGAGGGAGGTTTGGGTCCGGAGAGTAGATGAGATGCTCCAGCTTCAGTGCCAGCAACTCCTGGTCGATGTTGGATGCAGAAGACACCAGATCGTCGGTCCACACCTCGACGGTCCGGCGGAAGTTCTCGGCCGCTATGTTGGCGCTCTCCACCAAGCCTCGCTCCTTGCGGAGCTCTTCCTTCAGCGTGGTTTCCCGGGCTTGGGCGGCGTCAAGCGAGTCCTTCAGCGTGGAAACCTTCAGCTCCAGATCCTCGATGGAGTCCTTGGCGGCCTTCAGCTCGTCGCCCTTCTCAGAAAGACGCACCTGGAGTTCTGAGTTGGTGTGGGCGTCCTTCTCGCGCTCCGTGTTGAGTGCGGCGACCTTCTCCACGCTCGCCTTCAGCGACTCCTCCAGCTGCGCGACCTTGGCGGCAAGCTCTTCCTTGGCGGTCTCCGCGGCCGCCGCGGCGGCTTTCGCCTCCTTTAGCTCCCCACCAAGGGCATGCTCCCGAGCGGCAAGGTCTTCCTCGTGGGAGTCGAGGCTGACCTTCCGTTGGGCGATCTCTCCTTCTCGCCGGGACAGCTCCACCCCGGCGAGCCGCTGCTGCTCTTCGGCCTCGGCCTTCTCCAGCAACCACTCTTGATACTCCCCGGCGAGTCGCTCGCGCTCCTCCGCCACCTCGCGGAGGGCAGCCTGGTTGGCGGCGCGGAGCTCCGCCGCGCGATTCTCCATCTCAACGGCGGCCTTGGCGGCAAGGGCCTCCCGAGAAGCAAGCTTCGCCTGCCTGGCCCGGTAAAGGGCCAGGAGCTGGTGAAGCAGCTTCTCCTCCTCGGGCCCGTCGCTTCCGCCGGGCGCCTCGACGATCTTCAAGCCCGCGGAGGCGAGGACCTCCCCATCAAAGGCCTCGCCCTCCGCGGGGGCTCGCGACGAAGAACCCCACGGCACCTGGATGAAGACGCCGTTGGGAGCTTCAAGGTAGTAGCCGGCCTGCTCCTTTCCGGCGGAGGGGTCGGCGGCCGGTGCAGCACTTGATGCTCCTGCCGCCTCCGGGCCGGCAGTGCGGTCGCCGTCCCCCTCCCCGGCTGCTGCATCCACAGCCGGAGCGGTCTCTTGCGCAGCCGGCTCGGCGGCTTCCGCCGTGTCCTCGGCGACAGGGGCGTCACCGCCGCCGCCCTGTGCGCCCTCCTCCTCGATGACGATGACTTCCGTCTCCATCTGCTCGGGGGGAGGAGGATCTAGAAGAAGAAGAAGAAGCAAGAGAAGCTCAAGCAAATATCCAAAAAGAGACAATGCCAAGAAAACAAAGTCACAAGACCTACCTTGGCGGACGTCGTCGGCGGCGGGCTCCCTCGCCGGGGAGCTCTGCCTTGGCGGAGTGGCCACCCTCACCGGGCTGCTCGCCCTTGGCGGGGTACTCACCCTTGGCGGAGTACTCGCCCTTGGCGGAGCGCTCTCCCTTGCCGGGGAGTTCGGCCTTGGCGGGGACGGCGGGGCCTGCGGCTCCTCGGGGGCGACCTCCGGACGCTCCTGCGGCTGTGGCTCCACCTCTGCACAAGTCAAGACAAAAGCATCAAGATATTGGAACAAGACAAAATCTCCAAGCGCGCCCAACGAGCGGAAGTACAAAATCCAGACTTACGCTGGGGGCTGCGCTGGGGGCTGCTCCTCGGAGCAGCCCTCGGGTCCGGCAGGCTTGGCTCCGGCACGTCCCCAGTTGCCGCGACGGTCGAGTCATCCGCGACCTCGACCACGGGCACCTTGGCCTTCTTCGCCACTCGCTCCGCCAAGGTCCTGAAGAGTAAAACAAGAAACAAGATCAGCATCAACAAGAGTCAAGATGATGTTGAAGAAGATGCAAAGCCTCAAGTTCTTACTCCTGTTCCTCCTCGTCGTCGTCGTCGCTCAAGGCGGAGAAGTCAAACACCACCTTCGGCGCGTCCGCGCGAGGGGCAGGAGGCGAAGACTCCCTCGGGCGCTTGGTGGTCCCCGGGGCTGGGGGCTGCGAAGACCCAGCCCCTGTGGTAGCCGGGGCCCGGGGAGCGGGCGGAGCCGCCGCTCCGCTCTGCGAAGGCTCCCTTCCGCTCGGCGCTGACTTGCGGGGCGCCTCTGCCGTGGCCTGCGTGCGGGCCGCCTCCGTCGCGGCTTGTGCGCCGGGTGCCCCCGTCGCAGCTTGACTCCCCCGGGAAGCTCGCGCTGCCCGGCGAGTTGGCTGTTGCCGGGGTGCCTGTGCCCTTGTCCCTGTCGTCGCCTTGCGAAGACGTTTCATCGGGGAGCGCCTAGGGCTTGCCCGGGGCGGGGAGGTCTCCGACGACGAGGAGAGGTCGTCGGCGTAGAGCTCCGTAGACCCGCCGGAGTCCTCGGCGGCCTCGGCGTCCTCCTCCTCCTCCTCCCCGGCTGGCTTGCTGGGCCCAGCGCCCTGCGCTGCGGCCTCTTTCCCTCCGGCGCCTCCGCTCCCTCCGGCGCCTCCGCTCCCTGCGGCGCCCCTGTTCCCTCCGGCGGCGTTACCTCTCGCCGCGGCCTCCGTCTGGATTCCGATGATCCCGGAGTGCCTCAAGGATGGGACCCCGGCGAGCTCGTCGGGAGGCAGTTGCAGTAGCCTGCGGATCTCCGCCTCCTCCGCTTGGCAGGACGCTTCCGCAGCCTCCGCCTCCTCCGGCGTGAAGCCGAATTCTCCTGCCGCTGCGGCTGCAGCGGCCTCTTCAACCCGAGATGCGATGTACGCGATCTCCTGGTCGGTGGTGTCCCGCGTCAGCTCCCGGGTCTCGTTCTTGTTCTTCGCCACCTCCACAAGGTTGTCGAAGAAGCTGAGAACGTCTATTGGCTTGGGCGGAATCCATGTGCGGTCCACGCCGTGCGAATCACACAAGGGCATCATGGCGCGAAGAGGATTGCAGGCCGTGCTGTTGCAAAGGGGCACCACTCCCCGGGGCCCCCTGAACCATTCCGGATGGGCCGGGTCGTGCTTAAACAGCTCCCGGACCATCCCCTTCAGCTCCAGCGACGTGAAGTTAAAATTGAGCCCGGGCCGCAGCCTCATGATATCCGCCGAGTTGCCGTACTCCCAGGCCGGCCTTTTCCTGTCTTGGAGAGGGGCGATGCGGCGGCGGAGGAAGTCTGTGCCTACTTCTGCGACAGACAACCTAGCTGTCCGGAGGCGAATAATCCTGATGAGGGCGACGTCGAGCTTCTTGTCGTCCGAATCCAACTCGCTCCAGTCCCTGCCGCGCACGATAGGCGTTGTGCGCGGCGCGGTGAAGGGCTGCGGCTGGTCCTCAACAATCCAACACCAGTCAGCACGCCACTCCTCCCACTTGCCGCGGAGCTCTCCCGGCAAGTAGGACTCCTTCTTGTTCAGACGAAAAACCCAAGATATTCCCCCGGAGAGGGGGGCGCCGGCCTCTGCTCTAGGGGTGAAGAAGTGCCTAAACAGCGCTACGTTTGGGTGTATTCCTATATAGTTTTCGCACATGTGTGCGAAAACCGCCATTGTGAGAATGGCGTTGGGAGTGAAGTCAAGAAGATGGAGGCCGTAGGTGTGCATTATGTCACAGAAGAATTCAGAAAAAGGAGGGCAAAGACCGCAGTGGAAGAAGGCTGCGAAGAAATAGTACCCGCCGGGGTAGTTGTCCTTGGCGGCGGCCGGATAAGCTCGAGTGCGGGGGTGCGCTTTGGTCTTCTTGGACCAGAACAAGTAATACTTGTTCCAGAGCTCCCGCGCGCTGAGCTTCGGCGGGAAGACGAGGTTCCGCTTCCGATACGCGGTGAGCCTCGCCGCTTGCTCCGACTTCTCTTTCTTGGCCTTCTCCGCCTTCGCCTTCTCGGTCTTCGGGGCCATGGCGGAGGCGGCGGAGGAAGGGGGACGAAGAGCCCGGCGACGCCGGAGATGCAGACGGCGGCGGCGGAGGTGTGGAGGCGGAGCGCAAAGGGGATCTCTGGAGGAGGAAGAAGATGCAATGAAGGCGAAGGAGGGGAACCGCTCTTGCTTCCTCTGCTTTTTATGGGGTAGTGGGGGGCGTTTCGCTCTTTCCATTAAAAGAACGTGGCCACGTCCCATCCCACGACGCCGCAATCGACGCGTGCCGTTACGGGGGGACGCGGCGGGTGCGGAAGTGGATTCGGCGCGTTGTGGGCCGCGTGTGCCCGTGCACTGTTTTGGACCTGGCCCAACAGCGCTCGGCACCGTGTGTGGCCCAGGCCCGGGGGCTCCTGTCGGTGTACTAAGGTAGGGGTACCTCAGTACCCCAACTTGTGCACGGGCAGTAGCAGCTTCCCGCGGCAGGACCTACCACGCGCTTGCCGAAGACCTTCCTGCTCCACACAAAGCCATTCAAAAACAAAGTATACAAGACAGAAGATCGAGACCCCGGCAAGTGGAGCTTGCCGGGAAGGCCGTTCCAGGCTCAAAGTTACTTCACTCACGCAAGGCCCTGGCAAGAGGAGCTTGCCAGGAAGACTAGAAGATTACATCATAGAAGACACGCCTCGGCGCTATATGCGTCCCGGCGAGGGCCCGGGGAGCGACAAGCTTCAGAGCCCGGCAAGCTCCCGGGCCCGGCAAGATCAAGACCCCGGCAAGGTGCTTGCCGGGAGAGTTGCGCTGTGTGCCCGCGCTCCAGCTCATCGGCCCACGCGTCGCCCTGGGGTATTTCCAGGGACGCGTGGCGGATGGCTGTGCAGCCTGGGGGACACGGTGGCACTCCACGGTGGTGAAGCCATCGCCGTGGCAAACGGAGACGCAGGGGCGGGCGCTTTTGGGGTCGACGGCGACGGGCATTAAATGCTCTTGTCCCCCACTGTCAAAGTAGGTAGCGACCACTGTTCATGCACTGTAGCTCCACTATTCCCGCACTGTTACAACTACCACCACATTTACATTTTTACCCCTTTCTCCTACGTTGACACCTGTCGGTGACCCCTTGCACTATAAAAGGAGGCCCATGCACAACGTAGAAGGGTTCGGAACCTAGATCGCTCATACGCTCGGTATAACTAGTTCTTCAAGCTCCCGAGCTCTCCAACTCAATACAAACTAAGCAGGAGTAGGGTTTTACGCATCCATTGCGGCCCGAACCTGGGTAAACTGCCCGCGTGTTCATCTCGATCTGCTCTTTGTGCTCCCTCCGCCCTCTTACCGCACGAACAAGGGGCTCCGGTCCCATAGGTGCTCGTGGTGGACAGTTTCCCCCGACACCCGTCCCCTGCCCTCGCGTGCCATTGCCCGGCCCTACCCCAGCGCGTCCCCTACCTCGGCCAAGTGACTCCCCACCCCTCTGCTCCTCCCTTCTTTGTCAATCCGGAGGTGGCCGATACCTCCTCCCACCGGCGACCGCGGCACCACCCCGGGTACCTCCATCGCATCCGCACCCTCACCGTTATGAGCACACATGGATTCGAAGCTGCAGGGAGATGCAACCCATGAGGCTCGGGGGACAAGCGTGGAAACAACACTTGATGTCAATTCAGGTTGGTATATATGCTTCGATAGTTGTATTTATCTGCTCAATTAATGTTGCACTGCTAACTCCCTCCTGAATTTATCAGGTAACGAATGCTGATTTTTTAGTAGTTCTAGTACATATGTTTGAAGAGTTCATTACAAAAGAAAATCATAGTTGAACTACAGCAGCTATGTAGGACACACCTCATGTATATTTACAAATATTTCAGTGACAGAAGAAGGAGATTACGTGAAAAGAACTAAGAGCGCCGCGTACACTCGATGGATCGATGGATATACTACTCTGATCAATAGTTCATATTTGTAGCTAACTTTCTATTATTCGAAAGTTAGCACAGTCCTTTAGTTTTTGAACCAGCATCGCCCAAATGTTTATTTGGGTCTCGTTCACCACGTCAGCCCACCCAAGCAGGTTGGACAAACGTCAAAAGGACCGCTGCTCCGAGACCTCCTCCCCAACACATATGTCGCTGATTTTGCACATCATCGGCCATGTGAACGCTCGGTTGGGCCGGCCCGTTAAGCACCCCTCGACCGCTCGCTCGCTTGATCACTGGACCAGCTCCCTCGCTCATTCCATCCCTAAACCGGCTCGTTGCCTGCTTTATCTGTAGACCGACTTGCTATTGCTTCAGAAAACCAGTGATGTTTTTCGAGGAAATCCAACTCCCAATTTTTTATGGACTAATAAAAATACATAGTTTTAAAAAAAGTTCATGCATTTGGGAAAAAAGTTCACAGATTTGGAAAATGTTCATGATTTCAAAAAATTCACAAATTGGAAATGGAAATTCGTGGATTTGACAAAAGTTCGTGAATTTGGGAAAAAGTTGATGACTTTAGAAAAATGTTTGTGAATTTGAAGAACTTCATGAATCTAGAAAAAGTTCATAAATTTTAAAAATGTTCATAATTTATAGAATGTTCATCTATTTGAAAATATTTGTGAATTTTTTTTACAAACTTTAGGAAATAAAAATAGAAAAGAAAAACAATATGAAAAAATAGGAAAAGGAAAATAGGGAAAACCCGAAAAGGAAAAACAGGAAGAGACTAAAAAGAAAAAGGAAAACCAAAAAAACCACAAGCAAAATCTTCTTGAATGTTCACAAAACTAAATGGGTGCTCTGTTGTATGTTCTCTATGATGGGCCGACCTACTGTTTTGCCGGGGTGTGTGCACGGCGTACGAAAGGCACTTTGTTTGATGCATCCATAGATGTTACATGCTTCTTCTCATAAACCGGGTTGCTGTGGCCCGAGTGGCCGCGAGGGTACCGATAAGCTCTGATCGGACTGCTGATCGTTGTTCTCTTTTTAGCCACGATGTAAAGGAACACAAATGTTGCATGTGATCAATGTGCCTGAAAAATGTGTAAAAATGTCGTCCAAGGAAATGTAACAGTGGTGAACCAACCTATGGTTGGATGGTCAGAGGGACAGTGGTATCCCATCCCACCAGGGTTCATGTCCTGGTGCTTGCATTATTCATGGATTCTTTTCAAGATTTCTGGCGATATACTTGCAGTGGAGGAGACATTCCCGTCGATTATGAGGCCCCTATGATATGGCGGCTCAGTCTATCGAAGGTGCTCATAGGGATAGAGTGTGTGTGTATGCATTTATAAGGGTGAGTGTATGCGCGTATGTATGAGTGTTTGCGTCTGTACTGTGTTAAAAAATGCACCGGTGTGGTTTATAAACTAGCAGCAGTCGGTGCTAGGCTGAGGAGGCAAAGACCCGCCTAGCAAGGCCCTTATAGCAATGATTCGGCTTTGGATCCCACCACCAAAAATATAAACAATTTGAATTGTGATGCTATTGAATGGAAAGCTCTGTTTCCAAGTTACGAATGTAAAACATCCGCAAAAATTTTGTGGCTAACCGGAACTTGTCAAAAGTAATCACAACTACTGTACAACATGCCATTCTGCCTGCCTGCATCCTAAGAGCATCTACAACCCGAAGTAGCTAATCCGAGCCTCTATATGCACCGAACAGGTCCCCATTGGCCCTCTCCACAATCGCACTCCACAAACCTGGATACCCAAATCAAAGCACGATGATCATACAATGCAAATTCATCATACATTCAATGATACAAATATAGTGTAATCCCGAATAAATTCATTACATGCCAATATAAAATTCAATAGTTCATTCATAAATAAGCGATACACGAATGAAACAATGACTTCACTCAGCGCGGTTATTGATCCTCTTCTTCACGTGGAGCAACCACATCTTCCCTTCCTCATCCAAGAGGTTGATGTCCTGCAACATAATCCTCGACTCCACCGTCTCTCTCGCAAGCCGCAACCTCTCTTTCTCGTGCTCAAGACCATGCATTGTCACGGTTGCTCAACCTCCCATGTCAATGTTTGCTCAATCTCCCATTCGACAACCTTCTCTTGCCTCCCCAATTCGACTTTGTTCTTCTCCAAGATCAACCTTCACAACTTTCTTCTTTTTAGTATGTGATGTTTGCCCAACTTCAAACATCGAGGAATTTGTATCCTCCATGGTAAATTGCAAAGACTCCTGGCCATTATTTATTATGTCATAGAATATTTGTTTGTACAATAGGCACCACAATTTAACCATCATCATACTAATACGATCTGATGATATGTACAACAAAAGAATCTATGCATGCAAATGTAAAAGGGCCAACAAAATTAACCGAGCCTTGGCCGGGCGTTCCGCTGAACCAGAAGGTGTCTAGGAATTTACATAGTCTAAGTAAGAGTCTAGGCATTCTTCTTGTTTTTCCATGGGGAAGGTGTCTAGGCATTTATTGCAAATCAACTTAATAAGAGTCTAGGCATTCTTGTTGTTCAAAAGCATGGAATAAGGAAGCGGCTTTGCTTGCTCATGAGCTCGTCACCATCGAGACAGGTCGAGATGTCAACACCAAAGCAGAGGTGGGGGAGCGAACCAATCCTGACAGGTTGTTGAAGGGGAGGAGGACCGGGTGGAGCACGGCGAGGCGGGTAGCGAGAGCAAGGTCATGCATTCTGTGCGCGTGTTGCAGCGGACATCCAACCAAGAACAGGGGTGATTGTCGTCGTCTCTCCAGTTGGTGAGACGGCCCAGTGGACCAACGACCCTTGTTTTGACGACGACCGGGCACCAGCGCAAGCACGCCGTCGGTGAGCGCGGTGGTGCTTCATGGCTTCTCGCCCCTCGTTGGTTACCCCAAGTGGAAGGTTTGAGATGTACCGTAGCGGCAAATTTCCCTTGGCAAAGATACCAAGGATCGAATCCCGTGAGACTTCGAGGGTCGACAAGAAGGTGTCAAGGGCGCCAGAAACTTTCGCTTGACAGGACCTGCACACAGATACAAATAACTTTGCTCCCAACGAGTACAGAGAGGTTGTCAATCCCTCCGGCCTTGTCGTTTACAAAGGATCAAACGCAAGAGATAATAGTGATAGGTATGAGTGCAACTAGTAAATAAGATCAGGAAGTAAATAGCGGGTGTGATTAGTGATGGTAATATGGACCGGGGTCCCATGATGTTCACTAGTGATGTCTCTCTCCCAAAAGACGATAAAACAGCTAAGCGAGGTAAACAAATTACAGCTGGGCAATTGACAGGATTATGTGCGCAAACCAATGCTAACTATGCTGTAAGAAAGGTAGAGGCTCAAAAGCATGGGCGGTACGCCAAGGCAAGTAGACCGAAATCCATCTGCATCTACTACTAATCATCCACCTTGAGATATCTATCCAGAACATCTCGCTGGTATTAAGTTGCGAGTCCCACCCAAAGTGTAAACTCAAAGCAACAGACAACTGCATTAAAAGAACTTTGCATAAAGTAAACAATCCTTGCACCCGCAAGTACAAGCACCGTTGTTTTCCCCCTTGTGGCAACAGCACATCCCCTAGACTCATGTTTCTGTCACTCAAGCTAGTCATCGAGGGGCATGAACCCACAATCAAGCATAACATTCCCTCTTGGAGTTACTACCTACTACTCGGCCAAAGCAATAAATAGCAACGGAGAACATGCAAGAATTACTCAAGAACATAAATATAAAAGAGGTGAATCACATATATTACTCACACACAATCTGAACATAATCTCATAATCCATCGGATTCCAGCAAACTCAGCATAGCAACAGCATAAAGATTACATATGTGCCTCGATCATGTAGGGCAGCTCATGAGGTCTAATCCATGAGAACAAAGAGGGGAGGAGAACATCACATAGCTACTGGTCATGGACCCATGGTCCAAGGGAGACTACTCACAACTCATCCGGGAGGCGTCCATGGTGGTGGAGAAGCTCCCGGTGGTGATCCTCCCCTCCGGCAGGGTGCCAGGAAGAGTTCTCTTGGTGCTCCCGATCTTGGAAGCGCGGCGGCGGCGGAACAGAGATGAGATCGCGAAAAAGGGTTCCGTCCTCAAGGGTTTCGGGACGCGTGCTAAATATATGCCAAAGGGGGTCACCAGAGGCGGAGAGGGGGGACCCAGGCGCCCCCCCGGCACGGCCAGGAGGGGGGCCGTGTGGGCAGGCCGCCTGGGCTGCCCCTGGCTCCCCTCTGGCCCCACTTCTGGCGCGTGGAAGCTTCCGGAGCGCTGATTTTTTATATATTTTTCCTGGAATTTTTCTGGCAATTTAAGTAATGGGAAAACCTGAAATAGAAAAACAGCAGAAAACAGAAACTGGCACTGGGGAGCAACTGAGTTAATAGGTTAGTCCAAATTTGATCAAAAGTGTATGGAAGTGCATAAATATCATAGCAATATCACACAAAAGAGGCATGGGGCAAGCAGAAATTATAGATACGTTTTGGACGTATCAACATCCCCAAGCTTAATTCCTGCTCGTCCTCGAGTAGGTAAATGATAACAAGCATAATTTCTGTGGTGACATGCTACCAAAGAGTCTTTAACAATCACATGACAAATGCTTATTGAGATAATGAATCTTTAGTAATTAAGTTGCCTCATGTGAATATCACAAAGAACTGAAAGTTTACAATATGATACTGAAATACCCAATAGATTTGTAGTGAGCATGTTGTGCAAACATGACAAAGTGATACCTCGCTTGCCCCCTTTAGTGAAGCAAAACATAAATGCAGGAGCACCTCCGAAGTTTAAGTGATGACTAGATACAATGATTTCAGAATAAGTGATATCACAATTATGCAGAAGACAATGGTACTTTGGGACAATGCACATTACACTCAGAATGACAATCATGCTCTCAATAGTTGGTGCTTTGAAGAAAGAAGGTGGAGACTCTCGAACCGTGGATTTTGATGGCAAGGTTGAAAACCCGTGGCTGGAAGCAAAGACTAAACATGTACCAGAGCTCTTGGTTTTGAAAACAGAGATAAAAATGATTTTTGGTAGGTGCATATTTCGTCAACGAATGCTAGTAGACAACCCAATCACTTATCGAATTGGACAAGTTTCGAGGAACGGATCCCGCACGGGGACGATCACATCCCCTTAATCTCCTTTGTTTATCACTGCCAAAAGTTTTCTAATTTCTCATGAACAAAGCGTGAAGGAGGGTTTGTTTGTTGTATTATCTTTTATGAGCCGGGCGCACTCATGCCAGTTCCTCCTCGTATTAGGGGTTTGCTGATTAGACATGCAATCCCGGGGTAAAACTTGTCCAACTTAAAAAGATCATGAATTAACTACTACTTCCTCATGAGCTAAAACAGAGGCACAAAATAGAAATGCTTTTGAATAATTTTGAGATGGTACAAGAAAGTCTTCGTTAGGAATGGCAAGTAAATACCATATATAGGAAGGTATGATGGACTCATATGGCATAACTGGTTTCAAGGATTTTGGATGCACAAGCAGTCTGTCGGTGTACTAAAGTAGGGGTACCTTAGTATCCCAACTTGTGCACGGGCAGTAGCAGCGTCCCGTGGCAGGGCTTGCCACGCGCCCGCCAAGGCCCACTATGGTTCCTTTGGAGCCATTCAAGAACAAAGTATTCAAGTTAAAGAAACAAGACCCCGGCAAGAGGAGCTTGCCGGGAAGGCCGCTCTAGGCTCAAAACCACCCCTTAGGCACAAGACCCTGGCAAGAGGAGCTTGCCAGGAAGGCCAAAACATGGCATTTCAGGAGACTTGCCGTGGCGCATCGCGCGCCCCGGCAAGGCCCGAAGAGCGACAAGCTCCCGGATGCGACAAGTTAACAACCGCGGCAAGGTGCAAGCCGCGGCAAGCTTCCACTACGTGCCCGCGCTCCAGCTCATCTGGCCACGCGTCGCCCTGGGGCCCTTCCAGGGGCACGTGGCGGAAGGCTGTGCAGCCTGGGGTACACGGTGGCAAGCCGCGATGACGAGGCCACCGTCGTGGCGAACGGAGACGCCCTGACGGACGCTTTTTGCATTGTTTGGGGTGACGGCGACGGGCATTCAATGCCCTTGTCCCCTGCCGTCAGGGTTAGGTATAGAGCACTATGCATATACTGTTCCAACTACCACCATTTTTACGTTTTTACCCTCATCTGCGTTGCCACCTGTCGGTGACCTCTTTTGACCTATAAAAGGAGGCCCATGCGCAACGTAGAGGGGGTTCCGATCCTCGATCACTCTCACGCTCGGTGTTGCTAGCGACAAGCACTGTAGCCTTCCTTGCTCCCAAGCTAAGAACACAATACAAACCAAGGCAGGAGTAGTGTTTTACACATCCGTGCGGCCCGAACCTAGGTAAACTGCTCGCGTGCTCGCCTCGATCCGCTCTTCGTGCACCCTCCGCTCCCTTCCTGTACCGAAAAGGGGCTCCGGTCCCATAGGTGTTCGTGGGCGATCAGTTTCCCCGACATCTTTGGCGCGCCAGGTAGGGGGGCATCGAGGTTGTGCGAACCTGATCCGGCGTTCACGCGGGCGAAATCTTCAGCAACTTCATCAACTTCATCGACATGCCGCCGAAGAAGAAGGCTTCGGAGGTAGCAGGCCCGTCCGCGTCGATCCCGCCACCGCCGGAGCCAACGGTCGGTGGGGTAGACGCTGGCGGAAGGACGGACGCCGGCGAGGAAACTCACGGCGCCGCCAAGTCCAAGGACAAGACGGACGACCGGGCGCATTCCAAGACTTCGGCGTCCGTGCACGCACCACGCCCCTCCCAGGAGGTGTCGGACCGACAGCGACGTGGTACACAAGGAACCATCCGCTTGCTGGTCCAAGGTCAAGTTGGTGGGTCGCGGGACGCTCAGGGCCAACGTGCTGGCACGAGCAAGGCGCGGTCGCCGGGACGAGACGTTGCTCTTCTAACGCTGTTAGAAGTCCGAGCATATCTCGCTCCTCGCACCGCTCGCCACCGCTCCCCTCCACTCCAGCAGAAGCTCTAGCTCGAGCTCAGCTGCTCCTCGATTTCCCTCCAATGGCAGACAAGGCCGAAGACTGGAGGGCCACCATCCAGAGCCTCATCGCCTTCGCCAACAACGACACGCAGCAGCAGCCGACGACGTCGGGGCCGCGGCAAGTCAGCCAGGCACGGGCTGATGGAGACAAGACCGCAGGGGGTGCAACTACCGTGCACTCCCCGCCCCGAAGGCCGAAATCGCCGGCTCGCCGGATCAACATCGACGACGACTCCACGGTGTCGTCAGATCCACGAGCTCGCCGCGATCAACGGCAAGTCCTTGACGACAGACGACAAGAAGACGCTCGAACTCGCATCGAGCGTCGAAGAGAAGCGCGGCGGCAATCCGACCAGCGCGCTGGGCCCACTGTCGACATGCACGCGCCCGGGGAACCAGGCGACTTGCCGTACGCGGCGGGCTGTCCTGCGTTCACTCGTGAGCTGCGGCAAGTCCAGTGGCCCAGCATGAAAAACTTCAAGCCCTACGTACCCGAGAAGTACGACGGCAAGACTCATCCGTCAGAGTTCCTCAGCATCTACACCATCGCGGTGCAGGCTGCCGGGGGACGAGACGAGAAGATACTGGCGAACTACTTCCCGCTCGTGCTCAAGCCAAATGTCAGATCTTGGCTCATGCACTTGCCGGAGAACTCTATTTCCTCTTGGGCCGACCTGTGCCACCAGTTTGTCGGCGCCTTCACGGGCGGCCACAAGCCCCATGGCCAGGAAAGTGATCTCCATATACTTGCCCAGAAGGAAGGAGAGTCCCTGCGAAAGTACATCCAAAGATTCAGCCGCGTCCAGCACAACATCCCGGACGTCCACCCTGCCGCGGTTATTAGCGTGTTCCATCGGAACGTGCATAACCGCAGGATGAGGGAGGAAATGGTGATGTGCAAGATACGAGACGTCAGTGAGCTCTATGCCCTGGCCGACAAGTGCACACACGCTGAAGAGGGGAGGAGACTCCCCGGAGAGGATACTGGAGTTGGAGGAACATATAGTGAGGTTGCCGCCTCGACAAGGAAGAACCGGCGGCGGAACAACAAGAAAAAGAAGAACAAGGAAGTACTGGTCGTTGAGCAGTCCGGCAAGGAGGCTGGCGCCAAGAAAGCTCAGGCTGGTGGCTCCGGCAAGGAAGCTACCACTGTAGCGGCCGCCGACAAGCAGGACGGCTCCAACAAGCAGTACTGCAAGATCCACCGCACCAAGGGCCACGATCTCCAGAACTGCAAAAGGGTCGAGTACCTCGTTGAACAGCAGAAGGCTGAGTACGAGTGACGCGACAAAGAGAAGGCCCAGGGAGGTGGAGGAGAGTCCGGCAAGAAGCGGCCATAGAATGGCCGGGGAGGACGCCACGGCAAGGCCAAGCAGCGGCAAGGAGATAGACCTCCCCGCGGCCGCGACAAGGACGAAGACGAAGACGACGACGAAGACATGGATGACGGAGACAACAGCGAGCAGGAGTTCCAGAAGGCCACATAAGTTATGTGCGTCGATGGAGGTGCCTCTCTGCATACTTCCCACCGCCAACTCAAACAATGGGTGCGGGAAGTTAATGCATCAGAGCCACCCGTCGAGTCGCGCAAACTCCTGAAGTGGTCCAGCACACCCATCATCTTCGACATTGAGGATCACCCTGACCGCACAACTGCGGTCGGGTGTTTGCCGATGTTGGTTTCACCAACCATCCGCAACCTCAAGGTCACCAAGATGTTGGTTGACGGCGGGGCCGGCCTGAACCTGATCTCCTATGCTGTGGTCCGGAAACTACAGATCTCCGACAGCGAGCTCGAGGAAACCGGCACATTCCAAGGGATCAACCCGGGAAGGAGCAAGCCGAAGGGGAAGATCACACTGCCAGTGACTTTTGGCGAAGAGCTGAACTTCAGAACTGAGAGAATAACCTTTGACGTTGCCGATATCCCGTTGCCTTACAATGGGATACTTGGCCGTCCGGCGCTCGCAAAGTTCATGGCAGCCTCTCATTATGCCTACAACATGCTCAAGATGCCAGGCCCGATAAGCGTCATCTCTGTCCCCGGTGGCAAGAAGGACGCGCTTATCTGTGCCGACAAGAACTACCGGGACGCAGCAGCTGCAACGGACAGTAAGACACTTGCCGCTGAAGCTCCCGGGGGGAAGAACAAGACCAAGTCCGGCAAGAGCTTTGGGGCCCACTCCGGCAAACGCACCTCTTCGGAATGCTGCGCTGTCGTCGAGGACGCACCATCGAGCTCCACCAGCAAGTGCAAGAAGGGAATGGCAGCTCCGCCTGCAACCAAGAAGGTGTCCGCCAAGGAGGACGGCACTGGTGGTACTTTCACCATCAGTGCCACGCTCGATCCTAAATAGGAAAGCGCGCTCGTTGCTTTCCTGCGGGCGAATGTCGACGTATTTGCATGGCAACCGTCTGACATCCCCGGCGTTCCCAGGAAAGTGATTGAGCACAAGCTTGCCGTTTGTCCTCACGCGCGGCCTGTCAAGCAGAAGGTCAGAAAGCAGGCGGTGGAGCGCCAAGAGTTTATCGCGAAAGAAATCAAGAAGCTGGAAGCGGCAGGCCTCGTCAGAGGTGTACTTCATCCCACGTGGCTGGCCAACCCTGTTGTCGTGCGCAAAGCAAATGGGAAGTGGATGCTTTGTATAGACTTCACCGATGTGAATAAAGCTTGTCCCAAAGATCCATTTCCCTTGCCGCGCATTGACCAGATCGTTGACTCCATGGCTGGATGTGAGTTGCTTTCGTTTCTTGATGCATACTCCGGATACCACCAGATATATATGGCTGAAGAAGATGAAGAGAAGACCGCGTTCATTACTCCATGTGGCACTTACTGCTTCATATGCATGCCCTTTGGATTGAAGAATGCAGGGTCAACGTTTGCGAGGGTAGTCCACACTGCTTTTGAGCCACAGATACACAGGAATGTAGAAGCTTACATGGATGATATAGTGGTCAAGAGCAAGGACAAAGATACCCTGATTCAAGATCTAGATGAAACTTTTGCGAATCTGCGCAAGATACAACTCAAGCTTAACCCCGAGAAGTGCGTGTTCGGAGTCCCCTCCGGCAAGCTTCTCGGGTTCTTTGTGTCCCAAAGAGGGATTGAAGCCAATCCCGACAAGATCAAAGCCATCGAGGAGATCGAAGCTCCGAAGCGCGTCAAGGATGTACGAAGGCTTGCCGGCTGCGTGGCTGCTCTCAGCAGGTTCATTTCTAAGTCTGCAGAACGCGCCCTACCGTTTTTCAAAATCTTGAAAAAGGCAGGTCCAATGAAATGGACTCCGGAAGCGGAGGCAGCGCTGCGAGATTTGAAAGGGTACCTATCCTCCACTCCAATACTTGTCGCACCTAGACCACAAGAGAAGTTGCTGCTATACTTAGAAGCAACCAATCAAGTGGTTAGTGCTGCGTTAGTAGCGGAAAGGGAGGCAGATGAGGAGCCCACAGCCCCGGCAAGCACATCCAGCGACAAGCAGAGGGCTTCCCCGACAAGCTCTGGCCCCGATAAGGATGAGTCTGCGCAGATGCAAGAAGAGGTGCGGAAGAAGATGGTGCAGCGCCCGGTTTATTTTGTTAGCTCCCTCTTGCAGGGGGCTAGGTCAAGATACTCTGGGGTGCAGAAGCTGCTTTTCGGTCTCCTCATGGCCTCGAGAAAGCTACGCCATTACTTCCTAGCACATGAGATAATGGTGGTCACTCGCTTTCCGCTGAAGAGGATATTGCAAAATCCAGAAGCAACAGGCAGGATTGTCGAGTGGGCACTGGAGCTGTCAAGCTTTGGCCTCAAATCTGAAAGTACTTCAACCATTCAGAGCAGAGCCTTGGCAGAATTCATAGCAGAATGGACACCAACGCCAGACGAAGAGATTCCAGAGACAAGCATCCCCATCAAAGAAGCGAGCAAAGAATGGATAATGTACTTCGATGGTGCCTTCTCGCTGCAAGGTGCCGGCGCTAGCGTGCTGCTCGTCGCGCCCACCGGAGAGCACCTCAAGTACGTTGTCCAGATGCATTTTCCCAAGGAGCAAGCAACGAACAATACTGCAGAGTACGAAGGTTTGCTTGCCGATCTCAGACTCGCAGCGGAACTTGGGATCAAAAAGCTAATTGTGCGGGGTGATTCGCAGTTGGTTGTCCGACAAGTAAACAAGAGCTACCAGAGTCCGTTGATGGAAGCATACGTCGACGAAGTGAGGAAACTTGAAGAACACTTTGAAGGCTTGCAGATGGAACACGTTCCAAGAGCTCAAAATGACATCGCAGACGGCCTGTCAAAGTGTGCTGCACTAAAGCTACCTGTGGAACCAGGGATCTTTGTGCTCAAGTTAACTCAACCATCCGTTACACCATCAACTGGACAAAGTAAGAAGAGAAAGTTGGTTTCCGGTGACTACTTGCCGGCAGAGCTTCCCGAAGCCGCCGCCAACAAGGTCCCCAAGATCAACGACAAAGTTGCTGAGGAACAGTCTGCTCTTGCAGACCCTAGGGTTTGTACAGTTGAAGCAGGCGTTCCCGACAAGCTTTGACCCGACAAGCTTTGCCCCGACAAGCTTGCCGGGGAGCGTCCAGCTCCGGCCGAGCCTCAAATTCTTGCCGTAGAAGCTGACGTTCCCGCAGCAGCACTGATGCCTTTAGTCCTTGTTGTTGAGCCTCAGGCTCCAGCATGGGCACAACAGATCGTCCGTTTCCTCCAAACTGGAGAACTTCCCGAAGAGCTAGAAGAAGCAGAAAGAATAACCCGGCAGTCAAGTATGTATCAGTTCGTCGGCAATGAACTGTACAGAAGAAGACTCAACGGTGTCAGATTGAAGTGCATTCCCCGGGAAGATGGGCAAAAGCTGTTGGCAGAAATACATGGAGGCATATGTGGTCACCACATTGGCGCAAGAGCACTTGCCGGCAAGGCATTCCGGCAAGGTTTCTTTTGGCCAGAAGCCCTCCAGGATGCAACTGCACAAGTAACCAAGTGTGAAGCGTGCCAGTTCCATGCCAAACAGATACATCAGCCAGCTCAAGCTCTCCAGACGATCCCTTTGTCCTGGCCATTTTTGGTCTGGGGGCTCGACATCCTCGGCCCCTTTCCCCGCGCTTCCGGGGGCTTCGAGTACTTGTACGTCGCCATCGACAAGTTCACAAAGTGGCCGGAAGTGGAACCAGTGAGGAAGGTGACCGCACAGTCAGCAGTCAAGTTCTTTAGGTCAACTGTTTGCCGTTTCGGAATCCCTAACAGGATCATCACCGACAACGGCACACAATTCACAAGTCGCACCTTCATGCAATACGTCCAAGACCTTGGCGCCAAGGTCTGCTTCGCTTCTGTTGCTCACCCGAGGAGCAATGGTCAAGCAGAGAGGGCAAACGCTGAAGTGCTGCGCGGACTCAAGACAAGAACTTTCGACATGTTGCACAAATGCGGAAGAAACTGGATCGAAGAGTTGCCGGCGACTCTTTGGTCAATTAGAACGACACCAAATCGAGCCACTGGACAGACACCCTTTGCTCTTGTCTATGGAGCAGAGGCAGTTCTCCCCACGGAACTCGTATACGGGTCGCCTCGAGTGCTCGCTTACGATGAGCTCGAGCAAGAGCAGCTGCGGCAAGACGACGCACTGCTCCTTGAGGAGGATCGTCTTCAGGCTGCTGTACGAGCTGCTCGATACCAGCAAGCTTTGCGCCTCTACCATAGCCGCAAAGTTAAAGCCAGAAGTCTCGAGGAAGGCGACCTTGTTCTTCGGCGTGTTCAGTCCGCCAAGAATTCCAACAAGTTGACGCCGAAGTGGGAAGGCCCTTATCGGGTGAGACAAGTCACAAGGCCCGGCGCTGTCCGCCTTGAGACCGAAGAGGGCTTACCGGTGAGCAACTCCTGGAACATTGAGCACCTTCGCAAGTTTCACCCATAAGGCGTGGTTGCCGTGATCCGCTCCGGCAACCACCTTTTGTACAAGTCTTGCCGCTGTTGCATGCAAACCTTTGTACAAAGCCGGGCGTAGACCCCGTGCATCAGTAAAACTTTTGTGCCTTGCACAACTTGTCGATTCCATGCCTTTTCGCTTTTCTTGCATGCATTATCTGACATTTTGAGCAGCACGCGCCCCGGTAAGCAATAACGAGCCGTAAGGCTCCATATCTATGTTTCCTCCCTCTTTCTTTTTCTCTCAAGCAGAAGGAAGCTTTTCCTCGCGCACAAGTTTGCCGGGGGGGAAGGAGACAGTGGTATGGACCAAGTGCCGTTCAAGAAAGCCTCGCCTTGCCGGAAAGCAAACAACACAAAAGCTAAGTCGCCAAAGTTTGAGCATTCGAATTTTTTAAATTTTAAAGTTATCTTCCTTGAACGACCACACTTTGTATGGAAAACCTGTGCGCGGAGGAACCTACTCGTAGCTAGCCGCGCCCTTACTTTGTTTCGACCACGCTCAACGGCTTAAGTGTGCTGCGACAAGTGTCGCGCCCTTACTTCGTTTTCGAGTTCGCTCAACAGCCTAAGTGTGCTGCGACTAGCTGCAACAAGGTTTCTTGCCGGTAGCGGCATTGCCAGCAGGCTGTTGAAGTTCCGCACTCAGCGCTCGCGGCAAGGGTCCCTTTGCCGGCAAGTTCCCTAAAAGCGTAGGGTAAAAGCATACAAAGCAAAGGAGTCAAGTAAAGGAAATCACACTGCGTTAACTACCCAAAATAGAGTTATATTACAACGCAACTTGTCGCAGTACTAATAGACTACTGTTCGTGGTTCGCAGCGACAAAGGGAACAAAAAGGAAAGCAGCCTAATCTGCGCGGTCGCCGTCGACTCTCTTGATCTTGCCCACCTTGGCCACGATGGGGGCGACAAGGGCCTTCAGCGCCTCCTGGTCGGCGTCGGGCGGCAAGGTCCTGAGGACGTTCTCGAGGTTGAGTCCTGGGTTGCGGTAGACTATCTTCGTCAGCACTCTCTCCACGACTCCCGTGCAAAGCCTACGCGCCTCGTTCGCCAGCTACGTGGGGATCCTCTCCCGGAGTTGCTCGAGGGCCGGCGCCATTCCCCTGAAGAACAAGCTTAGCTTGGCGCTGTGAGGGAGGTTCTCGTCGGGGGGAGTACCCGAGGTGCTCCGTCCCCAGCCCCGCCAACTCCCTGTCGATGTCAGCGGCGGCGGCGACAAGCCCCTCGGTCCATTGCTCCACCGTCTGCCTGACGTTGTTTTGGGTGAGGGCGGCGCTGTCCAACAGCGCCCTCTCAGCCCTGAGGTCCTCCTTCAGCTTCGTCTCCCGATTTCTGGCGCTGTCAAGTGATGCGGTGAGGGTGGACAGCTTCAACTCCAAGTCTGCAACGGAATCCTTGGCGATGGCGAGCTCCTTGCCCTTGTCGGAGAGACGGACCTGCAGCTCGGAGTGGCTGTGGGCATCCTTCTCCCTCTCCAACGTGAGCGCAGCAACCTTCTCCTCGCTCGTCTTCAAGTGGATCTCCAGTTGCGCCACCCTCGCCTCCAAGTCTCTCTTGGCGGTCTCTGCAGCTGCAGCGGCGTCCCTCGCTTCCTGCAGAGCTCCACCAAGGGACTGTTCGCGCGCGGCAAGGTCGTCCTCGTGGCTGTCGAGGTCGACCTTCCGCTGCGTTAGCTCTCCTTCCCGCCGGGACAGCTCCTCGGCGGCGAGCCGTTGCTGCTCCTCTGCTTCGGCCTTCTCGAGTATGAATGCCTGATGCGCCTCGGCGAGCTCCTCCCGCTCCTCCGCCAAGGATCGGAGGGCCGCCTAGTTGGCGGCCCGGAGCTCTTCGGCGCGCTTCTCTAAGTCGACGCCCGCCTTGGCGGCCAGGGCCTCTCGGGACTCCAGCTTGGCCTGCCTGGCGTGGTACAGGGCCAGGAGCCTCCGCAGGAGTCGCTCCTCCTCGGGCTCGCTACTGCTGCCGGGTGCGTCGACGAACTTTAGCCCGGCGGAGGCGAAAACTTCCCCATCGAAGACCTCTCCCTCCGCGGGCGCCCTTGACGTAGATGCCCACGGGAGCTGAATGAAGACCCCGTTTCCAGCCTCCAGGTAGGCACCAGTTCCGGCCGCGACAGCAGCAGGGTCGGCGGTCGGCGCAGCGTCGGACGCTCCTGCGGCCTCAGGGCCGTCAGTGCGACCGCCGGTCCCCTCCTCAGCTGCCGCGCCGGCGGCTCTGGCTGCCTCTTCGACGGCAGGCTCGTCGGTACCGATCGCCTCTTCGGTGGCCGCGGCGTCACCAGTGTTGCCGCGCGCGGCCTCCTCGGTGGCGGCCTCCGCCTCCATAGGCTCTGGAGCGGACGAGTCTGAAGACAAGAAAAGAAGAAAATAATTGTCAAGCAAATATCCAAAAAGAGAAATCCAAGAGAAGAAAAGTCCAAGGGTTACCTGCGCGGGCCTCTTCTTCAACGAGGTTCCTCACCGGGGAGTCCTCCCTCGGCGGCGTGGTGGTAGCCCCCACCGGCAGAGGGCTGCTGGCGCCTTCCCTTGGCGGGGTGCTCGCCCTTGGCGGGGTACTCGCCCTTGGCGGAGTACCCGCCCTTGGCGGAGTATTCTCCCTCGCCGGGGAGCTCCTCCTTGGCGGAGAGGTCGGGGCGTGCGGCTCGTCGGGAGCAGTCTCCTGGCGCTCCTGAGGCTGCGGCTCTACTTCTGTACAAGTCAACAAACAAGCAAAAAGATTAACAAGGACGAGAAGCATGCGCGTGCCCGACAAGCGAAGAAGTGAACAGAAGACATACGCTGGGGGCTGCGCTGGGGGCTGCGCTGCGGAGCAGTTGCCTGGTCCGGCAAGCTTGTCGCTGGCGCATCCCCTGCCGCTGCGACGGGCTCGTCCTCAAGATCGACCACCGGGATCTTGGCCCTCTTCGCCGCCCTCTGGGCCAGGGTCCTGGAAGAAAAACAAGATCAGAATCAGGCAAAGAAGATTCAAGACAAGAGCAAATCGAAGGAAACGCGAGTTGACAGAGCTTACTCTTCCTCCTCCTTGTCGGAGCTGAGCACGGAGAAGTCAAAATCTACCTCGCGCGTCCTGGCGCGAGGAGCTGGAGGAGTAGGCGCCCTCGGCCGCTTGGCGGGCTCAGGGGCGGTGGTCTGAGAAGATCCCGCCCCAGTTGTCGCCGAGGCACGAGGGGCGGCAGGAGCGTTAGCCCCAGCCCGGGAAGACCCTCCTCAAGCCGCCGCTGAAGCGCAGGGCATCCCCTTGGCGGCCTTGCCCGCCGCGGTGGCGCGTGTCGGGCGGCGCTGCGGCTGCTGGCTCGCCGGCTGCCTCGCCACGTCTGCGGCTTTGCGGAGGCGCCTTCTCGCTGGAGCCGGAGGACTTGCCGGTGGCGGTGAACTTCCCGAGGATGAAGAAGAGTCAAGATTCAGAGACCCGCCTGAGTCTTCGGCGGAATCGCCTGATTCGGCGCCCTGCTCGGCGGGCTCGCTCGACTCTGTACCTTGCCCGGTGGCCTCGCTCGTCCCAGCAGGTTGCCCGGCAGGCTTTATCAGCTTGAGGATCTCTTCCTCCTCGGCCAGACTTACCGCCTCTGCTGCATCTGCCTCCTCCAAGGTATACCCAAACTCGCCCGCGGCCGCGGCTGCGGCTGCCTCCTCCAACCTGGTGGCAATATAAGCCATCTCCTCGTCGGTGGTGTCGCGGGTGAGGCCTTTCTTCTCGTCGGGATTGATTGGCAGCTCCACCAAGTTGTCGAAGAACGTTTGCACGGCTTCGTCAGAAGGCTCCCGCCAAGTGGGGTCAATTCCATGGGAGTCACACCATGGCATCGCCGCGCGGATAGCGCTGAGCGACGAATTGTTGCATAGCGGAACTACCCCCCGCGGCAATGCAAACCACTCTGGACGTTTGGGGTCGTGCTTGAATAGCTCATGAAGCATTCCGTTGAGCTCCATGACGGTGAAATTGTAGTTGAGGCCTGGGCGTAGCCTCATAAAGTCTGCCGCGTTACCAAACTCCCAAGCAGGCCTTTTCCTCTCCTGCAAGGGAGCGATTCGGCGGAGGAAGGAAATCTGCTCCGACAGCCCCTACGGTGAGATTGGCTTGCCGGAGGCGAAGAATCCTAGTGGTGGCTATCTTCAGCTTGTCGTCCTCGGGGGCCAGGTCACTCCAGTCATTGCCGCGCACTATTGCAACTTGGCGCGGGGAAGTGAACTGCCGGGGTTCGTCCTCCATGATCCAGCACCAGTTAGCCCTCCACTCCTCCCACTTGCCGTGGAGTTCCCCAGTCAAGTATGCCTCTTTCTTATGAAGCCTAAATATCCAAGAGATCCCGCCGGACAGAGGAGACCCAGACTCTACTCGAGGCGTAAAGTAATGGCGGAAAAGAGCTACATTGGGGTAGACTCCAACAAAGTTCTCGCACAGATGTGCGAAAACGGCCATGGTCAAGACGGCGTTTGGGGTGAAATCAAGGAGATGAAACCCGTAGGTATTCATAATATCGCAGAAGAATTCGAAGTATGGTGGGCAGAGTCCGCAATAGAAGAACAGAGCAAAGAAGGCGTATCCTCCCGGAAACATGTCGCAGGCTTCAGCGGGGAGTACCTTGGTGCGCGGGTGCGCTTTTGTCTCCCTCGACCAGAAGAGGTAGAAGGAGTCCTTCAGCTCCCTCGCGTTGAGCCTCGGCGGGAAGACCGTCATCTTCTTCCGCATCGCCGCTAGCTTCAGCGCCCTGGCAGTCTTCGCGGCTTTCGCCTTGTCGCCCTTTGGGGCCATGGCGGGGACGGCGGGGGAAGTCGACGGCGCTAGAGAGGCTGGCGGCGGCGGAGGAAGGGCGGAGCGCTGCTCTCTTTCAACCTTCGGGGAGGAGGGGAGCAGTGGGGGTTTCTGGAGGATGAAGAAGCAATGGACGAATGGAGGGAACTGCCCCTGTTTCCCCTGCTTTTAAGGGGAAAAGGGGGGCGTTCCGCATTTCCCCCATTAAAGAAACATGCCACGATCTCTCCCACGACGCCGCAATCGACGCGTGCCGTTAGGGAGGGGCGCGGTGGATACGGAGTGGGATACGGCGCGTCGTCGGCCGCGTGTGCCCGTGCACTGTTTTGGGCCTGGCCCAACAGCGCTCGGCACCGTGTGTGGCCCAGGCCCGGGGGCTCCTGTCGGTGTACTAAAGTAGGGGTACCTTAGTATCCCTACTTGTGCACGGGCAGTAGCAGCGTCCCGTGGCAGGGCTTGCCACGCGCCCGCAAAGGCCCACTATGGTTCCTTTGGAGCCATTCAAGAACAAAGTATTCAAGTTAAAGAAACAAGACCCCGGCAAGAGGAGCTTGCCGGGAAGGCCGCTCCAGGCTCAAAACCACCCCTTAGGCACAAGACCCTGGCAAGAGGAGCTTGCCAGGAAGGCCAAAACATGGCATTTCAGGAGACTTGCCGTGGCGCATCGCGCGCCCCGGCAAGGCCCGGAGAGCGACAAGCTCCCGGACGCGACAAGTTAACAACCGCGGCAAGGTGCAAGCCGCGGCAAGCTTCCACTACGTGCCCGCGCTCCAGCTCATCTGGCCACGCGTCGCCCTGGGGCCCTTCCAGGGGCACGTGGCGGAAGGCTGTGCAACCTGGGGTACACGGTGGCAAGCTGCGATAACGAGGCCACCGTCGTGGCGAACGGAGACGCCCTGACGGACGCTTTTTGCACTATTTGGGGCGACGGCGACGGGCATTCAATGCCCTTGTCCCCTGCCGTCAGGGTTAGCTATAGAGCACTATGCAAATACTGTTCCAACTACCACCATTTTTACGTTTTTACCCTCATCTGCGTTGCCACCTGTCGGTGACCCCTTTTGACCTATAAAAGGAGGCCCATGCGCAACGTAGAGGGGGTTCCGATCCTCGATCACTCTCACGCTCGGTGTTGCTAGCGACAAGCACTGTAGCCTTCCTTGCTCCCGAGCTAAGAACACAATACAAACCAAGGCAGGAGTAGGGTTTTACGCATCCGTGCGGCCCGAACCTGGGTAAACTGCTCGCGTGCTCGCCTCGATCTGCTCTTCGTGCGCCCTCCGCTCCCTTGCCGTACGGAAAAGGGGCTCCGGTCCCATAGGTGTTCGTGGGCGATCAGTTTCCCCGACATAGTCAGTCCGCTTAGTACAGGTGAAGGCTAGCAAAAGACTCGGAGCGGCCAACTAAGAGAGCGATGACGGCCATAATCATGCAGAGCGACAAAGCAACATTGAATCGGGCATGGAAGTTATATCACTACTCAGAAATTAAAGATCATCAAGGCTTGATAGACTTTCTTTACAGTCTTAAATATGCGTGAGCATATGCCAAGTCAATCAAAATAAATTCTTGGAGGAAGATATCACTAAACCATACCACATCATAGGCAAACAAATCATGCTGGTACTTCAATAACACATTAAGAACCCCCAGCTATTTGAGACTAACCATAAGAAAACATGAACTACTACGCACCATTATTCACATAGCATTTTTATCATAGACACATCAACCAGTGCCACAGAAGCCAACTCTCTTAACAAGATAAACATGAAAACTCAAGAGAGTTCAACAACCAACTAAACAAAAGCTCTTTAAAAAGAAAAGCATGAAAACTAAGAGCTAAACATGACAGTAGCTATGGAAAGACAAAGAACACACACAACAAAGATAAGCATGAAAATCCTATGTTGTGATCTAGGTTGAAGTGGAGCGTGTTTCTCTCCCACACAGAGAAAGCTGGGTTCTAACTCGTTATGAACAGCAAGCAAAGCTAAAGAAAACTAAAAAGGAAACTAAAAGCAAGACGCTCCAAGTATAGCACATAACGCATGAAGTGATTAAAATATAGTGGAACGAAAGACGAACTGATAATTGTTGATGGAGAAGGGGATGAACGGGGGCATCCCCAAGCTTAGACGCTTGAGTCTTCTTGAATATTTCTTGGGGGTGCACGGGGGCATCCCCAAGCTTGAGCGTTTGACCCTCCTGAATCTTTTTATCATCTTCCCTCGCACACTTGAAAACTCCCTTCATACATAACTCATCATAATCTGATTAGCGAGGTTAGTACCCATAATAAAATAATTTTTCCTTGCTGGAAATAAAGATAATCTTGAAGAGCTACTATTTCTCAAGATTGCCAAAAGGTTTTTGCAAAGAAAAAGCAAGCTCAAGGTTTGCAAAACGAAGAAAAGGCAAAACAGGACATAATCTGTGAAAAACAGACCAGCAGGTAGTAAATAATTTTTTCGGGGCACTTCTGCAACTCAAATCAAAAAACTCAGAACAGACGCATGAAAGCCAATTGTATAGATCACGTTGTCAAAACAATTCAGATCAAAAAGATGATCTGGTGATTTTATACGAATTTTTCTGTCCAAGGATAGAATCTGTTTTCTGGACTGCACATCGCAAGTTTTGAACTTCCTTGCTATCGGAGGCTAAACTTGGCACAAAGCTGAAAAGAAAAGATACAATGATGATGCTACTGTAGTAACAAACATCAAGACACAACAAAAGCAAAATAAAACTTTATTCATTGTGGGCTGCCTCCCAAAAGCGCTTTCTTTTATGCCTTTAAGCTAGGCATAATGCAAAAAGAGAGGATCAAGTTTTATCAAGAGTAAAAGAATAGCTAGCCCGTATAACGGACTCAAAAGGTAACTTAGTCTTCTTTCTAGGGAAGTGTTCCATCCCTTTCTTGAGAGGAAATTGGAATTTTATATTCCCCTCTTTCATGTCAATGATAGCACCAACGGTGCGAAGAAAAGGACGTCCCAAAATAATTGGACAAGAAGGTTCACATTCAATATCCATAATAGTAAAATCAACGGGAACATAATTGTCATTGACAATGATAAGAACATCGTCGATCCTCCCCAAAGGTTTCTTTATGGAAGAATCAACAAGACGAACACCAAAAGAACAAGGATCAAAAGATTTCAATTTAAGCATATCATATATTATTTTGGGCATAAAGGATGTACTAGCTCCAACATCACATAAAGCATAGCAAGAGAAGTTATTCAACTTAATTTTAATCATAGGATCCCAACCATCTACTAGCTTCCTAGGTATGGAGGCTTCTACCCTAAGCTTCTCCTCCCTAGCTTTGATGAGAGCATTAGTGATATGCTCTGTGAAGGCAAGATTAAGTGTGCTAGTGTGGGGATCTCTAGACATCTTGTGAAGAAAATCAATAACTTCAGAAAGGGTGCAATTATCAAAATCAAGGTCACTACTATCAAGTAAAGTGGTAGTGGTGTCCTTTAGGCTCACTTGTTTGGTAGCTTCTATGGTCATAGGAGTTTCTACGGTTGAGGTCATAGCATCACCATTAATAGGTCCAATGGGACCAGGAGTGCATTGTGTGCTAAGAGTTTGGATATCCTCAACAACTTGGATAGTAGCAACAGTGTGGTGGGTAGGAAGGCTCTTGATTCTATCTTCTTCCTCCTTTTCTCTAGCCCATCTCTCTTTAAGTTTAGCCAACATCCTAATGTTTTCATTAATTTGCACTTGAATAGCATTCATAGGAGTGGTCTTCCTGTCCTCAAGAGGAGAAGTTCTAATTTTAAGCAACTCTACCTCATGGGCTAAATTGTCTACCTTCGAAGAGAGATTATCTAGTTTGGCTAGTTTTTCTTCTACACTCTTATTGAAGGCTTTTTGGGTAGTGATAAAGTCTTTAAGCATAATCTCTAGTTCAGAAGTGGAGTTCTTGGTGTTAGGATAAGCATTGTTGTTCCCATAGGAATTAGAGGGGAACCGTCTAGGGTTGCTACCAAAGTTACTCCTATAAGCATTGTTATTGAAATTGTTTCTAGAGATAAAGTTCACATCTACTTGATCTTGAGCAATCAAAGAATTTAAAGGAACATCATGAGGATCAATAGGAGATTGCTTGGAAAGTAGAGACATGATCAAGTCAACTTTTTCATTTAGGGAGGAAATCTCCTCGACAGAGTTTACCTTCCTACCTGTTGGAGCGCGTTCGGTGTGCCATTGGGAATAGTTGGTCATCATCTCATCGAGAAGCCTCGTGGCAGCACCAAGTGTAGTTGACATAAAGGTTCCTCCCGCGGCCGAATCTAACAAGTTCCGCGAGGTAAAGTTCAAGCCTGCATAAAAAGTTTGGATAACCATCCAAGTAGTCAAACCATGAGTAGGGCAGTTCTTGACAAGAGATTTCACGCGTTCCCAAGCTTGGGCAACGTGTTCATTATCCAATTGTTTAAAATTCATTATGTTACTCCTTAGTTGGATAATTTTAGCAGGGGGATAGTACTTCCCAATAAAGGCATCCTTGCACTTGTCCCAAGAATCTATGCTATTTCTAGGCAAGGATTGAAACCAGATTTTAGCTCCTCCTCTCAAGGAGAAAGGAAAAAGCTTAAGCTTAACAATATCACCATCTACTTCTTGGTACTTTTGCATATCACATAGTTCAACAAAATTATTTAAGTGCAAAGTACCATCATCTCCAGCACCGGAGAATTGATCTTTCATAACTAGGTTCAGTAAAGCAGGTTTAATTTCATAAGAAGGTGCTGAAGTGGCAGGTGTAGTAATAGGCGTGCAGATAAAGTCATTGTTGTTATGACTAGTGAAGTCACACAACTTGGTGTTCTCGGTGGAACCCATAGCAGCAGCAAGCAAGATAACTATTTTTGTGAGTTTTGATAGAAGACACTAAAGCAAAAACTGAAAGGTAAACTAACAAGACTAAAAAGCAAAGATAAAAGATAGCGTGCAACTCCCCTATCTTGAAGAGTGGAGTCCCCGGCAACGGCGCCAGAAACTTGCTTGATGGCTTCTCGCCCCTCATTGGTTACCCCAAGTGGAAGGTTTGAGATGTAGCGTAGCGACAAATTTCCCTTGGCAAAGATACCAAGGATCGAATCCCGTGAGACTCCGAGGGTCGACAAGAAGGTGTGAAGGGCGCCAGAAACTTTCGCTTGACAGGACCTGCACACAGATACAAATAACTTTGCTCCCAACGAGTACAGAGAGGTTGTCAATTCCTCCGGCCTTGTCGTTTACAAAGGATCAAACGCAAGAGATAATAGTGATAGGTATGACTGCAACTAGTAAATAAGAACAGGAAGTAAATAGCGGGTGTGATCAGTGATGGTAATATGGACCGGGGTCCCATGATGTTCACTAGTGATGTCTCTCTCCCAAAAGATGATAAAACAGCTAAGCGAGGTAAACAAATTACAGCTGGGCAATTGACAGGATTATGTGCGCAAACCAATGCTAACTATGCTGTAAGAAAGGTAGAGGCTCAAAAGCATGGGCGGTACGCCAAGGCAAGTAGAACGAAATCCATCTGCATCTACTACTAATCATCCACCTTGAGATATCTATCCAGAACATCTCGCTGGTATTAAGTTGCGAGTCCCACCCAAAGTGTAAACTCAAAGCAACATACAACTGCATTAAAAGAACTTTGCGTAAAGTAAACAATCCTTGCACCCGCAAGTACAAGCACCGTTGTTTTCCCCCTTGTGGCAACAGCACATCCCCTAGACTCATGTTTCTGTCGCTCAAGCTAGTCATCGAGGGGCATGAACCCACAATCAAGCATAACGTTCCCTCTTGGAGTTACTACCTACTACTCGGCCAAAGCAATAAATAGCAACGGAGAACATGCAAGAATTACTCAAGAACATAAATATAAAAGAGGTGAATCAAATATATTACTCACACACAATCTGAACATAATCTCATAATCCATCGGATCCCAGCAAACTCAGCATAGCAACAGCATAAAGATTACTTATGTGCCTCGATCATGTAGGGCAGCTCACGAGGTCTAATCCATGAAGAACAAAGAGGGGAGGAGAACATCACATAGCTACTGGTCATGGACCCATGGTCCAAGGGAGACTACTCACAACTCATCCGGGAGGCGTCCATGGTGGTGGAGAAGCTCCCGGTGGTGATCCTCCCCTCCGGCAGGGTGCCGGGAAGAGTTCTCCTAGTGCTCCCGATCTTGGAAGCGCGGCGACGGCGGAACAGAGATGAGATCGCGAAAAAGGGTTCCGTCCTCGAGGGTTTCGGGACGCGTGCTAAATATATGCCAAACGGGGTCACCAGAGGCGGGGAGGGGGGCCCAGGCGCCCCCCGGCGCGGCCAGGAGGGGGGCCGCGTGGGCAGGCCGCCTGGGCTGCCCCTGGCTCCCCTCTGGCCCCACTTCTGGCGCGTGGAAGCTTCCGGAGCGCTGATTTTTTATATATTTTTCCCGGAATTTTTCTGGCAATTTAAGTAATGGGAAAACCTGAAATAGAAAAACAGCAGAAAACAGAAAACTTGCACTGGGGTGCACTGAGTTAATAGGTTAGTCCAAATATGATCAAAAGTGTATGGAAGTGCATAAATATCATAGCAATATCACACAAAAGAGGCATGGAGCAAGCAGAAATTATAGATACGTTTTGGACGTATCAGTGTTCTTTGCCATGGCCGCGGAGGATGGGCGGTGGGGAGCAGTGCGGACGAGGAGGAACGTGGTGAAGGCTGTTGCTGCGGTCCGGGAGGGGATGCATGCGGATGGTGGTGTCACACCGGAAGCTTTCTCCTATTTGCGTCGGAGGAGAACTTGATGGAATCGTAGTGGCTGATGATGGCGGATGCTTGTGCCTGGCACATGATCGACGAAGTTGGTGGCTTCTCTTTTCTAGCTGTCAACCTCGGCAGGATTGGTCTAGAGCGGCTAGCAGGAGCACAACAAGGCACAGAAGGCTGCGAGCCATGGCGAGCAGCTGGGATATGAACGAACAGAAAAATTGGAACCGTCGAACATGAAGCTGACTAATTCAGGCCAGGGCAGTTTAGTCACCGATTTTGTATTGTAATTCCATACCATGCATAAGGGGCAATTCATCAAGGATCTGGAAAAGGTGTGGCAAATTATCAGTGACAAGGAAAACTGTGGCAAATCCTCAAATTCCCCCAATTTTGTATGTCGTTTAAATGTCATATTACGGTATGTATTGATTGTGCAGATTTGACTAGGCCAAAAATAAATATATACAATGTTAATATTTAATCTCGTTTGAATGACATTAAGCTCTACAAAATTAAGGACACCTTCCCCATGCATACTTCAAATCAACTAATTAAGAGGCTGGACATTCTTCTTGTTTTTCCGTGGGAAGGTGTCTAGGCATTTACTAACATGTAGAGCTTGCAATGCATGGGGAATGAAAGATCAAATATATCTTGCTCTCCTTTCTTATTTTAGTGGTAGTTAAAGTCAGATATTGTCGGGGGAAACTATCCACCACGAACACCTATGGGACCGGAGCCCCTTCTACGTTGCGGTAAGGGAGCGGAGGGAGCACGGAGAGCAGATCGAGGAACACACGCGGGCAGTTTTACCCAGGTTCGGGCCGCGCGGACGCGTAAAACCCTACTCCTGCCTTAGGTTGTATTGAGTTCTTGAGTTCGGGAGCTTGAAGAGCTACAGTACTAGCTACACCGAGCGAGAGGGAGTTGTCTAGGTTTCGAACCCTTTCTACGTTGTGCATGGGCCTCCTTTTATAGCTCAAGGGGTCACCGACAGGTGTCAACGTAGAGGAGGGTAAAAGTGTAATTTTGGTGGTAGTTGTAACAGTGCATGAACAGTGGATGAACAGTGGTCTTCACCTAACCTTGACAGTGGGGGACAAGGGCATTAAATGCCCGTCGCCGTCGACCCCAAAAGCGCCCGCCCATGCTTCTCCGTTCGCCACGACGGTAGCCTCGTCACCGTGGCGTGCCACCGTGTCCCCCAGGCTGCACAGCCATCCGCCACGCGTCCCTGGAAGGGCCCAGGGCGACGCGTGGGCCGATGAGCTGGAGCGCGGGCAGACAGCGCAGGCTTCCCCGGCAAGCATCTTGCCGGGGTCTTGATCTTGCCGGGCCCGGAAGCTTGTCGCTCCCCGAGTCCTGCCGGGGCGCAGGGTGCGCCGAGGCATCTTTTGAGATACGCATTCCTTGGCTTTCCTGGCAAGCTCCTCTTGCCAGGGTCTTGCGTTTAAGTGATAATCTTGAGCCTGGTGCGGCCTTCCCGGCAAGATCCTCTTGCCGGGGTCTTGACTTTCTGTCTTGTATACTTTGTTTTTGAATGGCTTCATAAGGACCAGAAAAGGTTTCCGGCGAGCACGCGGTAAACCCTGCCGCGGGAAGCTGCTACTGCCCGTGCACAAGTTGGGGTACTAAGGTACCCCTATCTTAGTACACCGACAGATATCGTAAAGGATATTACATATTAGGATTGAGTTGTTTTGCTCTTCTATTTTTGAGTAAGCCCTGTGATATTTTACAACCCATCGGACACCCTTGGATCTGATGCTATGTTGGTCAAGGTTATTTCTAATTACCTGCGATATTCCGACAGAGTATATCATGTGGAGTTTCTTGTTCCTATTGTTAGGAAGAACCGTTGCAACATCTCGCAATAAATAATTGGGAAAAAGCAATTATGATCATCACAATAATATTAGGTGTTGGAACCGTGTCTTATTACATAATCAGTTTATTAACTCTACATAAATCAATGGACTCACAGAGATACATGCATACTGGATACATTATAGGAAAGCATGCATGCATCCCTAATCGTCCAGGCCCTTAGTTGCACCTGGGGCTCTGCACAAAGTTGCTAACTGGAAAGGACTGGTCGAATAAGGCCGCATGGTCACCACCAGTAAACCTGAGCTTGTCACCGATGCGTTCAACCGTGTGGAATGCAGGAAAATCCCACTCCAGTTGTATCCTCACACCGCCCAGTTGGGTTATGGATCCGGGCTGGATAACCCCACTGACTAGGCTGTCAAACCGAATCTTGTGTTGTCCGCCGGCAACCGTAACGTTGAAGTCGCACGAGTTGGGGAGGCTCACCTGAAGGGCGCCCCCATGGTTCACGTATGACTTCACCCCCAGGGGCAGGAGAGCCCGCGGGAAGTTGTTTTGTGCCAAAATGTCGTACGCTGTGTCGGAGGTGGCCGCTTGGAGGATGGAAGCCATGAAGATGATGAGGAGCAGATGTTGGATGGCCATGGCTAAATTTTGCTTACAAATTGTATCAATATAGTAATATGAGGAATGGGGAAGTGCGTCCAGACATAGGCATTGGCCACGTATTATATATGTTGCCCAACGAAATCAAAGAAAATCAAACTTCAATTTCATTTATTTTGCTCCTAATTATCGTTCCATCAATCGCCTCATCAAGGACGCTAAATATAGCATCCAATTAAATCATATTTATTTTTTGCCTAGTCAAATCTGCACAATCAACACATACCGTAATATGACATTTAAACAATATTTCAGTAGTATAGAAAATCGGGGGAATTTGAGGATTTGCCACAAGTTTGTTTACACTTTGATTATTTGCCACTATTTTCCTTGTCACTGATAATTTGCCGCACCTTTTCTAGATCCTTGATGATTTGCCCCTTATGCATGGTATGGAATTACAATACACTAGTAGAACGCCCATGCGTTGCCACAGGCTTTTTAGCTTTCTAGCAGTGGAGATAGCTTACGTTGTTGTATAAAACTCGATGAATTGTTATAGCGACCAGACCTCAAACAGTCTGATCTCTGTGCATCAGTGTCATCCCTGGATCATTAATGCTGACACGCATAGTACTTGAAGGATTTATAACAGAGTAGCAATCACACACTTATTACATCGATAGTCCAACGATGAATTTATTACAATAAATATGGCTGAAGGCTATCTAATACGATAACATCGGAAGGCTTGGAAGATAAGTGAGTCCATCAACTCCAACAGCATCATTGAGTATAGAACCACGACCTAAAAAGGCACCTTAGTCGTCGTCTAAAAAGTCTGCAACATGAAACGTTGCAGCCCGAAAACGGGTCAGCACATGGAATATGCTGGCAATGTAACACAAGAGAATGCAATGAAAGTAAGGCTATACTACATGCATATTTGGCTGGTGGAAAGCTCTATGGTTAAGTTTTTGCGTAAAGCCAATTTTTTCCTACTTCAAAGGAATAGATTTTAATTAACTATCATGGTAGTTGAAACATCGTTGAGAAGATAGACATCCTCTCAACCCCAATTAAAAATAATCATTTAACCCAACAAAATTAATTAAAGTAACATGATGAGATTCACATGATAATCCAAGTACTAGATACTCAAGACGTCCTTAACCGGGGACACGGCTAATCATGATCAGTTTGTACACTCTGCAGAGGTTTGTGCACTTTTCCCCACAAGACTCGATCGCCTCCGTTTGGTTTCTCGCACTGCATGGTGTTTGAGAAACGGATGACCGAGACACAGTCTTTCCGAAGAGGTCCCCTTAACCAGATAGATAGGCCGGTACACCTACAAACCCTCTACATCTGCTAGCCCATCATGGAAAGGTTTCCCACAACTTACTCAACTATGCCAGAGCCCATATTGGCATGTGGCTGCACACAAAAGTTTTAGTATGAAAACTCTCTTTGAGCCTGGGTGGCAGTCCAAAAGAAAAACAGGCAACCACTGGAATAACCTGATGCCTCAATCCACCCAGATGTGTGTTAAAGTTGCCACCTTAAGTTGAACCAATTATTAATAACTCACATCTGTCATGGATTTCACTCAAACCCAAACCACGTCTACGAGCATAGCATGTCCTAACATCAAACGTAGAAGTAACTCCCAAAGGTTTGAATGTAATGCAGGTAATAGGTACTACCTCAATCTACTTCCCAGTCCCACAAGTTAATTGATCCTACTCATGCAATGTGTGAGAGTTGGACTAATGCAATGAAAACTAGGTAATTAGAAAGTATGATCAAAGTGTTACTTGCCTTGCTGATGATCCGCAAAACCTAGAGACTCAAAGTAGCAAGCGGCGCACTCCGGGTACTCTATCGCAAACAAACAAGCATACAATAAGTACTTAACTAATGTACGGGTAAAACTCAAATAAGATATCTAACCAGAAAGTTCAACTTAAGAACTCCGGTTTGCAAAAAGAATCAACTCGAAAGAAGCAACGAAACTCAAACTATGAAAGAAACGAGCTCCGGTTTGCTAATTGGCCTAAAGTCAAATTTTACAGTAGCCAAAACTTTGTTCAAGTTGGTTAAACGTAAAGAGGGTATCGAGACGAAGATCTGGGATTTTGAATCACCTGATTCCGACTCTCGAGCGAAAAGAAAAACGAAAAACAAGATCAGGGCAGAAATCACAATCGGAATAACCGCGGATAAATACCCCGAAAAAGAAAACGGACGAACAGGCTAATGAACGAACGTTCGCTGTCTGCGGCTAACGGACAAAAACCGTTCGTTAAAACGAACATACGGACGAACGTCCGCTAAATAACTAAACCGACGGAAAACCGAACCGATCTAATTAAAAAAAATAGATCTACGGTTTTACGAAAAACCGATCGTTTCTTATTAAAAAAGCCGATAACTACCTCGAGCAACGAACTCCGGCGAGATCTCCGGCGGTCCGGCGGTGGCGAGGCGGCGGTGCTCCGGCGAGGCAACGGCGGTCGGCGGCGGCGGCTAACGCGGGCGGCGGCGTGGCAGCTGGCGGCGGGGCGGCGGCGGCAACTGGCGGTGGCGGCGGCGCGAAGTGCGAGGCGCGGCGGCTAGGGCAGGGACGGCGCGGCGGGGCTGGGCTGGTTGGGCCCCGGGTGGCGGCTTATAAAGCCCAGAGTCCCGGGCTTCTACGACTCCAAGTCGGTTTACTTTTTTTTAAATAGAGTCCTAGCGCAGAAAAAACCAAGGAAAGAAATACTAAACGGACTCCAAAAATCCCGAAATAAATTATCACCGTCCTCTAATAATATTTAGGACAAAGTGAACATTTTCCCGGACCTAAATGCAATTTTGAAAAACGCGCATTTTTCCTATGCAAATAAATTCGCAAATAAATCCAAAAAATACCAAAAGTTATTTTAACATTTTTCCTCCAATATTTCTGTTATTTTGGAGAAGTCAAATTATCTCCGCTCATATTTTGTATTTAGAAATATTTTTTTAGGAGAGAAAAATAATTAGAATCACACTGTCCTCGTACCGGTATTCGAGCGAACTCAAATACGAAAACGGTAAAATTCCCAACTCTCTCCGTAGGACCTTGAGTTGCTTAGAATTTCGAGGAACGCCACAAACAAAATGCAAAAACATGAAATGCAATATGGTCTATGTATAACATTCCAAATTGAAAATTTGGGATGTTTCAAACCTACCCCCCTTAGAATGAATCTCGCCCTCGAGATTCGACTTGGCTAGAGAACAGGTGTGGGTGGTCCTTGCGTAGATCATCTTCTCGTAAGTCAGATCACTGTCCAACTGAATTGCTTCCAGGGGTACTGTGTCTCTAAGCGGTATATCGGCCATCTCCGCATGGCAATTCTTAAGCTGTGGAACGTGAAACACATCGTGCACTCCTGACAATCCTTCGGGCAATTCCAACTTATAGGCAACCTCTCCCATGCGTTCCAAAACACGGTAAGGTCCCACAAATCTCGAGGCTAACTTCCCTTTAACTCTGAAACATTTAACTCCTCGCAGAGGCGATACTCTCAGGTACGCTCTATCTCCGATCTCATAGGCTATCTCCTTGCGCTTCGAGTCTGCATAACTCTTCTGCCTGGACTGAGCTACCTTCAGTCTATCTCGGATCAACTTCACCTTCTCCTCAGACTCCTTGATTAAGTCTGGTCCAAACAACCGTCGGTCTCCAACTTCATCCCACATCAACGATGTTCGGCATCTCCTTCCATACAATGCCTCGAACGGTGCCATCTTCAAACTAGCTTGGTAACTGTTGTTGTATGAGAACTCCGCGTAGGGTAAGTTGTCATCCCAACTAGATCCATAATCTAATGCACAGGCTCTCAGCATATCTTCCAAAATCTGATTGACTCTCTCTGTCTGTCCATCTGTCTACGGATGAAAAGCTATGCTAAACTCTAGTCTGGTACCCAAAGCTTCATGTAACTGATTCAAGAACTTTGAGGTAAACTGGGTTCCTCTATCTGATACGATGCTCCTCGGAACTCCATGCAGACATACAATTCTGGTCATGTATATCTTTGCCAACTTTGCACTGGTATATGTGGTTTTCACAGGGATAAAGTGGGCTACCTTCGTCAATCGGTCCACTACTACCCAGACTGAATCATATCCTGCTTTGGTCCTGGGCAATCCGGTGATAAAATCCATGCCAAGCTTCTCCCACTTCCATTCGGGTATCGACATAGGTTGTAACAATCCTGCTGGCTTATGATGTTCTACCTTTACTCTCTGAAATATGATACGTCCAAAACGTATCTATAATTTCTGCTTGCTCCATGCCTCTTTTGTGTGATATTGCTATGATATTTATGCACTTCCATACATTTTTGATCATATTTGGACTAACCTATTAACTCAGTGCACCCCAGTGCTAGTTTCTGTTTTCTGCTGTTTTTGTATTTCAGGTTTTCCCATTACGTAAATTGCCAGAAAAATCCCGGAAAAAATATATAAAAAATCAGCGCTCTGGAAGCTTCCATGCGGCCAAAGTAGGGCCAGAGGGGGGCCACCAGGGCTCCAGGCGACCAGAGGGGGCGGCCCCCCTCCTGTCCGCGCCGCCAGGGCGCCTGGGCCCCCCTGGCCTCTTCTCACGCCCCCCTTTGGCATATATTTACACCGCGTCCCGAAACCCTCGAGGACGGAACCCTTTTTCGCGATCTCATCTCTGTTCCGCCGCCGCCGCGCTTTCAAGATCGGGAGCACCAAGAGAACTCTTCCCGGCACCCTGCCGGAGGGGAGGATCACCACCGGGAGCTTCTCCACCACCATGGACGCCTCCCGGATGAGTTGTGAGTAGTCTCCCTTGGACCATGGGTCCATGACCAGTAGCTATGTGATGTTCTCCTCCCCTCTTTGTTCTTCACCGATTAGACCTCGTGAGCTGCCCTACATGATCGAGGCACATATGTAATCCTTATGCTATTGCTATGATGAGTTTGCTGGGATCCGATGGATTATGAGATTATGTTCAGATTGTATGTAAGTAATATATTTGATTTACCTCTTTTATATTTATGTTCTTGAGTAATTCTTGCATGTTCTCCATTGTTGTTTATTGCTTTGGCCAAGTAGTAGGTAGTAACTCCAAGAGGGAACGTTATGCCTAATTGTGGGTTCATGCCCCTCGATGACTAGCTTGAGTGACAGAAACATGAGTCTAGGGGATGTGCTGTTGCCACAAGGGGGAAAACAACGGTGCTTGTACTTGCGGGTGCAAGGATTGTTTACTTTACGCAAAGTTCTTTTAATGCAGTTGTCTGTTGCTTTGAGTTTACACTATGGGTGGGACTCGCAACTTAATACCAGCGAGATGTTCTGGATAGATATCTCAAGATGGATGATTAGTAGTAGATGCAGATGGATTTCGGTCTACTTGCCTTGGCGTACCGCCCATGCTTTTGAGCCTCTACCTTTCTTTGCAGCATAGTTAGCATTGATTTGCGCACATAATCCTGTCAATTGCCCAGCTATAATTCGTTTACTTTGCTTAGCTGTTTTATCGTCTTTTGGGAGAGAGACATCACTAGTGAACATCATGGGACCCCGGTCCATATTACCATCATTGATCACACCCGCTATTTACTTCCTGTTCTTACTTACTAGTTGCAGTCATACCTATCACTATTATCTCTTGCGTTTGATCCTTTGTAAACGACAAGGCTGGAGGGATTGACAACCTCTCTGTACTCGTTGGGAGCAAAGTTATTTGTATCTGTGTGCAGGTCCTGTCAATCGCTAAGTTGCGCCGCTAGCAGTTGACACCTTCTTGTTGACCCTCGGAGTCTCAGGGGATTCGATCCTTGGTATCTTTGCCAAGGGAAAACTAGCGCTACACTGCATCTCAAACCTTCCACTTGGGGTAACCAACGAGGGGCGAGAAGCCATCAACATACATCGCAAACTGCTACATACTCCGCGATATCTTTCTTCATACCGGCCCACCAGAAAATGTCCTTCAAATCCAAATACATCTTAGTATTTCCTGGGTGAATTGAGTATGGTGAATCATGGGCCTCCTGTAGAATCAACTTCCTGATCTCCGGGTCATTAGGCACATAAACGCGGTCCTCAAACCATAAGGTGTCGTGTTCATCCTCACGAAAACCTTTAGCTCTTCCTTCGCTCATCCTCTCCTTTATAGAGGCAACCTCCTTATCTTCCTTCTGAGCTTCTCTGATTTTATCTATCAGGGTAGACTGAATTTCTAGTGTTGCTACATAGCCTCTCGGAACTATCTCCATACATAGTTCTCGTAAGTCCTCGGCTAACTCCTTTGGAAATTCCTCCATCATTAGGGTATTGACATGGCTCTTACGGCTTAGCGCATCGGCTATTACATTAGCCTTTCCGGGATGATAATGCAATCTTATGTCATAATCCTTAATGAGTTCTAGCCATCTCCTTTGCCTAAGATTCAGCTCCTTCTGAGTGAATATATACTTCAAACTCTTGTGATCCGTATATACTTCACAATGGTTTCCAATAAGAAAATGTCTCCACGTCTTCAATGCATGCACTACGGCTGCTAACTCCAAATCGTGGGTGGCATAGTTCAACTCATGAGGTTTTAGCTGTCGTGAAGCATACGAAACAACTCTTCCTTCTTGCATAAGGACTGCTCCAAGTCCTCATCGTGAAGCGTTGCAGTACACCTCATAATCCTTATGTTGATCTGGCAGAATCAACACAGGGGATGAGACCAACCTTTTCTTTAATTCCTGGAAACTGGCCTCACATTCTTCTGTCCAACTGAACTTGGTGTCCTTCTTTAACAACTCCGTCATTGGCTTTGCAATCCTCGAGAAATTCTCAATAAATCTCCGGTAGTATCCTGCAAGTCTAAGAAAACTCCGGATCTCTCCAACTGTTGTTGGTGCTTCCCAATGGGTCACATTATCCACCTTAGCGGGATCTACTGCTATTCCTTCTCCAGATATAACGTGTCCGAGAAATCCGACTTCCTTCAACCAAAATTCGCATTTGCTAAACTTGGCATATAACTGATGTTCTCTGAGCGTCTCCAATACCAAACGCAAATGCTCTGCATGCTCCTCTTCATCCTTCGAGAAGATCAATATATCATCTATGAACACTACGACGAACTTATCCAAATACTCCATAAACACTTTGTTCATCAGGTTCATAAAGTATGCCGGTGCGTTAGTCAGACCAAAAGACATAACGGTATACTCGTACAACCCGTACCTGGTGGTAAAGGCCGTCTTAGGTATATCCTGCTCTCGGATCTTCAATTGGTGGTACCCTGATCGCAGATCGATCTTGGAAAATATCTTAGCTCCTTGCAATCTATCGAACAGATCATTGATCATCGGCAATGGGTACTTGTTCTTGATCGTTACTTCGCCGGCTGCCTCGCCACGTCTGCGGCTTTGCGGAGGCGCCTTCTCGCTGGAGCCGGAGGACTTGCCGGTGGCGGTGAACTTCCCGAGGATGAAGAAGAGTCAAGATTCAGAGACCCGCCTGAGTCTTCGGCGGAATCGCCTGATTCGGCGCCCTGCTCGGCGGGCTCGCTCGACTCTGTACCTTGCCCGGTGGCCTCGCTCGTCCCAACAGGTTGCCCGGCAGGCTTTATCAGCTTGAGGATCTCTTCCTCCTCGGCCAGACTTACCGCCTCTGCTGCATCTGCCTCCTCCAAGGTATACCCAAACTCGCCCGCGGCCGCGGCTGCAGCTGCCTCCTCCAACCTGGTGGCAATATAAGCCATCTCCTCGTCGGTGGTGTCGCGGGTGAGGCCTTTCTTCTCGTCGGGATTGATTGGCAGCTCCACCAAGTTGTCGAAGAACGTTTGCACGGCTTCGTCAGAAGGCTCCCGCCAAGTGGGGTCAATTCCATGGGAGTCACACCATGGCATTGCCGCGCGGATAGCGCTGAGCGACGAATTGTTGCATAGCGGAACTACCCCCCGCGGCAATGCAAACCACTCTGGACGTTTGGGGTCGTGCTTGAATAGCTCATGAAGCATTCCGTTGAGCTCCATGACGGTGAAATTGTAGTTGAGGCCTGGGCGTAGCCTCATAAAGTCTGCCGCGTTACCAAACTCCCAAGCAGGCCTTTTCCTCTCCTGCAAGGGAGCGATGCGGCGGAGGAAGGAAATCTGCTCCGACAGCCCCTACGGTGAGATTGGCTTGCCGGAGGCGAAGAATCCTAGTGGTGGCTATCTTCAGCTTGTCGTCCTCGGGGGCCAGGTCACTCCAGTCATTGCCGCGCACTATTGCAACTTGGCGCGGGGAAGTGAACTGCCGGGGTTCGTCCTCCATGATCCAGCACCAGTTAGCCCTCCACTCCTCCCACTTGCCACGGAGTTCCCCAGTCAAGTATGCCTCTTTCTTATGAAGCCTAAATATCCAAGAGATCCCGCCGGACAGAGGAGACCCAGACTCTACTCGAGGCGTAAAGTAATGGCGGAAAAGAGCTACATTGGGGTAGACTCCAACAAAGTTCTCGCACAGATGTGCGAAAACGGCCATGGTCAAGACGGCGTTTGGGGTGAAATCAAGGAGATGAAACCCGTAGGTATTCATAATATCGCAGAAGAATTCAAAGTATGGTGGGCAGAGTCCGCAATAGAAGAACAGAGCAAAGAAGGCGTATCCTCCCGGAAACATGTCGCAGGCTTCAGCGGGGAGTACCTTGGTGCGCGGGTGCGCTTTTGTCTCCCTCGACCAGAAGAGGTAGAAGGAGTCCTTCAGCTCCCTCGCGTTGAGCCTCGGCGGGAAGACCGTCATCTTCTTCCGCATCGCCGCTAGCTTCAGCGCCCTGGCAGTCTTCGTGGCTTTCGCCTTGTCGCCCTTCGGGGCCATGGCGGGGACGGCGGGGGAAGTCGACGGCGCTGGAGAGGCTGGCGGCGGCGGAGGAAGGGCGGAGCGCTGCTCTCTTTCAACCTTCGGGGAGGAGGGGAGCTGTGGGGGTTTCTGGAGGATGAAGAAGCAATGGACGAATGGAGGGAACTGCCCCTGTTTCCCCTGCTTTTAAGGGGAAAAGGGGGGCGTTCCGCATTTCCCCCATTAAAGAAACATGCCACGATCTCTCCCACGACGCCACAATCGACGCGTGCCGTTAGGGAGGGGCGCGGTGGATACGGAGTGGGATACGGCGCGCCGTGGGCCGCGTGTGCCCGTGCACTGTTTTGGGCCTGGCCCAACAGCGCTTGGCACCGTGTGTGGCCCAGGCCCGGGGGCTCCTGTCGGTGTACTAAAGTAGGGGTACCTTAGTATCCCTACTTGTGCACGGGCAGTAGCAGCATCCCGTGGCAGGGCTTACCACGCGCCCGCCAAGGCCCACTATGGTTCCTTTGGAGCCATTCAAGAACAAAGTATTCAAGTTAAAGAAACAAGACCCCGGCAAGAGGAGCTTGCCGGGAAGGCGGCTCCAGGCTCAAAACCACCCCTTAGGCACAAGACCCTGGCAAGAGGAGCTTGCCAGGAAGGCCAAAACATGGCATTTCAGGAGACTTGCCGTGGCGCATCGCGCGCCCCGGCAAGGCCCGGAGAGCGACAAGCTCCCGGACGCGACAAGTTAACAACCGCGGCAAGGTGCAAGCCGCGGCAAGCTTCCACTACGTGCCCGAGCTCCAGCTCATCTGGCCACGCGTCGCCCTGGGGCCCTTCCAGGGGCACGTGGCGGAAGGCTGTGCAGCCTGGGGTACACGGTGGCAAGCTGCGATAACGAGGCCACCGTCGTGGCGAACGGAGACGCCCTGACGGACGCTTTTTGCACTATTTGGGGCGACGGCGACGGGCATTCAATGCCCTTGTCCCCTGCCGTCAGGGTTAGGTATAGAGCACTATGCATATACTATTCCAACTACCACCATTTTTACGTTTTTACCCTCATCTGCGTTGCCACCTGTCGGTGACCCCTTTTGACCTATAAAAGGAGGCCCATGCGCAACGTAGAGGGGGTTCCGATCCTCGATCACTCTCACGCTCGGTGTTGCTAGCGACAAGCACTGTAGCCTTCCTTGCTCCCGAGCTAAGAACACAATACAAACCAAGGCAGGAGTAGGGTTTTACGCATCCGTGCGGCCCGAACCTGGGTAAACTGCTCGCGTGCTCGCCTCGATCTGCTCTTCGTGCGCCCTCCGCTCCCTTGCCGTACGGAAAAGGGGCTCCGGTCCCATAGGTGTTCGTAGGCGATCAGTTTCCCCGACATAGTCAGTCCGCTTAGTACAGGTGAAGGCTAGCAAAAGACTCGGAGCGGCCAACTAAGAGAGCGATGACGGCCATAATCATGCAGAGCGACAAAGCAACATTGAATCGGGCATGGAAGTTATATCACTACTCAGAAATTAAAGATCATCAAGGCTTGATAGACTTTCTTTACAGTCTTAAATATGCGTGAGCATATGCCAAGTCAATCAAAATAAATTCTTGGAGGAAGATATCACTAAACCATACCACATCATAGGCAAACAAATCATGCTGGTACTTCAATAACACATTAAGAACCCCCAGCTATTTGAGACTAACCATAAGAAAACATGAACTACTACGCACCATTATTCACATAGCATTTTTATCATAGACACATCAACCAGTGCCACAGAAGCCAACTCTCTTAACAAGATAAACATGAAAACTCAAGAGAGTTCAACAACCAACTAAACAAAAGCTCTTTAAAAAGAAAAGCATGAAAACTAAGAGCTAAACATGACAGTAGCTATGGAAAGACAAAGAACACACACAACAAAGATAAGCATGAAAATCCTATGTTGTGTTCTAGGTTGAAGTGGAGCGTGTTTCTCTCCCACACAGAGAAAGCTGGGTTCTAACTCGTTATGAACAGCAAGCAAAGCTAAAGAAAACTAAAAAGGAAACTAAAAGCAAGACGCTCCAAGTATAGCACATAACGCATGAAGTGATTAAAATATAGTGGAACGAAAGACGAACTGATAATTATTGATGGAGAAGGGGATGAACGGGGGCATCCCCAAGCTTAGACGCTTGAGTCTTCTTGAATATTTCTTGGGGGTGCACGGGGGCATCCCCAAGCTTGAGCGTTTGACCCTCCTGAATCTTTTTATCATCTTCCCTCGCACACTTGAAAACTCCCTTCATACATAACTCATCATAATCTGATTAGCGAGGTTAGTACCCATAATAAAATAATTTTTCCTTGCTGGAAATAAAGATAATCTTGAAGAGCTACTGTTTCTCAAGATTGCCAAAAGGTTTTTGCAAAGAAAAAGCAAGCTCAAGGTTTGCAAAACGAAGAAAAGGCAAAACAGGACATAATCTGTGAAAAACAGACCAGCAGGTAGTAAATAATTTTTTCGGGGCACTTCTGCAACTCAAATCAAAAAACTCAGAACAGACGCATGAAAGCCAATTGTATAGATCACGTTGTCAAAACAATTCAGATCAAAAAGATGATCTGGTGATTTTATACGAATTTTTCTGTCCAAGGACAGAATCTGTTTTCTGGACTGCACATCTTAAGTTTTGAACTTCCTTGCTATCGGAGGCTAAACTTGGCACAAAGCTGAAAAGAAAAGATACAATGATGATGCTACTGTAGTAACAAACATCAAGACACAACAAAAGCAAAATAAAACTTTATTCATTGTGGGCTGCCTCCCAAAAGCGCTTTCTTTTATGCCTTTAAGCTAGGCATAATGCAAAAAGAGAGGATCAAGTTTTATCAAGAGTAAAAGAATAGCTAGCCCGTATAACGGACTCAAAAGGTAACTTAGTCTTCTTTCTAGGGAAGTGTTCCATCCCTTTCTTGAGAGGAAATTGGAATTTTATATTCCCCTCTTTCATGTCAATGATAGCACCAACGGTGCAAAGAAAAGGACGTCCCAAAATAATTGGACAAGAAGGTTCACATTCAATATCCATAATAGTAAAATCAACGGGAACATAATTGTCATTGACAATGATAAGAACATCGTCGATCCTCCCCAAAGGTTTCTTTATGGAAGAATCAACAAGACGAACACCAAAAGAACAAGGATCAAAAGATTTCAATTTAAGCATATCATATATTCTTTTGGGCATAAAGGAGGTACTAGCTCCAACATCACATAAAGCATAGCAAGAGAAGTTATTCAACTTAATTTTAATCATAGGATCCCAACCATCTACTAGCTTCCTAGGTATGGAGGCTTCTACCCTAAGCTTCTCCTCCCTAGCTTTGATGAGAGCATTAGTGATATGCTCTGTGAAGGCAAGATTAAGTGTGCTAGTGTGGGGATCTCTAGACATCTTGTGAAGAAAATCAATAACTTCAGAAAGGGTGCAATTATCAAAATCAAGGTCACTACTATCAAGTAAAGTGGTAGTGGTGTCCTTTAGGCTCACTTGTTTGGTAGCTTCTATGGTCATAGGAGTTTCTACGGTTGAGGTCATAGCATCACCATTAATAGGTCCAATGGGACCAGGAGTGCATTGTGTGCTAAGAGTTTGGATATCCTCAACAACTTGGATAGTAGCAACAGTGTGGTGGGTAGGAAGGCTCTTGATTCTATCTTCTTCCTCCTTTTCTCTAGCCCATCTCTCTTTAAGTTTAGCCAACATCCTAATGTTTTCATTAATTTGCACTTGAATAGCATTCATAGGAGTGGTCTTCCTGTCCTCAAGAGGAGAAGTTCTAATTTTAAGCAACTCTACCTCATGGGCTAAATTGTCTACCTTCGAAGAGAGATTATCTAGTTTGGCTAGTTTTTCTTCTACACTCTTATTGAAGGCTTTTTGGGTAGTGATAAAGTCTTTAAGCATAATCTCTAGTTCAGAAGTGGAGTTCTTGGTGTTAGGATAAGCATTGTTGTTCCCATAGGAATTAGAGGGGAACCGTCTAGGGTTGCTACCAAAGTTACTCCTATAAGCATTGTTATTGAAATTGTTTCTAGAGATAAAGTTCACATCTACTTGATCTTGAGCAATCAAAGAATTTAAAGGAACATCATGAGGATCAATAGGAGATTGCTTGGAAAGTAGAGACATGATCAAGTCAACTTTTTCATTTAGGGAGGAAATCTCCTCGACAGAGTTTACCTTCCTACCTGTTGGAGCGCGTTCGGTGTGCCATTGGGAATAGTTGGTCATCATCTCATCGAGAAGCCTCGTGGCAGCACCAAGTGTAGTTGACATAAAGGTTCCTCCCGCGGCCGAATCTAACAAGTTCCGCGAGGTAAAGTTCAAGCCTGCATAAAAAGTTTGGATAACCATCCAAGTAGTCAAACCATGAGTAGGGCAGTTCTTGACAAGAGATTTCACGCGTTCCCAAGCTTGGGCAACGTGTTCATTATCCAATTGTTTAAAATTCATTATGTTACTCCTTAGTTGGATAATTTTAGCAGGGGGATAGTACTTCCCAATAAAGGCATCCTTGCACTTGTCCCAAGAATCTATGCTATTTCTAGGCAAGGATTGAAACCAGATTTTAGCTCCTCCTCTCAAGGAGAAAGGAAAAAGCTTAAGCTTAACAATATCACCATCTACTTCTTGGTACTTTTGCATATCACATAGTTCAACAAAATTATTTAAGTGCAAAGTACCATCATCTCCAGCACCGGAGAATTGATCTTTCATAACTAGGTTCAGTAAAGCAGGTTTAATTTCATAAGAAGGTGCTGAAGTGGCAGGTGTAGTAATAGGCGTGCAGATAAAGTCATTGTTGTTATGACTAGTGAAGTCACACAACTTGGTGTTCTCGGTGGAACCCATAGCAGCAGCAAGCAAGATAACTATTTTTGTGAGTTTTGATAGAAGACACTAAAGCAAAAACTGAAAGGTAAACTAACAAGACTAAAAAGCAAAGATAAAAGATAGCGTGCAACTCCCCTATCTTGAAGAGTGGAGTCCCCGGCAACGGCGCCAGAAACTTGCTTGATGGCTTCTCGCCCCTCATTGGTTACCCCAAGTGGAAGGTTTGAGATGTAGCGTAGCGACAAATTTCCCTTGGCAAAGATACCAAGGATCGAATCCCGTGAGACTCCGAGGGTCGACAAGAAGGTGTGAAGGGCGCCAGAAACTTTTGCTTGACAGGACCTGCACACAGATACAAATAACTTTGCTCCCAACGAGTACAGAGAGGTTGTCAATTCCTCCAGCCTTGTCGTTTACAAAGGATCAAACGCAAGAGATAATAGTGATAGGTATGACTGCAACTAGTAAATAAGAACAAGAAGTAAATAGCGGGTGTGATCAGTGATGGTAATATGGACCGGGGTCCCATGATGTTCACTAGTGATGTCTCTCTCCCAAAAGATGATAAAACAGCTAAGCGAGGTAAACAAATTACAGCTGGGCAATTGACAGGATTATGTGCGCAAACCAATGCTAACTATGCCGTAAGAAAGGTAGAGGCTCAAAAGCATGGGCGGTACGCCAAGGCAAGTAGAACGAAATCCATCTGCATCTACTACTAATCATCCACCTTGAGATATCTATCCAGAACATCTCGCTGGTATTAAGTTGCGAGTCCCACCCAAAGTGTAAACTCAAAGCAACATACAACTGCATTAAAAGAACTTTGCGTAAAGTAAACAATCCTTGCACCCGCAAGTACAAGCACCGTTGTTTTCCCCCTTGTGGCAACAACACATCCCCTAGACTCATGTTTCTGTCACTCAAGCTAGTCATCGAGGGGCATGAACCCACAATCAAGCATAACGTTCCCTCTTGGAGTTACTACCTACTACTCGGCCAAAGCAATAAATAGCAACGGAGAACATGCAAGAATTACTCAAGAACATAAATATAAAAGAGGTGAATCAAATATATTACTCACACACAATCTGAACATAATCTCATAATCCATCGGATCCCAGCAAACTCAGCATAGCAACAGCATAAAGATTACTTATGTGCCTCGATCATGTAGGGCAGCTCACGAGGTCTAATCCATGAAGAACAAAGAGGGGAGGAGAACATCACATAGCTACTGGTCATGGACCCATGGTCCAAGGGAGACTACTCACAACTCATCCGGGAGGCGTCCATGGTGGTGGAGAAGCTCCCGGTGGTGATCCTCCCCTCCGGCAGGGTGCCGGGAAGAGTTCTCCTGGTGCTCCCGATCTTGGAAGCGCGGCGACGGTGGAACAGAGATGAGATCGCGAAAAAGGGTTCCGTCCTCGAGGGTTTCGGGACGCGTGCTAAATATATGCCAAAGGGGGTCACCAGAGGCGGAGAGGGGGGCCCAGGCGCCCCCCGGCGCGGCCAGGAGGGGGGCCGCGTGGGCTGCCCCTGGCTCCCCTCTGGCCCCACTTCTGGCGCGTGGAAGCTTCCGGAGCGCTGATTTTTTATATATTTTTCCCGGAATTTTTCTGGCAATTTAAGTAATGGGAAAACCTGAAATAGAAAAACAGCAGAAAACAGAAACTGGCACTGGGGTGCACTGAGTTAATAGGTTAGTCCAAATATGATCAAAAGTGTATGGAAGTGCATAAATATCATAGCAATATCACACAAAAGAGGCATGGAGCAAGCAGAAATTATAGATACGTTTTGGACGTATCAGTGTTCTTTGCCATGGCCGCGGAGGATGGGCGGTGGGGAGCAGTGCGGACGAGGAGGAACGTGGTGAAGGCTGTTGCTGCGGTCCGGGAGGGGATGCATGCGGATGGTGGTGTCACACCGGAAGCTTTCTCCTATTTGCGTCGGAGGAGAACTTGATGGAATCGTAGTGGCTGATGATGGCGGATGCTTGTGCCTGGCACATGATCGACGAAGTTGGTGGCTTCTCTTTTCTGGCTGTCATCCTCGGCAGGATTGGTCTAGAGCAGCTAGCAGGAGCACAACAAGGCACAGAAGGCTGCGAGCCATGGCGAGCAGCTGGGATATGAACGAACAGAAAAATTGGAACCGTCGAACATGAAGCTGACTAATTCAGGCCAGGTCAGTTTAGTCACCGATTTTGTATTGTAATTCCATACCATGCATAAGGGGCAATTCATCAAGGATCTGGAAAAGGTGTGGCAAATTATCAGTGACAAGGAAAACTGTGGCAAATCCTCAAATTCCCCCGATTTTGTATGTCGTTTAAATGTCATATTACGGTATGTATTGATTGTGCAGATTTGACTAGGCCAAAAATAAATATATACAATGTTAATATTTAATCTCGTTTGAATGACATTAAGCTCTACAAAATTAAGGACACCTTCCCCATGCATACTTCAAATCAACTAATTAAGAGGCTGGACATTCTTCTTGTTTTTCCGTGGGAAGGTGTCTAGGCATTTACTAACATGTAGAGCTTGCAATGCATGGGGAATGAAAGATCAAATATATCTTGCTCTCCTTTCTTATTTTAGTGGTAGTTAAAGTCAGATATTGTCGGGGGAAACTGTCCACCACGAACACCTATGGGACCGGAGCCCCTTCTACGTTGCGGTAAGGGAGCGGAGGGAGCACGGAGAGCAGATCGAGGAACACACGCGGGCAGTTTTACCCAGGTTCGGGCCGCGCGGACGCGTAAAACCCTACTCCTGCCTTAGGTTGTATTGAGTTCTTGAGTTCGGGAGCTTGAAGAGCTACAGTACTAGCTACACCGAGCGAGAGGGAGTTGTCTAGGTTTCTAACCCTTTCTACGTTGTGCATGGGCCTCCTTTTATAGCTCAAGGGGTCACCGACAGGTGTCAACGTAGAGGAGGGTAAAAGTGTAATTTTGGTGGTAGTTGTAACAGTGCATGAACAGTGGATGAACAGTGGTCTTCACCTAACCTTGACAGTGGGGGACAAGGGCATTAAATGCCTGTCGCCGTCGACCCCAAAAGCGCCCGCCCATGCTTCTCCGTTCGCCACGACGGTAGCCTCGTCACCGTGGCATGCCACCGTGTCCCCCAGGCTGCACAGCCATCCGCCACGCGTCCCTGGAAGGGCCCCAGGGCGACGCGTGGGCCGATAAGCTGGAGCGCGGGCACACAGCGCAGGCTTCCCCGGCAAGCATCTTGCCGGGGTCTTGATCTTACCGGGCCCGGAAGCTTGTCGCTCCCCGGGTCCTGCCGGGGCGCAGGGTGCGCCGAGGCATCTTTTGAGATACGCATTCCTTGGCTTTCCTGGCAAGCTCCTCTTGCCAGGGTCTTGCGTTTAAGTGATAATCTTGAGCCTGGTGCGGCCTTCCCGGCAAGATCCTCTTGCCGGGGTCTTGACTTTCTGTCTTGTATACTTTGTTTTTGAATGGCTTCATAAGGACCAGAAAAGGTTTCCGGCGAGCACGCGGTAAACCCTGCCGCGGGAAGCTGCTACTGCCCGTGCACAAGTTGGGGTACTAAGGTACCCCTATCTTAGTACACCGACAGATATCGTAAAGGATATTACATATTAGGATTGAGTTGTTTTGCTCTTCTATTTTTGAGTAAGCCCTGTGATATTTTACAACCCATCGGACACCCTTGGATCTGATGCTATGTTGGTCAAGGTTATTTCTAATTACCTGCGATATTCCGACAGAGTATATCATGTGGAGTTTCTTGTTCCTATTGTTAGGAAGAACCGTTGCAACATCTCGCAATAAATAATTGGGAAAAAGCAATTATGATCATCACAATAATATTAGGTGTTGGAACCGTGTCTTATTACATAATCAGTTTATTAACTCTACATAAATCAATGGACTCACAGAGATACATGCATACTGGATACATTATAGGAAAGCATGCATGCATCCCTAATCGTCCAGGCCCTTAGTTGCACCTGGGGCTCTGCACAAAGTTGCTAACTGGAAAGGACTGGTCGAATAAGGCCGCATGGTCACCACCAGTAAACCTGAGCTTGTCACCGATGCGTTCAACCGTGTGGAATGCAGGAAAATCCCACTCCAGTTGTATCCTCACACCGCCCAGTTGGGTTATGGATCCGGGCTGGATAACCCCACTGACTAGGCTGTCAAACCGAATCTTGTGTTGTCCGCCGGCAACCGTAACGTTGAAGTCGCACGAGTTGGGGAGGCTCACCTGAAGGGCGCCCCCATGGTTCACGTATGACTTCACCCCCAGGGGCAGGAGAGCCCGCGGGAAGTTGTTTTGTGCCAAAATGTCATACGCTGTGTCGGAGGTGGCCGCTTGGAGGATGGAAGCCATGAAGATGATGAGGAGCAGATGTTGGATGGCCATGGCTAAATTTTGCTTACAAATTGTATCAATATAGTAATATGAGGAATGGGGAAGTGCGTCCAGACATAGGCATTGGCCACGTATTATATATGTTGCCCAACGAAATCAAAGAAAATCAAACTTCAATTTCATTTATTTTGTTCCTAATTATCGTTCCATCAATCGCCTCATCAAGGACGCTAAATATAGCATCCAATTAAATCATATTTATTTTTTGCCTAGTCAAATCTGCACAATCAACACATACCGTAATATGACATTTAAACAATATTTCAGTAGTATAGAAAATCGGGGGAATTTGAGGATTTGCCACAAGTTTGTTTACACTTTGATTATTTGCCACTATTTTCCTTGTCACTGATAATTTGCCGCACCTTTTCTAGATCCTTGATGATTTGCCCCTTATGCATGGTATGGAATTACAATACACTAGTAGAACGCCCATGCGTTGCCACGGGCTTTTTAGCTTTCTAGCAATGGAGATAGCTTACGTTGTTGTATAAAACTCGATGAATTGTTATAGCGACCAGACCTCAAACAGTCTGATCTCTGTGCATCAGTGTCATCCCTGGATCATTAATGCTGACACGCATAGTACTTGCAGGATTTATAACAGAGTAGCAATCACACACTTATTACATCGATAGTCCAACGATGAACTTATTACAATAAATATGGCTGAAGGCCATCTAATACGATAACATCGGAAGGCTTGGAAGATAAGTGAGTCCATCAACTCCAACAGCATCATTGAGTATAGAGCCACGACCTAAAAAGGCACCTTAGTCGTCGTCTAAAAAGTCTGCAACATGAAACGTTGCAGCCCGAAAACGGGTCAGCACATGGAATATGCTGGCAATGTAACACAAGAGAATGCAATGAAAGTAAGGCTATACTACATGCATATTTGGCTGGTGGAAAGCTCTATGGTTAAGTTTTTGCGTAAAGCCAATTTTTTCCTACTTCAAAGGAATAGATTTTAATTAACTATCATGGTAGTTGAAACATCGTTGAGAAGATAGACATCCTCTCAACCCCAATTAAAAATAATCATTTAACCCAACAAAATTAATTAAAGTAACATGATGAGATTCACATGATAATCCAAGTACTAGATACTCAAGACGTCCTTAACCGGGGACACGGCTAATCATGATCAGTTTGTACACTCTGCAGAGGTTTGTGCACTTTTCCCCACAAGACTCGATCGCCTCCGTTTGGTTTCTCGCACTGCATGGTGTTTGAGAAACGGATGACCGAGACACAGTCTTTCCGAAGAGGTCCCCTTAACCAGATAGATAGGCCGGTACACCTACAAACCCTCTACATCTGCTAGCCCATCATGGAAAGGTTTCCCACAACTTACTCAACTATGCCAGAGCCCATATTGGCATGTGGCTGCACACGAAAGTTTTAGTATGAAAACTCTCTTTGAGCCTGGGTGGCAGTCCGAAAGAAAAACAGGCAACCACTGGAATAACCTGATGCCTCAATCCACCCAGATGTGTGTTAAAGTTGCCACCTTAAATTGAACCAATTATTAATAACTCACATCTGTCATGGATTTCACTCAAACCCAAACCACGTCTACGAGCATAGCATGTCCTAACATCAAACGTAGAAGTAACTCCCAAAGGTTTGAATGTAATGCAGGTAATAGGTACTACCTCAATCTACTTCCCAGTCCCACAAGTTAATTGATCCTACTCATGCAATGTGTGAGAGTTGGACTAATGCAATGAAAACTAGGTAATTAGAAAGTATGATCAAAGTGTTACTTGCCTTGCTGATGATCCGCAAAACCTAGAGACTCAAAGTAGCAAGCGGCGCACTCCGGGTACTCTATCGCAAACAAACAAGCATACAATAAGTACTTAACTAATGTACGGGTAAAACTCAAATAAGATATCTAACCAGAAAGTTCAACTTAAGAACTCCGGTTTGCAAAAAGAATCAACTCGAAAGAAGCAACGAAACTCAAACTGTGAAAGAAACGAGCTCCGGTTTGCTAATTGGCCTAAAGTCAAATTTTACAGTAGCCAAAACTTTGTTCAAGTTGGTTAAACGTAAAGAGGGTATCGAGACGAAGATCTGGGATTTTGAATCACCTGATTCCGACTCTCGAGCGAAAAGAAAAACGAAAAACAAGATCAGGGCAGAAATCACAATCGGAATAATCGCGGATAAATACCCCGAAAAAGAAAACGGACGAACAGGCTAACGAACGAACGTTCGCTGTCTGCGGCTAACGGACAAAAACCGTTCGTTAAAACGAACATACGGACGAATGTCCGCTAAATAACTAAACCGACGGAAAACCGAACCGATCTAATTAAAAAAAATAGATCTACGGTTTTACGAAAAACCGATCGGTTCTTATTAAAAAAGCCGATAACTACCTCGAGCAACGAACTCCGGCGAGATCTTCGGCGGTCCGGCGGTGGCGAGGCGGCGGTGCTCCGGCGAGGCGACGGCGGTCGGCGGCGGCGGCTAACGCGGGCGGCGGCGTGGCAGCTAGCGGCGGGGCGGCGGCGGCAACTGGCGGCGGCGGCGGCGCGAAGTGCGAGGCGCGGCGGCTAGGGCATTGACGGCGCGGCGGGGCTGGGCTGGTTGGGCCCCGGGTGGCGGCTTATAAAGCCCAGAGTCCCGGGCTTCTACGACTCCAAGTCGGTTTACTTTTTTTTAAATAGAGTCCTAGCGCAGAAAAAACCAAGGAAAGAAATACTAAACGGACTCCAAAAATCCCGAAATAAATTATCACCGTCCTCTAATAATATTTAGGACAAAGTGAACATTTTCCCGGACCTAAATGCAATTTTGAAAAACGCGCATTTTTCCTATGCAAATAAATTCGCAAATAAATCCAAAAAATACCAAAAGTGATTTTAACATTTTTCCTCCAATATTTCTGATATTTTGGAGAAGTCATATTATCTCCGCTCATATTTTGTATTTAGAAATATTTTTTTAGGAGAGAAAAATAATTAGAATCACACTGTCCTCGTACCGGTATTCGAGCGAACTCAAATACGAAAACGGTAAAATTCCCAACTCTCTCCGTAGGACCTTGAGTTGCTTAGAATTTCGAGGAACGCCACAAACAAAATGCAAAAACATGAAATGCAATATGGTCTATGTATAACATTCCAAATTGAAAATTTGGGATGTTTCAAACCTACCCCCCTTAGAATGAATCTCGCCCTCGAGATTCGACTTGGCTAGAGAACAGGTGTGGGTGGTCCTTGCGTAGATCATCTTCTCGTAAGTCAGATCACTGTCCAACTGAATTGCTTCCAGGGGTACTGTGTCTCTAAGCGGTATATCGGCCATCTCCGCATGGCAATTCTTAAGCTGTGGAACGTGAAACACATCGTGCACTCCTGACAATCCTTCGGGCAATTCCAACTTATAGGCAACCTCTCCCATGCGTTCCAAAACACGGTAAGGTCCCACAAATCTCGAGGCTAACTTCCCTTTAACTCCGAAACATTTAACTCCTCGCAGAGGCGATACTCTCAGGTACGCTCTATCTCCGATCTCATAGGCTATCTCCTTGCGCTTCGAGTCTGCATAACTCTTCTGCCTGGACTGAGCTACCTTCAGTCTATCTCGGATCAACTTCACCTTCTCCTCAGACTCCTTGATTAAGTCTGGTCCAAACAACCGTCGGTCTCCAACTTCATCCCACATCAACGGTGTTCGGCATCTCCTTCCATACAATGCCTCGAACGGTGCCATCTTCAAACTGGCTTGGTAACTGTTGTTGTATGAGAACTCCGCGTAGGGCAAGTTGTCATCCCAACTAGATCCATAATCTAATGCACAGGCTCTCAGCATATCTTCCAAAATCTGATTGACTCTCTCTGTCTGTCCATCTGTCTACGGATGAAAAGCTATGCTAAACTCTAGTCTGGTACCCAAAGCTTCATGTAACTGATTCAAGAACTTTGAGGTAAACTGGGTTCCTCTATCTGATACGATGCTCCTCGGAACTCCATGCAGACATACAATTCTGGTCATGTATATCTTTGCCAACTTTGCACTGGTATATGTGGTTTTCACAGGGATAAAGTGGGCTACCTTCGTCAATCGGTCCACTACTACCCAGATTGAATCATATCCTGCTTTGGTCCTGGGCAATCCGGTGATAAAATCCATGCCAAGCTTCTCCCACTTCCATTCGGGTATCGACATAGGTTGTAACAATCCTGCTGGCTTATGATGTTCTACCTTTACTCTCTGAAATATGATACGTCCAAAACGTATCTATAATTTCTGCTTGCTCCATGCCTCTTTTGTGTGATATTGCTATGATATTTATGCACTTCCATACATTTTTGATCATATTTGGACTAACCTATTAACTCAGTGCACCCCAGTGCCAGTTTCTGTTTTCTGCTGTTTTTGTATTTCAGGTTTTCCCATTACGTAAATTGCCAGAAAAATCCCGGAAAAAATATATAAAAAATCAGCGCTCCGGAAGCTTCCATGCGGCCAAAGTAGGGCCAGAGGGGGGCCACCGGGGCTCCAGGCGACCAGAGGGGGCGGCCCCCCTCCTATCCGCGCCGCCAGGGCGCCTGGGCCCCCCTGGCCTCTTCTCACGCCCCCCTTTGGCATATATTTACACCGCGTCCCGAAACCCTCGAGGACGGAACCCTTTTTCGCGATCTCATCTCTGTTCCGCCGCCGCCGCGCTTTCAAGATCGGGAGCACCAGGAGAACTCTTCCCGGCACCCTGCCGGAGGGGAGGATCACCACCGGGAGCTTCTCCACCACCATGGACGCCTCCCGGATGAGTTGTGAGTAGTCTCCCTTGGACCATGGGTCCATGACCAGTAGCTATGTGATGTTCTCCTCCCCTCTTTGTTCTTCACCGATTAGACCTCGTGAGCTGCCCTACATGATCGAGGCACATATGTAATCCTTATGCTGTTGCTATGATGAGTTTGCTGGGATCCGATGGATTATGAGATTATGTTCAGATTGTATGTGAGTAATATATTTGATTTACCTCTTTTATATTTATGTTCTTGAGTAATTCTTGCATGTTCTCCATTGCTGTTTATTGCTTTGGCCAAGTAGTAGGTAGTAACTCCAAGAGGGAACGTTATGCTTAATTGTGGGTTCATGCCCCTCGATGACTAGCTTGAGTGACAGAAACATGAGTCTAGGGGATGTGCTGTTGCCACAAGGGGGAAAACAACGGTGCTTGTACTTGCGGGTGCAAGGATTGTTTACATTACGCAAAGTTCTTTTAATGCAGTTGTCTGTTGCTTTGAGTTTACACTATGGGTGGGACTCGCAACTTAATACCAGCGAGATGTTCTGGATAGATATCTCAAGATGGATGATTAGTAGTAGATGCAGATGGATTTCGGTCTACTTGCCTTGGCGTACCGCCCATGCTTTTGAGCCTCTACCTTTCTTTGCAGCATAGTTAGCATTGATTTGCGCACATAATCCTGTCAATTGCCCAGCTATAATTCGTTTACCTCGCTTAGCTGTTTTATCGTCTTTTGGGAGAGAGACATCACTAGTGAACATCATGGGACCCCGGTCCATATTACCATCATTGATCACACCCGCTATTTACTTCATGTTCTTACTTACTAGTTGCAGTCATACCTATCACTATTATCTCTTGCGTTTGATCCTTTGTAAACGACAAGGCTGGAGGGATAGACAACCTCTCTGTACTCGTTGGGAGCAAAGTTATTTGTATCTGTGTGCAGGTCCTGTCAATCGCTAAGTTGCGCCGCTAGCAGTTGACACCTTCTTGTTGACCCTCGGAGTCTCAGGGGATTCGATCCTTGGTATCTTTGCCAAGGGAAAACTACCGCTACACTGCATCTCAAACCTTCCACTTGGGGTAACCAACGAGGGGCGAGAAGCCATCAACATACATCGCAAACTGCTACATACTCCGCGATATCTTTCTTCATACCGGCCCACCAGAAAATGTCCTTCAAATCCAAATACATCTTAGTATTTCCTGGGTGAATTGAGTATGGTGAATCATGGGCCTCCTGTAGAATCAACTTCCTGATCTCCGGGTCATTAGGCACATAAACGCGGTCCTCAAACCATAAGGTGTCGTGTTCATCCTCACGAAAACCTTTAGCTCTTCCTTCGCTCATCCTCTCCTTTATAGAGGCAACCTCCTTATCTTCCTTCTGAGCTTCTCTGATTTTATCTATCAGGGTAGACTAAATTTCTAGTGTTGCTACATAGCCTCTCGGAACTATCTCCATACATAGTTCTCGTAAGTCCTCGGCTAACTCCTTTGGAAATTCCTCCATCATTAGGGTATTGACATGGCTCTTACGGCTTAGCGGGATCTACTGCTATTCCTTCTCCAGATATAACGTGTCCGAGAAATCCGACTTCCTTCAACCAAAATTCGCATTTGCTAAACTTGGCATATAACTGATGTTCTCTGAGCGTCTCCAATACCAAACGCAAATGCTCTGCATGCTCCTCTTCATCCTTCGAGAAGATCAATATATCATCTATGAACACTACGACGAACTTATCCAAATACTCCATAAACACTTTGTTCATCAGGTTCATAAAGTATGCCGGTGCGTTAGTCAGACCAAAAGACATAACGGTATACTCGTACAACCCGTACCTGGTGGTAAAGGCCGTCTTAGGTATATCCTGCTCTCGGATCTTCAATTGGTGGTACCCTGATCGCAGATCGATCTTGGAAAATATCTTAGCTCCTTGCAATCTATCGAACAGATCATTGATCATCGGCAATGGGTACTTGTTCTTGATCGTTACTTCGTTCAGCCCTCGGTAATCAACAACCATTCTTAACGATCCATCCTGCTTCTCCACTAGAAGTACTAGCGAACCCCAAGGCAAAGAACTTGGGCGTATGAATCCTTTATCCAGTAACTCCTTAATCTGTTTCTTAATCTTCTCCAAATCCTTTGCGGGCATCCTATATGGTCTCTTAGAAATTGGCCCGGTGCCTGGCAAAAGTTCAATCAAAAACTCTATATCTCTATCCGGTGGCATGCCAGGTAACTCCTCTGGAAACACATCCGGATAATCCTTCACTACTGGCACTTCCTCCTGAACAACTCCCGTGAGAGAATGTACTTGAGTCCTTATTGGCGAATGCCTAGATACATACTTAATACTTTTTCCCTCCGGGGTGGTGAGCAAAATTGACTTACTGGCACAGTCAATGTTACCTCCATACTTCGATAGCCAATCCATACCTAATATCACATCCAATCCTTGTGACTCCAGGACTATTAGGTCAGAGGGGAAAGTATGGCGTCCTATGATTAATGGTGTCTGGAAACATCCTTGGTGTGCCATATAATCTTCTCCAGGTGAACTTACTAACATGGGGGTCTTAAGAACTCGGGTGGACATCCTATGTCTATTTACGAATCCCCTTGAAATATATGAATGCGATGCACCAGTATCGAAAAGAACTATTGCGGTAAATGTCTTAACCAAAAACTTACCGACAACAGCATCTGGTTGCTCTTCTACCTCCTCCACAGTCACGTGGTTCACTTGTCCTTTGTTGAACGGGTTGGGCTTCTTCGCGGCGCTTCCATTGCCGTTCCCATTCTTAACTTCTAGGCATTCATTGGCATAATGTCCTTTCTTCCCACACTTGTAACAAGTGACATGGCTGAAATCCCTCTTGGTGGGTGTGGACGGTGTAGGGCGGCTCTGGTTACCATTTGCTCCATTCCCATTTCCATTTCCATTCTTGGTGCCATTGTGATTGTGCGAGCTACCTCCTCCATGGGTATGTTGAAACTGTCCTATCGTTTTAGGGGTAAAACGGGGCTTCTGCTGAGCTCCAGAATTATACTTTCCTTGCCCATACTTCCTCTTGCGACTTTCAATCTATTGATGCTTCCTTTCAATCATTAGGGCGCGATCAACCAGCTCCTGGTAGTTATTGAAAGTTGCCACCATCAACTGTACACTCATCTCATCATTCAGCCCTTCCATGAATCTCTCCTGTTTAGCGGCATCTGTGGCCACATCATGTGGGGCATAACGAGATAGGGTACTAAACTCATCCACGTACTGGGCCATAGTACGGTTGCCTTGGCGCAAATTGCGAAACTCCTGCTTCTTCATACTCATAGCTCCAGTTGAGACATGGGCGGTACGAAAAGCTTGCTGGAACTGACCCCAAGTCACATTGGCTATGGGGTAAGTGGCTGTGTAATTCTCCCACCATGTTGCGGCTGGTCCAGACAACTGGTGTGCGGCAAATCGCACCTTCTCAGCATCCGAGCAATTGGCGGTGGTCAAATCCCTTCCAATCTTGCGTAGCCAGTCATCATCCACTATTGGTTCGATGCTGCTAGCAAACACGGGTGGTTGCAACCTTAAGAAACGTGTCAGGTTGTCCACAGGTGGTGGTGGTGGAGGGTTGTTGTTATTGTTCTGGTTGTTCTGAGTGTTTTGTACAAGAAGTTGCATTAGGGTGTTCTGGTGCTGGATCAACTGGGTGAGCTCAGGGGGAAACTCGAATTCACGTCTTGGAGGCATCTGATGGGTGTAGAGGGAAGAGATTAGAATAGAAAAGAGGTCTAAGGGAAAATCACTACCCATATGCACATGAGACAAACACAATCATATCACACCAATCAATTTCAAGCAAGATCTTACAAATCTAACGATCGTTACAAAAGTGCTCTAAAACTAATATATGGGGTAAACTACTAGTCTCGGGGTTGTCATCTAGAAATATTGATCGGCAGAGGATTCCATAATATCTGCTCCAGCTTCATCTTCATAGTCTTCGTCCTTGCTATCATCAGCTTCCGAATCTGTGTCGTCTATGATGATATAGTCTTCCGGTGGAATCTCCTTGGGTTCTTCTTCCTCATATTCTTCTCCCAAGAGTATCCCTAACTTCCGTGTCAAATCATCATTCTTCTCCACAAGTATTAGCATCTCTTCCTCATATCCATCACGTGTAGACTTGGGTTCTTCATCTAGCTCCAAATTCCTATTTAGGGCTTTCTTCAAGTCTATCATCCTTGCACACATCTGGTGCTCCTGGCGACGAATGTGGTGGTTCAACTCCTGGATGAATGCTGCAATGGACCTATCCTTCCGGGTGCTGATCATATCCCAATTCTCATCTAGGCGTCCACAAATTTGGTAGATGGTGTCCTTTAGCTCCAGCTTGTAGACTTCTCCAATCCTTCCCATATCAATGTGGGCTGCCATGCTCCTGCCTAGACACGATTTAGGCGCATTAAAAGAAAATGCTATGAGTGAGGTGACGAGTGCGAACGTCCTTCCTGGAACTTGGGCTTGAATCAACCAACGCTCCTCCTTAGGTAGAGTGTCATTGTAGGTTCCAGTGAAACTTGGTAGTCCAATGTTCAGATATCTTGTGACTTCCTTCAGGTGTCGTCCAAATGGTGTATCATCATCTGGTTGCATGAACTTATTCTTTCCATCCACCATCCTAAAGAGTAGAAAAGATGAGGAGTCAGAAAAGAGAAGAGTGAATAGTGCTCTAGGGCTTTAGCTTAGTGGTCGTGTCCTACAGTCAGCGTGTGCTCTGATACCATCTTGTAGCGACCAGACCTCAAACAGTCTGATCTCTGTGCATCAGTGTCATCCCTGGATCAGTAATGCTGACACGCACAGTACTTGAAGGATTTATAACAGAGTAGCAATCACACACTTATTACATCGATAGTCCAACGATGAACTTATTATAATAAATATGGCTGAAGGCCATCTAATACGATAACAACGGAAGGCTTGGAAGATAAGTGAGTCCATCAACTCCAACGGCATCACTGAGTATAGAACCACGACCTAAAAAGGCACCTTACTCGTCGTCTGACAAGTTTGCAACATGAAACGTTGCAGCCCAAAAATGGGTCAGCACATGGAATATGCTGGCAATGTAACACAAGAGAATGCAATGAAAGTAAGGCTATACTACATGCATATTTGGCTGGTGGAAAGCTCTATGGTTAAGTTTTTGCGTAAACCCAATTTTTCCCTACTTCAAAGGAATAGATTTTAATTAACTATCATGGTAGTTGAAACATCGTTGAGAATATAGACATCCTTTCAACCCCAAATAAAAATAATCATTTAACCAAACAAAATTAATTAAAGTAACATTCTCATTTCAGTCCTCGCCTTTTTCATCTTCCGTAGGGGCCTTTAGTCTTTTGATTAGAGTGGAGGTCGCGAGAGAGCAGAGCGTACCGCCCGGCATTGGATCGGTGATAGGAAATTATGTCGGATGCAATTCATCATGTAGAAGTTATAACCTAGGGTGACACAGAACTAGCTCTAGTTCATCAATGCAATGTAGGCATGTATTCCGAATATAGTCATACATGCTTATGGAAAAGAACTTGCATGACATCTTTTGTCCTACCCTGCCGTGGCAGCGGGGTCGTATTGAAAACTAAGGGATATTAATGCCTCCTTTTAATAGAGTACCGGACCAAAGCATTAACACATAGTGAATACATGAACTCCTCAAACTATGGTCATCACCGGGAGTGGTCCCGATTATTGTCACTTCGGGGTTGCCGGATCATAACACATAGTAGGTAACTATAGACTTGCAAGATAGGATCAAGAACACACATATATTCATGAAAACATAATAGGTTCAGATCTGAAATCATGGCACTCGGGCCCTAGTGAAAAGCATTAAGCATAGCAAAGTCATAGAAACATCAATCTCAGAACATAGTGGATACTAGGGATCAAACCCTAACAAAACTAACTCGATTACATGATAGATCCCGTGATCAGAATAGTGTTTATATATATAGGACTAGACTATTCTATTACTAGTAACGGAATATTATTTTGTTACTCTCGGTCCTATAAGGGCCCGATCACATGAAACTGGCAACCTACTAGCAAAAAGCCCACCCACTCCTTCACCCATTCACCGCCTACAACAACAAGAAAAATAACCCAGCCCGAAGTGACCCCATCATTCCTAACCCACACCACCACGCCCCAAATCCCCCAGCGCGCCGTCACCCGGCTCCTGCCGTAGCACCGCCATCCGGCCTCTGCCCCCGCACACCGTCACCCAGCTCCTGCCCCGACGCGTCCCCTACCCTAGTCGAGTGACTCCCCACCCCTCTGCCCCCCTTCTTTGTCAATCCGGACGGGGCCGATACCTCCTACCACCGACGACCGCGACACCACCCCGAGTACCTCCATCACATCCCCACCCTCACCGTGATGAGCACGCATGTTTCTGAAGCTGCAGGGAGATGCAACCCATGAGGCTCGGGGGACAAGCGCGGCAACAACACTTGATGTCAGTTCAGGTTGATATAGATGCTTCGGTAGCTCTATTTATCTGCTCAATTAATGTTACATTGCTAACTCCTTCCTGAAACCATCAGGGGACGAATTCTGAATTTTTAGCAGTTCTAGTACATATGTTTGAAGAGTTCATTGAAAAAATAAAATCATTAGTTCAACTACAATAACTTTGTAGCACATACCTCATGTATATTTACAAATAGTTCAGTGACAGAAGAAGGAGATTACGTGAAAATAACTAGGAGTACCGCGTACACTTGATGGACCGATGGATATACTACTCTGATCAATAGTTTGTATTTGTAGCTAACTTCCGACTGTTCAAAAGTTCGCACAGTCCTTTAGTTTTTTATCCAGCATCTCTCGAATCTTTATTTGGGTCTCATTCACCTCGTCAGCCCACCCAAGCAGGTTGGACCAACGTCAAAAGGGCCGCTGCTCCGAGACCTCCTCTCCAACACATATGTCGCTGGTTTTGCACATCACCGCCCATGTGAATGCTCGGTTGGGCCAGCCCGTTAAGCACCCTCGACCGCCCGCTTGCTTGATCACTGGACCAGCTCCCTCTCTCGTTCCATCCCTAAACCGGCTCACTCGCTTTATCTGTAGACCGATTTGCTATTTGTTCAGAAAACCAATGATGTTATTCGGAGAAATCCAACTCCTAATTTTTTATGGACTAATAAAAATACATAGTATTAAAGAAATGTTCATGGATTGGAAAAAAGTTCACAGATTTGGAAAAAGTTGATGATTTCAAAAACTTAACAAATTGGAAAAGCAAATTCGTGGGTTTGAGAAAAGTTCATGAATTTGGGAAAAAGTTCTTGACTTTAGAAAAATGTTTGTGAATTTGAAGAAGTTCATGAATCTAGAAAAAGTTAATAAAATAAAAAAATTCATGAATCATAAAATGTTCATGTATTTCAAAATATTTGTGAAGTTTAATTTTTTTCACAAACTTTAGGAAATAAAAATAGAAAAGAAAAATGATCTGAAAAAACAGGAAAAGGAAAATAGGGAAAACCCAGAAAGAAAAAACCGAAAGAGACTAAAAAGGAAAAAGGAAAACAAAAAAAACCACAGGAAGAATCTTCTTGAATGTTCACAAAACTAAATGGCTACTCTACTTTATGTTCTCTATGATGGGCTGACCCACTGTTTTGCCGGGCTGTTTGCACTGCGTATGAAAGGCACTCTATTTGACGTGTCCATAGATGTTACATGTGTCTTCTCATAAACCGGGTTGCTGTGGTCCGAGTGGCCGCGAGGGGACCGATGAGCTACAATTGGGCTGTTGATCGTTGTTCTCTTTTTAGCCATGATATAAAGGAACACAAATGTTGCCCGTGATCTATGTGCCTAAAAAGGTCTAAAAATGTCATCCAAGGACATGTAACAATGGTGAACGAACCTATGGTTGGATGGTCAAAGGGACAGTGGTATTCCCAGCCCATTAGGGTTCAATTCCTGGTGCTCGCAATATTCCTGGATTTTTTTTAGGATTTCCGGCGATACGCTTTTAGTGGAGGAGACATTCCCGTCGACGACGAGGTGCCTATGATATGCTGGCTCAGTCTCTCGAAGGTGCTCATAGGGGTAGAGTGTGTGTGTGTGCATTCATAGGGGTGAGTGTATGTGCGTATGTATGAGCGTTCGCATCTATACTGTGTTCAAAAAAACATGTAACAATGTGGTTGATAAACAAGCAGCAGTCGATGCTAGGCTGTGGAGGCAAAGACTCATGTGGTGTAGCATGACCCTTGTAGCAATGATTTGGCTTTGAATCCCACCACCAAAAATAAAAACAATTTGACTTTGGATGACATGTAATGGAAAGCTTTGTTTCCAAGTTACAAACATAAAACATCCGCAATATTTTTGGCTAACATGAACTTGTCAAAATTGATCACAACTGCTATACAATCTGCCATTCTGCCTGCCTCCATCCTAAGAGCATCTACAACTCCAAGTAGCTAATCCGGGCCTCTATATGCGCCGAACAAGTCCCCACTGGCCCTCTCCACAGTCACACTCCACAAATTTGAATACCCAAATCCATGCACGACAATTATACAATGCAATTTCGTCATACATTCAACGATACAAAGATAGTGTAAGCATGAATAAATTCATTACATGCCAAAATAAAATTCAATAGTTCATTAATAAGTAAGCGATACACGAATGAATCATTGACTTCACTCAGCACAGTTATTGATGCTCTTCTTCATGTGGAGCAACCACTTCTTCCCTTCCTCATCCAAGAGGTTGATGTCCTGCAACAAAATCCTCGACTCAACCACCTCTCTCGCAAGCCGTAACCTCTATTTCTCGTGCTCAAGACCATGCATTGTCACCATTTGCTCAAGCTCCCATGCCATTGTTTTCTCAAGCTCCCATTCGGCAACCTTCTCTTGCGTCTCCAATTCGAATTTGTTCTTCTCCAAGATCAACCTTCTCAACTTTCTTCTTTTTTTAGTATGTGATGGTTGCCCAACTTCAAACATCGAGGAATTGGTATCCTCCATGATAAATTGCAAAGACTCATGGCCATTATTTATCATGTCATGCAATATTTGTTTGTACTATAGGCATCACAATTTAACTATCGTCCTACTAATATGATCCGATGATATGTGCAACAAAAGAATCTATGAATGCAAATGTGATAGGGCCAAGAAATTACGTCCCTCTCGCTGTAGGGCGGAGCCCCCTGGCTTCGCTTTTGTGACATGATATGTTTCCCTTCTTCCATTCTCAAGTCAAGGGTGAGTCCCAAGCGTCAGTTTGTGGATCGCGGTCTTACGCACTAATCCATACAGGTGCTCATAATAGGTCGCCGCCCTACCTAAACCAATCATCATATCGGTCCCTAGGCCCCATTGCTAGAAAGGCTCGGCTTCAGAACCGTACGTGGAGCTTCCACCGCATACGGCTCCTCTAGGGATGGGGTAGGCCTAGCCCAGGCTTGTGTGGTTAAGGTTGTTGTACATGACCTCAGTTGAGCATTCAGTTACAGGTGGTGATCGCAGGTTCGCCGAAGGAGAGGGTGTTGCGAGCAAGATTGCACAAACAAAGCCCTCCGGCATGCAACCCTATTCTAGAAATTAGGCTGGCTACGTTACTTATAACCGCAGAACGAGCAATGAATCCCCAATGACAAACAAACAAGGGGCGGGGCATTTTTGGGGAGCAGCCCCCTTCAGAAGTTCAAATCAAACTCAAAAGCAATGCACATTATCTACGCCTTTTTTTGATTCACACCGAGTCTTGGTCGGGTGTTCTGTTGAACACGAAGTGGGCATGTCCGGATCAGGCATTTTTTGAGGACGCCCCATGCATTTGGAGCTCCAGGGAGTCGGTCATCTTGTCCGCCTCGGGGACGCATTGCAAAAAAGTTCAACTCCGGGATGCCCATCCACTAGGAGGGTGGAACGGAGTCGTGCAATGACGACAAGTTGTTTGTCTCAGTGGCCACGGTCGACGGATTGGCCTGGGTCGTCTCCATTTCCTTAGCAGCGTCCACAAAGTTCGCGTCACAGGTGCCTTCGTCGCCGCTATCTTCTCCGCCGCCTCATACTCATGTTGCCTCTAACGGCACTCCTTCTGGGCAAGGTTCTCTGCCATGCAAGGATCCATTGCCTACTTGGGCACCCCGATTGATTCTGCCAAGACATCATCCGTGGGCATGGAGGCAGACATGATCGTCGGTGACGACATTAAAGAAGGCGGACGAGGACAACGAGCAAGGGAGGGTGTGGGCGGCGGCAGGAAAAATGGTGGAGGGAGGCGGGATGAGTTCGATCAATGCGAAGAACTAGTCAATTTGGTTCCGATTGGGATGGGTCCACCTTGACAGAGCCTGCATGGCGGGCGCGTACGAGCCTCCCCATATCCGCCCTAGATATGAGCCGAAGATGGGGAATGTCGGTCAGTCCGGGCGTTTGGGCCATAAACGGGGCACCTGGTGGGGTGGCGTTATTTTGTCCGGTCACTGACCGGGCAGCCCGTCCACGCATTTGGGACGGGTATATAGGGTTCGACTGTAGATGCTCTAACCATGTAGTGATCGAGTGTGCCCTTTGTTTGTGTATTATGATGATTTATCTTGAGTAAATAAAATTCACCGTTTCTCAAAAACAAACAGGGTATACTATCACTCGCATATCATAACATGCGGTTATAGAGGTTTGAACAATGGGTGGGTCGGGGTAATCTCATAAGTGTTGCTCCCCCTTTACTAGGAGTTGCATGCTACCTCATTAGACATCATACATTCTTGCAACGCTCATTCAAATATCATAGCAAATGTTCTACTTAGACATAACAACGACATTCCAATGCTGATTTATATGGCAGTGTTACATGTGTCGATTTTGCAATGTATACCTAATATTACCCATTAAACCTGAGTTGTTTTGTTCTTCTATTTTTCCTATAAGCCCTGTGATATTTTACAAACCATCACACACCCTACGATATTTTTTGTGCCATTTCTCTACTATTGGACGAAAGGCGATCGGCTTACGTCAGTATGCCAACATGATGTACCCTGAGTGCGTTATGCCAAGTGTTAAACCCGGTGTACCTCTTGCTGAGGTGAAATCATCCTTTGCCGGGGGTTGGACACTTAGATTAATATGCTTTTCTTGTAGTAGAGCATCTTCAACATATGATATAAAATAGCTGTCGTGTCAAATTGTTTTGGCATTTAGGTCATTTTGGGAAAAAAAATAGTGACCAACAGATGCCCTATATACCTATATGTCGCCAATGAAAATTAACCAATATTTTAATACAATTGTTTCATATTTGCAACACATCTATCAGGTACGCTAAAACCAAAAACAATGCGGCAAGAACCCAACCACTCCCGATGATACTATCCCACCGCTGACTGTCACCACCCCATGCCTATTCTTATCGATTGTTGCAGCGCATGCCGCCGTCGCGACTCAGTTGGCCGTTCTCAGCCATGCCACCACCCTGCCTCCCGGGACGTCCGCTCCCGAATTTTGGGCCACCATAGCCGAAATGTTGGTGTACCTACCGGAACATCTCCCGTCAGTATTTTGGCTAGTTTTGAACTTTTTGTCCGGATCACAAGGAAATATTTAGTATCGTCCATGTTGCTGAATGGGAATTACTACTTGGGGATTTTCTCACTGAATATTGTAATATACTTAATTTATGCATGCCATCAAAATATAGGTGATCCCCTGAAAGAACAAAGATCGTTGATGTTTTTCTCCACAGTTTTATATAAAAATGTTGATATATTTCAGAGAAATGCATTGATTATTTTAAGAGAACATACTGCATATCAACTAAATAAGAGTCTAGGCATTCTTATTGTTTTTCCGTGGGGAAGGTGTCTAGGCATTTACTAACGTGTAGAGCTGATAATGCATGGGGAAGGAAAGATCAAATATATCTTGCTCTCCTTTCTTATATTAGTGCTTGTTAATGCCAGATTTCATAAAGAATATTACATATTAGGATTGAGTTGTTTTGCTCCTTAATTTTTGAGTAAGCCATGTGATATTTTACAACCAATCGGACACCCTTGGATCTGATGCTATGTAGATCAAGGTTATTTCTAATTACCTGCAAGATTCCGACAGAGTATATCATTTGGAGTTTCTTGTTCCTATGGTTACGAGGAATGGTTGCAATATCTCGCAATAAATAATTGGGCAAAAAAATTTATGATCATCACAATAATAATAGGTCTTGGAACCGTGTCTTATTACATAATCAGTTTATTCATTCTACATAAAGCAACAGACTCAAAGAGACACATGCATACTTGATACATTATATGAAAGCATGCATGCATCCGTAATCGACTAGGCCCTTAGTTGCACCTGGGGCTCTGCACGAAGTTGCTAACTGGAAAGGATTGGTCGAATAAGGCCCCATGGTCACCACCAGTAAACCTGAGCTTGTCACCGACGCGTTCAACCGTGTGGAATGCAGGAAAATCCCACTCCAGTTGTATCCTCACGCCGCCTAGTTGGGTTATGGATCCGGGCTGGATAACCCCACTGACTAGGCTGTCAAACCGAATCTTGTGTTGTCCACCGGCAACCGTAACGTTGAAGTCGCATGAGTTGGGGAGGCTCACCTGAAGGGCGCCCCCATTGTTCACATATGACTTCACCCCTAGGGGCAGGAGAGCCCGCGGAAAGTTGTTTTGCGCCAAAATGTCATACGCTGTGTCGGAGGTGCCCGATTGGAGGATGGAAGCCATGAAGACGATGAGGAGCAGATGCTGGATGGCCATGGCTAACTGTTTCTTACAAATTGTGTCAAAAAAGTAATATGAGGAATGGGGAAGTGCGTCTAGACTGAGGCACCGGTTGCGTATTATATATGCTGCCCAACAAATCAAAGACAACCAAATTTCAATTGCATATATTTTATTCATAATTATCGTTCAATCAATCGCCTCATCAAATACGCTAAATATAGCATCCTATTAAGTCATATTTATTTTTGGTCTAGTCAAATCTGCACAATCAATATGTACCGCAATATCACATTTAAACGATATTTCACTAGTATACAAAATCGGTTGAATTTAAGGATGTGCCACAAGTTTGTTTATAGTTTGAGGATTTTCCACTATTTTCCTTGTCACTGATAATTTGCCACATCTTTTTCCAGATCCTTGATGATTTTCCCCTTATGCACGGTATGGAATTACAATACAAAATCAGTGACCAAACTGCCTTGGCCTAAATTAGCCAGCTTCATATTTGACGATTCCCATTTTTTTGTTCGTTCGTATCCCGTCTACTCGCCATGGCTCGCAGCTTTGTGTGCCTTGTTGTGCTCCTGCTAGACACTCTAGAACAAGCATGTCGAGGTCGATGGCCAGAAAAGAGAATCCATCATCGTCGATCATGTGCCAAGCACGAGCATCCACCATCATCAGCCACTACGTTTCCATCAAGTTCTCCTCCGACGCAAATAGGACAAAGTTTCCGGTGTGACACCACCATCCGCATGCATCCCTTCCCGGGCCGCAGCAACAGCCTTCGCCACCTTCCTCCTTCCCGCGCTGCTCCCCACCGCCCGTCCTCCTCGGCCATGGCAAAGACCACCACCACGCTCACTGACGGCGTGCTTGCGCTGGTGCCCGGTCGTCATCAAATGAAGGATCGTTTGTCCACTGGGCCGTCTCACCCAGTGGACAGACGAAGACAAATGAAGACGAAGACACGTGCATAGGCTGGATGACCTCGCTCTCGATGCGCGCCGCATTGCTCCCCGGCCGCCTCACCGTGCTCCTCCCCTTCAACAACCTGTCAGGATCGGCTCGCTCCCGCACATCCGCTTTCGTGCTCACATCTCGATCTGTCTGGATGGCAACGAGCTCACGAGCAAGCGAAGCCACTTCCTTCTTCCATGCTTTGGTTCAAGACAAGGACGAAGGTAACAAGAATGAGAGAGGGTGTCACGAGGGGGCATTTTAGACATTTCCCTGTTGGTTCATACCGTCGGTGGCAAATCATCAAGAAACTTACGAAGATGTGGTAAATAATCGATGACATGGAAAACAAGGGCAAATCCTCAAAATGCAAACAAACATGTGGCAAATGCTCAAATCCCCTCCCCCCCAAAATCGAGCATTGGAGGTGATCCTCGTACATGGACCAGGACAGTTTTTATTTCCGCCTCAAAGCCTATGTCGCTAATACTCTAGATAGAGCCGGCGATTGTGGAAATCACCTCCAATATCGTGGACAACGGATGTGGAGACTAATCCTAGGGACACAACTCAGTGCAATAGAGCCAGACATGATCTGTTGGGTCAAGGGGAAGGAGGGCAACTACACCACAAGCTCAGCTTACAAGATGCAGTTTTAGCTCACCGAATCAACCTACTTGAAAACCATCATCTGGAAGCCATGGGACCCGGGCAAATTTAAGATGTTCATGTGGCTTTTGCATATCGACTGGCTCTGGTGCAACGGCCGACTGCATTGAAGGGGACGGCCAAATGGCTATTTCCGCCCGCAGTGCCAATGAAGTCTGGAGTCCTCCATGCACCTGATATGGAGCTGCCCTTTATCTTCAAAAGTCTGGAGTGCGGTGGCCACCTGGGTGGGATGCTTCACTCTGGACTTTGTGGAATGGCTGCATCCTGGCTCCATGACTGCAATTTGTCAGGACATCATCCGAAGAACAGCTATGGAGCACAAGTAGGGCATAAAGATCATGCTTCTTCTAGTGGTCTGGGATCTGTGGAAGGAGAGGAACCCGGTCATTTCTAGAAACAAGATGCCAGATTCTTCGACAATGATTGCTGCTATCAGAAACAACATGGAGCAATGGCATCCCAGGGATGCTAGAGACATAGAGACCCCATTCGGGGAGAGGATTGCGAGATAATTCCGTAGGTTTTTTCATTCATTGTGTCTCATCTTTTTTGTTTCACCCATGTGATCACTTGATCAAACATGCTCCCACCCTCTCTTGCTAAATCAATGAAGCCTCCAAATCAAGATGGATCTTTAAAAAAATTGTGGAGAACACATGCGGTTCCGTCCCGTTTCAAATACCATTGTTTCCGCAGGCGGTTTCCTACGAATAACCGCCCTCATTTTGTATGTTTGGAATATAAGTTTTTTCCTTTTAGATACTTCCCCTACTAATGATAGTCTGATTAAACACACCTCAATTTTTGTATTACTTAAACAGTCACTCGAATGGAATTGAAAGTAAACATTCAAATAAACATAGGCATACATCGATCATTCATTTGCACAAATCTTTGCATCTCATAAAAGACATGCATATAGAATTGAAATTTCAGAGAAACATACATTTATGCACTTCACAACCAACATATGAAACATATGCGAAAACCTAAAATCATTGAAGAGAAAACGTCAACATCCCCAAAAGTTTGATCATTTATGTTGGCTTGGGTACCAATGAGGCTTCTCTTCCCTTCAAATAATTTTGTGCAGTGCAAGTAAAACATAAAATACCCGCAAGAAAAAAATACTTCATTTACATATACATGAGTTTGTTTGCGAGGTAAATATACATGAGTTTAACATTGGTATGCAATGCAATAGAATGATTATCACACCATTGTGTAGAACATCTCTTTCAAGATGCCTACTTAGGCCAGCACAGACTCATACATAACATCTCAGTCAAAGATGTCAGCATGCAGTAACATCATTGAATGTTATGGCTGAACTCTGAGACCGTTAGAGTGGCTCAGAACCCATATCCAAAATGGAGAGTGCAGAGGAGCAGGTGCCTACCTCTCCACCTTCCTCTTCTCTTCAATTTTTCTTGTGCAATACAACTAAAATAAACACAGCTGCAAGCAAAATATTTAATTTAGATCTTGTTGGGTTATATTTGACAAATGTATGTTCAGAGGTCAACACATAGGTATATAATAGAGAGGAAGAGAGACAAAGATCTAGACCTCAGATAACGTAATTAACCTTAGTTTTTCACAGCAAAGGTGTCGTGGAATTGTCACGGCAGTTGTCCTAGGGTGAGGACTTAGTCGTGAGGCCAATGCATCTATGTCGTAGCTTGAGAGGGGTTGAGCGGAATCGAGAGACGCAACGCAAGGCAAGGATTTATACACCTTCAGGCACTAGGAAACATCATCCTGGAATAGCCCTACATGATGGTTGAGGCTAGATCTCATTATGACCACGAGAGAGTCGCCGGTAAACCGGCTCTTTGTGTCTAGCCCTAGAGATTGTTTGTTGTTGCATGTCCCTCTTTGGGGAGCCCTGCCCCTCCTTATATATGTTGAAGGGGCGGGTTACATGACTAGTCCTAGAAGGATTAGGATTACTCTATTACATGTGGAGTCCTAGTATTGCTTCCTTTGTAGGGGAATATTCCTTGTGTTTTCCTCATAAACCGGCCCACCATAACATGAACCAGCCTTCCATAAACTACCTTCTGGGCCACCGAGTCTCGTCATTCCTCTGACCCGCTCGCCGGGTCACCCATGAATCGCCAGGCTCGGGCAGGTCACCAGTGAGTCGTCCAGTCAGGGCAGGTCATTAGTGAGTCGCCAAGTCCGGCCGGGTTACGCCGCGGGGTATATGCCCGACATTAGCCCCCAGTTCAATTTGGATTTATCCATGTTAAACTGATCTGCAACATAAACACAAAAACAAATTTGGTGGCTTGTGCTCCGGGTTAAATATTCTTATAAACCGACACTTGATCATCCTTAAATCCTTATCATTTCTTCCTTCTAAAAAATCTGAGTCAATAGACCAGCTTCATAATCAATTTGCTTGCAGAAGATATTTTGTAAATAAAGAATCCATTTGAATCAGCCTTCAATGCTCTGATTTGACAAAAATATTGGTCTTCAAATATTCAACTGATATTCAACTGATTTGAAAATGTAGAACTTGCCGGTTTATGATTGCCAAAATTGCCGGGTTATAAAAAGTGATGATCCCGGGTCATGACTGCTTATAGACGCCGGTTTATGATTGTTGCCAGCGCCTGGTCACACAGTTAATCCTATTGATTTGCCCAAAACTGAGAATTTAAAGATGTTCCTCCTTTATATGCATATTACCTGTAGCCCCCAAGTCTTAAGAGGAGAACATAGTGATAGCTTAAGACTTGTTTCAATATAAATGTTTCAACCTTGAAGAAATCCAGATTGTTTATCCCAGTCACTAGTAAAAACTGAATACTCCATATTATGTAGCCCCCAAGTGCTGGGTTGTCATGCTTGCAGCAACCTGGGACTTGTAATTGCCTGATGCTCAAAAACTTCAACCAGTGTAGACCCCAAGGGCCGGGTCATTATGTAATAATGAGCAGGGACTTTGTAGATATGATCATGTAGACATGAACAACAACGTGTAGCCCCCAAGGGCCGGGTCATTATGTAATAATGAGCAGGGACTTTGTAGATATGATCATGTAGACTTGAACATCAACGTGTAGCCCCCAAGGGTCGGCTTAGTAAGAATACTGAGCTGGGACTTTATATATACTTCATTGAAAATAACATTATATAATGTAACTCCCATCATGGGGCTTGAATCCACGTCCACAAGGTAAAGAGCTTTGTGCTTTACCAAATGAGCAGTGGACCCTTGTGACACCCCGGATCAGAGTGACATGTTTACCTTGCATTGCCAGCCTAGAGACCTTGTCCTCTGGCAACACACAACATCTTGGTACAGAAAACAACCGCTTTATTGATACTAGCGGACCATAGTTATACATTACAACAGGTAGCGAGGCCGAGCAACACACCCGGTGCCGCTGGACAATATGTACATTATTTAATGAACATAAAAGGCCTCGGGCATAAACTACGCAGCAGCGGAATGACGTCGTAGCGGGACTCCATCTCACAGGGACACCGATGTGGATACAGACTAGACTCAGACGGCACTCCTTTCCAGCGGAACTTTCCTAAAATCTGGCATGACACGCCAGGTCAGTACTTTGAATGTACTTGCAAGCTTACAACAAAAAAAATCATAATGACAAACAATATCATGATAATTAATCAATATTAAATATGCAGCAACAAACTTAGATGAATATTCACCAACATGTTGTGCTCATGCCTTTGCATAAATAAAAGCTCGGTCTATCTTACTCATGATAATTTATTTTTAACTACAAGCTTATTCATTTCAACAAGATATAAATCGTGACCTTTCCGGTGATCACGAACCTGCCCATTCTGGGTCTCAAAACATCTCGGTAGCTCTTCCACCAATTTATTATAGTACCAAAATTGTATAACTTAGTGAGCAAACTTTTATTATTTGTTGACCCATGGTGTGACCTACTTTCGAGCGTGTCCGTGACCGTGGACTCGGCTATCGATAGATTAATTACACTCTGCAGAGGTAGTGCACTGTACCCACACCACGGAACCCATGGCCTCATTCTCCCATTCGGGTGGACCAACGGCGTTCCGGCGAAATCCGTCCATTGCCATGACACTCCTCTGGCCACTCCGACTCGTTTCCCACTAGAACAGTCCTGGGTTGCCCTGTGCCTACCAAAGGCACACCGACCACCGTCGTGGCCAAACAAAAATTGTCTCAAATGGGAACTTGGTACCATAAAATTAACTACGGGCACACAAGGTTATGTCTGCTTACCGGGCCAGGGTACTGCATGCCCATAACCTTCTCTATCTGGAGGTACCGACAAGAGGCATGTCAATGGACAGAATAAAGACCTTCCCATAAAGGTAAATGTGGCTGCACTGGGAAAGACTCGATTCAGTGGCACCATGACCCGGTCAACAATTTATTCAAGTTGAGTTATTAATAGTTTCAACTTAAAGAAGAAATAAATAACCGGTGTCATACAATACCATGCAATCAAACAAAATGCATCACATAAACAAATACAATGCCATATGAAAGTATAACTAGGCCAACTTTTATCATCTTAACTTCACTATTATTCTGGTTATGCTTGACTTTCAATTCACATCAAATTTTATCTTAGCAAAATTTTATCATAATTACTTATGTAAAATAAAGTAACTTCACATATGTATGTCCATAATCATTCTCAATATCCCATCTTTAATTTAACTATCTTAATAACTTAAACCAAACTCAAACTTTCTGTAAAGTGAATGAAACCAAAAACTACAGCAACCAAAAGAAATTATTTAACAAAATAAATAACATGCATAATATAAAGCATTTGTTCAAGTTGGAAAAATCAAAAATATTGAAATGGCACTATGAAAATGTTGCTGTGGCTTGCCTTAGTTCAAATGAGGCTCACAAGCCTCCTGGTGATCCTCAAGACAAGTTTCCTCTTCTGAAAATAAATAAAAGTTCAAAAGAAACTATCAAGATTCATTCAAAAATTCACCAGAAAATCTACACAGCACCAAATAGTTTCATTTTTGGTGTGCTGCAAGATTTCTTTGCAAAGAACATAATGCAAAAAGAATCAATTCATTTGGACTTATGGTTAAAAAGTTATTGCAGTTTGAAGTTCTCTGGAATTTATTCAAATTTAGAAATTTAAATAAATAGAATAGGGGGGGGGGGTGACGTCGAAGGCGTAAAAGCCGAGAGCGCCACCACTCATACCGCTTCGCGCGGGTATGGAGAGGCTGACTAGCGGGCCCCCTCTAGTCAGGTGAGAGGGAGAGAGGGGGATGAGCAGAGGCGGCCGCTGCTTGGCCGGAGCGCACGCCGGCGACACTGCGCCTTGGCTCAAACGAAAAAGATAGATCGATGGAGGAGGTCGAGGCGCACATGCCCGTACCTATAGGGTAGCTAGAGGTGGACGGACGACGTCGGAATGGAGCTCGGAGGCGGAGGCAGAACAGATGGTTCGCCGGAGTTGAAGAAGACGGCGAGCTATGGCGCCTTCAACAGCTCCAACTAGGTGAAGAGGCTCCGCCAGAGAGTGGCGGAGGCTCAGGTGAGGTCGCCTGGGACGGAGAGGGCTTGGAGCTACCTCGACGACCCGAGGGGGATCGCCGGTGAGCTCGAGCTCGGGAACGGTGGCCTGAGGCCTGCCCGGCCGGGCCACGGGGTTCTACTTGATCTGTGGTCGGGTGGGAGTGGAGCTGGGTGCTCGGAGCAGCTGGGAGAGGGCCTATATATAGGCGAGCGAGAGGGGGGGAAACGGGGCTCCGCCGGCGACACCTGGCTGCACCCGGCGACGAATTGGCGTGAGTGAGAGGGGGGATAAGAAGACGGAGTCACGCGGGAGGTGTGGCCGAACGGGGACGAGCACAGGGGCGCTGGGGGTGGCGACTGATACGTCCAAAATGCATCACTATTTTATATCGTAATTCATCCTTATTCATTGATATATTTCACATTACGATGATGTTCTTATGTTGTTTTGGCCTATTTTACACAGTTTGTAACTTTCCGATGCCGAAGCAGCAGACGCAGGATTCAGCGGTAAAAAGTGGACGCTGAGTTGCTGAAGAAGAATACCTCCAAATTACCTGAAAATCGACGGAGGGTATTTTCCAGAAGGATCACGAAGCTACGGAAAAGAGCAACCAGAGGGGGGCCACAGGGTGCCCAGGCGGCCACCTGGCACGGCCCCCACCCTGGCCGCGCCGGGAGGGCGCCTGGAGCCCCTGGCCCACTCCCGGCTGCCCCCTTTTGCCTATATACTCCTCGTCATCCAAAAACCCTAAAAGGGGGAGTTTTGACGGAGTTCAGCCGCCGCTCCGTGGCGGAAAACTACAGAGAAGAAAAAGCCATCTCCGGCGGGCAGATTCCGCCGGGGAGATCACCTCCCGGAAGGGGAGATCATCGCCATCGTCATCACCATCATCACGGGCATCATCGAGATCATCATCAACATCATCCCCAACATCAGCACCATCTCCATCTTCATCCAATCTCATCTCACAATTGCAACTTGTGTTGTAATCCGTACTATCTATCCTCTCTACTCAATCGGTGTTGATTACTACTTTGGGGTGAATGTTATTGAGTTTTGTTGGAGAAATATCATTATGTCCAGATTGTTTATCACCCATCTATCTCCACTGATCATGATCTCTTTTATGTCTTGTGAGTAGTTACTTTAGTTCTTGAGGACATGGGAGAAGTCTTGTTGTTAGTAGTCATATGATGTTGAAGTAATATGTGTTGTTTGATACTTAAGTTGTGTTGTTATTTTCCTAGTGGTGTTGTGTGAGTCGAACACTCAACACTTCGCCTTATTAAGGACCTAGGGGAATACATTGTGTACAAAGAATGCTTACGGTGGGTTGCCGGAGTGACAGAAACCTGAACCCCAGTTCGCACGCTTTTGCACAAGGGAACAATGGATCATCGATCGTATTGCTATGGTTAGGCTTTTGCCTTAAATACTATCTTGTATTTGCGGATGCTTGCAAGGTGTTTAATCATAAGAGTGCACTCATCTTAGTCTAGAGAGTGTACTAGCATAGATCCACCCACTCAACACTTATCAACACATCACATAGTACCGATACGGAATATGGCGAAAGCACATGACTACCTCTCCCGTGTGTCCTCAAGAACACTTTAGCCTTTATAAGTTCAGTTGCTAGGCCTCTCCTTTGCTCAGAAAGGATTGGGCCACTTGTTACTCTCCAGTGCCTTTTACTTTGCTCGCTTTTACCTTCCTGTTGCTTATATCAAGAAAACCCCTAAAAAAGTTATCTTTCAGTGCTTGCAGTTATTCCTTGCTCAGAACCACTTATCAATACCTTCTGCTCCTCGTTGGGTTCGACACTCTTACTTATCGAAAACGCTGCAATAGATCCCTTACGGTTGTGGGTCATCAAGTACCGTTTTCTGGCGCCGTTGCCGGGGAGTGTAGCGCTATTGGTAAAGTTAGCTGGTAAGGAAGTTTTTATATTTCTATTTTTATTTTGCTGTTGCTGCTCATTGTCCTTATGGACAACCTTGCTATTGGATCGTTGCTTGTGGGAAGACGCCCCACATCTGTGGTGGTTGCTCCTCCCCCTACTGAAATTGTGCCCTATAAAATACCAGCTGGTATTATCGATTATGTTTTGGCTAATCGTTATGCAGGAGACATACTTCCCGGTGAACACTTGCTATATCTGTCACAACTATGTTCATTATTTAAGCTTGCAGGTGTATCAATGGAGTTTGTCATGAGGAAATTGTTCTCCGTATCGCTTATAGATAAAGCTTCAGATTGGTATAAGCTTCTCAATAACTCACACTTGCTTGATTGGCAAGAGCTTATGTCTCTCTTTTATACCAAGTTTTATCCTCTTCATGAAATTCATCGAGACAGGAACTATATCTATAACTTTAGGTCTCGTGACGGAGAAAGCATTGCTCAAGCTTGGGGGAGATTGAAGTCCCTAATGCTCAAATGTCCTATTCATGAGCTCCCCAAGGAAATTATACTTACAAATTTTTATGCCAGGCTTTCTCGTCAGGATAAGGAGATGCTGGATGCCTCCTCTAGTGGGGTATTTCAGACAAAGAGCGTTGAACAAAGATGGGATCTCATTGAAAGGATCCAGAGGAATACCGAAGATTGGGAAATTGATAAAGGTATTGAACCCGCTATAAATTATGAGCATGATTATATTGAGAGCTATGTGAAAACTGATTACTTCAATACCTTTTGCTCTAAGATTAGTCTTGATTCCCATCTAATGATTGATTTTTGTAAGGATTTTGCCTCTCACGTTGATTCTTTTAAAAAGAAGAGAGATCAGCATCATGAACCTTTCAAAGAGTTACCTGTTGATATTCATGTTGCTGACCCTATTTTGCCTGTAGTTATATATGAAAAGCCTCCTTTCCCCGAAAGGATAAGGGAGCACTCTCTTGTGGCAGGCATAATAAATAAAAGTGAGAGAAGAATTGATGAGCCTGAGGACCAGATCAAGGTCGATCCTCAAGTTGCATTGGTTAAAGACCTTGTTACTAATGATGTTTTGGATTCCGATGTAAATTTTTGTGCTGTTTCCACTAACCTTGTCACAGCCAAGAATAAAGGCCCAATTTCAGGTACTCCAGTAGTATCTGTTAAAATAGGAGATCACAATTATTATGGGCTATGTGATTTGGGATCGAGTGCTAGTGCTATCCCCTATTCACTTTATCAAGAGATCATCGGTGAGATTTCACCTTGTGAACTTGAAGAAGTTGATGTTACCATTCATCTTGCAAATAGATCAACTATCTCTCCTATCGGAATTGTGAGAGACGTTGAAGTCCTATGTGGAAAGGTAAAATACCCTACCGACTTTCTAGTACTTGGTTCAGTGTGGGACAATTTTGTCCTATTATTTTTGGTAGACCTTTTCTCAGAACTTGTGGAGCTATAATAGATTGCAAGAAAGGCAAAGTTTCTGTTGAATTCAATGGTGAGCCATATGAATTTAACTTTTCTAAGTTCTCTAAGCAGCCTCGTGGTACCGATTTACCTAGTGATGATAAAATTATTGAAAGTATTGCTTCTATTGCTATTCCCCCTAATGATCCTTTGCAGCAATATATGGAGGACCACGAGAATGATTTGCATATGCAGGAAAGAAATGAACTAGATGAAATATTCTTGAGACAACCTGCTATCCTGAAGCACAACCTTCCGGTTGAACCTTTGGGAATTTTATCAAAACCAAAAGAAGACCCGGTGTTCGATCTTAAACCTCTTCCCGATACGCTCAAGTATGCTTATTTAGATGAAAACAAAGTATATCCTGTTATTATCAACTCTAACCTTTCAGGATATGAAGAAGAGCGACTATTGTAAGTACTTCGTAAACACCGAGGTGCAATTGGCTATACCCTTGAGGACCTTAAGGGGATTAGTCCATCTATCTGTCAACATACTATCAACCTTGAGCCCGATGCTAAACCAGTTGTTGATCATCAACGACGGTTGAACCCGAAGATGATGGATGTTGTAAGAACAGAGATTCTCAAGCTTCTAGCCGCAGGTATTATCTACCCTATTGCTGATAGTAAGTGGGTAAGCCCGGTACATTGTGTTCCTAAGAAAGGAGGTACAGCTGTGGTTCCTAATGATAAGAATGAACTAATACCTCAGAGAATTATTATTGGATATAGAATGTGTATTGATTACAGGAAGCTGAACAAGGCAACCAGGAAGGATCACTACACGTTGCCGTTCATCGACCAAATGCTTGAAAGGTTATCCAAAAATACCCACTTTTGTTACCTTGATGGTTATTCTGGCTTCTCTCAAATTCATGTTAACACTGCTGATCAAGAGAAGACCACTTTTACTTGTCCCTTTGGTACTTATGCTTACAGACGTATGCCTTTTGGTTTATGTAATGCCCCTGCTACTTTTCAAAGGTGTATGTCTGCTATCTTTCATGGTTTCTGTGAAGAGATTGTGGAAGTCTTCATGGACGATTTCTCCGTCTATGGAACTTCCTTTGACCATTGTCTCCACAACCTTAATAAAGTTTTGCAGAGATGTGAGGAGACAAATCTGGTACTCAACTGGGAGAAGTGTCACTTCATGGTTAACGAAGGAATTTTTCTTGGCCACAAGATTTCCAAAAGGGGAATTGAGGTGGACAAGGCCAAGATCGAAGCAATTGAGAGGATGCCCTATCCAAGGGACATCAAAGGTAATCGCAGTTTTCTCGGTCATGCTGGTTTCTATAGAAGATTTATTAAAGACTTTTCTAAGACTTCGAGACCTCTCACTAATCTTCTCCAGAAGGACGTTCCTTTTGTGTTTGATGAAGATTGTAAGGAGGCTTTTGAAGTTCTTAAGAAAGCTTTAATAACCGCTCCTATAGTACAACCACCTGACTGGAATTTACCTTTTGAGATTATGTGTGATGCTAGTGATTTTGTTGTTGGAGCTGTTTTAGGGCAAAGGGTTGATAAGAAATTGAATGTTATACATTATGCTAGTAAAACCCTTGATAGTGCTCAAAAGAATTATGCTACTACTGAGAAGGAATTCTTAGCTGTAGTGTTTGCTTGTGATAAGTTTAGGCAGTATATTGTTGATTCCAAAGTTATTATTCATACTGACCATGCTGCCATTAAGTACCTTATGACAAAGAAGGATTCCAAGCCAAGACTTATCAGATGGGTACTCCTTCTTCAAGAATTTGATTTGCAGATTGTTGATAGGAAAGGAGAAGACAATCCGGTGGCGGACAATCTTTCAAGGATGGAAGATATACCGCATGATCCCATCCCAGTCAATGACAGTTTTCCAGACGAGCAACTTGCCGTTGTAAAAGTACAATCTCTTTCCGATCCATGGTTTGCAGATTATGCTAATTTTATCGTTGCGAAGTATTTGCCTCCAGGTTTAACATTTTAGCAAAGGAAGAAGTTCTTTCATGATTTGAGGCACTACTTTTGGGATGACCCACATCTTTTCAAAGAAGGTCCGGACGGGATCGTGAGAAGATGCATACCGGAACATGAGCAGAAAGACATTCTCAGTCAGTGTCATGATAGTCCCTATGGAGGACATCATGCCGGTGAGAGGACCGCACATAAGGTTCTTCAATCAGGTTTTTATTGGCCTACTCTCTTTAAGGATGCTAGAAATTATGTTTTAGCCTGTGATAAATGTCAGAGAGTTGGTAACATTAGTAGAAGGAATGAGATGCCTATGAATTACTCACTAGTGATTGAACCTTTTGATTGTTGGGGTTTTGATTTTATGGGTCCTTTTCCTTCATCGCACAAGTACACTCACATTTTAGTAGCTGTTGATTATGTGACCTAGTGGGTTGAAGCAATCCCCACTGAAAGTGTTGATCACAAGACATCTTTGAAAATGCTCAAAGATGTGATTTTCCCTAGGTTTGGTGTACCTAGGTATCTCATGACTGATGGAGGATCACACTTCACGCATGGAGCTTTTAGAAAAGCTTTAGCCAAGTACGATGTCAATCATAGAATTGCTTCACCGTACCATCCTCAAACTAGTGGGCAAGTTGAGCTCACCAATAGAGAGATCAAGTTGATCTTACAGAAGACAGTAAATAGAAATAGAAAGGGCTGGTCAAATAAGTTAGGAGATGCTTTGTGGGCGTATAGAACTGCTTACAAAAACCCCATGGGCATGTCCCCCTATAAGATGGTTTATGGCAAGGCTTGCCATTTGCCATTAGAATTAGAGCACAAAGCTTTCTGGGCTGTTAGAGAGCTTAATGTTGACCCAAAGTTAGCTGATGAGAAGCGTCTCATGAACTTGACTTCTCTAGATGAGTGGAGAAGTGAAGCTTACGAGAGCGCTAAAATGTTCAAGGAAAAGGTAAAGAAGTGGCATGATAGGAGGATTCTGAAACGTGAATTTAATGTTGGTGATAAAGTTTTGTTGTTTAGATCCCGTTTCAGGTTTTCTCCAGGCAAACTACTTTCCAGGTGGGAAGGGCCATTTCATATTGAAGAAGTCTATCGGTCTGGTGCAATCAAGATTAACAATTTTGAAGGCACCAAACCTCAAGTTGTGAATGGGCTAAGACTTAAGCATTACATAGCAGGAGACCCTGTCAATGTTGATGTGAACATGATATACACAACAACTCACGAAGAACATGTTGCAACCCTATTTCAGACACCAGCAGAAGCAGAATAAGAAAAGGTATGTATTACGGTAAGGAAACATCGCGAATCGCCATAAAAGTTCCATATTATGAGTTTTTGCAAAATTAGTAAAATTCTAAGCCTAAGTGGAACCGGAGACAAGCTCCAGGGGGCCCAGGCGCCCCCCTGGCGCGGCCTACCTCCTGGCCGTGCCGGGAGGCCGCCTGGGCACCCAGGAGTCCGTCTCCGACCCCGCTTTAGCTTGTTACCTTCCTTTCTGTGCATAAATTTTTGCTATATATTTGCCCGGATTGTTTCAGCAACGTATCTCGCGATTTCGTGTGTTTTCTTTTCGATCTGTTTCTGCCAGGGAATCTTTCAGCTGGACCTAGGTGCCATGGCTTCTCCAAGTTCCCCCAAGGACAAGTTCGTCGTCAACGTCATCAACCCTTACCTCGCTGAGGTGAAGAAGCACCCTCAGGTTGTTCGGATGGAGGACGGTGTCCTCCATCAAGAAGATCTGAAGGGACCTATCAAGGAGGGGAGCATCCAGGCCAGGCTAGAAGAAGTGGAGCAAGAAGTCTTCAAGTACAAGAAGATGATCGAGCGTGGTGTTGAAGCTAACTTTGACATCATCAACGAGCTGAAGACCTACTTCCTGAAGGAGATGTGGAAAATCATCACCGCATCTGAAGAAAGAACTGAAGAGCTCCAAGGGCAAATTTATGATCTACATCACCAGAACTGTGAGTATGAACTAAGGTTTATGCGCATGGGTATGGGTGCTGCATGCAGGATTCAGGAGACAAACTTCTCATATGAGACTGGAGAACCCCTTCCATGGAAGCGCTTCGCCGAGGACCACGTGATCAACGTCAACAAGAATGAGGAGTGAAATCTCCTTGGGTAATGGCATTCCCTTGGCTTGTTCCAAGCTTGGGGGAGTGCCCTGTATCTTTATCCTTATCTTTTGTCTTTTAGAGTCAAGTAGAGTCGTATCATGCCTAGGGAGGTTATTTTATGAAATAGGTGTGTGCATTGAGGTCTATCACTCCTTCTGTGGAGAGATTGTATCCGTGAGTGTGGAGTCGTCTATGATGGAATATTAATGAGAAGTCTATTGGTTCCTTTGCTGCACTCGGTATTCTCTTCACGCAACCGACCTTATATGATGATTCTTATGGGGAGTATTGACCTTATATCAGGTATGGCTTTGAAAACTTTATTTAATCTTGGCAAACATAGCTTTGGTCATAACAACAAGCATGATTTTCTTAAAGTAGCGACATAGCCAAAACCTTTATGTTATTATGCTTGAAGTGTTATGCTGACAAGGAAGACAACTTGATGTGTTATGCTTCTTTTAGTGTTTATGCTTTATATTGCTTTGCATCTTAGTCATCATCAATTGTCTGTTCTCTCAAAGCCTTTGCTAGCCTAAACTCTGTACTAAGCGGAATTCTGCTTGTGCATCCATACCCTTAAACCAATACCTTCCATATGAGTCCACCATACCTTCCTATTCGTGGTATTCCACTACCACCTCCTAAAGTATAGAATTTGTGTGTTATCCTTAAATGTTCAAAATCTTCTATTTTGTGCCCCTGTTTTAGCTCATGAGGAAATAGTAGTTAATTCATGATCTTTTTGAGTTGGACAAGTTTTACCCCAGGATTGCATGTCTAATCTGCAAACCCCTAATACGAGAAGGAACTGGCATGAGTGCGCCCGGCTCATAAAAGATAATACAACAAACAAACCCTCCTTCACGCTTTGTTCATGAGAAATCAGAAAACTTTGGCAGCGATAAACAAAGGAGATTAAGGGGATGTGATCGTCCCCGTGCGGGAGCCGTTCCTCGAAACATGTCCAGCTCGAGAAGTAATTGAGTTATCTATTAGCATTCGTTGACAAATCATGCACCTCTCAAAACTTGTTTTCATTCTGTTTGATTTAAGGATAGCACATGAGTTTTCCCTACTTCCCTAGAGCAGGGCCTATCTCTTAGTTTTAGGTTGAGTCAGTTATTCCCACTTCCGTCTATTCTTAAAGAGAGTAGACATTTGATGTTGACGAGGATTCATTCATATAAAGTTGCGTTAAGATTTGTCATACCATATTCTTGTTGACATTATCATTTGATAAGTAAGTTGTTTGTCAAGCCCAGCTAAAGCAAACATCTTCCTTTGCGTTAACACTTTCACTTCTTGCCTAATAACATGTTCTTTCAAAAGCTTCAATTAATCTCATCAAAACATAAAGAGAAAGAGCAAAAGTAAAAGCTATTAGTTGTTCTTTGACCAAAGGACATGATTGCCATGATTTGATGAGTTTCCTTAGCCCTACTTTCGATTATAAGTGTTACCACTCTTTTATAAGGGCCTTATGAGTTGAAGATTGCTGTTGAGGATATTTGAGTTTGGTGAAGAAACTGTGATGCTTCTTGTCCGTAATCTATTTATCGACACTTCACTCTCTAAACTTGTGGACAGGTTTACCGAGCTCAGTATTCGCTTGGGGACAAGCGAGGTCTAAGCTTGGGGGTGTTGATACGTCCAAAATGCATCACTATTTTATATCGTAATTCATCCTTATTCATTGATATATTTCACATTACGATGATGTTCTTATGTTGTTTTGGCCTATTTTACACAGTTTGCAACTTTCCGGTGCCGAAGCAGCAGACGCAGGATTCAGCAGTAAAAAGTGGACGTTGAGTTGCTGAAGAAGAATACCTCCAACTTACCTGAAAATCGACGGAGGGTATTTTCCAGAAGGATCACGAAGCTACGCAAAAGAGCAACCAGAGGGGGGCCACAGGGTGCCCAGGCGGCCACCTGGCGCGGCCCCCACCCTGGCCGCGCCGGGAGGGCGCCTGGAGCCCCTGGCCCACTCCCAGCTGCCCCCTTTTGCCTATATACTCCTCGTCATCCAAAAACCCTAAAAGGGGGAGTTTTGACGGAGTTTCGCCGCCGCTCCGTGGCGGAAACCTACAGAGAAGAAAAAGCCATCTCCGGCGGGCAGATTCCGCCGAGGAGATCACCTCCCGGAAGGGGAGATCATCGCCATCGTCATCACCATCGTCACGGGCATCATCGAGATCATCATCAACATCATCCCCAACATCAGCACCATCTCCATCTTCATCCAATCTCATCTCACAATTGCAACTTGTGTTGTAATCCGTACTATCTATCCTCACTACTCAATCGGTGTTGATTACTACGTTGTGGTGAATGTTATTGAGTTTTGTTGGAGAAATATCATTATGTCCAGATTGTTTATCACCCATCTATCTCCACTGATTATGATCTCTTTTATGTCTTGTGAGTAGTTACTTTAGTTCTTGAGGACATGGGAGAAGTCTTGTTGTTAGTAGTCATATGATGTCGAAGTAATATGTGTTGTTTGATACTTAAGTTGTGTTGTTATTTTCCTAGTGGTGTTGTGTGAGTCGAACACTCAACACTTCGCCTTATTAAGGACCTAGGGGAATACATTGTGTATAAAGAATGCTTACGGTGGGTTGCCGGAGTGACAGAAACCTGAACCCCAGTTCGCACGCTTTTGCACAAGGGAACAATGGATCATCGATCGTATTGCTATGGTTAGGCTTTTGCCTTAAATACTATCTTGTATTTGTGGATGCTTGCAAGGTGTTTAATCATAAGAGTGCACTCATCTTAGTCTAGAGAGTTTACTAGCATAGATCCACCCACTCAACACTTATCAACACATCACATAGTACCGATACGGAATATGGCGAAAGCACATGACTACCTCTCCCGTGTGTCCTCAAGAACACTTTAGCCTTTATAAGTTCAGTTTCTAGGCCTCTCCTTTGCTCAGAAAGGATTGGGCCACTTGTTACTCTCCAGTGCCTTTTACTTTGCTCGCTTTTACCTTCCTGTTGCTTATATCAAGAAAACCCCTAAAAAAGTTATCTTTTAGTGCTTGCAGTTATTCCTTGCTCAGAACCACTTATCAATACCTTCTGCTCCTCGTTGGGTTCGACACTCTTACTTATCAAAAACGCTGCAAAAGATCCCTTATGGTTGTGGGTCATCAGCGACGAGCACAGTGCGCACCGCACTGTGCCTTGGCCGGACCGTGCCCGTGCTCGCTGTGGCGAGCTCCGGCGTCGGCGAGCGCCCGAGGTGGACTATGGAGCTGAAGACGACGATGGTGGCGAGGTTTGGCGTGCTTGGGTAGGCGCGGAAGCGAGCACGCGCTCTACAGAGCGCTCGGCGGCATCCAGAGCGCGTCGACTGACTGCCATGGCATGGTGTACACGCGTGGTCACCGCGCGAACACTGCCTATTGGCTGACTTGGTGCCAAAAATAATGTCTGGCGTGTTGTTCGTGGTAGATAGGAGAGTTACCCGTGGTTGGTTTAGTTCCAGACGCAGTAGAATGAAAGTAACTAGCCTCATAAGTTTCTGGACAGAAACTTTGAGAGCTTATTGCGGTAAAATGGTGAATAGTTGGAGGCTGTGCTTTGGAGGTTAGTCAAGAGTTACTAAGGTGAAGATGCACAAGGAGTTTCAGAAGAAGTGGTGCAAGTAAAATGGTAGTTGCTGTAGAAACTACCATTTCTGTCGAGAATATTAAAGATTTTCTATAGCAAAAATATTCCAGAAAGTAGTGCAATATTTTTGCTCAGGAATGTGTCTTAGGGTCCAAAGAAAATTTGGGATTTTCCTCAGAATTTTATGAGCCAAAAACTAGGGGTTGCTTTGGAGCACAAAGAATTTAGCTAGGGTTTTGGGGAGTAAAATGAATATTTTTCAAATAATAAAAATATTCCATGAAGTATATTGGAGTGGTCCAGAGGGAAAAGATAGTTTGCGATGGATAGGAGGCACTTGGGTGAAAGTCAAGGGTACCCAAGTGTTTTAAGTCCATATGAAATGATTCCAAAATCCCAGGGTTTGAAATAAATTCAAATAAAGCTTTGGCAAATAAAAGAGGGCAAAACAGGCTGTCACGACCCTTCAATATAATGGATTAATACTTGTGTACCTTGAATTGTTGACAGGAGCAATTGGTAGCCCCCAAGGGCCGGCTCATTACCATGTGATGAGTCGGGTCTTCAATAAGGTGAGCAAAAAATGACTTTCCATTAGCCCCCAAGTGTCATGGTGCATGCTTCCAGTGACATGAGACTTGCATATTTCATGTAATCTCGATTTGAATAATGTAGCCCCCGAGTGCTGGGTCGTAAGCCTGCAGCGACCTGGGACTATTCCTTCAATTGTAGAATAAATCATTTCCATTGATAATATGATAGCCATTGTGCTAAAGCGACTTTGAAAATCTTAATCATAATACTTGTTATTGATAACCATAATAAAAATCCAGACATGTTGGCTATTTAAAGATTTTAATAATATAACCCGGTTTGAAAACCGGTTCCAGTGATATTTGATCACACTGTTGGTTTTACCAAGCTAGTGTAGTAAGGGTGATAACCCAAAATTTGAACATTGGTAATGATCATAGATTGCCGGTTTACAAACAAAACCAGGCCGTGTTAATAAACACCGGTCATTATCTTATCTCATACTGGCGACTTATAATCGAAAGCCAGGCCGGGTTAATAAACACCGATCATTATCTTATCTCATACTGGCGACTTATAGTTAAAAGCCAGGCCAGGTTAATAAACACCGGTCATTATCTTATCTCATACTGGCAACTTATAGTCAAAAGCTAGGCCGGGTTAATAAACACTGGTTTATCATAAAGAATGTTGTAAGCCTCAACAAAAGAGAAAAACTTGTCAAATAAAATCATGCGAGGCTTTTTATGGGCTGCCAAGCCTAAATTCGAGGCTTTTCATGGGCTGCCAGGCCACTGAGTTAAACCATTTTACAAAGCCTTTTAAGATGGACCTCACATTAACGTTTTAACGTTGACAAGTTCAGGGGCTGTATAAGATTGACTTTTCAAACGTTCGGCGGGTCATACCAGGTTTACCTGGACGGAGTGACTTAGTTGATGAAGGCAGGTTAACCCGGGGTTTTAGGTGAATACACCTGGCTTCCAAGCCTGGCTTGATAGCCTATTACAAGGGCCTTAAAAACTCTTTGTTGCTTTGCAACAAGCACCCCCAAGTAACATTGTGAGCTATGCTCAGTGGGTGCCTATGTTTGAGTTGTGCTGTGCAGCAAACTCTCTTTGGCCCCTTATGATAATATTGGCTTGATAGCCGGATTACCGAAGTAACCAGAGCTGTGCTCTTATGATAATATTGTCTTGATAGCCGGATCAATGGGTAATCAGAACTCCACTTTATAAACAGAAGCCGACATGTGATATATTTCTGAGCTGTGCTCGCTGGGTGCCTATGTTTGAGTTGTGGTGTGCAACAAACTCTCTTTGGTCCCTTTAATTTTTCCTGAGAACTCGAACTTTGTGAGAGATATTTCTTCTTGAACCGGATGTTTAAACCAGATATTGAGAGCTTAAAAGCTTTGTGGGAGACCTCTTTCCCTTGAACCGGATCTTAAACCGGAATCTTCATTTTCAGCCGGAAATTTTCTGACGGCCTTTAACTCGAACTTGCAAGAGATTTAATTCTTTTTGAACCGGAGATTCTTAAACCGGATTTGAGAGCTTTAGAGCTTTGTAGGAGAGCTTCAGTAATCCCTTGAACCGGATTGTAAGCCGGATATTTGAGAGCTTCAGTAAGACTGATGTCCTTTGAGCCGGATTTTAAACCGGATTCCTTTCTGATGACCCGGAAACTTCTTCATTGAGCCGGGTTTTGTAATTCTCATATACCTTTTTAGCCAGAAATTTTCTGACGACCTTTAAATTTTCATCAGTATAGCAGTTGCCTCTGGGACCGGGTTATCCTTCCCTCCATCGTCCTGGGGTTCTTAAATTTGCTGAAACTGGTAAGATTTGCTGAGTCATGTCATCGTAGCCCCCAAGTCTTAAGACGACTCTAGGAGTTGTCTTGAGATTCTCTGTATTTGACCATAGTAGAAGGTGTATATCATTGGTGTTGATAGTGCGATGTGAATCCACAGAAGGTTGAGGTGACTGCAGCGGGTAACAAATGATCCCGTATGAGCCAAGTCAGCAACTCGGCCAATGGTTCCTTCCAACTGGCGATTTGAAGTTAACCAAACTATAGTGGCGGTGACTTGTGCACCTGCCCATTGAGCCACCTAGTGCAGACGGCGGTTGATATTATATGATAATTTGCCTCCATTTTGTTGAAAGAAAACCAGGCTACCCAAGCTGTGACTTGCTCATACTCAATAAACATCTCATACAGACAGGTGCGACCCAATATGTTGATGTAGACCAGGCCGTGAGAGTCGGACCGCAAAGACAACCGCAACATCAGAGGCGATATAGATAAATGAGTTGGCCACAGCGTTGTAAGCCGGTGCAATCTGGTGAACCGGCCGCGGGGCGGACGGGCGAGTTGTCTGCGGCGTAGTAAACTGGCACAAACGGGTGAATTGGCCTTTAAATTTGCACCAATATGGCGGTTTAGGGTCCTGCATTAGATAACTTTGCAAACCAGAGTAATTGCCCTTTTAAAGAAAGCGATATATAATATAAAAATATACTAGATGGATTTCAGCTGACATCTTTAGGCCAAAAATTATCCACCGCGGAGTTGATCCTCACCACGGTGAAACTGAAATCAATCACGACCGAGTCGGCCGTAGGAGCAGTTATACGTCTCCAAAATATCTATAATTTTTTATTATTCCATGCTATTATTTATGAAGTCTTGGATGTTTAATCGGCTTTATCATTTACTTTTATATCATTTTTGGGACTAACCTACTAACCCAAAGGCCGAGTCTAGATTGCTGTTTTTTGCCTATTTCAGGGTTTTGCAGAAAAGGAATATCAAACGGAGTCCAAACGGAATGAAACCTTCGCGAGAGATATTTTTGGAGAAAATCACGCTCGGGAAACGTCAGGACCAAGTTAGGGGACGTAGCGCCAGCCCTCGAGGGTGGGGGGCGCGCCCCCTTCCCAGGGCACGCCCCCTGCCTCGAGGCTGGCCCACACGGCCCCCGGTGCCCTCCTTCTTCCTATATATACCTATGTACCCCTGAAACTCCATACGCAGAGAGAAAACCCTAATTCCACCGCCGTAGCTTCTGTTCCCATGGAGATCCCATCTTGGAGCCTGTTCCTGGAGGGGGATCCATCACGGAGGCCTTCATCATCATCATCAACACCCTCACCATGAGTTGTGAGTAGTTTACCATAGACCTTCGGGTCCATAGCTAGTATCTAGATGGCTTCTTCTCTCTCTCTCTGGATCTCAATACAAAGTTCTCCTCGGTCTTCGAGGAGATCTATTCGATGTAATCTCTTTTTGCGGTGTGTTTGTCGAGATCCGATGAATTATGAGTTTATGATCAAGGTTATCTATGAAAGATATTTGGTTCTTCTCTGAACTTTTTATGTGCGCTCATAATATCCTTGCAAGTCTCTTCGAATTATTGGTTTGGTTTGGCCTACTAGATCTATAGTTCTTGCAATGGGAGAAGTGCTTGGCTTTGGGTTCAATCTTGCGTGTCCTTTCCCAGTGACAGTAGGGGCAGCAAGGCACGTATTGTATTGTTGCCATCGAGGATAAAAAGATGGGGTTTTCATCATATTGCTTGAGTTTATCCCTCTGCATCATGTCATCTTGCTTAAGGCGTTACTCTGTTCTTATGAACTCAATACACTAGATGCATGCTGGATAGCGGTCGATGTGTGGAGTAATAGTAGTAGATGCAGAATCGTTTCGGTCTACTTGTCTCGGACGTGATGCGTATATACAATGATCATGCCTAGATAGTCTCATAATTATTCGCTTTTCTATCAATTGCTCGACAGTAATTTGTTTACCCGCTGGAGAATACCGCTAACATGAGAGAAGCCACTAGAGAAAACTATGGCCCCCGGGTCTATCTTTATCATATTACTTTCCCGTCAACTAGCAAATTTCTGTCGCCGTTGTTTATTTGCTTTCTTTACTTTTTGTATCTATATTAAAAATACCAAAAATATTATCTTATCATCTCTAGCAGATCTCACTCTCGTAAGTGACCGTAAAGGGATTGACAACCCCTTATCGCGTTGGCTGCAAAGCTCTTATTTGTTTGTGCAGGTGCGAGGAACTAGTGTGTGGTCTCCTACTGGATTGATACCTTGGTTCTCAAAAACTGAGGGAAATACTTACGCTACTGTGCTGCATATCCCTTTCCTCTTCGAGGGAATACAACGCAAGCTCAAGAGGTAGCAAGAAGAATTTCTGGCGCCGTTGTCGGGAGGCTTACGCAAAAGTCATATACCACGTACCTATCACAAACCCTTATCCTTCGCATTACATTTATTTGCCTCTCGTTTTCCTCTCCCCCACTTCACCTTTGCCGTTTTATTTGCCCTTCTTCCGCCGCGTGTTTTTCGTTCGCTTGCTTGCTTTTCATTATGGCTCTCCCTATTAGTGTTGACCCTCACCTCAAGAGGCTGGAGGAGATTGAAAATAATGTTAGACATTTTATGACTATACAATTTGAGCATAATGAATTTTTCAGAAGTGAGCTTAAAGAACAGAAAAAATTGATGGAATATATAAATAAAGACCCTGATGATATGTCTAAGGAATTTTATGGTTTGAAATCTCAGTTTGCTCATCTTGAGAACTTAATTGCCCAAATTTCCGATAAACAGTCCACCTTGATCAATAAGATGGCTGCCAAACCGGAATATCGTGAAAATAAAGATGAAGATCTGAAAGTTATTGATGTGTCTCCTATTAGATCCTTGTTTGCTAGTGTTAATCTTGATGAGAATAGGATTGGAGATGATTCTGCTTTAAGGTGTCCCAATAATTCGGAGTTTTTAGATCTTCATGCTTAAATTGCTAAAAGTGGGATTGAAGAGATTAAAACTCTGCATAGTGATGAACCCACTACTTTGGATTTCAAGGGATTCAATTATGATAATTGTTCTTTGATTGATTGTATTTCTTTGTTGCAATCCGTGAATTCTCCGCATGCTTATAGTCAAAATAAAGCTTTCACTAAACATATAGTTGATGCTTTGATGCAATCTTATGAAGAAAAACTTGAGTTGGAAGTTTCTATACCTAGAAAGCTTTATGATGAATGGGAACCTACTATAAAGATTAAAATAAAACATTATGAATGCTATGCTTTGTGTGATTTGGGTGCAAGTGTCTCCACTATCCCAAAAACTTTGTGTGATTTGCTAGGCTTCCATGAGCTTGATGATTGTTCTTTAAATTTGCATCTTGCGGATTCCACTATTAAGAAACCTACGAGAAGAATTAATGATGTTCTTATTCTTGCCAATAGGAATTATGTGCCCGTTGATTTCATTGTTCTTGATATAGATTGCAATCCTTCATGTCCTATTATTCTTGGTAGACCTTTCCTTAGAACGATTGGTGCAATTATTCTTGGTAGACCTTTCCTTAGAACGATTGGTCCTATTATCCTCCAGATAGGTCGAGATGTCAGCACGAAAGCAGAGGTGGGGGAGCGAACCAATCCTGACAGGTTGTTGAAGGGGAGGAGGACCGGGTGGAGCACGGCGAGGCGGCCGGGGAGCAACGCGGTGGGCAGCGAGAGCGAGGTCATGCAGCCTGTGCGCGTGTTGCAGCGGACACCCAACCAAGAACAGGGGTGATTGTCGTCGTCTCTCCAGTTGGTGAGACGGCCCAGTGGACCAACGACCCTTGTTTTGACGACGACCGGGCACCAGCGCAAGCACGCCGTCGGTGAGCACGGTGGTGTTCTTTGCCATGGCCGAGGAGGATGGGCGGTGGGGAGCAGTGCGGGCGAGGAGGAACGTGGCGAAGGCTGTTGCTGCGGTCCGGGAGGGGATGCATGCGGATGGTGGTGTCACACCGGAAGCTTTCTCCTATTTGCGTCGGAGGAGAACTTGATGGAATCGTAGTAGCTGATGATGGCGGATGCTTGTGCCTGGCACATGATTGACGAAGTTGGTGGCTTCTCTTTTCTGGATGTCGACCTCGGCAGGCTTGGTCTAGAGCGGCTAGCAGGAGCACAACAAGGCACAGAAGGCTGCAAGCCATGGCGAGCAGCTGGGATACGAACGAATAGAAAAATTGGAACCGTCAAACATGAAGCTGACTAATTCAGGCCAGGGCAGTTTAGTCACTGATTTTGTATTGTAATTCCATACCATGCATAAGGGGCAATTCATCAAGGATCTGGAAAAGGTGTGGCAAATTATCAGTGACAAGGAAAACAGTGGCAAATCCTCAAATTCCCCCGATTTTGTATGTCGTTTAAATGTCATATTACGGTATGTATTGATTGTGCAGATTTGACTAGGCCAAAAATAAATATATACAGTGTTAATATTTAATCTCGTTTGAATGACATTAAGCTCTACAAAATTAAGGACACCTTCCCCATGCATACTTCAAATCAACTAATTAAGAGGCTGGACATTCTTCTTGTTTTTCCGTGGGAAGGTGTCTAGGCATTTACTAACATGTAGATCTTGCAATGCATGGGGAATGAAAGATCAAATATATCTTGCTCTCCTTTCTTATTTTAGTGGTAGTTAAAATCAGATATCACAAAGAATATTACATATTAGGATTGAGTTGTTTTGCTCTTCTATTTTTGAGTAAGCCCTGTGATATTTTACAACCCATCGGACACCCTTGGATCTGATGCTATGTTGGTCAAGGTTATTTCTAATTACCTGCGATATTCCGACAGAGTATATCATGTGTAGTTTCTTGTTCCTATTGTTAGGAAGAACCGTTGCAACATCTCGCAATAAATAATTGGGAAAAAGCAATTATGATTATCAAAATAATATTAGGTGTTGGAACCGTGTCTTATTACATAATCAGTTTATTAACTCTACATAAATCAACGGACTCACAGAGATACATGCATACTGGATACATTATAGGAAAGCATGCATGCATCCCTAATCGTCCAGGCCCTTAGTTGCACGTGGGGCTCTGCACAAAGTTGCTAACTGGAAAGGACTGGTCGAATAAGGCCGCATGGTCACCACCAGTAAACCTAAGCTTGTCACCGATGCGTTCAACCGTGTGGAATGCAGGAAAATCCCACTCCAGTTGTATCCTCACACCGCCCAGTTGGGTTATGGATCCGGGCTGGATAACCCCACTGACTAGGCTGTCAAACCGAATCTTGTGTTGTCCGCCGGCAACCGTAACGTTGAAGTCGCATGAGTTGGGGAGGCTCACCTGAAGGGCGCCCCCATGGTTCACGTATGACTTCACCCCCAGGGGCAGGAGAGCCCGCGGGAAGTTGTTTTGCGCCAAAATGTCGTATGCTGTTTCGGAGGTGGCCGCTTGGAGGATGGAAGCCATGAAGATGATGAGGAGCAGATGCTGGATGGCCATGGCTAAATTTTGCTTACAAATTGTATCAATATAGTAATATGAGGAATGGGGAAGTGCGTCCAGACATAGGCATTGGCCACGTATTATATATGTTGCCCAACGGAATCAAAGACAATCAAACTTCAATTTCATTTATTTTGTTCCTAATTATCGTTCCATCAATCGCCTCATCAAAGACGCTAAATATAGCATCCAATTAAATCATATTTATCTTTTGCCTAGTCAAATCTGCACAATCAACACATACCGTGATATGACATTTAAACATTATTTCAGTAGTATAGAAAATCGGGGGAATTTGAGGATTTGCCACAAGTTTGTTTACACTTTGATTATTTGCCACTATTTTCCTTGTCACTGATAATTTGCCGCACCTTTTCTAGATCCTTGATGATTTGCCCATTATGCACGGTATGGAATTACAATACACTAGTAGAACGTCCGTGCGTTGCCACGGGCTTTATAGCTTTCTAGCAATGTAGATAGCTTACGTTGTTGTATATAAAACTCGGTGAATTGTTGGCTCCTTCCAACGAAATTGACCCGGCCCCTTGTCGAAGTATTCTTTTGGAATATAAACATAATCTGTCCATCTCTCTCATACCCCACAAAAAAAGTATTATCATGTGCAACATATATACGAGGAAGAATAATTATTTGTATGCATCTCATCGTGCAAAACTGGATGAATTTTGAGTCTAGTCGCTCATAGCTACATTCGTGACTTTGTCAATCGACATTTTCAAAGCATCATCCAAAGCCATCAATTTTAATTATCTCTGGCCTATAAAAGTGAACATATAAAAATATATTAAATATAAAAAGACAACGCAGCATGTAGCATTGTTGTCACTTAGAAGGTATGTCATCTCATCGCACCATTTCTTGCATATTTTCTAAACTTCCTCACATAAACCGAGAGATGATGGTGTATTGTACATCTGACTGAAAAAAATGAGACGGCTATCACTACCTCGAGAGATGATGGCGTATCGAATGAGTTAATTGCCCGTGCATTGGAACAGGTCATAAACATTTCAATGGTTTAACACGAATTATGTCTATTGTATACCAGTGTGCATCTGACTTGGAATCTTTCCTTCCACCGCCTGCCATACACGCTTTTAATTCGAAGCACGTAACCATGTAGTTGTACCTGGAGATTTCTAAGGAAAAATAGGATATGTAATAGGTCCACATTCTTATATACATGACCATAAGGTAAAAGGAACCCCATCCTATTCTAACTTAAGCAAAATTGTATAAGAGCTCACAAGTGGACCTGAAGCTATGATAAGAACAAAATTTGAATGTTGCTCCTCTTGAGCATCCAACGAGGAATAACTATATTAAGCAAAACCCAAAACAAATTTCTATTTCCTGAGCAGCTTCAACTTCAGGAGTATCTACCAAGGTTTACATTTTTCTACATCCTTCTTGAACGCCAGTCTTTGCATAAAACCTTCACGTTTTCAGAAAACTATCATGCGAAAATCACATTCTTTATGAGAAACACACCTCATAGTAGAAAACCTATATCATAATAGAAATTGTAGGTTTCCTTGATGGGGAACATACTAATGGTCAGATCCGCATCATCATCACTGTTTTAGCCTCAACCGCTACCCATCATTACTCATCTTGTGCAACCTCTCTTCTTTCTGCTTTCACTCCCTTTTCTGGAGTTTGTCTTCAGCAGCAGTATCAACAAAAGCAAGTCCAGCTCAATGCTCTAGTTTGTCTTCAATAGCAGTAGCAACAAGAGCAAGGCCAGCTCAGTGATGTCAGCAACCTAAAAAAAGTTTCATCTCAGATGGCATTTCCAAATGGCTTGGCAAGTTCTCAAGCTCTTTGTGAAGGACCTACCATATATTTGTTGCAATATTGTACCAAATCATTTTTATAAAATACTAGGCCATATATAATGCACACTTTACCAAATGGTTGGGTTTCAAAAGTTTCGATCCACCTCTCGTGAAAAAGACAAATTTTCGCCGATTCAGTAGGAAGCGGGTAAAATTTGAACTGCATCTGCCTCATAGTTTGCTCTTTATTTTTTCCAAAAATCATTTCTAGGTAGATAAGTATCTATTTAATCAGAGAAACACCAATTGTTTTCCAAGATTCAACCACTAGATAGGAACGGTCATGCCTGTCGTTTTGGCCGCATTTTGAAACAGGCATAAAATATTAAAAAAATCAAAAAATTGGAAAACCTTCGCATTGTGTCATTATATGTCACCAAGTTACCAAAAATAACAATAAACTTGTAATAGGGCAATTCTTTTAAAAAAATGTTCTCGGAAATGAGCTATCATGTGTGAAGATTCATGGTTTAGAAGCCAAATGATCAATCTTATGGCCACATTCATGGCATAGTTTGTTCAAATGATCTCATATTGTGCACAAAGGGGCATCTTGGAATGGCAAACAATGTTGCCTAAGGAAGTTTTCATTTTCTTTGGAAGAAAAATTCATTTTCCATTTTTTTGTGAAGGACCTACCATATATTTGTTGCAAATTTGTACCAAACATTTTTATAAAATACTAGGCCATATTTAATGCACAATTGACAAAATGGTTGGGTGTCCAAATCTTGTATCCACCACTTGTGAAAAAGACAAATTTTCGCTGATTCACCTGGAAACGGGTCAAATTTGAACTGCAGCTGCCTTATAGTTTGCTCTTTATTTTTTTTCCAAAAATCATTTATAGTTAGATAAGTATCTATTTAAGCATAAATATATGTTTTGGTGGCGATACGTCGAGGTTTGGACGGTGGCCCAGGGCCCCAACTCCAAAGCGCGTAAACACGCATGCCCAACATGTGGTCACCGCGTGACCGTGGAGTTGTCATGCGTTCTGGGTGGCCTAGACATGTCTAGTAGGTTGGGCACTCCCCGGGTAAGTGCTAGGAAGAAAATGACAACATAAGACTCTCACAAGGAAACCGAACTATGCTCAAACATGAATTAGCAGCCAAGTGTTTGATTAACGGTACGGGAAATGCACATGGCCAATTGGCCTGAATTTTGGTTGAGGATGATCATCTACTAGGGAGACTGGCTTAACAAATTTTCAACTCAAATGGAGGAGCGTAGATGACACTTGCTTTGCAGAGTACCACGTCGGGCAGAAATATGTTTATTGAAGCTGGGCTCAAATGAATAAATGTATTGAGCTGAAATTTTATGGATTACGGTCATCTGGGCATAGGAAAACACTGTAAAAAAATTATACCATTTGGATAATCCTAGCTTGTACTTCGTTCACAAAGCTTCTCTCTAGATGAAAACTTTGGAAATTTGCCGAGGAAGATTTGATAGGCACATGGAGCTGAATATTGGCATGTGGTAATGATTTGGATATGGAAGATTGACCAAAAAGTTTGAGGGCAATAGGAGTGGTATAGATAGCACTTGCTTTGCAATCTGCCAATCTGGATAGAAAATAAAAAATGAAAGCTGGGCTCACATAGATGATTTGATTGAGCTGCAATTTGGAGGAGGGTGAAAAATTTGGGAATATGAAGGCACTTAATAAATTTCATGCCATTTGGGTATGCATAGCTAGTACTTCCTTCACAAAGCTTCTAGCTGAACAAAAACTTTGGAAATTTGCCGAGGAACATTTACTACGCAAATGGAGGTGAATTTTGTCATGAGGCAATGATTTGGATAGGAAAGAGTGCCCAAATTTTTTGAGGGAAATCAAGAATATAAAAATAGCACTTCCTTCACAAAGTGTTGTTCTGAACAGAATAGGAAAATGAATATTGTTGAATTATTTTGAACTATAAAACAAGGTTTTCTACATATTTGACGAATATACGACCCAAATAATTTATGAGATTTTTTGGGAATTTTGGGAATGATAGAAATATAGGTTGCTTCACAACCTAGGGCAAAATTTGACACATGTACATGACACATAGGCAAAACTGATGAGGTGGCGCCTAGTCATAGCAATCCACCACAACTTACAAGGTTATCACCATCTATATTGGTCGTGATAAGCTAGAAATAAGGCAGCGGACCAGTGCTGTCTGCTTTATGACCATTTCACGTATGGAAATTATGACCTTTCTGACCAAAATGGTCGTTATAGTTTAGGGTTTGGAGCCCCCCGAACAGCTTTTGACCAATTGGTCTCAAATTGTCGTAGATTTATGACCAATTCTTCCAGGGTCACTGACAGAAGGTCATGAGTTGACATAATTCTTGTAGAGAATGGATGTATGAACTGCCAAAAGGTTCGGCAACTTTATCAAAACTTTGGACTGAACAACAATAGTGAGCATCAGGTAGAATGAAAGATTGTACTTCACATACAATCATTTTTTCCTTGGGTATTTTACCCACTGTCCACACAACATCGGCGTTGTTTTCATGATAAGCCATACATAAATCAGTGCCCCTAGCTCAGTCTTAGCAACTAAATATTATATAAAGTTACTGAACAAAGACGATGAGTCTCGAATAGAAGTACATTTTTGGTAATGAATAAAAACATATACAAGTGGCGCCACAAATAACTGATATTAGCACGACTTAGTTGTTAAGACTTAGGTTTCACGGCCTCGAGGTCATTGTCGCCACCGCAGCTTGCACTTCCCCTCGCGCTCGACCACCACTTGTCGCACCCCACCACGACTCCTCCCTACCTCGCCACCCCTGCGAGCCATGCCATCACAGGCTCACAACCTCTACTGTTCGTCAGCGATCTCGCGTGGGAGTTACCTGCTTTGTCTCATCCATGCCCGGAAGGACTGAGTGAGGGAAAGGAACGCATTATGAACAAGCCAGAAGACTACCATGAGCTAGTTCAAAACAACTTATTACAAAAGGTGGGCGGAGTGGGGTACCTGCAGTTTCTGCTCGAATACATCCAAGTATGTAAGGCAGATGGCAGACTGGAATCTTAACCCACATGTGACCTTTGACTCGTGATTTTACTGTGATGGGTCCGAGGCAAAACTCCGTATGGTGCTCTCTGAAACCAGGCATGCTCGATGCCTAAATACAGAAACATGCAGGCATACTAGCTGGAGCATCCTTCGATCACGAGATAAGCCTGACATTCCATGAAAACCCGAACATGAAACAGGGTGTTCGTCTCGACGTGCTCACATGCATGTGATTATGTGGGCTACCAGAGATGTTGTCAGGATTGGGCCACACTGTCCATTAATACATCCATAAAAATTACAGTAGACCTTATTTTTCATCGCACATAAGTTAGATTACATTCGTTTTGCTCTAAGCTTTACTAATTGTGTTCCTTTTTGTTTAGATAGTACAGTTCAGTTGCCATGGCAGCAAAACTGCTTCATATGCAGCTATAAATTTGTGATGGCTACAACTCGGGTGATTGACTGATGTCGTTCTTGTGAATCTGATTTAGTTGATTTCAAGATGCTGGAGTCGGAGTTCATGCAATCAAGGAATACTACAAAGTGTTGTTTATGTGAATCATTGGATAAAGTGCCCGAACCTTTCTAGCACGTGGAAACCTTCATGGGCCGGGAACCGTTCGCCCGCGCACCGAACAACCGAGGGCTGCGTTTCTTGCAGCTTTGGCAGCCTACCCACTGACTCTAGTGGGCTATAGCGAGGGGACCGTGGTCCTGATTCATCTATAAAAGGAAATATATATGAACCACATAAATTCACAAAAATGAAAAGATGGAAACTTGCTAGCCCGGATCCCAATAATAACGCGTGACCCTAACACCCAGCCCGTAGTGACCCCATCATTCCCAACGCACACCACCACGCCCCTGATCCCCCAGTGCGTCGTCACCCGGCTCCTACCGCAGCACTGCCGTCCGGCCCCCAGCGGCCCGCCATTCGGCCCCCACCCCAGCACGTCATGGACCGGCCCCTGCCCCCCTACACGCAGCTGCTGATAAGTCTCCAACGTATCAATAATTTTTTATTGGTCCATGCTATTATTTATGATGTTTTGGATGTTTAATGGGTTTTGTTATACACTTTTATATTATTTTTGGGACTAACCTACTAACCCAAAGGCCCAGTCTAGATTGCTGTTTTTTTTGCCTCTTTCAGGGTTTTACAGAAAAGGAATATCAAACGGAGTCCAAACGGAATGAAACCTTCGGGAGAGATATTTTTGGAGCAAAATACGCACGAGAGACTTGAGAACCACGGAGTAGGGCACACGTGGCGTCCACGAGGGTGGGGGCGCGCCCCCCTACAGGACACGCCCCCTGCCTCGTGGGCCCCACGTCTGGCCCCCGGTGCCTCCTTCTTCCTATATATATCTACGTACCCCGAAACCATCAGAACAACACAGAAAACCCTAGTTCCACCGCGGCAACCTTCTGTTCCCGTGAGATCCCATCTTGGGGCCTGTTCCGGAGCTCCGCCGAAGGGGGGATCTTCCACGGAGTGATTCTACATCATCATTGATAACCGAAAAGTGTAGGGGATCGCAACAGTTTTCGAGGGTAAAGTATTCAACCCAAATTTATTGATTCGACACAAGGGGAGCCAAATAATACTCTTAAATATTAGCAGCTGAGTTGTAAATTCAACCACACCTGGAAACTTAGAATCTGCAGCAAGATAGTGGAGTAGCAAAGTAATATGATAGTGGCGGTAGCAGCAATAAAAGTAACGATGGTGTTTTTGTAGTTTTTGTAATAATAGCAACGGGAAAGTAAATAAGCGACAAGCAATATAGGTAAAGCTCGTAGGCATTGGATCGGTGATGGGAAATTATGTCGGATGCAATTCATCATGTAGAAGTTGTAACCTAGGGTGACACAGAACTAGCTCCAGTTCATCAATGCAATGTAGGCATGTATTCCGAATATAGTCATACATGCTTATGGAAAAGAACTTGCATGACATCTTTTGTCCTACCCTCCCGTGGCAGCGGGGTCGTATTGGAAACTAAGGGATATTAAGGCCTCATTTTAATAGAGTACCGGACCAAAGCATTAACACATGGTGAATACATGAACTCCTCAAACTATGGTCATCACCGGGAGTGGTCCCGATTATTGTCACTTCGGGGTTGCCGGATCATAACAAATAGTAGGTGACTATAGAATTGCAAGATAGGATCAAGAACACACATATATTCATGAAAACATAATAGGTTCAGATCTGAAATCATGGCACTCGGGCCCTAGTGACAAGCATTAAGCATAGCAAAGTCATCGCAACATCAATCTCAGAACATAGTGGATACTAGGGATCAAACCCTAACAAAACTAACTTGATTACATGATAGATCCCATCCAACCCATCATCGTCCAGCAAGCCTACGATGGAATTACTCACGCACAGCGGTGAGCATCATGGAATTGGTGATGGAGGAAGGTTGATGATGACGATGGCGACGATCTCCACTCTCCGGAGCCCTGAACGGACTCCAGATCAGCCCTCCGAGAGAGATTAGGGCTTGGCGGCGGCTCCGTCTCGTGAAACGCGATAATTCCTTCTCTCTTATTTTTTTTCTCCCCGAAACGGAAGATATAAGATCTGGGGGTATGTCGTTGCAGCACCAGTGGGCCCACGAGGCAGGGGCGCGCCCTGGGCAGGGGGGCGCGCCCCCCAACCTCGTGGACTGGCCCAAGGCCCCCTGGTGTGGATCTTCTTGCAGGTATTTTTTATATTTTCTGAAATAATTCTCCGTTGATTTTCAGGCGATTCCGAGAACTTCTTATTCTGCACAAAAACAACACCATGGCAGTTCTGCTGAAAAGAACGTCAGTCCAGGTTAGTTCCATTCAAATCATGCAAGTTAGAGTCCAAAACAAGGGCAAAAGGGTTTGGAAAAGTAGATACGTTGGAGACGTATCAACTCCCCCAAGCTTAAACCTTTGCTTGTCCTCAAGCAATTCAGTTGATAAACTGAAAGTGATAAAGAAAAACTTTGACAAACTATGTTTGCTCTTGTTATTGTAAATATGTGAACTAGCATTCAGGTTTTCAACAAGATCATGAACTAACCACATTCACAATAACTTTCAGGTCTCAAGACTACTCACATCAATGGCATAATCAACTAGCGAGCAATAATAATAAACCTCGGATGACAACACTTTCTCAAAACAATCAGGATATGATATAACAAGATGGTATCTCGCTTGCCCTTTCTGAGACCGCAAAACATAAGTGCAGAGCACCTTTATGGATCAAGGACTGACTAGATATTGTAATTCATGGTAAAAGAGATCCAGTCATGATCATACTCAATGCAAATTAATTGTAATACATGCAATGACAGAGGTGCTCTCCTACTGGTGCTCTTTGATAAGAGGATGATGACTCTGCATAAAAGTAAATAGATAGGCCCTTCGCAGAGGGAAGCAGGGGTTTGTAGAGGTGCCAGAGCTCGATTTTTAAAGAGAGATGAATAACATTTTGAGCGATATACTTTCATTGTCAACATAACAACCAAGAATCTCTATATCTCCCATGCTACGCACATTATAGGCGGTTCCCAAACAGAATGGTAAAGTTTATACTCCCCCAACTATCAACAAGCACACTCCACGGCTAGCCCGAAACAACGGGTACCGTCCAAACCAGCAACAGCCCTGGGGGAGTTTTGTTTAGTTATTATGATTTTGAGCATGGGACTGGGCATCCCGATTACCAGCCATTTTCTCATGAATGATGAGCGGAGTCCACTCGTCGTGAGAATAACCCACCTAGAATGGAAGATATAGACAGCCCTAGTTGATACATGAGCTGTTCGAGCATACAAAACAGAATTTCATTTGAAGGTTTAGAGTTTGGCACATATAAATTTACTTGGAACGACAGGTAAATACCGCATATAGGAAGGTATGGTGGACTCATGTGGAATAACTTTGGGGTTTATGGAAGTGGATGCACAAGCAGTATTCCCGCTTAGTACAGGTGAAGGCTAGAAAGAGACTGGGTTTTCATTTTTGGGTTTTCATTTTTAACTACTACTACAAGCAAGGAAAGTAAACTAGCTAGAAGCTACAACTATTTTTTTTGTTTTTCTAGGTTTTTCTAAAACACAAGAAAAAGACTAAGAAAAAGAAATTGAAACTAAGCATGGATGGTACAGTGAAAGAGTGTGAGCACCGACAACTAGAATAAGTGTGAACATGAATGTAAGTCGGTGAGAAACACGTACTGCCCCAAGATTAGGCTTTTGGCCTAAGTTGGTCTATGGCCACAGATCAAAACGCTACCTCCAGTGTACGGAGATGTGTCCTCTGGATGCCACTGGTTGGCGAGCTCATCCAGCTCCCACCCATAAATATATTGACGGGAAGGATCAAGTGGTGGTTCTCGCTCACGCTCTAATGTTTGTGCCTGGCCTTGGTACTTGTAGAAAGCATCTGACATAATGAGATACTTTCCTGTGGACAGATCAAACAAAGATGGTGCAGGCAAGGTAACAATTTCAAAGTATATTTCATCAAATTTTAATTTATAATTGATTTGCATATTCTTGTCTTTAACAATAAACTCATGAGCTACCATGCTCTTGTAGTCTAGATAAACAGGGGCAAGCAATTTTTCTTCCTTCTCATGATGCCTAATAGGTATATTAAAATATTCAGGAAGGCGAGAAGCAAAGATGCCTCCGAAGACGGGCCCCTTTGAGCGGTTCAGACTCAATCGATTGGCAATGACGACGCCCAAGCTAAAAGTTGTGTCTTGAAACATGGCATGGCGTAAATGATAATATCAGGGGCACTGAGATTCCCACTATTCCCGCGACCAATTAAACATCTATTAGCAAATAAAGCAAAGTAGCGCAGAAGAGGGAATTGCATACTAGTGATTCTTGCCCCTGAAACTTGTCTAGTTTCCCCTACAGCTATCATATCAATAAACCCTTCAACGTCTTCACGACGTGGTTCATCAAGTCTACCTCCGAAGGGTACTTTGCATATTTCACAAAAATCTAAGAGTGATATCTCCTTAACCACATCATATATACGAAACTCCACCGTAGGTGGTGTTTTCCTAGAATGAAAATGAAAGCTTTGTGTGAAAATATTGGTGAGTAAGAGATACTGTTCTTTCTGGTCGTTGAGGAAGTCGGTGAGGCCTGCATTATTTGCCAACCAATAAAAGTCTTTGTAAATACCGGCGGACATCATGAAATTATTACAAGGCCGTTCGCACGGTCGAACTTCCGCCATGCGAGGAAGATTATACTTGGGCTTCTTATTTTCTTCTTTCTTCTTATCCTCTGAGCTCTTGCTAGAGGAGCCCCTCAATAATATTTTTAACATTTTCCTTTTCTGAAAATTTCTGAATTTTTTAGTAACATCAAAATAAAAGTTAACCAAGCTCAACAAGATTGATAGCAACAACTCCAACTAGTGCCTAGAGGATATATCATGCATTAGAACTACTTGGGACCAAGAAAATTTGACATGCAAGCTCAAGAACAAGGTCACCACAGCAGCATAAATTTGCAACAAATAAAGCACTAGAACAAAAACTAATTGGACCAAGGGAGGAGTCACATACCAAGGAACAATCTGCCCAAACAGTTTGGTGAATGGTGCTTTGAGCAAGGAGATCAAAAATGGCAGCAAGATGAGCTAGAACTCGGGTTTGAGCTGGTTGGCGATTTTTTTGGGAGGAAGAAGAAGAGCATCGGTGCAGGAATAAGTGGAGGGGGCCATGTGGGGCCCACGAGGCAGGGGGCGCGCCGTGGACCCTCGTGGCCACGTGTTGGCTCCCCTCGCTGTGAGTTCAGTGCCATATTTTCTCAAATATTCTAGAAAAAATCATATTTCATTTTCATGGCATTTGGAGAACTTTTATTTTCGGGATATTTTTTTATTGCACGGATAAGTCTGGAAACAGATAGACAATGCTATTTTTCTCTTTATTTATCCTAATTAAAAGAAAGTAAAAAGAGGGTACAGAAGGTTGTGCTATCTAGATTCACCTATCCCATGTTCATCATAAGAAATCCATTAACAAGGTTGATCAGGTCTTGTTAATAAACTCTTTCCGAGTAACATGAAACCGGAGAATTTTCGAATAACACTAGGTTACCTCAATGGGGATATATATGTCCCCAACAATAAGTATGTCATCTGTCTTCTTGATAGTAGGGAGAGGAAACTCAAAACCTCCAATAGTGATAGTTGAAGTTTTTCCAATATAATTGATACTATGGACCTGAGGTTGTTTGCTCGGAAAGTGTATCGTATGCTCATTACCATTGACATGAAAAGTGACATTGCCTTTGTTGAAATCAATAACAGCCCCTGCAGTGTTCAAAAAGGGTCTTCCGAGAATAATAGACATACTATCGTCCTCGGGAATATCAAGTATAACAAAGTCCGTTAGAATAGTAACATTTGCAACTAAAACAGGCACATCCTCACAAATACCGACAGGTATAGCAGTTGATTTATCAGCCATTTGCAAGGATATTTCAGTAGGTGTCAACTTACTCAAGTTAAGTCTACGATATAAAGAGAGATGCATAACACTAACACCAGCTCCAAGATCACACAAAGCAATTTTAATATAGTTTCCCTTAATGAAGCAAGGTATAGTAGGAACTCCTGGATCTCCTAATTTTTTAGGCATTCCACCCTCAAAAGTGTAATTGGCAAGCATGGTGGAAATTTGTACTTCAGGTATCTTACTTTTGTTGGTAATAATGTCTTTCATATACTTGGCATAAGGATTTGTTTTAAGCACATCAGTCAAACGCATACGCAAAAAGATAGGTCTAATCATTCCAGCAAAGTGCTCAAAATCCTCATCATCCTTTTTCTTGGATGTTTTCAGAGGAAAAGGCATGGGTTTCTGAACCCATGGTTCTCTTTCCCTACCGTGCTTCCTAGCAACAAAGTCTCTCTTATCATAACGTTGATTCTTCGATTGTGGGTTATCAAGATCAACAACAGGTTCAATCTCTACACATTATCATTGCTAGGTTGAGCATCAACATGAACATCATCATTAACATTATCACTAGGTTCATGTTCATTACCAGATTGTGTCTCAGCATCAGAAACAGATATATCATTGGGATTCTCAGGTGTGTCAGCTACAGGTTCACTAGGAGCATGCAAAGTCTTATCATTTTTCTCTTTCTTCTTCTTAGAAAAACTAGGTTCATCTAAATTAGCTCTCTACGAAATTTGCTCAATTCTCTTAGGGTGGCCTTCAGGATACAGAGGTTCCTGAGTCATCCTACCACCTCTAGTCACAACTCTAATGTTATTATCATTATTCTTACTATTTAATTCATTGAGCAAATCATTCTGAGCCTTAAGTACTTGTTCTACTTGAGTGGTGATCATAGAAGCATGTTTACTAATAAGTTTCAGTTCACCTTTAGCTCTAGACAGATAATCACTCAAGCGTTCAATCATATAAGCATTGTGTTGTAATTGTCTACCAACATAAGCATTGAAGTTTTCTTGTTTCACAATAAAATTTTCAAACTCATGTAAGCATTGGCTAGCAGACTTATAACGAGGAATATCACCTTCCTCAAATCTATAAAGAGAATTTATCTTTACTACCTATGTCGAGTTATCAAGACCATGTATTTCTTCAATAGGTGGTAAATTCTTAACATGTTCAGCCTTAATACCTTTTTCTTTCATAGATTTCTTTGCCTCTTGCATATCTTCAGGACTGAGAAATAAAACACCTCTTTTCTTTGGAGTTGGCTTAGGGGCTGGTTCAGGAAGTGTCCAATTATTTTCATTGGCCAGCATATTATTCAATAGTAGTTCAGCTTGTTCAACGGTTCTTTCCCTGAAAACACAACCAGCACAACTATCCAGGTGGTCTCTGGAAGCATCGGTTAGTCCATTATAAAAGACATCAAGTATAGCATGCATCTCTAGAGGATGGTCAGGCAAAGCATTAAGTAATTGGAGAAGCCTCCCCCAAGCTTGTGGGAGACTCTCGTCTTCAGTTTGAGCAAAGTTATATATTTCCCGTAAGGCAGCTTGTTTCTTATGAGCGGGAAAATATTTAGCACAGAAGTAGTACATCATGTCCTGGGGACTACGCACACAACCAGGATCAAGAGAATTAAACCAATTCTTAGCATCACCCTTTAACGAAAACGGAAACAACTTAAGGATATAGTAAGAACGATTCTTTTCATCGTTGGTAAACAGGGTGGCTATATCATTCAACTTAGTAAGATGTGCCACAACAGTTTCAGACTCATAGACATGGAAAGGATCAGATTCAACCAAAGTAATTAACTCAGGATCAACAGAGAATTCATAATCCTTATCGGTAACACATATAGGTGAAGTAGAAAAAGCAGGGTCATGTTTCATTCTAGCATTCAAGGACTTTTCTTTCAGCTTAGCTAATAATTTCTTAAGATCTTATCTATCATTGCAAGCAAGAAAGTCTCTAGCAGTTTCTTCATCCATAACATAACCCTCAGGCACAATAGGCAATTCATATCTATTGGGAGTAGTTTCATCATCACTTTCATAAATATCATCAGTTTCAACATTTGCACTCTCCCTAACCTTAGCAATTTGTTCATCTAGAAATTCACCTAGTGGCACATTATCAGGCATAGAAGTAGTTTCATCATGCATAGCAGAAGTGGCATCATCAAGAACATACGACATATCAGATTCAATAGCAGGAGTAGGTGTCACAAGTTTACTCATAACAGAAGGAGAATCAAGTGCGGAGCTAGATGGCAGTTCCTTACCTCCCCTTGTAGTTGAGGGTAAGATCTTGGTTTTTGAGTCCTTCAAATTCTTCATAGTGATCAACAGATATAAATCCCAAGTGACTTAAAGAATAGAGCTATGATCCCCGGCAACGGCACCAGAAAATAGTCTTGATAACCCACAAGTGTAGGGGATCGCAACAGTTTTCGAGGGTAAAGTATTCAACCCAAATTTATTGATTCGACACAAGGGGAGCCAAAGAATACTCTTATGTATTAGCAGCTGAGTTGTCAATTCAACCACACCTGGAAACTTAGTATCTGCAACAAGATAGTTTAGTAGCAAAGTAATATGATAGTGGCGGTAGCAGCAATAAAAGTAATGATAGTGTTTTTGTAGTTTTTGTAATAATAGCAACGGGAAAGTAAATAAGCGACAAGCAATATAGGTAAACCTCATAGGAATTGGATCGGTGATAGGAAATTATGTCGGATGCAATTCATCATGTAGAAGTTATAACCTAGGGTGACACAGAACTAGCTCTAGTTCATCAATGCAATGTAGGCATGTATTCCGAATATAGTCATACGTGCTTATGGAAAAGAACTTGCATGACATCTTTTGTCCTACCCTGCCGTGGCAGCGGGGTCGTATTAGAAACTAAGGGATATTAATGCCTCCTTTTAATAGAGTACCGGACCAAAGCATTAACACATAGTGAATACATGAACTCCTCAAACTATGGTCATCACCGGGAGTGGTCCCGATTATTGTCACTTCGGGGTTGCCGGATCATAACACATAGTAGGTGACTATAGACTTGCAAGATAGGATCAAGGACACACATATATTCATGAAAACATAATAGGTTCAGATCTGAAATCATGGCACTCGGGCCCTAGTGAAAAGCATTAAGCATAGCAAAGTCATGGAAACATCAATCTCAGAACATAGTGGATACTAGGGATCAAACCCTAACAAAACTAACTCGATTACATGATAGATCCCGTGATCATAATAGTGTTTATATATATATATATATATATGACTAGACTATTCTATTACTAGTAACGGAATATTATTTTGTTACTCTCGGTCCTATAAGGGCCCGATCACATGAAACTGGCAACCTACTAGCAAAAAGCCCACCCACTCCTTCACCCATTCACCGCCTACAACAACAAGAAAAATAACCCAGCCCGAAGTGACCCCATCATTCCTAACCCACACCACCACGCCCCAAATCCCCTAGCGTGCCGTCACTGAAGGAAATATGCCCTAGAGACAATAATAAAGATGTTATTTGTATTTCCTTATATCATGATAAATGTCTTTTATTCATGCTAGAATTGTATTAACCGGAAACTTAGTACATGTGTGGATACATAGACAAAACAGTATGTCCCTAGTATGCCTCTACTAGACTAGCTCATTGATCAAAGATGGTTATGTTTCCTAGCCATAGACATGAGTTGTCATTTGATCAACGGGATCACATCATTAGGAGAATGATGTGATGGACAAGACCCATCCGTTAGCATAGCACTATGATCGTTTAGTTTTACTGCTGTTGCTTTCTTCATGACTTATACATGTTCCTATGACTATGAGATTATGCAACTCCCGAATACCGTAGGAACACCTTGTGTGCTATCAAACGTCACAACGTAACTGGGTGATCATAAAGATGCTCTACAGGTGTCTCCGAAAGTATTCGTGGTGTTGGCGTAGATCAAGATTAGGATTTGTCACTCCGAGTGTCGGAGAGGTATCTCTGGGCCCTCTCGGTAACACACATCACAATAAGCCTTGCAAGCAAAAGACTAATGAGTTAGTCACGAGATGATGTGTTACGGAACGAGTAAAGAGACTTGCCGGTAACGAGATTGAACTAGGTATGGAGATACCGACGATCGAATCTCGGGCAACTAACATACCGATGACAAAAGGAACAACGTATGTTGTTATGCGGTTCTGACCGATAAAAAGATCTTCGTAGAATATGTAGGAGCCAATATGAACATCCAGGTTCCGCTATTGGTTATTGACCGGAGATGAATCTCGGTCATGTCTACATAGTTCTCGAACCCGTAGGGTCCGCACGCTTAACGTTTGATGACGATCGGTATTATGAGTTTATGAGTTTTGATGTACCGAAGGTAGTTCGGAGTCCCGGATGAGATCACGGACATGACGAGGAGTCTCGGAATGTCCGAGACATAAAGATTGATATATTGGACGACTATATTCGGACACCGGAAGTGTTCCGGAAAAGTTTCGGATTTAACGGGATTGCCGGAGGGGGTTACCGGAACCCCCTACGAAGGGGGATGGTCCATAGTGGGCCTTATGGAAAAGAGAGAGGCAGCCCATAGGGGCTGGCCGGCGCCCCACCTAGGGTCCCTAGTTGGACTAGGATTGGGGGGGCGCCACCTCTCCCTCTTTTCCTTTCCCTCTCTTCCTTCTTTGGTAGTTCCTAATAGGAATAGGATTGCAATCCTATTCCTAGTAGGATTGCACTCCTAGCCGCACCATAGAAAGGCCGGCCGGCCTCCCCCTTGCTCCTTTATATACGGGGGCAGGGGGGCACCCAAAGACACACAAGTTGAATTGTTCCAGCCGTGTGCGGTGCCCCCCTCCACAGAAACACACCTCGGTCATACCGTCGCGGTGCTTAGGCGAAGCCCTGCGCCGGTGAATACATCATATCCGTCACCACGCCGTCGTGCTGACGAAACTCTCCCGTGAAGCTCAACTGGATCAAGAGCTCGTGGGACGTCATCAAGCTGAACGTGTGCTGAACGCGGAGGTGCCGTACGTTCGGTGCTTGATCGGTTGAATCGCGAAGAAGTTCGACTACATCAACCGCGTCACTTGACGCTTCCGCTTCCGGTCTACGAGGGTACGTAGACACACTCTTCCCTCTTGTTGCTATGCATCTGGTAGATAGATCTTGCGTGATCGTAGGAAAATTGTAAAATACTACGTTCCCCAACAGTGGCATCATGAGCCAGGTCTATGCGTAGATGATATGCACGAGTAGAACACAATGAGTTGTGGACGATACTAGTCATACTGCTTACCAGCATGTCATACTTTGCTTCGGCGGTATTGTGAGATGAAGCGGCCCGGACCGACATTACGCGTACGCTTACGCGAGACTGGTTTCACCGTTACGAGCACTCGTTGCTTAAAGGTGACTGGCGGGTGTCTGTCTCTCTCACTTTAGCTGAATCAAGTGTGGCTACGCCCGGTCCTTGTGAAGGTTAAAACAGCACATACTTGACGAAACATCGTTGTGGTTTTGTATGTGTAGATATGAACGGTTCTTGCTAAGCCCGTAGCAGCCACGTAAAATTTGCAACAAGAAAGTAGAGGACGTCTAACTTGTTTTTGCAGGGCATGTTGTGATGTGATATGGTCAAGACATGATGAGTTATACGGTTTTGTATGAGATGATCATGTTTTGTAAAGTTATCGGCAACTGGCAGGAGCCATATGGTTGTCGCTTTATTGTATGAAATGCAATCGCCATGTAATTGCTTTACTTTATCACTAAGCGGTAGCGATAGTCGTAGAAGCAATAGTTGGCGAGACGACAACGATGCTACGATGGAGATCAAGGTGTCGCGCCTATGACGAAGGTGATCATGACGGTGCTTTGGAGATGGAGATCAAAAGCACAAGATGATGATGGCCATATCATGTCACATATTTTGATTGCATGTGATGTTTATCTTATTATGCTTCTTATTTTGCTTAGAACGACGGTAGCATTATAAGATGATCCCTTACTAAATTTCAAGGTATAAGTGTTCTCCCTAAGTATGCACCGTTGCAAAAGTTCGTCGTGCCGAGACACCACGTGATGATCGGGTGTGATAAGCTCTACGTTCAAATACAACGGGTGTAAGCCAGTTTTGCACACGCAGAATACTCGGGTTAAACTTGACGAGCCTAGCATATGCAGATATGGCCTCGGAACACTAGAGACCGAAAGGTCGAGCGTGAATCATATAGTAGATATGATCAACATAAGATGTTCACCATTGAAACTACTCCATCTCACGTGATGATCGGACATGGTTTAGTTGATTTGGATCACGTGATCATTTTGATGACTGGAGGGATGTCTATCTAAGTGGGAGTTCTTAAGTAATATGATTAAATTGAACTTTAATTTATCATGAACTTAGTCCTGATAGTTTTTGCATATCTATGTTGTTGTAGATCAATGGCCCGTGCTACCGTTCCTTTGAATTTTAATGCATTCCTAGAGAAAGCTAAGTTGAAAGATGATGGTAGCAATTACACGGACTGGGTCCGTAACCTGAGGATTATCCTCATTGCTGCACAGAAGAATTATGTCCTTGAAGCACCGCTAGGTGACAAGCCCCCTCCCGCTAATGTAGACGCTTTGAACGTCTGGCAGTCGCGGTCTGATGACTACACGATAGTTCAGTGTGCCATGCTTTACGGCTTAGAACCGGGACTTCAACGATGTTTTGAACGTCATGGACCATATGAGATGTTCCAGGAGTTGAAGTTAATATTTCAAGCAAATGCCCGAATTGAGAAATATGAGATTTCCAATAAGTTCTACAGCTGCAAGATGGAGGAGAATAGTTCTATCAGTGAACACTTGCTCAGAATGTCTGGGTACTACAATCATATGACTCAACTTGGTTGCAAAGTTGACGAAGATAGTGTTATTGATAGAGTTCTTCAATCACTGCCACCAAGCTATAAAGGCTTTGTCATGAACTATAATATGCAAGGGATGCAAAAGACAAATCCCGAGCTCTTCGCTATGCTCAAAGCTGCGGAGGTAGAAATCAAGAAGGAGCATCAAGTGTTGATGGTTAACAAGACCACTAGTTTCAAGAAAAAGGGCAAGGGAAAGAAGGGGAACTTCAAGAAGAATAGCAAGACAGTTGCTACTTCCACGAAGAAACCCAAATCTGGGGCCAAGCCTGAAACTGAGTGCTTCTACTGCAAGGGGACTGGACACTGGAAGCGGAACTGCCGCAAGTATTTGGCGGATAAGAAGGATGGCAAGGTGAACAAAGGTATATGTGATATACATGTTATTGATGTGTACCTTACTAATGCTCGTAGTAGTACCTGGGTATTTGATACCGGTTCGGTTGCTAATATTTGTAACTCGAAACAGGGACTACGGATTAAACGAAGATTGGCTAAGGACGAGGTGACGATGCGCGTGGGAAATGGTTCCAAAGTCGATGTGATCGCCGTCGGCACGCTACCTCTACATCTACCTTCGGGATTAGTATTAGACCTAAATAATTGTTATTTGGTGCCAGCGTTGAGCATGAACATTATATCTGGATCTTATTTGTTGCGAGACGGTTATTCATTCAAATCAGAGAATAATGGTTGTTCTATTTTTATGAATAATATCTTTTATGGTCCTTTTATGGTCATGCACCCTTGAAGAGTGGTCTATTCTTGTTGGATCTCGATTGTAGTAATACACATATTCATAATATTGAAACCAAAAGATGCAAGGTTAATAATGATAGTGCAACTTATTTGTGGCACTGCCGTTTAGGTCATATTGGTGTAAAACGCATGAAGAAACTCCATAGTGATGGACTTTTGGAATCACTTGATTATGAATCACTTGGTGCTTGCGAACCATGCCTCATGGGCAAGATGACTAAAACTCTGTTCTCCGGAACTATGGAGCGAGCAACAGATTTGTTAGAAATCATACATATTGATGTATGTGGGCCAATGAGTGTTGAAGCTCGCGGCGGGTATCGTTATTTTCTGACCTTCACTGATGATTTGAGCAGATATGGGTATATCTACTTAATGAAGCACAAGTCTGAAACATTTGAAAAGTTCAAAGAATTTCAGAGTGAAGTAGAGAATCATCATAACAAGAAAATAAAGTTTCTACGATCTGATCGTGGAGGAGAATATTTAAGTTACGAGTTTGGTCTTCATTTGAAACAATGTGGAATAGTTTCACAACTCACGCCACCCGGAACACCACAGCGTAATGGTGTGTCTGAACGTCGTAACCATACTTTATTGGATATGGTACGATCTATGATGTCTCTTACCGATTTACCACTATCGTTTTGGGGTTATGCTTTAGAGACAGCTGCATTCACGTTAAATAGGGCACCATCTAAATCCGTTGATACGACACCTTATGAACTATGGTTTGGCAAGAAACCAAAGTTGTCGTTTCTTAAAGTTTGGGGCTGCGATGCTTATGTGAAAAAGCTTCAACCTGATAAGCTCGAACCCAAGTCGGAGAAATGTGTCTTCATAGGATACCCAAAAGAGACTGTTGGGTACACCTTCTATCACAGATCCGAAGGCAAGATATTCGTTGCTAAGAATGGATCCTTTCTAGAGAAGGAGTTTCTCTCGAAAGAAGTGAGTGGGAAGAAAGTAGAACTTGATGAGGTAATTGTACCTTCTCCCGGATTGGAAAGTAGTACATCACAGAAAATTGTTCCAGTGATTCCTACACCAATCAGTGAGGAAGTTAATGATGATGATCATGAAACTTCGGATCAAGTTTCTGCTGAACGTCGTAGATCAACCAGAGTACGTTCCGCACCAGAGTGGTACGGCAACCCAGTTCTGGAAATCATGTTACTAGACCATGATGAACCTACGAACTATGAGGAAGCGATGATGAGCCCAGATTCCGCAAAATGGCTTGAGGCCATGAAATCTGAGATGGGATCCATGTATGAGAACAAAGTGTGGACTTTGGTTGACTTGCCCGATGATCGGCAGGCCATCGAAAATAAATGGATCTTCAAGAGGAAGATCGACGCAGACGGTAATGTTACTATTTACAAAGCTCGACTTGTTGCGAAAGGGTTTCGACAAGTTCAAGGAGTTGACTATGATGAGACTTTCTCACCTGTAGCGATGCTTAAGTCTGTCCGAATCATGTTAGCAATTGCCGCATTTTATGATTATGAAATCTGGCAAATGGATGTCAAAACTGCATTCCTGAATGGATATCTCAAAGAAGAGTTGTATATGATGCAACCAGAAGGTTTTGTCGACTAAAAGGCGCTAACAAAGTATGCAAACTCCAGCGATCCATCTATGGACTGGTGCAAGCATCTCGGAGTTGGAATATACGCTTTGATGAGGTGATCAAAGCATATGGTTTTATACAGACTTTTGGAGAAGCCTGTATTTACAAGAAAGTGAGTGGGAGCTCTGTAGAATTTCTAATATTATATGTGGATGACATATTGTTGATTGGAAATGATATAGAATTTCTGGATAGCATAAAAGGATACTTGAATAAGAGTTTTTCAATGAAAGACCTCGGTGAAGCTGCTTATATATTAGGCATCAAGATCTATAGAGATAGATCAAGACGTTTAATTGGACTTTCACAAAGCACATACCTTGATAAGATTTTGAATAAGTTCAAAATGGATCAGTCAAAGAAAGGGTTCTTGCCTGTATTACAAGGTATGAAATTGAGTAAGACTCAATGCCCGACCACTGCAGAAGATAGAGAGAAAATGAAAGTCATTCCCTATGCCTCAGCCATAGGATCTATCATGTATGCAATGCTGTGTACCAGACCTGATGTGTGCCTTGCTATAAGTCTAGCAGGGAGGTACCAAAGTAATCCAGGAGTGGATCACTGGACAACGGTCAAGAACATCCTAAAGTATCTGAAAAGGACAAAGGATATGTTTCTCGTGTATGGAGGTGACAAAGAGCTCGTCGTAAATGGTTACGTCGATTCTAGCTTTGACACTGATCCGGATGACTCTAAGTCACAAACCGGATATTTATTTTTATTGAACGGTGGAGCTGTCAGTTGGTGCAGTTCCAAGCAGAGCGTCGTGGCGGGATCTACGTGTGAAGCGGAATACATAGCTGCTTCGGAAGCAGCAAATGAAGGAGTCTGGATGAAGGAGTTCATATCCGATCTAGGTGTAATACCTAGTGCATCGGGTCCAATGAAAATCTTTTGTGACAACTCTGGAGCAATAGCCTTGGCGAAGGAATCCAGGTTTCACAAGAGAACAAAACACATCAAAAGACGCTTCAATTCCATCCGCGATCTAGTCAAGGAGGGAGACATAAAGATTTGCAAAATACATACGGATCTGAATGTTGCAGACCCGTTGACTAAGCCTCTTCCACGGGCAAAACATGATCAGCACCAGGACTCCATGGGTGTGAGGATCATCACTTTGTAATCTAGATTATTGACTCTAGTTCAAGTGGGAGACTGAAGGAAATATGCCCTAGAGGCAATAATAAAGATGTTATTTGTATTTCCTTATATCATGATAAATGTCTTTTATTCATGCTAGAATTGTATTAACCGGAAACTTAGTACATGTGTGGATACATAGACAAAACAGTATGTCCCTAGTATGCCTCTACTAGACTAGCTCATTGATCAAAGATGGTTATGTTTCCTAGCCATAGACATGAGTTGTCATTTGATCAACGGGATCACATCATTAGGAGAATGATGTGATGGACAAGACCCATCCGTTAGCATAGCACTATGATCGTTTAGTTTTACTGCTGTTGCTTTCTTCATGACTTATACATGTTCCTATGACTATGAGATTATGCAACTCCCGAATACCGTAGGAACACCTTGTGTGCTATCAAACGTCACAACGTAACTGGGTGATCATAAAGATGCTCTACAGGTGTCTCCGAAAGTATTCGTGGTGTTGGCGTAGATCAAGATTAGGATTTGTCACTCCGAGTGTCGGAGAGGTATCTCTGGGCCCTCTTGGTAACACACATCACAATAAGCCTTGCAAGCAAAAGACTAATGAGTTAGTCACGAGATGATGTGTTACGGAACGAGTAAAGAGACTTGCCGGTAACGAGATTGAACTAGGTATGGAGATACCGACGATCGAATCTCGGGCAAGTAACATACCGATGACAAAAGGAACAACGTATGTTGTTATGCGGTTCTGACCGATAAAAAGATCTTCATAGAATATGTAGGAGCCAATATGAACATCCAGGTTCCGCTATTGGTTATTGATCGGTGATGAATCTCGGTCATGTCTACATAGTTCTCGAACCCGTAGGGTCCGCACGCTTAACGTTTGATGACGATCGGTATTATGAGTTTATGAGTTTTGATGTACCGAAGGTAGTTCGGAGTCCCGGATGAGATCACGGACATGACGAGGAGTCTCGGAATGTCCGAGACATAAAGATTGATATATTGGACGACTATATTCGGACACCGGAAGTGTTCCGGAAAAGTTTCGGATTTAATGGGATTGCCGGAGGGGGTTACCGGAACCCCCTACGAAGGGGGATGGTCCATAGTGGGCCTTATGGAAAAGAGAGAGGCAGCCCATAGGGGCTGGCCGGCGCCCCACCTAGGGTTCCTACTTGGACTAGGATTGGGGGGGGGCGCCACCTCTCCCTCTTTTCATTTCCCTCTCTTCCTTCTTTGGTAGTTCCTACTAGGAATAGGATTGCAATCCTATTCCTAGTAGGATTGCACTCCTAGCCGCACCATAGAAGGGCCGGCCGGCCTCCCCCCTTGCTCCTTTATATACGGGGGCAGGGGGCACCCAAAGACACACAAGTTGAATTGTTCCAGCCGTGTGCGGTGCCCCCCTCCACAGAAAAACACCTCGGTCATACCGTCGCGGTGCTTAGGCGAAGCCCTGCGCCGGTGAATACATCATATCCGTCACCACGCCGTCGTGCTGACGAAACTCTCCCGTGAAGCTCAACTGGATCAAGAGCTCGTGGGACGTCATCAAGCTGAACGTGTGCTGAACGCGGAGGTGCCGTACGTTCGGTGCTTGATCGGTTGAATCGCGAAGAAGTTCGACTACATCAACCGCGTCACTTGACGCTTCCGCTTCCGGTCTACGAGGGTACGTAGACACACTCTTCCCTCTCGTTGCTATGCATCTGGTAGATAGATCTTGCGTGATCGTAGGAAAATTTTAAAATACTACGTTCCCCAACAGTCACCCGGCTCCTGCCGCAGCACCGCCATCCGGCCCCTGCCCCCGCACGCCATCACCCAGCTCCTGCCCCGACACGTCCCCTACCCTAGTCGAGTGACTCCCCACCCCTCTGCTCCCCCCTTCTTTGTCAATCCGGACGGGGCCGATACCTCCTGCCACCGACGACCGCGACACCACCCCGAGTACCTCCATCACATCCCCACCCTCACTGTGATGAGCACGCATGTTTCTGAAGCTGCAGGGAGATGCAACCCATGAGGCTCGGGGGACAAGCGCGGCAGCAAAACTTGATGTCAGTTCAGGTTGATATAGATGCTTCGGTAGCTCTATTTATCTGCTCAATTAATGTTGCATTGCTAACTCCTTCCTGAAACCATCAGGGGACGAATTCTAAATTTTTAGCAGTTCTAGTACATATGTTTGAAGAGTTCATTGAAAAATTAAAATCATTAGTCCAACTACAATAACTATGTAGCACATACCTCATGTATATTTACAAATAGTTCAGTGAAAGAAGAAGGAGATTACGTGAAAATAACTAGGAGTACTGCGTACACTTGATGGATCGATGGATATACTACTCTGATCAATAGTTTGTATTTGTAGCTAACTTTTGACTGTTCAAAAGTTCGCACAGTCCTTTAGTTTTCTAACCAGCATCTCTCGAATCTTTATTTGGGTCTCATTCACCTCGTCAGCCCACCCAAGCAGGTTGGACCAACGTCAAAAGGGCCGCTGCTCCAAGACCTCCTCTCCAACACATATGTCGCTGGTTTTGCACATCACCGCCCATGTGAATGCTCGGTTGGGCCAGCCCGTTAAGCACCCTCGACCGCCCGCTTGCTTGATCACTGGACCAGCTCCCTCGCTCGTTCCATCCCTAAACCGGCTCACTCGCTTTATCTGTAGACCGATTTGCTATTTGTTCAGAAAACCAATGATGTTTTTCGGAGAAATCCAACTCCTAATTTTTTATGGACTAATAAAAATACATAGTATTAAAGAAATGTTCATGGATTGGAAAAAAGTTCACAGATTTGGAAAAAGTTGATGATTTCAAAAAGTTAACAAATTGGAAAAGCAAATTCGTGGGTTTGAGAAAAGTTCATGAATTTGGGAAAAAATTCTTGACTTTAGAAAAATGTTTGTGAATTTGAAGAAGTTCATGAATCTAGAAAAAGTTAATAAAATTAAAAAATTCATGAATCATAAAATGTTCATGTATTTCAAAATATCTGTGAAGTTTAAATTTTTTCACAAACTTTAGGAAATAAAAATAGAAAAGAAAAATGATCTGAAAAAACAGGAAAAGGAAAATAGGGAAAACCCAGAAAGAAAAAAACCGAAAGAGACTAAAAAGGAAAACCAAAAAAACACAAGAAGAATCTTCTTGAATGTTCACAAAACTAAATGGGTGCTCTACTGTATGTTCTCTATGATGGGCTGACCCACTGTTTTGCCGGGTTGTGTGCACTTCGTATGAAAGGCACTCTATTTGACGTGTCCATAGATGTTACATGTGTCTTCTCATAAACCGGGTTGTTGTGGTCCGAGTGGCCACGAGGGGACCGATGAGCTACAATTGGGCTGTTGATCGTTGTTCTCTTTTTAGCCATGATATAAAGGAACACAAATGTTGCCCGTGATCTATGTGCCTAAAAAGGTCTAAAAATGTCATCCAAGGACATGTAACAATGGTGAACGAACCTATGGTTGGATGGTCAGAGGGACAGTGGTATCCTCAGCCCATTAGGGTTCAATTCCTGGTGCTCGCAATATTCCTGGATTTTTTTTAGGATTTCCGGCGATACGCTTTCAGTGGAGGAGACATTCCCGTCGACGACAAGGTGCCTATGATATGCTGGCTCAGTCTCTCGAAGGTGCTCATAGGGGTAGAGTGTGTGTGTGTGCATTCATAGGGGTGAGTGTATGCGCGTATGTATGAGCGTTTGCATCTGTACTGTGTTCAAAAAACATGTAACAGTGTGGTTGATAAACAAGCAGCAGTCGATGCTAGGCTGTGGAGGCAAAGACTCACGTGGTGTAGCATGACCCTTGTAGCAATGATTTGGCTTTGAATCCCACCACCAAAAATAAAAACAATTTGACTTTGGATGACATTTAATGGAAAGCTTTGTTTCCATGTTATAAACATAAAACATCCGCAATATTTTTGGCTAACATGAACTTGTCAAAATTGATCACAACTGCTATACAATCTGCCATTCTGCCTGCCTCCATCCTAAGAGCATCTACAACTCCAAGTAGCTAATCCGGGCCTCTATATGCGCCGAACAAGTCCCCACGGGCCCTCTCCACAATCACACTCCACAAATTTGAATACCCAAATCCATGCACGACAATTATACAATGCAATTTCGTCATACATTCAACGATACAAAGATAGTGTAAGCATGAATAAATTCATTACATGCCAAAATAAAATTCAATAGTTCATTAATAAGTAAGCGATACACGAATGAATCAATGACTTCACTCAGCGCAGTTATTGATGCTCTTCTTCATGTGGAGCAACCACTTCTTCCCTTCCACATCCAAGAGGTTGATGTCCTGCAACAAAATCCTCGACTCAACCACCTCTCTCGCAAGCCGTAACCTCTCTTTCTCGTGCTCAAGACCATGCATTGTCACCATTTGCTCAAGCTCCCATGTCATTGTTTTCTCAAGCTCCCATTCGGCAACCTTCTCTTGCGTCTCCAATTCGACTTTGTTCTTCTCCAAGATCAACCTTCTCAACTTTCTTCTTTTTTTAGTATGTGATGTTTGCCCAACTTCAAACATCGAGGAATTGGTATCCTCCATGATAAATTGCAAAGACTCATGGCCATTATTTATCATGACATGCAATATTTGTTTGTACTATAGGCATCACAATTTAACTATCGTCCTACTAATATGATCCGATGATATGTGCAACAAAAGAATCTATGAATGCAAATGTGAAAGGGCCAAGAAATTACGTCCCTCTCGCTGTAGGGCGGAGCCCCCTGGCTTCGCTTTTGTGACATGATATGTTTCCCTTCTTCCATTCTCAAGTCAAGGGTGAGTCCCAAGCGTCAGTTTATGGATCACGGTCTTACGCACTAATCCATACAGGTGCTCATAATAGGTCGCCGCCCTACCTAAACCAATCATCATATCGGTCCCTAGGCCCCATTGCTAGAAAGGCTCGGCTTCAGAACCGTACGTGGAGCTTCCACCGCATACGGCTAATCTAGGGATGGGGTAGGCCTAGCCCAGGCTTGTGTGGTTAAGGTTGTTGTACATGACCTCAGTTGAGCATTCAGTTACAGGCGGTGATCGCAGGTTCGCCGAAGGAGAGGGTGTTGCGAGCAAGATTGCACAAACAAAGCCCTCTGGCATGCAACCCTATTCTAGAAATTAGGCTGGCTACATTACTTATAACCGCAGAACGAGCAATGAATCCCCAATGACAAACAAACAAGGGGCGGGGCATTTTTGGGGAGTAGCCCCCTTCAGAAGTTCAAATCAAACTCAAAAGGAATGCACATTATCTATGCCTTTTTTTTGATTCACACCGAGTCTTGGTCGGGTGTTTTGTTGAACACGAAGTGGGCATGTACGGATCAGGCATTTTTTGAGGACGCCCCATGCATTTGGAGCTCCAGCGAGTCGGTCATCTTGTCCGCCTCGGGGACGCCTTGCAAAAAAGTTCAACTCCGGGATGCCCATCCACTAGGAGGGTGGAACGGAGTCGTGCAATGACGACAAGTTGTTTGTCTCGGTGGCCACGATCGACGGATTGGCATGGGTCGTCTCCATTTCCTTAGCAGCGTCCACAAAGTTCGCGTCACAGGTGCCTTCGTCGCCGCTATCTTCTCCGCCGCCTCATACTCATGTTGCCTCTAACGGCACTCCTTCTGGGCAAGATTCTCTGCCATGCAAGGATCCATTGCCTACTTGGGCACCCCGATTGATTCTGCCAAGACATCATCCGTGGGCATGGAGGCAGACATGATCGTCGGTGACGACATTAAAGAAGGCGGACGAGGACAACGAGCAAGGGAGGGTGTGGGCAGCGGCAGGAAAAATGGTGGAGGGAGGCGGGATGAGTTCGATCAATGCGGAGAACTAGTCAATTTGGTTCCGATTGGGATGGGTCCACCTTGACAGAGCCTGCATGGCGGGCGCGTATGGGCCTCCCCATATCCGCCCTAGATATGAGCCGAAGATGGGGAATGTCGGTCAGTCCGGGCGTTTGGGCCATAAACGGGGCACCTGGTGGGGTGGCGTTATTTTGTCCGGTCACTGACCGGGCAGCCCGTCCAGGTATTTGGGACGGGTATATAGGGTTCGACTGTAGATGCTCTAACCATGTAGTGATCGAGTGTGCCCTTTGTTTGTGTATTATGATGATTTATCTTGAGTAAATAAAATTCACTGTTTCTCAAAAACAAACAGGGTATACTATCACTCGCAGATCATAACATGCGGTTATAGAGGTTTGAACAATGGGTGGGTCGGGGTAATCTCATAAGTGTTGCTCCCCCTTTACCAGGAGTTGCATGCTACCTCATTAGACATCATACATGCTTGCAACGCTCATTCAAATATCATACCAAATGTTCTACTTAGACATAACAACGACATTCCAATGCTGATTTATATGGCAGTGTTACATGTGTCGATTTTGCAATGTATACCTAATATTACCCATTAAATCTGAGTTGTTTTGTTCTTCTATTTTTCCTATAAGCCCTGAGATATTTTACAAACCATCACACACCCTACGATATTTTTTCTGCCATTTCTCTACTATTGGACGAAAGGCGATCGGCTTACGTCAGTATGCCAACATGATGTACCCCGAGTGCGTTATGCCAAGTGTTAAACCCGGTGTACCTCTTGCTGAGGTGAAATCATCCTTTGCCAGGGGTTGGACACTCAGATTAATATGCTTTTCTTGTAGTGGAGCATCTTCAACATATGATATAAAATAGCTGTCGTGTCAAATTGTTTTGGCATTTAGGTCATTTTGGGAAAAAAAATAGTGACCAACAGATGCCCTATATACCTATATGTCGCCAATGAAAATTAACCAATATTTTAATACAATTGTTTCATATTTGCAACACATCTATCAGGTACGCTAAAACCAAATACAATGCGGCAAGAACCCAACCACTCCCGATGATACTATCCCACCGCTGACTGTCACCACCCCATGCCTATTCTTATCGATTGTTGCAGCGCATGCCGCCGCCGCGACTCAGTTGGCCGTTCTCAGCCATGCCACCATCCTGCCTCACGGGACGTCCGCTCCCGAATTTTGGGCCACCATAGCCGAAAAGTTGGTGTACCTACCGGAACATCTCCCGTCAGTATTTTGGCTAGTTTTGAACTTTTTGTCCGGATCACAAGGAAATATTTAGTATCGTCCATGTTGCTGAATGGGAATTACTACTTGGGGATTTTCTCACTGAATATTGTAATATACTTACTTTATGCATGCCATCAAATATAGGTGATTCCCTGAAAGAACAAAGATCGTTGATGTTTTTATCCACAATTTTATATAAAAATGTTGATATATTTCAGAGAAATGCATTGATTATTTTTAGAGAACATACTGCATATCAACTAAATAAGAGTCTAGGCATTCTTATTGTATTTCCGTGGGGAAGGTGTCTAGGCATTTACTAACGTGTAGAGCTGATAATGCATGGGGAAGGAAAGATCAAATATATCTTGCTCTCCTTTCTTATATTAGTGCTTGTTAATGCCAGATTTCATAAAGAATATTACATATTGGGATTGAGTTGTTTTGCTCCTTAATTTTTGAGTAAGCCATGTGATATTTTACAACCAATCGGACACCCTTGGATCTGATGCTATGTAGATCAAGGTTATTTCTAATTACCTGCAAGATTCCGACAGAGTATATCATGTGGAGTTTCTTGTTCCTTTGGTTACGAGGAATCGTTGCAATATCTCGCAATAAATAATTGGACAAAAACATTTATGATCATCACAATAATAATAGGTCTTGGAACCGTGTCTTATTACATAATCAGTTTATTCATTCTACGTAAAGCAACAGACTCAAAGAGACACATGCATACTTGATACATTATATGAAAGCATGCATGCATCCGTAATCGACTAGGCCCTTAGTTGCACCTGGGGCTCTGCACGAAGTTGCTAACTGGAAAGGATTGGTCGAATAAGGCCCCATGGTCACCACCAGTAAACCTGAGCTTGTCACCGACGCGTTCAACCGTGTGGAATGCAGGAAAATCCCACTCCAGTTGTATCCTCACGCCGCCTAGTTGGGTTATGGATCCGGGCTGGATAACCCCACTGACTAGGCTGTCAAACCGAATCTTGTGTTGTCCGCCGGCAACCGTAACGTTGAAGTCGCATGAGTTGGGGAGGCTCACCTGAAGGGCGCCCCCATTGTTCACATACGACTTCACCCCTAGGGGCAGGAGAGCCCGCGGGAAGTTGTTTTGCGCCAAAATGTCGTATGCTGTGTCGGAGGTGCCCGATTGGAGGATGGAAGCCATGAAGACGATGAGGAGCAGATGCTGGATGGCCATGGCTAACTGTTTCTTACAAATTGTGTCAAAAAAGTAATATGAGGAATGGGGAAGTGCGTCTAGACTGAGGCACTGGCTGCGTATTATATATGCTGCCCAACAAATCAAAGACAACCAAATTTCAATTGCATATATTTTATTCATAATTATCGTTCAATCAATCGCCTCATCAAATACGCTAAATATAGCATCCTATTAAGTCATATTTATTTTTGGTCTATTTAAATCTGCACAATCAGTACGTACCGCAATATCACATTTAAACGATATTTCACTAGTATACAAATCGGTTGAATTTAAGGATGTGCCACAAGTTTGTTTACAGTTTGAGGATTTTCCACTATTTTCCTTGTCACTGATAATTTTCCACACCTTTTTCCAGATCCTTGATGATTTTCCCCTTATGCACGGTATGGAATTACAGTACAAAATCAGTGACCAAACTGCCTTGGCCTAAATTAGCCAGCTTCATATTTGACGATTCCCATTTTTTTGTTCGTTCGTATCCCGTCTACTCGCCATGGCTCACAGCTTTGTGTGCCTTGTTGTGCTCCTGCTAGCCTCTCTAGAACAAGCATGTCGAGGTCGATGGCCAGAAAAGAGAATCCATCGTCGTCGATCATGTGCCAGGCACGAGCATCCACCATCATCAGCCACTACGTTTCCATCAAGTTCTCCTCCGACGCAAATAGGACAAAGCTTCCGGTGTGACACCACCATCCCTTCCCGGGCCTCAGCAACAGCCTTCGCCACCTTCCTCCTTCCCGCGCTGCTCCCCGCCGCCCGTCCTCCTCGGCCATGGCAAAGACCACCACCACGCTCACTGACGGCGTGCTTGCGCTGGTTCCCGGTCGTCATCAAATGAAGGATCGTTTGTCCACTGGGCCGTCTCACCCAGTGGACAGACGAAGACAAATGAAGACGAAGACACGCGCATAGGCTGGATGACCTCGCTCTCGATGCGCGCCGCATTGCTCCCCGGCCGCCTCACCGTGCTCCTCCCCTTCAACAACCTGTCAGGATCGGCTCGCTCCCGCACATCCGCTTTCGTGCTCACATCTCGACCTGTCTGGATGGCAACGAGCTCACGAGCAAGCGAAGCCACTTCCTTCTTCCATGCTTTTGATCAAGACGAGGACGAAGGTAGCAAGAATGAGAGAGGGTGTCACGAGGGGGCATTTTAGACATTTCCCTGTTGGTTCATACCGTCGGTGGCAAACCATCAAGAAACTTACGAAGATGTGGCAAATAATCGATGACATGGAAAACAAGGGCAAATCCTCAAAATGCAAACAAACATGTGGCAAATGCTCAAATC
>LR738715.1:79390228-79501710 GCA_902687465.1 Secale cereale | reverse complement strand
CAAAAAAAATCGAGCATTGGAGGTGATCCTCGTACATGGACCGGGACAGTTTTTATTTCCGCCTCAAAGCCTATGTCGCTAATACTCTAGATAGAGCCGGCGATTGTGGAAATCACCTCCAATATCGTGGACAACGGATGTGGAGACTAATCCTAGGGACACAACTCAGTGCAACAGAGCCAGACATGATCTGTTGGGTCAAGGGGAAGGAGGGCAACTACACCACAAGCTCAGCTTACAAGATGCAGTTTTAGCTCACCGAATCAACCTACTTCAAAACCATCATCTGGAAGCCATGGGACCCAGGCAAATTTAAGATGTTCATGTGGCTTTTGCATATCGACCGGCTCTGGTGCAACGGCCGACTGCATTGAAGGGGATGGCCAAATGGCTATTTCCGCCCGCAGTGCCATAGAAGTCTGGAGTCCTCCATGCACCTGATATGGAGCTGCCCTTTAACTTCAAAAGTCTGGAGTGCGGTGGCCACCTGGGTGGGATGCTTCACTCTGGACTTTGTGGAATGGCTGCATCCTGGCTCCATGACTGCAATTTGTCAGGCCATCATCTGAAGAACAGGTATGGAGCACAAGTAGGGCATAAAGATCATGCTTCTTCTAGTGGCCTGGGATCTGTGGAAGGAGAGGAACCAGGTCGTTTTTAGAAACAACATGCCAGATTCTTCGACAATGATTGCTGCTATCAGAAACAACACGGAGCAATGGCATCCCACGGATGCTAGAGACATAGAGACCCCGTTCGGGGAGAGGATTGCGAGATAATTCCGTAGGTTTTTTCATTCATTGTGTCTGATCTTTTTTGTTTCACCCATATGATCACTTGATCAAACATGCTCCCACCCTCTCTTGCTAAATCAATGAAGCCTCCAAATCAAGATGGATCTTTAAAAAAATTGTGGAGAACACATGCGGTTCCGTCCCGTTTCAAATACCATTGTTTCCGCAGGCGGTTTCCTACGAATAACCGCCCTCATTTTGTATGTTTGGAATATAAGTTTTTTCCTTTTAGATACTTCCCCTGCTAATGATAGTCTGATTAAACAGACCTCAATTTTTGTATTACTTAAACAGTCACTCGAATGGAATTGAAAGTAAACATTCAAATAAACATAGGCATACATCGATCATTCATTTGCACAAATCTTTGCATCTCATAAAAGACATGCATATAGAATTGAAATTTTAGAGAAACATACATTTATGCACTTCACAACCAACATATGAAACATATGCGAAAACCTAAAATCATTGAAGAGAAAACGTCAACATCCCCAAAAGTTTGATCATTTATGTTGGCTTGGGTACCAATGAGGCTTCTCTTCCTTTCAAATATTTTTTTGCAGTGCAAGTAAAACATAAAATACCCGCAAGAAAAAAATACTTCATTTACATATACATGAGTTTGTTTGCGAGGTAAATATACATGAGTTTAACATTGGTATGCAATGCAATAGAATGATTATCACACCATTGTGTAGAACATCTCTTTCAAGATGCCTACTTAGGCCAGCACAGACTCATACATAACATCTCAGTCAAAGATGTCAGCATGCAGTAACATCATTGAATGTTATAGCTGAACTCTGAGACCGTTAGAGTGGCTCAGAACCCATATCCAAAATGGAGAGTGCAGAGGAGCTGGTGCCTACCTCTCCACCTTCCTCTTCTCTTCAATTTTTCTTGTGCAATACAACTAAAATAAACACAGCTGCAAGCAAAATATTTAATTTAGATCTTGTTGGGTTATATTTGACAAATGTATGTTCTGAGGTCAACGCATGGGTATATAATAGAGAGGAAGAGAGACAAAGATCTAGACCTCAGATAACGTAATTAACCTTAGTTTTTCACAACAAAGGCGTCGTGGAATTGTCACGGCAGTTGTCCTAGGGTGAGGACTTCGTCGTGAGGCCAATGCATCTATGTGGTAGCTTGAGAGGGGTTGAGCGGAATCGAGAGACGCAACGCAAGGCAAGGATTTATACACCTTCAGGCCCTAGGAAACATCATCCTGGAATAGCCCTACATGATGTTTGAGGCTAGATCTCATTATGACCACGAGAGAGTCGCCGGTAAACCGGCTCTTTGTGTCTAGCCCTAGAGATTGTTTGTTGTTGCCTGTCCCTCTTTGGGGAGCCCTGCCCCTCCTTATATATGTTGAAGGGGCGGGTTACATGACTAGTCCTAGAAGGATTAGGATTACTCTATTACATGTGGAGTCCTAGTCTTGCTTCCTTTGTAGGGGAATATTCCTTGTGCTTTCCTCATAAACCGGCCCACCATAACATGAACCAGCTTTCCATAAACCGCCTTCTGGGCCACCGAGTCTCGTCATTCCTCTGACCCGCTCGCTGGGTCACCCATGAATCGCCAGGCTCGGGCGGGTCACCAGTGAGTCGTCCAGTCAGGGCAGGTCATTAGTGAGTCACCAAGTCCGACTGGGTTATACTTCCGGCCGGGTTACGCCGCGGGGTATATCCCCGACATTAGCCCCCAGTTCAATTTGGATTTATCCATGTTAAACTGATCTGCAACATAAACACAAAAACAAATTTGGTGGCTTGTGCTCCGGGTTAAATATTCTTATAAACCGGCACTTGATCATCCTTAAATCCTTATCATTTCTTCCTTCTAAAAAATCCGAGTCAATAGACCAGCTTCATAATCAATTTGCTTGCAGAAGATATTTTGTAAATAAAGAATCCATTTGAATCAGCCTTCAATGCTCTGATTTGACAAAAATATTGGTCTTCAAATATTCAACTGATATTCAACCGATTTGAAAATGTAGAACTTGCCGGTTTATGATTGCCAAAATTGCCGGGTTATAAAAAGTGATGATCCCGGGTCATGACTGCTTATAGACGCCGGGTTATGATTGTTGCCAACGCCTGGTCACACAGTTAATCCTATTGATTTGCCCAAAACTGAGAATTTAAAGATCTTCCTCCTTTATATGCATATTACCTGTAGCCCCCAAGTCTTAAGAGGAGAACATAGTGATAGCTTAAGACTTGTTTCAATATAAATGTTGCAACCCTAAAGAAATCCAGATTGTTCATCCCAGTCACTAGTAAAAACTGAATACTCCATATTATGTAGCCCCCAAGTGTTGGGTTGTCATGCTTGCAGCAACCTGGGACTTGTAATTGCCTGATGCTCAAAAACTTCAACCAGTGTAGCCCCCAAGGGCCGGGTCATTATGTAATAATGAGCAGGGACTTTGTAGATATGATCATGTAGACATGAACAACAACGTGTAGCCCCCAAGGGCCGGGTCATTATGTAATAATGAGCAGGGACTTTGTAGATATGATCATGTAGACTTGAACATCAACGTGTAGCCCCCAAGGGTCGGCTTAGTAAGAATACTGAGCTGGGACTTTATATATACTTCATTGAAAATAACATTATATAATGTAACTCCCATCATGGGGCTTGAACCCACGTCCACAAGGTAAAGAGCTTTGTGCTTTACCAAATGAGCAGTGGACCCTTGTGACACCCCGGATCAGAGTGACATGTTTACCTTGCATTGCCAGCCTAGAGACCTTGTCCTCTGGCAACAGACAACATCTTGGTACAGAAAACAACCGCTTTATTGATACTAGCGGACCATAGTTATACATTACAACAGGTAGCGAGGCCGAGCAACACACCCGGTGCTGCTGGACAATATGTACATTATTTAATGAACATAAAAGGCCTCGGGCATAAACTACGCAGTGGCGGAACGACGTCGTAGCGCGACTCCATCTCACAGGGACACCGATGTGGATACGGACTAGACTCAGACGGCACTCCTTTCCACCGGAACTTTCCTAAAATCTGGCATGACACGCCAGGTCAGTACTTTGAATGTACTTGCAAGCTTACAGCAAAAAAAATCATAATGACAAACAATATCATGATAATTAATCAATATTAAATATGCAGCAACAAACTTAGATGAATATTCACCAACATGTTGTGCTCATGCCTTTGCATAAATAAAACCTCGGTCTATCTTACTCATGATAATTTATTTTTAACTACAAGCTTATTCATTTCAACAAGATATAAATCGTGACCTTTTCGGTGATCACCAACCTGCCCATTCTGGGTCTCAAAACATCTCGGTAGCTCTTCCACCAATTTATTATATTACCAAAATTGTATAACTTAGTGAGCAAACTTTTATTATCTGTTGACCCATGGTGTGACCTACTTTCGAGCATGTCCGTGACCTTGGACTCGGCTATCGATAGATTAATTACACTCTGCAGAGGTAGTGCACTGTACCCACACCACAGAACCCATGGCCTCGTTCTCCCATTCGGGTGGACCAACGGCGTTCCGACGAAATCCGTCCATTGCCATGACACTCCTCTGGCACTTCGACTCGTTTCCCACTAGAACAGTCCTGGGTGGCCCTGTGCCCACCAAAGGCACACCGACCACCGTCGTGGCCAAACAAAAATTGTCCCAAACGGGAACTTGGTACCATAAAATTAACTACGGGCACACAAGGTTATGTCTGCTTACCGGGCCAGGGTACTGCATGCCCATAACCTTCTCTATCTGGAGGTACCGACAGGAGGCATGTCAATGGACAGAATAAAGACCTTCCCATAAAGGTAAATGTGGCTGCACTGGGAAAGACTCGATTCAGTGGCACCATGACCCGGTCAACAATTTATTCAAGTTGAGTTATTAACAGTTTCAACTTAAAGAAGAAATAAATAACCGGTGTCATACAATGCCATGCAATCAAACAAAATGCATCACATAAACAAATACATTGCCATATGAAAGTATAACTAGGCTAACTTTTATCATCTGAACTTCACTATTATTCTGGTTATGCTTGACTTTCAATTCACATCAAATTTTATCTTAGCAAAATTTATCATAATTACTTATGTAAAAGAAAGTAACTTCACATATGTATGTCCATAATCATTCTCAATATCCCATCTTTAATTTAACTATCTTAATAACTTAAACCAAACTCAAACTTTCTGTAAAGTGAATGAAACCAATAACTACAGCAACCAAAGAAATTATTTAACAAAATAAGTAACATGCATAATATAAAGCATTTGTTCAAGTTGGAAAAATCAAAAATATTGAAATGGCACTATGAAAATGTTGTTGTGGCTTGCCTTAGTTCAAATGAGGCTCACAAGCTTCCTGGTGATCCTCAAGACAAGTTTCCTCTTCTGAAAATAAATAAAAGTTCAAAAAGAAACTATCAAGATTCATTCAAAAATTCACCAGAAAATCTACACAGCACCAAATAGTTTCATTTTTGGTGTGCTGCAAGATTTCTTTGCAAAGAACACAATGCAAAAAGAATCAATTCATTTGGACTTATGGTTAAAAAGTTATTGCAGTTTGAAGTTCTCTGGAATTTATTCAAATTTAGAAATTTAAATAAATAGAATAGGGGGGGTGACGTCGAAAGCGTAAAAGCCGAGAGCGCCACCACTCATACCGCTTCGCGCGGGTATGGAGAGGCTGACTAGCGGGCCCCCTCTAGTCAGGTGAGAGGGAGAGAGGGGGATGAGCAGAGGCGGCCGCTGCTTGGCCGGAGCGCATGCCGGCGACACTGCCCCTTGGCTCAAACAAAAAGGATAGATCGATGGAGGAGGTCGAGGCGCACATGCCCATACCCGTAGTGTAGCTAGAGGTGGACGGACGGCGTCGGAATGGAGCTCGGAGGCGGAGGCAGAACAGAGGGTTCGCCGGAGTAGAAGAAGACGGCGAGCTACGGCGCCTTCAGCAGCTCCAACTAGGTGAAGAGGCTCCACCAGAGAGTGGCGGAGTCTCAGGTGAGGTCGCCTGGGACGGAGAGGGCTTGGAGCTACCTCGACGACCCGAGGGGGATCGCCGGTGAGCTCGAGCTCGGGAACGATGGCCTGAGGCCTGCCCGGCCGGGCCACGGGGTTCTACTTGATCTATGGTCGTGTGGGAGTGGAGCTGGGCGCTCGGAGCGGCTAGGAGAGGGCCTATATATAGGCGAGCGATAAGGGGGGAAACGGGGTTCCGCCGGCGACACCTGGCTGCACCCGGCGACGAATTGGCGTGAATGAGAGGGGGGAGAAGAAGACGGAGTCACGCGGGAGTTGTGGCCGAACGGGGACGAGCACAGGGGCGCTGGGGGTGGTGACGAGCACAGTGCGCACCGCACTGTGCCTTGGCCGGACCGCGCCCGTGCTCGCTGTGGCGAGCTCCGGCGTCGGCGAGCGCCCGAGGTGGACTATGGATATGAAGACGACGATGGTGGCGAGGTTTGGCGCGCTTGGGCAGGCGCGGAAGCGAGCACGCGCTCTACAGAGCACTCGGCGGCATCCAGAGCGCGCCGACTGACTGCCATGGCATGGTGTACACGCGTGGTCACTGCGCGAACTCTGCCTATTGGCTGACTTGGTGCCAAAAATAATGTATGGCGTGTTGTTCGTGGTAGATAGGAGAGTTACCCGTGGTTGGTTTAGTTCCAGACGCAGTAGAATGAAAGTAACTAGCCTGGTAAGTTTCTGGACAGAAACTTTGAGAGCTTATTGCGGTAAAATGGTGAATAGTTGGAGGCTGTGCTTTGGAGGCTAGTCAAGGGTTACTAAGGTGAAGATGCACAAGGAGTTTCAGAAGAAGTGGTGCAAGTAAAATGGTAGTTGCTGTAGAAACTACCATTTCTGTCCAGAATAGAAAAGATTTTCTATAGCAAAAATATTCCAGAAAGCAGTGCAATATTTTTGCTCAGGAATGTGCCTTAGGGTCCAAAGAATATTTGGGATTTTCCTCAGAATTTTATGAGCCAAAAACTAGGGGTTGCTTTGGAGCACGAAGAATTTAGCTAGGGTTTTGGGGAGTAAAATGAATATTTTTCAAATAATAAAAATATTCCATGAAGTATATTGGAGTGGTCCAGAGGGAAAAGATAGTTTGAGATGGATAGGAGGCACTTGGGTGAAATTCAAGGGTACCCAAGTGTTTTAAGTCCATATGAAATGATTCCAAAATCCCAGGGTTTGAAATAAATTCAAATAAAGCTTTGGCAAATAAAAGAGGGCAAAACAGGCTGTCACGACCCTTCAATATAATGGATTAATACTTGTGTACCTTGAATTGTTGACAGGAGCAATTGGTAGCCCCCAAGGGCCGGCTCATTACCATGTGATGAGTCGGGTCTTCAATAAGGTGAGCAAAAAATGACTTTCCATTAGCCCCCAAGTGTCATGGTGCATGCTTTCAGCGACATGAGACTTGCATATTTCATGTAATCTCGATTTGAATAATGTAGCCCCCGAGTGCCGGGTCGTAAGCCTGCAGCGACCTGGGACTATTCCTTCAATTGTAGAATAAATCATTTCCATTGATAATATGATAGCCATTGTGCTAAAGCGACTTTGAAAATCTTAATCATAATACTTGTTATTGATAACCATAATAAAAATCCAGACATGTTGGCTATTTAAAGATTTGAATAATATAACCCGGTTTGAAAACCGGTTCCAGTGATATTTGATCACACTGTTGGTTTTACCAAGCTAGTGTAGTAAGGGTGATAACCCAAAATTTGAACATTGGTAATGATCATAGATTGCCGGTTTACAAACAAAACCAGGCCGTGTTAATAAACACCGGTCATTATCTTATCTCATACTGGCGACTTATAATCGAAAGCCAGGCCGGGTTAATAAACACCGATCATTATCTTATCTCATACTGGCGACTTATAGTTAAAAGCCAGGCCAGGTTAATAAACATCGGTCATTATCTTATCTCATACTGGCGACTTATAGTCAAAAGCTAGGCCGGGTTAATAAACACTGGTTTATCATAAAGAATGTTGTAAGCCTCAACAAAAGAGGAAAACTTGTCAAATAAAATCATGCGAGGCTTTTTATGGGCTGCCAAGCCTAAATTCGAGGCTTTTTATGGGCTGCCAGGCCACTGAGTTAAACCATTTTACAAAGCCTTTTATGATGGACCTCACATTAACGTTTTAACGTTGACAAGTTCAGGGGCTGTATAAGATTGACTTTTCAAACATTCGGCGAGTCATACCAGGTTTACCTGGACGGAGTGACTTAGTTGATGAAGGCAGGTTAACCCAGGGTTTTAGGTGAATACACCTGGCTTCCAAGCCTGGCTTGATAGCCTATTACAAGGGCATTAAAAACTCTTTGTTTCTTTGCAACAAGAGCTCCCAAGTAACATTGTGAGCTATGCTAAGTGGGTGCCTATGTTTGAGTTGTGCTGTGCAGCAAACTCTCTTTGGCCCCTTATGATAATATTGGCTTGATAGCCGGATTACCGAAGTAACCAGAGCTGTGCTCTTATGATAATATTGGCTTGATAGCCGGATCAATGGGTAATCAAAACTCCACTTTATAAACAGAAGCCGACATGTGATATATTTCTGAGCTGTGCTCGCTGGGTGCCTATGTTTGAGTTGTGGTGTGCAACAAACTCTCTTTGGTCCCTTTAATTTTTCCTGAGAACTCGAACTTTGTGAGAGATATTTCTTCTTGAACCGGATGTTTAAACCGGATATTGAGAGCTTAAAAGCTTTGTGGGAGACCTCTTCCCTTGAACCGGATCTTAAACCGGAATCTTCATTTTCAGCCGGAAATTTTCTGACGGCCTTTAACTCGAACTTGCAAGAGATTTAATTCTTTTTGAACCGGAGATTCTTAAACCGGATTTGAGAGGTTTAGAGCTTTGTAGGAGACAGATTTCCCTTGAACCGGATTGTAAGCCGGATATTTGAGAGCTTCAGTAAGACTGATGTCCTTTGAGCCGGATTTTAAACCGGATTCCTTTCTGATGACCCGGAAACTTCTTCATTGAGCCGGGATTTTGTAATTGTCATATACCTTTTAAGCCAGAAATTTTCTGACGACCTTTAAATTTTCATCAGTATAGAAGTTGCCTCTGGGACCGGGTTATCCTTCCCTCCATCGTCCTGGGGTTCTTAAATTTTCTGAAACTGGTAAGATTTGCTGAGTCATGTCATCGTAGCCCCCAAGTCTTAAGACAACTCTAGGAGTTGTCTTGAGATTCTCTGTATTTGACCATAGTAGAAGGTGTATATCATTGGTGTTGATAGTGCGATGTGAATCCACAGAAGGTTGAGGTGACTGCAGCGGGTAACAAATGATCCCGTACGAGCCAAGTCAGCAACTCGACCAATGGTTCCTTCCAACTGGCGATTTGAAGTTAACCAAACTATAGTGGCGGTGACATGTGCACCTGCCCATTGAGCCACCTAGTGCAGACGGCGGTTGATATTATATGATAATTTGCCTCCATTTTGTTGAAAGAAAACCAGGCTACCCAAGTTGTGACTTGCTCATACTCAATAAACAGCTCATACAGACAGGTGCGGCCCAGTATGTTGATGTAGACCAGGCCGCGAGAGTCGGACCGCAAAGACAACCGCAACATCAGAGGCGATATAGATAAATGAGTCGGCCACAACGTTGTAAGCCGGTGCAATATGGTGAACCAGCCGCGGGGCGGACGGGCGAGTTGTCTGCGGCGTTGTAAACTGGCACAAACGGGTGAATTGGCCTTTAAATTTGCACCAATATGGCGGTTTAGGGTCCTGCATTAGATAACTTTGCAGACCAGAGTAATTGCCCTTTTAAAGAAAGCGATATATAATATAAAAATATACTAGATGGATTTCAGCTGACATCTTTAGGCCAAAAATTATCCACCGCGGAGTTGATCCTCACCACGGTGAAACTGAAATCAATCACGACCGAGTCGGCCGTAGGAGCAGGTATACGTCTCCAAAATATCTATAATTTTTTATTATTCCATGCTATTATTTATGAAGTCTTGGATGTTTAATGGGCTTTATCATTCACTTTTATATCATTTTTGGGACTAACCTACTAACCCAAAGGCCGAGTCTAGATTGCTGTTTTTTGCCTATTTTAGGGTTTTGCAGAAAAGGAATATCAAACGGAGTCCAAACGGAATGAAACCTTCGCGAGAGATATTTTTGGAGAAAATCACGCTCGGGAAACGTCAGGACCAAGTCAGGGGACGTAGGGCCAGCCCTCGAGGGTGGGGGGCGCGCCCCCTTCCCAGGGCGCGCCCCCTGCCTCGAGGCTGGCCCACACGGCCCCCGGTGCCCTCCTTCTTCCTATATATACCTATGTACCCCTGAAACTCCATACGCAGAGAGAAAACCCTAATTCCACCGCCGTAGCTTCTGTTCCCATGGAGATCCCATCTTGGAGCCTGTTCCTGGAGGGGGATCCATCACGGAGGCCTTCATCATCATCATCAGCGCCCTCACCATGAGTTGTGAGTAGTTTACCATAGACCTTCGGGTCCATAGCTAGTATCTAGATGGCTTCTTCTTCTCTCTCTCTCTCTGGATCTCAATACAAAGTTATCCTCGGTCTTTGAGGAGATCTATTCGATGTAATCTCTTTTTGCGGTGTGTTTGTCGAGATCCGATGAATTGTGAGTTTATGATCAAGGTTATCTATGAAAGATATTTGGTTCTTCTCTGAACTTTTTATGTGCGCTCATAATATCCTTGCAAGTCTCTTCGAATTATTGGTTTGGTTTGGCCTACTAGATCTATAGTTCTTGCAATGGGAGAAGTGCTTGGCTTTGGGTTGAATCTTCCGTGTCCTTTCCCAGTGACAGTAGGGGCAGCAAGGCACGTATTGTATTGTTGCCATCGAGGATAAAAAGATGGGGTTTTCATCATATTGCTTGAGTTTATCCCTCTGCATCATGTCATCTTGCTTAAGGCGTTACTCTGTTCTTATGAACTGAATACACTAGATGCATGCTGGATAGCGGTCGATGTGTGGAGTAATAGTAGTAGATGCAGAATCGTTTCGGTCTACTTGTCTCGGACGTGATGCCTATATACAATGATCATGCCTAGATAGTCTCATAATTATTTGCTTTTCTATCAATTGCTCGACAGTAATTTGTTTACCCGCTGGAGAATACCACTAACATGAGAGAAGCCACTAGAGAAAACTATGGCCCCCAGGTCTATCTTTATCATATTACTTTCCCGTCAACTAGCAAATTTCTGTCGCCGTTGTTTATTTGCTTTCTTTACTTTTTGTATCTATATTAAAAATACCAAAAATATTATCTTATCATCTCTAGCAGATCTCATTCTCGTAAGTGACCGTAAAGGGATTGACAACCCCTTATCGCGTTGGCTGCAAAGTTCTTATTTGTTTGTGCAGGTGCGAGCGACTGGTGTGTGGTCTCCTACTAGATTGATACCTTGGTTCTCAAAAACGGAGGGAAATATTTATGCTACTGTGCTGCATCTCCCTTTCCTCTTCGAGGGAATACAACGCAAGCTCAAGAGGTAGCAAGAAGAATTTCTGGCACCGTTGTCGGGGAGGCTTACGCAAAAGTCATATACCACGTACCTATCACAAACCCTTATCCTTCGCATTACATTTATTTGCCTCTCGTTTTCCTCTTCCCCACTTCACCTTTGCCGTTTTATTTGCCCTTCTTCTGCCGCGTGTTTTTCGTTCGCTTGCTTGATTTTCATTATGGCTCTCCCTATTAGTGTTGACCCTCACCTCAAGAGGCTGGAGGAGATTGAAAACAATGTTAGACATTTTATGACTATACAATTTGAGCATAATGACTTTTTCAGAAGTGAGCTTAAAGAACAGAAAAAATTGATGGAATATATGAATAAAGACCCTGATGATAAGTCTAAGGAATTTTATGGTTTGAAATCTCAGTTTGCTCATCTTGAGAACTTAATTGCCCAAATTTCCGATAAAATGTCCACCTTGATCAATAAGATGGCTGCCAAACCGGAATATCGTGAAAATAAAGATGAAGATCTGAAAGTTATTGATGTGTCTCCTATTAGATCCTTGTTTGCTAGTGTTAATCTTGATGAGAATAGGATTGGAGATGATTCTGCTTTAAGGTGTCCCAATAATTCGGAGTTTTTAGATCTTCATGCTTAAATTGCTAAAAGTGGGATTGAAGAGATTAAAACTCTGCATAGTGATGAACCCACTACTTTGGATTTCAAGGGATTCAATTATGATAATTGATCTTTGATTGATTGTATTTCTTTGTTGCAATCCGTGAATTCTCCGCATGCTTATATTCAAAATAAAGCTTTCACTAAACATATAGTTGATGCTTTGATGCAATCTTATGAAGAAAAACTTGAGTTGGAAGTTTCTATACCTAGAAAGCTTTATGATGAATGGGAACCTACTATAAAGATTAAAATAAAACATTATGAATGCTATGCTTTGTGTGATTTGGGTGCAAGTGTCTCCACTATCCCAAAAACTTTGTGTGATTTGCTAGGCTTCCATGAGCTTGATAATTGTTCTTTAAATTTGCATCTTGCGGATTCCACTATTAAGAAACCTACGAGAAGAATTAATGATGTTCTTATTCTTCCAATAGGAATTATGTGCCCGTAGATTTCATTGTTCTTGATATAGATTGCAATCCTTCATGTCCTATTATTCTTGGTAGACCTTTCCTTAGAACGATTGGTGCAATTATTCTTGGTAGACCTTTCCTTAGAACGATTGGTCCTATTATCCTCCAGACAGGTCGAGATGTCAGCATGAAAGCAGAGGTGGGGGAGCGAACCAATCCTGACGGGTTGTTGAAGGGGAGGAGGACCGGGTGGAGCACGGCGAGGCGGCCGGGGAGCAACGCGGTGGGCAGCGAGAGCGAGGTCATGCAGCATGTGCGCGTGTTGCAGCGGACACCCAACCAAGAACAGGGGTGATTGTCGTCGTCTCTCCAGTTGGTGAGACGGCCCAGTGGACCAACGACCCTTGTTTTGACGACGACCGGGCACCAGCGCAAGCACGCCGTCGGTGAGCACGGTGGTGTTCTTTGCCATGGCCGAGGAGGATGGGCGGTGGGGAGCAGTGCGGGCGAGGAGGAACGTGGCGAAGGCTGTTGCTGCGGTCCGGGAGGGGATGCATGCGGATGGTGGTGTCACACCGGAAGCTTTCTCCTATTTGCGTCGGAGGAGAACTTGACGGAATCGTAGTGGCTGATGATGGCGGATGCTTGTGCCTGGCACATGATCGACGAAGTTGGTGGCTTCTCTTTTCTGGATGTCGACCTCGGCAGGCTTGGTCTAGAGCGGCTAGCAGGAGCACAACAAGGCACAGAAGGCTGCAAGCCATGGCGAGCAGCTGGGATACGAACGAATAGAAAAATTGGAACCGTCAAACATGAAGCTGACTAATTCAAGCCAGGGCAGTTTAGTCACTGATTTTGTATTGTAATTCCATACCATGCATAAGGGGCAATTCATCAAGGATCTGGAAAAGGAGTGGCAAATTATCAGTGACAAGGAAAACAGTGGCAAATCCTCAAATTCCCCCGATTTTGTATGTCGTTTAAATGTCATATTACGGTATGTATTGATTGTGCAGATTTGACTAGGCCAAAAATAAATATATAGAGTGTTAATATTTAATATCGTTTGAATGACATTAAGCTCTACAAAATTAAGGACACCTTCCCCATGCATACTTCAAAACAACTAATTAAGAGGCTGGACATTCTTCTTGTTTTTCCGTGGGAAGGTGTCTAGGCATTTACTAACATGTAGATCTTGTAATGCATGGGGAATGAAAGATCAAATATATCTTGCTCTCCCTTCTTATTTTAGTGGTAGTTAAAGTCAGATATCACAAAGAATATTACATATTAGGATTGAGTTGTTTTGCTCTTCTATTTTTGAGTAAGCCCTGTGATATTTTACAACCCATCGGACACCCTTGGATCTGATGCTATGTTGGTCAAGGTTATTTCTAATTACCTGCGATATTCCGACAGAGTATATCATGTGGAGTTTCTTGTTCCTATTGTTAGGAAGAACCGTTGCAACATCTCGCAATAAATAATTGGGAAAAAGCAATTATGATTATCACAATAATATTAGGTGTTGGAACCGTGTCTTATTACATAAACAGTTTATTAACTCTACATAAATCAACGGACTCACAGAGATACATGCATACTGGATACATTATAGGAAAGCATGCATGCATCCCTAATCGTCCAGGCCCTTAGTTGCACGTGGGGCTCTGCACAAAGTTGCTAACCGGAAAGGACTGGTCGAATAAGGCCGCATGGTCACCACCAGTAAACCTGAGCTTGTCACCGATGCGTTCAACCGTGTGGAATGCAGGAAAATCCCACTCCAGTTGTATCCTCACACCGCCCAGTTGGGTTATGGATCCGGGCTGGATAACCCCACTGACTAGGCTGTCAAACCGAATCTTGTGTTGTCCGCCGGCAACCGTAACGTTGAAGTCGCACGAGTTGGGGAGGCTCACCTGAAGGGCGCCCCCATGGTTCACGTATGACTTCACCCCCAGGGGCAGGAGAGCCCGCGGGAAGTTGTTTTGCGCCAAAATGTCGTATGCTGTTTCGGAGGTGGCCGCTTGGAGGATGGAAGCCATGAAGATGATGAGGAGCAGATGCTGGATGGCCATGGCTAAATTTTGCTTACAAATTGTATCAATATAGTAATATGAGGAATGGGGAAGTGTGTCCAGACATAGGCATTGGCCACGTATTATATATGTTGCCCAACGGAATTAAAGACAATCAAACTTCAATTTCATTTATTTTGTTCCTAATTATCGTTCCATCAATCGCCTCATCAAAGACGCTAAATATAGCATCCAATTAAATCATATTTATTTTTTGCCTAGTCAAATCTGCACAATCAACACATACCGTGATATGACATTTAAACAATATTTCAGTAGTATAGAAAATCGGGGGAATTTGAGGATTTGCCACAAGTTTGTTTACACTTTGATTATTTGCCACTATTTTCCTTGTCACTGATAATTTGCCGCACCTTTTCTAGATCCTTGATGATTTGCCCCTTATGCACGGTATGGAATTACAATACACTAGTAGAACGTCCGTGCGTTGCCACGGGCTTTTTAGCTTTCTAGCAATGGAGATAGCTTACGTTGTTGTATATAAAACTCGGTGAATTGTTGGCTCCTTCCAACGAAATTGACCCGGCCCCTTGTCGAAGTATTCTTTTGGAATATAAACATAATCTGTCCATCTCTCTCATACCCCACAAAAAAAGTATTATCATGTGCAACATATATACGAGGAAGAATAATTATTTGTATGCATCTCATCGTGCAAAACTGGATGAATTTTGAGTCTAGTCGCTCATAGCTACATTCGTGACTTTGTCAATCGACATTTTCAAAGCATCATCCAAAGCCATCAATTTTAATTATCTCTGGCCTATAAAAGTGAACATATAAAAATATATTAAATATAAAAAGACAACGCAGCATGTAGCATTGTTGTCACTTAGAAGGTATGTCATCTCATCGCACCATTTCTTGCATATTTTCTAAACTTCCTCACATAAACCGAGAGATGATGGTGTATTGTACATCTGACTGAAAAAAATGAGACGGCTATCACTACCTCGAGAGATGATGGCGTATCGAATTAGTTAATTGCCCGTGCATTGGAACAGGTCATAAACATTTCAATGGTTTAACACGAATTATGTCTACTGTATACCAGTGTGCATCTGACTTGGAATCTTTCCTTCCACCGCCTGCCATACACGCTTTTAATTCAAAGCACGTAACCATGTAGTTGTACCTGGAGATTTCTAAGGAAAAATAGGATATGTAATAGGTCCACATTCTTATATACATGACCATAAGGTAAAAGGAACCCCATCATATTCTAACTTAAGCAAAATTGTATAAGAGCTCACAAGTGGACCTGAAGCTATGATAAGAACAAAATTTGAATGTTGCTCCTCTTGAGCATCCAACGAGGAATAACTATATTAAGCAAAACCCAAAACAAATTTCTATTTCCTGAGCAGCTTCAACTTCAGGAGTATCTACCAAGGTTTACATTTTTCTACATCCTTCTTGAACGCCAGTCTTTGCATAAAACCTTCACGTTTTCAGAAAACTATCATGCGAAAATCACATTCTTTATGAGAAACACACCTCATAGTAGAAAACCTATATCATAATAGAAATTGTAGGTTTCCTTGATGGGGAACATACTAATGGTCAGATCCGCATCATCATCACTGTTTTAGCCTCAACCGCTACCCATCATTACTCATCTTGTGCAACCTCTCTTCTTTCTGCTTTCACTCCCTTTTCTGGAGTTTGTCTTCAGTAGCAGTATCAACAAAAGCAAGTCCAGCTCAATGCTCTTGTTTGTCTTCAATAGTAGTAGCAACAAGAGCAAGGCCAGCTCAGTGATGTCAGCAACCTAAAAAAAGTTTCATCTCAGATGGCATTTCCAAATGGCTTGGCAAGTTCTCAAGCTCTTTGTGAAGGACCTACCATATATTTGTTGCAATATTGTACCAAATCATTTTTATAAAATACTAGGCCATATATAATGCACAATTTACCAAATGGTTGGGTTTCAAAAGTTTCGATCCACCTCTCGTGAAAAAGACAAATTTTCGCCGATTCAGTAGGAAGCGGGTAAAATTTGAACTGCATCTGCCTCATAGTTTGCTCTTTATTTTTTCCAAAAATCATTTCTAGGTAGATAAGTATCTATTTAATCAGAGAAACACCAATTGTTTTCCAAGATTCAACCACTAGATAGGAACGGTCATGCCTGTCGTTTTGGCCGCATTTTGAAACGGGCATAAAATATTAAAAAAAATCGAAAAATTGGAAAACCTTCGCATTGTGTCATTATATGTCACCAAGTTACCAAAAATAACAATAAACTTGTAATAGGGCAATTCTTTTAAAAAAGTGTTCTCAGAAATGAGCTATCATGTGTGAAGATTCATGGTTTAGAAGCCAAATGATCAATCTATGGCCACATTCATGGCATAGTTTGTTCAAATGATCTCATATTGTGCACAAAGGGGCATCTTGGAATGGCAAACAATGTTGCCTAAGGAAGTTTTCATTTTCTTTGGAAGAAAAATTCATTTTCCATTTTTTTTGTGAAGGACCTACCATATATTTGTTGCAAATTTGTACCAAATCATTTTTATAAAATACTAGGCCATATTTAATGCACAATTGACAAAATGGTTGGGTGTCCAAATCTTGTATCCACCTCTCGTGAAAAAGACAAATTTCCGCCGATTCAGCTGGAAACGGGTTAAATTTGAACTGCAGCTGCCTTATAGTGTGCTCTTTATATTTTTTTCCAAAAATCATGTATAGTTAGATAAGTATCTATTTAAGCATAAATATATGTTTTGGTGGCGATACGTCGAGGTTTGGACGGTGGTAATGATCATAGATTGCCGGTTTACAAACAAAACCAGGCTGTGTTAATAAACACCGGTCATTATCTTATCTCATACTGGCGACTTATAATCGAAAGCCAGGCCGGGTTAATAAACACCGATCATTATCTTATCTCATACTGGCGACTTATAGTTAAAAGCCAGGCCAGGTTAATAAACACCGGTCATTATCTTATCTTATACTGGCGACTTATATTCAAAAGCTAGGCCGGGTTAATAAACACTGGTTTATCATAAAGAATGTTGTAAGCCTCAACAAAAGAGAAAAACTTGTCAAATAAAATCATGCGAGGCTTTTTATGGGCTGCCAAGCCTAAATTCGAGGCTTTTCATGGCCTGCCAGGCCACTGAGTTAAACCATTTTACAAAGCCTTTTAAGATGGACCTCACATTAACGTTTTAACGTTGACAAGTTCAGGGGCTGTATAAGATTGATTTTTCAAATGTTCGGCGGGTCATACCAGGTTTACCTGGACGGAGTGACTTAGTTGATGAAGGCAGGTTAACCCGGGGTTTTAGGTGAATACACCTGGCTTCCAAGCCTGGCTTGATAGCCTATTACAAGGGCCTTAAAAACTCTTTGTTGCTTTGCAACAAGAGCCCCCAAGTAACATTGTGAGCTATGCTCAGTGGGTGCCTATGTTTGAGTTGTGCTGTGCAGCAAACTCTCTTTGGCCCCTTATGATAATATTGGCTTGATAGCCGGATTACCGAAGTAACCAGAGCTGTGCTCTTATGATAATATTGGCTTGATAGCCGGATCAATGGGTAATCAGAACCCACTTTATAAACAGAAGCCGACATGTGATATATTTCTGAGTTGTGCTCGCTGGGTGCCTATGTTTGATTTGTGGTGTGCAACAAACTATCTTTGGTCCCTTTAATTTTTCCTGAGAACTCGAACTTTGTGAGAGATATTTCTTCTTGAACCGGATGTTTAAACCGGATATTGAGAGCTTAAAAGCTTTGTGGGAGACCTCTTTCCCTTGAACCGGATCTTAAACCGGAATCTTCATTTTCAGCCGGAAATTTTCTGACGGCCTTTAACTCGAACTTGCAAGAGATTTAATTCTTTAAGCGGAGATTCTTAAACCGGATTTGTGAGCTTTAGAGCTTTGTAGGAGACATATTTCCCTTGAACCGGATTGTAAACCGGATATTTGAGAGCTTCAGTAAGACTGATGTCCTTTGAGCCGGATTTTAAACCGGATTCCTTTCTGATGATCCGGAAACTTCTTCATTGAGCCGGGATTTTGTAATTGTCATATACCTTTTAAGCCGGAAATTTTCTGACGACCTTTAAATTTTCATCAATATAGCAGTTGCCTCTGGGACCAGGTTATCCTTCCCTCCATCGTCCTGGGGTTCTTAAATTTGCTAAAACTGGTAAGATTTGCTGAGTCATGTCATCGTAGCCCCCAAGTCTTAAGACGACTCTAGGAGTTGTCTTGAGATTCTCTGTATTTGACCATAGCAGAAGGTGTATATCATTGGTGTTGATAGTGCGATGTGCATCCACAAAAGGTTGAGGTGACTACAGCGGGTAACAAATGATCCCGTACGAGCCAAGTCAGCAACTCGGCCAATGGTTCCTTCCAACTGGCGATTTGAAGTTAACCAAACTATAGTGGCGGTGACTTGTGCACCTGCCCATTGAGCCACCTAGTGCAGACGGCGGTTGATATTATATGATAATTTGCCTCCATTTTGTTGAAAGAAAATCAGGCTACCCAAGTTGTGACTTGCTCATACTCAATAAACAGCTCATACAGACAGGTGCGGCCCAGTATGTTGATGTAGACCAGGCCGCGAGAGTCGGACCGCAAAGACAACCGCAACATCAGAGGCGATATAGATAAATGAGTCGGCCACAGCGTTGTAAGCCGGTGCAATCTGGTGAACCGGCCGCGGGGCGGACGGGTGAGTTGTATGCGGCGTTGTAAACAGGCACAAACGGGTGAATTGGCCTTTAAATTTGCACCAATATGGCGGTTTAGGGTCCTGCATTAGATAACTTTGCAGACCAGAGTAATTGCTCTTTTAAAGAAAGCGATATATAATATAAAAATATACTATATGGATTTCAGCTGACATCTTTAGGCCAAAAATTAACCACCGCGGAGTTGATCCTCACCACGGTGAAACTGAAATCAATCACGAGCGAGTCGGCCGTAGGAGCAGTTATACGTCTCCAAAATATCTATAACTTTTTATTATTCCATGCTATTATTTATGAAGTCTTGGATGTTTAATGGGCTTTATCATTCACTTTTATATCATTTTTGGGACTAACCTACTAACCCAAAGGCCGAGTCTAGATTGCTGTTTTTTGCCTATTTCAGGGTTTTGCAGAAAAGGAATATCAAACGGAGTCCAAACGGAATGAAACCTTCGCGAGAGATATTTTTGGAGAAAATCATGCTCGGGAAATGTCAGGACCAAGTCAGGGGACGTAGGGCCAGCCCTCGAGGGTGGGGGGCGCGCCCCCCTTCCCAGAGCGCGCCCCCCTGCCTCGAGACTGGCCAACACGTCCCCCGATGCCCTCCTTCTTCCTATATATACCTATGTACCCCTGAAACTCCATACGCAGAGAGAAAATCCTAATTCCACCGCCGTAGCTTCTGTTCCCATGGAGATCCCATCTTGGAGCCTGTTCCTGGAGGGGGGTCCATCACGGAGGCCTTCATCATCATCATCAGCGCCCTCACCATGAGTTGTGAGTACTTTACCATAGACCTTCGGGTCCATAGCTAGTATCTAGATGGCTTCTTCTCTCTCTCTCTCTGGATCTCAATACAAAGTTCTCCTCGGTCTTCGAGGAGATCTATTCGATGTAATCTCTTTTTGCGGTGTGTTTGTCGAGATCCGATGAATTGTGAGTTTATGATCAAGGTTATCTATGAAAAATATTTGGTTCTTCTCTGAACTTTTTATGTGTGCTCATAATATCCTTGCAAGTCTCTTCGAATTATTGGTTTGGTTTGGCCTACTAGATCTATAGTTCTTGCAATGGGAGAAGTGCTTGGCTTTGGGTTCAATCTTGTGTGTCCTTTCCCAGTGACAGTAGGGGCAGCAAGGCACGTATTGTATTGTTGCCATCGAGGATAAAAAGATGGGGTTTTCATCATATTGCTTGAGTTTATCCCTCTGCATCATGTCATCTTGCTTAAGGCGTTACTCTGTTCTTATGAACTCAATACACTAGATGCATGTTGGATAGCGGTCGATGTGTGGAGTAATAGTAGTAGATGCTGAATCGTTTCGGTCTACTTGTCTCGGACGTGATGCCTATATACAATGATCATGCCTAGATAGTCTCATAATTATCGCTTTTCTATCAATTGCTCGACAGTAATTTGTTTACCCGCCGGAGAATACCGCTAACATGAGAGAAGCCACTAGAGAAAACTATGGCCCCGGGTCTATCTTTATCATATTACTTTCCCGTCAACTAGCAAATTTCTGTCACCGTTGTTTATTTGCTTTCTTTACTTTTTGTATCTATATTAAAAATACTAAAAATATTATCTTATCATCTCTAGCAGATCTCACTCTCGTAAGTGACCGTAAAGGGATTGACAACCCCTTATCGTGTTGGCTGCAAAGTTCTTATTTGTTTGTGCAGGTGCAAGGGACTGGTGTGTGGTCTCCTACTGGATTGATACCTTGGTTCTCAAAAACTGAGGGAAATACTTACGCTACTGTGCTGCATCTCCCTTTCCTCTTCGAGGGAATACAACACAAGCTCAAGAGGTAGCAAGAAGAATTTCTGGCGCCGTTGTCGGGGAGGCTTACGCAAAAGTCATATACCACGTACCTATCACAAACCCTTATCCTTCGCATTACATTTATTTGCCTCTCGTTTTCCTCTCCCCCACTTCACCTTTGCCGTTTTATTTGTCCTTCTTCCGCCGCATGTTTTCCGTTCGCTTGCTTGCTTTTCATTATGGCTCTCCCTATTAGTGTTGACCCTCACCTCAAGAGGCTGGAGGAGATTGAAAACAATGTTAGACATTTTATGACTATACAATTTGAGCATAATGACTTTTTCAGAAGTGAGCTTAAAGAACAGAAAAAATTGATGGAATATATGAATAAAGACCCTGATGATAAGTCTAAGGAATTTTATGGTTTGAAATCTCAGTTTGCTCATCTTGATTACTTAATTGCCCAAATTTCCGATAAACAGTCCACCTTGATCAATAAGATGGCTGCCAAACCGGAATATCGTGAAAATAAAGATGAAGATCTGAAAGTTATTGATGTGTCTCCTATTAGATCCTTGTTTGCTAGTGTTAATCTTGATGAGAATAGGATTGGAGATGATTCTGCTTTAAGGTGTCCCAATAATTCGGAGTTTTTAGATCTTCATGCTTAAATTGCTTAAAGTGGGATTGAAGAGATTAAAACTCTGCATAGTGATGAACCCACTACTTTGGATTTCAAGGGATTCAATTATGATAATTGTTCTTTGATTGATTGTATTTCTTTGTTGCAATCCGTCAATTCTCCGCATGCTTATAGTCAAAATAAAGCTTTCACTAAACATATAGTTGATGCTTTGATGCAATCTTATGAAGAAAAACTTGAGTTGGAAGTTTCTATACCTAGAAAGCTTTATGATGAATGGGAACCTACGATAAAGATAAAAATAAAACATTATGAATGCTATGCTTTGTGTGATTTGGGTGCAAGTGTCTCCACTATCCCAAAAACTTTGTGTGATTTGCTAGGCTTCCATGAGCTTGATGATTGTTCTTTAAATTTGCACCTTGCGGATTCCACTATTAAGAAACCTACGAGAAGAATTAATGATGTTCTTATTCTTGCCAATAGGAATTATGTGCCCGTAGATTTCATTGTTCTTGATATAGATTGCAATCCTTCATGTCGTATTATTCTTGGTAGACCTTTCCTTAGAACGATTGGTGCAATTATTCTTGGTAGACCTTTCCTTGGAACGATTGGTCCTATTATCCTCCAGACAGGTCGAGATGTCAGCACGAAAGCAGATGTGGGGGAGCGAACCAATCCGGACAGGTTGTTGAAGGGGAGGAGGACCGGGTGGAGCACGGCGAGGCGGCCGGGGAGCAACGCGGCGGGCAGCGAGAGCGAGGTCATGCAGCCTGTTCGCGTGTTGCAGCGGACACCCAACCAAGAACAGGGGTGATTGTCGTCGTCTCTCCAGTTGGTGAGACGGCCCAGTGGACCAACGACCCTTGTTTTGACGACGACCGGGCACCAGTGCAAGCACGTCGTCGGTGAGCACGGTGGAGTTCTTTGCCATGGCCGAGGAGGATGGGCGGTGGGGAGCAGTGCGGGCGAGGAGGAACGTGGCGAAGGCTGTTGCTGCGGTCCGGGAGGGGATGCATGCGGATGGTGGTGTCACACCGGAAGATTTCTCCTATTTGCGTCGGAGGAGAACTTGATGGAATCGTAGTGGCTGATGATGGCGGATGCTTGTGCCTGGCACATGATCGACGAAGTTGGTGGCTTCTCTTTTCTGGCTGTCGACCTCGGCAGGCTTGGTCTAGAGCGGCTAGCAGGAGCACAACAAGGCACAGAAGGCTGCAAGCCATGGCGAGCAGCTGGGATACGAACGAATAGAAAAATTGGAACCGTCAAACATGAAGCTGACTAATTCAGGCCAGGGCAGTTTAGTCACTGATTTTGTATTGTAATTCCATACCATGCATAAGGGGCAATTCATCAAGGATCTGGAAAAGGTGTGGCAAATTATCAGTGACAAGGAAAACAGTGGCAAATCCTCAAATTCCCCCGATTTTGTATGTCGTTTAAATGTCATATTACGGTATGAATTGATTGTGCAGATTTGACTAGGCCAAAAATAAATATATAGAGTGTTAATATTTAATCTCGTTTGAATGACATTAAGCTCTACAAAATTAAGGACACCTTCCCCATGCATACTTCAAATCAACTAATTAAGAGGCTGGACATTCTTCTTGTTTTTCCGTGGGAAGGTGTCTAGGCATTTACTAACATGTAGATCTTGCAATGCATGGGGAATGAAAGATCAAATATATCTTGCTCTCCTTTCTTATTTTAGTGGTAGTTAAAGTCAGATATCACAAAGAATATTACATATTAGGATTGAGTTGCTTTGCTCTTCTATTTTTGAGTAAGCCCTGTGATATTTTACAACCCATCGGACACCCTTGGATCTGATGCTATGTTGGTCAAGGTTATTTCTAATTACCTGCAATATTCTGACAGAGTATATCATGTGGAGTTTCTTGTTCCTATTGTTAGGAAGAACCGTTGCAACATCTCGCAATAAATAATTGGGAAAAAGCAATTATGATTATCACAATAATATTAGGTGTTGGAACCGTGTCTTATTACATAATCAGTTTATTAACTCTACATAAATCAACGGACTCACAGAGATACATGCATACTGGATACATTATAGGAAAGCATGCATGCATCCCTAATCGTCCAGGCCCTTAGTTGCACGTGGGGCTCTGCACAAAGTTGCTAACTGGAAAGGACTGGTCGAATAAGGCCGCATGGTCACCACCAGTAAACCTGAGCTTGTCACCGATGCGTTCAACCGTGTGGAATGCAGGAAAATCCCACTCCAGTTGTATCCTCACACCGCCCAGTTGGGTTATGGATCCAGGCTGGATAACCCCACTGACTAGGCTATCAAACCGAATCTTGTGTTGTCCGCCGGCAACTGTAACGTTGAAGTCGCACGAGTTGGGGAGGCTCACCTGAAGGGCGCCCCCATGGTTCACGTATGACTTCACCCCCAGGGGCAGGAGAGCCCGCGGGAAGTTGTTTTGCGCCAAAATGTCGTATGCTGTTTCGGAGGTGGCCGCTTGGAGGATGGAAGCCATGAAGATGATGAGGAGCAGATGCTGGATGGCCATGGCTAAATTTTGCTTACAAATTGTATCAATATAGTAATATGAGGAATGGGGAAGTGCGTCCAGACATAGGCATTGGCCACGTATTATATATGTTGCCCAACGAAATCAAAGAAAATCAAACTTCAATTTCATTTAGTTTGTTCCTAATTATCGTTCCATCAATCGCCTCATCAAAGACGCTAAATATAGCATCCAATTAAATCATATTTATTTTTTGCCTAGTCAAATCTGCACAATCAACACATACCGTGATATGACATTTAAACAATATTTCAGTAGTATAGAAAATTGGGGGAATTTGAGGATTTGCCACAAGTTTGTTTACACTTTGATTATTTGCCACTATTTTCCTTGTCATTGATAATTTGCCGCACCTTTTCTAGATCCTTGATGATTTGCCCCTTATGCACGGTATGGAATTACAATACACTAGTAGAACGTCTGTGCGTTGCCACGGGCTTTTTAGCTTTCTAGCAATGGAGATAGCTTACGTTGTTGTATAAAACTCGGTGAATTGTTGGCTCCTTCCAACGAAATTGACCCGACCCCTTGTCGAAGTATTCTTTTGGAATATAAACATAATCTGTCCATCTCTCTCATACCCCACAAAAAAAGTATTATCATGTGCAACATATATACGAGGAAGAATAATTATTTTTATGCATCTCATCGTGCAAAACTGGATGAATTTTGAGTCTAGTCGCTCATAGCTACATTCGTGACTTTGTCAATCGACATTTTCAAAGCATCATCCAAAGCCATCAATTTTAATTATCTCTGGCCTACAAAAGTGAACATATAAAAATATATTAAATATAAAAAGACAACGCAGCATGTAGCATTGTTATCACTTATAAGGTATGTCATCTCACCGCACCATTTCTTGCATATTTTCTAAACTTCCTCACATAAACCGAGAGATGATGGTGTATTGTACATCTGACTGAAAAAAAATGAGACGGCTATCACTACCTCAAGAGATGATGGCGTATCGAATTAGTTAATTGCCCCTGCATTGGAACAGGTCATAAACATTTCAATGGTTTAACACGAATTATGTCTACTGTATACCAGTGTGCATCTGACTTGGAATCTTTCCTTCCACCGCCTGCCATACACGCTTTTAATTCGAAGCACGTAACCATGTAGTTGTACCTGGAGATTTCTAAGGAAAAATAGGATATGTAATAGGAACACATTCTTATATACATGACCATAAGGTAAAAGGAACCCCATCCTATTCTAACTTAAGCAAAATTGTATAAGATCTCACAAGTGGACCTGAAGCTATGATAAGAACAAAATTTGAATGTTGCTCCTCTTGAGCATCCTACGAGGAATAACTATATTAAGCAAAACCCAAAACAAATTTCTATCGCCTGAGCAGCTTCAACTTCAGGAGTATCTACCAAGGTTTACATTTTTCTACATCCTTCTTGAACGCCAGTCTTTGCATAAAACCTTCACGTTTTCAGAAAACTATCATGCGAAAATCACATTCTTTATGAGAAACACACCTCATAGTAGAAAACCTATATCATAATAGAAATTGTAGGTTTCCTTGATGGGGAACATACTAATGGTCAGATCCGCATCATCATCACTGTTTTAGCCTCAACCGCTACCCATCATTACTCATCTTGTGCAACCTCTCTTCCTTCTCCTTTCACTCCCTTTTCTGGAGTTTGTCTTCAGCAGCAGTATCAACAAAAGCAAGTCCAGCTCAATGCTGTAGTTTGTCTTCAATAGCAGTAGCAACAAGAGCAAGGCCAGCTCAGTGATGTCAGCAACCTAAAAAAAGTTTCATCTCAGATGGCATTTCCAAATGGCTTGGCAAGTTCTCAAGCTCTTTGTGAAGGACCTACTATATATTTGTTGCAATATTGTACCAAATCATTTTTATAAAATACTATGCCATATATAATGCACAATTTATCAAATGGTTGGGTTTCAAAAGTTTCGATCCAACTCTCATGAAAAAGACAAATTTTCGTCGATTCAGTAGGAAGCGGGTAAAATTTGAACTGCATCTGCCTCATAGTTTGCTCTTTATTTTTTTCCAAAAATCATTTCTAGGTAGATAAGTATCTATTTAATCAGAGAAACACCAATTGTTTTCCAAGATTCAACCACTAGATAGGAACGGTCATGCCTGTCGTTTTGGCCGCATTTTCAAACGGGCATAAAATATTTAAAAAAATCAAAAAATTAGAAAACCTTCGCATTGTGTCATTATATGTCACCAAGTTACCAAAAATAACTATAAACTTGTAATAGGGCAATTCTTTTAAAAAAGTGTTCTCGAAAATGAGCTATCATGTGTGAAGATTCATGGTTTAGAAGCCAAATGATCAATCTTATGGCCACATTCATGGCATAGTTTGTTCAAATGATCTCATATTGTGCACAAAGGGGCATCTTGGAATGGCAAACAATGTTGCCTGAGGAAGTTTTCATTTTCTTTGGAAGAAAAATTCATTTTCCATTTTTTGTGAAGGACCTACCATATATTTGTTGCAAATTTGTACCAAATCATTTTTATAAAATACTAGGCCATATTTAATGCACAATTGACAAAATGGTTGGGTGTCCAAATCTTTTATCCACCTCTCGTGAAAAAGACAAATTTCCGCCGATTCAGTTGGAAACGGGTCAAATTTGAACTGCAGCTGCCTTATAGTTTGCTCTTTATTTTTTTCCAAAAATCAGTTACAGTTAGATAAGTATCTATTTAAGCATAAATATATGTTTTGGTGGCGATACGTCGAGGTTTAGATGGTGGCCCAGGGCCCCAACTCCAAAGCGCGTAAACACGCATGCCCAACGTGTGGTCACCGCGTGACCGTGGAGTTGCCATGCGTTCTGGGTGGCCTACACATGTCTAGTAGGTTGGGCACTCCCCGGGTAAGTGATAGGAAGAAAATGACAACATAAGACTCTCACGAGGAGACCGAACTATGCTCAAACATGAATTAGCAGCCAAGTGTTTGATTAACGGTACGGGAAATGCACATGGCCAATGGACCTGAATTTTGGCTGAGGATGATCATCTACTAGGGAGACTGGCTTAACAAATTTTCAGCTCAAATGGAGGAGCGTAGATGACACTTGCTTTGCAGAGTACCACGTCAGGCAGAAATATGTTTATTGAAGCTGGGCTCAAATGAATAAATGTATTGAGCTGAAATTTTGTGGATTATGGTCATCTGGGCATAGGAAAACACTGTAAAAAAAATTATACCATTTGGATAATCCTAGCTTGTACTTCGTTCACAAAGCTTCTCTCTAGATGAAAACTTTGGAAATTTGCCGAGGAAGATTTGATAGGCACATGGAGCTGAATATTGGCATGTGGTAATGATTTGGATATGGAAGATTGACCAAAAAGTTTGAGGGCAATAGGAGTGGTATAGATAGCACTTGCTTTGCAATCTGCCAATCTGGATAGAAAATAAAAAATTAAAGCTGGGCTCACATAGATGATTTGATTGAGCTGCAATTTGGAGGAGGGTGATAATTTGGGAATATGAAGGCACTTAATAAATTTCATGCCATTTGGGTATGCATAGCTAGTACTTCCTTCACAAAGCTTCTAGCTGAACAAAAACTTTGAAAATTTGCCGAGGAACATTTACTACGCAAATGGAGGTGAATTTTGTCATGAGGCAATGATTTGGATAGGAAAGAGTGCCCAAATTTTTTGAGGGAAATCAAGAATATAAAAATAGCACTTCCTTCACAAAGTGTTGTTCTGAACAGAATAGGAAAATGAATATTGTTGAATTATTTTGAACTATAAAACAAGGTTTTCTACATATTTGACGAATATATGACCCAAATAATTTATGAGATTTTTTGGGAATTTTGGGAATGATAGAAATATAGGTTGCTTCACAACCTAGGGCAAAATTTGACACATGTACATGACACATAGGCAAAACTGATGAGGTGGCGCCTAGTCATAGCAATCCACCACAACTTACAAGGTTATCACCATCTATATTGGTCGTGATAAGCTAGAAATAAGGCAGCAGACCAGTGTTGTCTGCTTTATGACCATTTCACGTATGGAAATTATGACCTTTCTGACCAAAATGGTCATTATAGTTTAGGGTTTGGAGCCCCCCGAACAGCTTTTGACCAATTGGTCTCAAATGGTCGTAGATTTATGACCAATTCTTCCAGGGTCACTGACAGATGGTCATGAGTTGACATATTTCTTGTAGAGAATGGATGTATGAACTGCCAAAAGGTTCGGCAACTTTATCAAAACTTTGGACTGAACAACAATAGTGAGCATCAGGTAGAATGAAAGATTGTACTTCACATACAATCATTTTTCCTTGGGTATTTTACCCATTGTCCACACAACATCGGCGTTCTTTTCATGATAAGCCATACATAAATCAGTGCCCCTAGCTCAGTCTTAGCAACTAAATATTATATAAAGTTACTGAACAAAGACGATGAGTCTCGAATAGAAGTACATATTTGGTAATGAATAAAAACATATACAAGTGGCGCCACAAATAACTGATATTAGCACGACTTAGTTGTTAAGACTTAGGTTTCACGGCCTCGAGGTCGTTGTCGCCACCGCAGCTTGCACTTCCCCTCGCGCTCGACCACCACTTGTCGCACCCCACCACGACACCTCCCTACCTCGCCACCCCTGCGAGCCATGCCATCACAGGCTCACAGCCTCTACTGTTCGTCAGCGATCTCGCGTGGGAGTTTCCTGCTTTGTCTCATCCATGCCCGGAAGGACTGAGTGAGGGAAAGGAACGCATTATGAAAAAGCCAGAAGACTACCATGAGCTAGTTCAGAACAACTTATTACAAAAGGTGGGTGGAGTGAGGTACCTGCAGTTTCTGCTCGAATACATCCAAGTATGTAAGGCAGATGGCAGACTGGAATCTTAACCCGCATGTGACCTTTGACTCGTGATTTTACTGTGATGGGTCCGAGGCAAAACTCCGTATGGTGCTCTCCGAAACCAGGCATGCTCGATGCCCAAATACAGAAACATGCATGCATACTAGCTGGAGCATCCTTCGATCACGAGATAAGCCTGACATTCCATGAAAACCCGAACATGAAATAGGGTGTTCGTCTCGACGTGCTCACGTGCATGTGATTATGTGGGCTACCAGAGATGTTGTCAGGATTGGGCCACACTGTCCATTAATACATCCATAAAAATTACAGTAGACCTTATTTTTCATCGCACATAAGTTAGATTACATTCGTTTTGCTATAAGCTTTACTGATTGTGTTCCTTTTTGGTTAGATAGTACAGTTCAGTTGCCATGGCAGCAAAACTGCTTCATATGCAGCTATAAATTTGTGCTGGCTACAACTCGGGTGATTGACTGATGTCGGTCTTGTGAATCTGATTTAGTTGATTTCAAGATGCTAGAGTCGGAGTTCATGCAATCAAGGAACACTACAAAGTGTTGTTTATGTGAATCATTGGATAAAGTGCCCGAACCTTTCTAGCACGTGGAAACCTTCATGGGCCGGGAACCGTTCGCCCGCGCACCGAACAACCGAGGGCTGCGTTGCTTGCAGCTTTGGCAGCCTACCCACTGACTCTAGTGGGCTATAGCGAGGGGACCGTGGTCCTGATTCATCTATAAAAGGAAATATATATGAACCACATAAATTCACAAAAATGAAAAGATGGAAACTTGCTAGCCCGGATCCCAATAATAACGCGTGACCCTAACACCCAGCCCGCAGTGACCCCATCATTCCCAACGCACACCACCACGCCCCTGATCCCCCAGTGCGTCGTCACCCGGCTCCTGTCGCAGCACCGCCATCCGGCCCCCAGCGGACCGCCATTCGGCCCCCACCCCAGCACGTCATCGACCGGCCCCTGCCCCCCTACATGCAGCTGCTGATACGTCTAAAACGTATCAATAATTTTTTATTGTTCCATGCTATTACTTATGATGTTTTGGATGTATAATGGGCTTTGTTATACACTTTTATATTATTTTTGGGACTAACCTACTAACCCAAAGGCCCAGTCTAGATTGCTGTTTTTTTGCCTATTTCAGGGTTTTACAGAAAAGGAATATCAAACGGAGTCCAAATGGAATGAAACCTTCGAGAGAGATATTTTTCGAGCAAAATACGCACGGGAGACTTGAGAACCACGGAGTAGGGCACACGTGGCATCCACGAGGGTGGGGGCGCGCCCCCCTACAGGGCACGCCCCCTGCCTCGTGGGCCCCACATCTGGCCCCCGGTGCCTCCTTCTTCCTATATATATCTACGTACCCCGAAACCATCAGAACAACACAGAAAACCCTAGTTGCACCACGGCAACCTTCTGTTCCCGTGAGATCCCATCTTGGGGCCTGTTCAGGAACTCCACCGAAGGGGGGATCTTCCACGGAGTGCTTCTACATCATCATTGATAACCCACAAGTGTAGGGGATCGCAACAGTTTTCAAGGGTAAAGTATTCAACCCAAATTTATTGATTCGACACAAGGGGAGCCAAATAATACTCTTAAATATTAGCAGCTGAGTTGTAAATTCAACCACACCTGGAAACTTAGTATTTGCAGCAAGATAGTTTAGTAGCAAAGTAATATGATAGTGGCGGTATCAGCAATAAAAGTAACGATGGTGTTTTTGTAGTTTTTGTAATAATAGCAACGGGAAAGTAAATAAGCGACAAGCAATATAGGTAAAGCTCGCAGGCATTGGATCGGTGATGGGAAATTATGTCGGATGCAATTCATCATGTAGAAGTTGTAACCTAGGGTGACACAGAACTAGCTCCAGTTCATCAATGCAATGTAGGCATGTATTCCGAATATAGTCATACATGCTTATGGAAAAGAACTTGCATGACATCTTTTGTCCTACCCTCCCGTGGTAGCGGGGTCGTATTGGAAACTAAGGTATATTAAGGCCTCCTTTTAATAGAGTACCGGACCAAAGCATTAACACATGGTGAATACATGAACTCCTCAAACTATGGTCACCACTGGGAGTGGTCCCGATTATTGTCACTTCGGGGTTGCCGGATCATAACATATAGTAGGTGACTATAGACTTGCAAGATAGGATCAAGAACACACATATATTCATGAAAACATAATAGGTTCAGATCTGAAATCATGGCACTCGGGCCCTAGTGACAAGCATTAAGCATAGCAAAGTCATCGCAACATCAATCTCAGAACATAGTGGATACTAGGGATCAAACCCTAACAAAACTAACTTGGTTACATGATAGATCCCATCCAACCCATCATCGTCCAGCAAGCCTACGATGGAATTACTCACGCACAGCGGTGAGCATCATGGAATTGGTGATGGAGGAAGTTGATGATGATGATGGCGACGATCTCCACTCTTCGGAGCCCCGAAAAGACTCCAGATCAGCCCTCCGAGAGAGATTAGGGCTTGGCGGTGGCTCCGTCTCGTGAAACGCAATAATTCCTTCTCTCTTATTTTTTTCTCCCCGAAACGGAAGATATAGGATCTGGGGGTATGTCGTTGGAGCACCAGGGGGCCCATGAGGCAGGGGGGGCACGCCCTGGGCAGGGGGGCGCGCCCCCCACCCTCGTGGACTGGCCCAAGGCCCCCTGGTGTGGATCTTCTTGTAGGTATTTTTTATATTTTCACAAATAATTCTCCGTTGATTTTCAGGCGATTCCGAGAACTTCTTATTCTGCACAAAAACAACACCATGGCAGTTCTGCTGAAAACAACGTCAGTCCGGGTTAGTTCCATTCAAATCATGCAAGTTAGAGTCCAAAACAAGGGCAAAAGGGTTTGGAAAAGTAGATACGTTGGAGACGTATCAACTCCCCCAAGCTTAAACATTTGCTTGTCCTCAAGCAATTCAGTTGATAAACTGAAAGTGATAAAGAAAAACTTTGACAAACTCTGTTTGCTCTTGTTGTTGTAAATATGTAAGCTAGCATTCAGGTTTTCAACAAGATCATGAACTAACCACATTCACAATAACTTTCAGGTCTCAAGACTACTCACATCAATGGCATAATCAACTAGCAGGCAATAATAATAAACCTCGGATGACAACACTTTCTCAAAACAATCAGGATATGATATAACAAGATGGTATCTCGCTAGCCCTTTCTGAGACCGCAAAACATAAATGCAGAGCACCTTTATGGATCAAGGACTGACTAGATATTGTAATTCATGGTAAAAGAGATCCAGTCATGATCATACTCAATGCAAATTAATAGTAATACATGCAATGATAGAGGTGCTCTCCTACTGGTGCTCTTTGATAAGAGGATTATGACTCTGCATAAAAGTAAATAGATAGGCCCTTCGCAGAGGGAAGCAGGGATTTGTAGAGGTGCCAGAGCTCGATTTTTAAAGAGAGATGAATAACATTTTGAGCGATATACTTTCATTGTCAACATAACAACCAAGAATCTCTATATCTCCCATGCTACGCACATTATAGGCGGTTCCCAAACAGAATGGTAAAGTTTATACTCCCCCAACCACCAACAAGTACACTCCACGGCTAGCCCGAAACAACGGGTACGTCCAAACCAGCAACAGCCCTGTGGGAGTTTTGTTTAGTTATTATGATTTTGAGCATGGGACTGGGCATCCCGATTACCAGCCATTTTCTCATGAATGATGAGCGGAGTCCACTCATCGTGAGAATAACCCACCTAGCATGGAAGATATAGACAGCCCTAGTTGATACATGAGCTGTTCGAGCATACAAAACAGAATTTCATTTGAAGGTTTAGAGTTTGGCACATACAAATTTACTTGGAACGGTAGGTAAATACCGCATATAGGAAGGTATGGTGGACTCATGTGGAATAATTTTGGGGTTTATGGAAGTGGATGCACAAGCAGTATTCCCGCTTAGTACAAGTGAAGGCTAGAAAGAGACTGGGTTTTCATTTTTGGGTTTTCATTTTTAACTACTACTACAAGCAAGGAAAGTAAACTAGCTAGAAGCTACAACTATTTTTTTTTGGTTTTCTGGGTTTTTCTAGCACACAAGAAAAAGACTAAGAAAAAGAAATTGAAACTAAGCATGGATGGTACAGTGAAAGAGTGTGAGCACCGACTACTAGAATAAGTGTGAACATGATTGTAAGTCGATGAGAAACACGTACTGCCCCAAGATTAGGCTTTTCGCCTAAGTTCGTCTATGGCCACGGATCGAAACGCTACCTCCAGTGTACGGAGATGTGTCCTCTGGATGCCACTGGTTGGCGAGCTCATCCAGCTCCCACCCATAAACAGATTGACGGGAAGGATCAAGTGGTGGTTCTGGCTCACGCTCTGAAGCTTGTGCCTGGCCTTGGTACTTGTAGAAAGCATCTGACATAATGAGATACTTTCCTGTGTTCAGATCAAACAAAGATGGTGCAGGCAAGGTAACAATTTCAAAGTATATTTCATCAAATCTTAATTTATAATTGAGCTGCACATTCTTGTCTTTAACAATAAAATCATGAGCTACCATGCTCTTGTAGTCTAGATAAACAGGGGCAAGCAATTTTTCTTCCTTCTCATGATGCCTAATAGGTATATTAAAATATTCAGGAAGGCGAGAAGCAAAGATGCCTCCGAAGACGGGCCCCTTTGAGCGGTTCAGACTCAATCGTTTGGCAATGACGACGCCCAAGATAAAAGTTGTGTCTTGAAACATGGCATGGCGTAAAATGATAATATCAGGGGCACTGAGATTCCCACTATTCCCGTGACCAATTAAACATCTATTAGCAAATAAAGCAAAGTAGCGCAGAACAGGGAAGTGCATACTAGGGATTCTTGCCCCTGAAACTTGTCTAGTTTCCCCTACAGCTATCATATCAATAACCCCTTCAACGTATTCACGACGTGGTTCATCAAGTCTACCTCCGAAGGGTACTTTGCATATTTCACAAAAATCTAAGAGTGATATCTCCTTAACCACATCATATATACGAAACTCCACCGTAGGTGGTGTTTTCCTAGAATGAAAATGAAAGCTTTGTGTGAAAATATTGGTGAGTAAGAGATAATGTTCTTTCTGGTCGTTGAGGAAGTCGGTGAGGCCTGCATTATTTGCCAACCAATAAAAGTCTTCGTAAATACCGGCGAACATCATGAAATTATTACAAGGCCATTCGCACGGTCGAACTTCCGCCATGCGAGGAAGATTATACTTGGGCTTCTTATTTTCTTCTTTCTTCTTCTCCTCTGAGCTCTTGCTGGAGGAGCCCCTTAATAATCTTTTTAACATTTTCCTTTTCTGAAAATTTCTGAATTTTTTAGTAACATCAAAATAAAAGTTAACCAAGCTCAACAAGATTGATAGCAACAACTCCTACTAGTGCCTAGAGGCTATATCATGCATTAGAACTACTTGGGACCAAGAAAATTTGACATGCAAGCTCAAGAACAAGGTCACCACAGCAGCATAAATTTGCAACAAATAAAGCACTAGAACAAAAACTAATTGGACCAATGGAGGAGTCACATACCAAGGAACAATCTCCCCAAACAGTTTGGTGAATGGTGCTTTGAGCAAGGAGATCGAAAATGGCAGCAAGATGAGCTAGAACTCGGGTTTGAGCAGGTTGGGGATTTTTTTTGGGAGGAAGAAGAAGAGCATCGGTGCAGGAATAAGTGGAGGGGGGGCATGTGGGGCCCACGAGGCAGGGGCGCGCCCTGGACCCTCATGGCCACGTGTTGGCTCCCCTCGCTGTGAGTTCAGTGCCATATTTTCTCAAATATTCTAGAAAAAATCATATTTCATTTTCATGGCATTTGGAGAACTTTTATTTTCGGGATATTTTTTTATTGCACTGATAAGTCTGGAAACAGACAGACAATGCTATTTTTCTTTTTATTTATCCTAATGAAAAGAAAGTAAAAAGAGGGTACAGAAGGTTGTGCTATCTAGATTCACCTATCCCATGTTCATCAAAAGGAATCCATTAACAAGGTTGATCAGGTCTTGTTAATAAACTCTTTCCGAGTAACATGAAATCGGAGAATTTTCGAATAACACAAGGTTACCTCAATGGGGATATGTATGTCCCCAACAATAAGTATGTCATATGTCTTCTTGATAGTAGGGAGAGGAAACTCAAAACCTCCAATAGTGATAGTTGAAGTTTTTCCAATATAATTGATATTGTGGACCTGAGGTTGTTTCCTCGGAAAGTGTACCGTATGCTCATTACCATTGACATGAAAAGTGACATTGCCTTTGTTGCAATCAATAACAGCCCCTGCAGTGTTCAAAAAGGGTCTTCCGAGAATAATAGGCATACTATCGTCCTCGGGAATATCAAGTATAACAAAGTCCGTTAGAATAGTAACATTTGCAACTAAAACAGGCACATCCTCACAAATACCGACAGGTATAGCAGTTGATTTATCAGCCATTTGCAAGGATATTTCAGTAGGTGTCAACTTACTCAAGTCAAGTCTACGATATAAAGAGAGAGGCATAACACTAACACTAGCTCCAAGATCACACAAAGCAGGTTTAACATAGTTTCTCTTAATGAAGCAAGGTATAGTAGGTACTCCTGGATCTCCTAATTTTTTAGGCATTCCACCCTCAAAAGTGTAATTGGCAAGCATGGTGGAAATTTGTACTTTAGGTATCTTTCTTTTGTTGGTAATAATGTCTTTCATATACTTGGCATAAGGATTTATTTTAAGCACATCAGTCAAACGCATACGCAAAAAGATAGGTCTAATCATTTTAGCAAAGCGCTCAAAATCCTCATCATCCTTTTTCTTGGATGGTTTCGGAGGAAAAGGCATGGGTTTCTGAACCCATGGTTCTCTTTCCCTACCGTGCTTCCTAGCAACAAAGTCTCTCTTATCATAACGTTGATTCTTTGATTGTGGGTTATCAAGATCAACAGCAGGTTCAATCTCCACACATTATCATTGCTAGGTTGAGCATCAACATGAACATCATCATTAACATTATCACTAGGTTCATGTTCATTACCAGATTGTGTCTCAGCATCAGAAACAGATATATCATTGGGATTCTCAGGTGTGTCAGCTACAGGTTCACTAGGAGCATGCAAAGTCTTATCATTTTTCTCTTTCTTCTTCTTAGAAGAACTAGGTTCATCTAAATTATCTCTCTACGAATCTTGCTCAATTCTCTTAGGGTGGCCTTCAGGATACAGAGGTTCCTGAGTCATTCTACCACCTCTAGTCACAACTCTAATGGCATTATCATTATTCTTACTATTTAATTCATTGAGCAAATCATTCTGAGCCTTAAGTACTTGTTCTACTTGAGTGGTGATCATAGAAGCATGTTTACTAATAAGTTTCAGTTCACCTTTAGCTCTAGACAAATAATCACTCAAGCATTCAATCATATAAGCATTGTGTTGTAATTGTCTACCAACATAAGCATTGAAGTTTTCTTGTTTCACAATAAAATTTTCAAACTCATCTAAGCATTGGCTAGCAGACTTATAACGAGGAATATCACCTTCATCAAATCTATAAAGAGAATTTATCTTTACTACCTGTGTCGAGTTATCAAGACCATGTATTTCTTCAATAGGTGGTAAATTCTTAACATCTTCAGCCTTAATACCTTTTTCTTTCATAGATTTCTTTGCCTCTTGCATATCTTCAGGACTGAGAAATAGAACACCTCTTTTCTTCGGAGTTGGCTTAGGGGCTGGTTCAGGAAGCATCGGTTAGTCCATTATAAAAGATATCAAGTATATCATGCATCTCAAGAGGATGGTCAGGCAAAGCATTAAGTAATTGGAGAAGCCTCCCCCAAGCTTGTGGGAGACTCTCTTCTTCAGTTTGAGCAAAGTTATATATTTCCCGTAAGGCAGCTTGTTTCTTATGAGCGGGAAAATATTTAGCAGAGAAGTAGTACATCATGTCCTGGGGACTACGCACACAACCAGGATCAAGAGAATTAAACCAAGTCTTAGCATCACTCTTTAACGAAAACGGAAACAACTTAAGGATATAGTAAGAATGAATCTTTTCATCGTTGGTAAACAGGGTGGCTATATCATTCAACTTAGTAAGATGTGCCACAACAGTTTCAGACTCATAGCCATGGAAAGGATCAGATTCAACCAAAGTAATTAACTCAGGATCAATAGAGAATTCATAATCCTTATCGGTAACACATATAGGTGAAGTAGCAAAAGCAGGGTCATGTTTCATTCTAGCATTCAAGGACTTTTCTCTCAGCTTAGCTAATAATTTCTAAAGATCTTATCTATCATTGCAAGCAAGAAAGTCTCTAGCAGTTTCTTCATCCATAACATAACCCTCAGGCACAATAGGCAATTCATATCTATTGGGAGTAGTTTCATCATCACTTTCATAAATATCATCAGTTTCAACATTTGCACTCTCCCTAACCTTAGCAATTTGTTCATCTAGAAATTCACCTAGTGGCACATTATAAGGCATAGAAGTAGTTTCATCATACATAGCAGAAGTGGCATCATCAAGAACATACGACATATCAGATTCAATAGCAGGAGTAGGTGTCACAAGTTTACTCATAACAGAAGGAGAATCAAGTGCGGAGCTAGATGGCAGTTCCTTACCTCCCCTTGTAGTTGAGGGTAAGATCTTGGTTTTTGAGTCCTTCAAATTCTTCATAGTGATCAACAGATATAAATCCCAAGTGACTTAAAGAATAGAGCTATGATCCCCGGCAACGGCGCCAGAAAATAGTCTTGATACCCACAAGTGTAGGGGATCGCAACAGTTTTCGAGGGTAAAGTATTCAACCCAAATTTATTGATTCGACACAAGGGGAGCCAAAGAATACTCTTAAGTATTAGCAGTTGAGTTGTCAATTCAACCACACCTAGAAACTTAGTATCTGCAACAAGATAGTTTAGTAGCAAAGTAATATGATAGTGGCGGTAGCAGCAATAAAAGTAACGATAGTGTTTTTGTAGTTTTTGTAATAATAGCAACGGGAAAGTAAATAAGCAACAAGCAATATAGGTAAACCTCATAGGCATTGGATCGGTGATAGGAAATTATGTCGGATGCAATTCATCATGTAGAAGTTATAACCTAGGGTGACACAGAACTAGCTCCAGTTCATCAATGCAATGTAGGCATGTATTCCGAATATAGTCATACGTGCTTATGGAAAAGAACTTGCATGACATCTTTTGTCCTACCCTGCCGTGGCAGCGGGGTCGTATTGGAAACTAAGGGATATTAATGCCTCCTTTTAATAGAGTACCGGACCAAAGCATTAACACATAGTGAATACATGAACTCCTCAAACTATCGTCATCACCGGGAGTGGTCCCGATTATTGTCACTTCGGGGTTGCCAGATCATAACACATAGTAGGTGACTATAGACTTGCAAGATAGGATCAAGAACACACATATATTCATGAAAACATAATAGGTTCAGATCTGAAATCATGGCACTCGGGCCCTAGTGAAAAGCATTAAGCATAGCAAAGTCATAGAAACATCAATCTCAGAACATAGTGGATACTAGGGATCAAACCCTAACAAAACTAACTCGATTACATGATAGATCACGTGATCAGAATAGTGTTTATATATATAGGACTAGACTATTCTATTACTAGTAACGGAATATTATTTTGTTTCTCGGTCCTATAAGGGCCCGATGACATGAAACTGGCAACCTACTAGCAAAAAGCCCACCCACTCCTTCACCCATTCACCGCCTACAACAACAAGAAAAATCACCCAGCCCGAAGTGACCCCATCATTCCTAACCCACACCACCACGCCCCAAATCCCCCAGCGCGGCGTCACCCGGCTCCTGCCGCAGCACCGCCATCCGGCCCCTGCCCCCGCACGCCGTCACCCAGCTCCTGCCCCGACGCGTCCCCTACCCTAGTCGAGTGACTCCCCACCCCTCTGCTCCCCCCTTCTTTGTCAATCCGGACGGGGCCGATACCTCCTGCCACCAACGACCGCGACACCACCGCGAGTACCTCCATCACATCCCCACCCTCACCATGATGAGCACGCATGTTTCTGAAGCTGCAGGGAGATGCATCCCATGAGGCTCGGGGGACAAGCGCGGCAACAAAACTTGATGTCAGTTCAGGTTGATATAGATGCTTCGGTAGCTCTATTTATCTGCTCAATTAATGTTGCATTGCTAACTCCTTCCTGAAACCATCAGGGGACGAATTCTGAATTTTTAGCAGTTCTAGTACATATGTTTGAAGAGTTCATTGAAAAAATAAAATCATTAGTTCAACTACAATAACTATGTAGCACATACCTCATGTATATTTACAAATAGTTCAGTGACAGAAGAAGGAGATTACGTGAAAATAACTAGGAGTACCGCGTACACTTGATGGATCGATGGATATACTACTCTGATCAATAGTTTGTATTTGCAGCTAACTTCCGACTATTCAAAAGTTCGCACAGTCCTTTAGTTTTTTAACCAGCATCTCTCGAATCTTTATTTGGGTCTCATTCACCTCGTCAGCCCACCCAAGCAGGTTGGACCAACGTCAAAAGGGCCGCTGCTCCGAGACCTCCTCTCCAACACATATGTCGCTGGTTTTGCACATCACCGCCCATGTGAATGCTCGGTTGGGCCAGCCCGTTAAGCACCCTCGACCGCCCGCTTTCTTGATCACTGGACCAGCTCCCTCGCTCGTTCCATCCCTAAACCGGCTCACTCGCTTTATCTGTAGACCGATTTGCTATTTGTTCATAAAACCAATGATGTTTTTCGGAGAAATCCAACTCCTAATTTTTTTTTATGGACTAGTAAAAATACATAGTATTAAAGAAATGTTCATGGATTGGAAAAAAAGTTCACAGATTTGGAAAAAGTTGATGATTTCAAAAAGTTAACAAATTGGAAAAGCAAATTCGTGGGTTTGAGAAAAGTTCATGAATTTGGGAAAAAGTTCTTGACTTTAGAAAAATGTTTGTGAATTTGAAGAAGTTCATGAATCTAGAAAAAGTTAATAAAATTAAAAAATTCATGAATCATAAAATGTTCATGTATTTCAAAATATTTGTGAAGTTTAAATTTTTTCACAAACTTTAGGAAATAAAAATAGAAAAGAAAAATGATCTGAAAAAATAGGAAAAGGAAAATAGGGAAAACCCAGAAAGAAAAAACCGAAAGAGACTAAAAAGGAAAAAGGAAAACCAAAAAAACCACAGGCAGAATCTTCTTGAATGTTCACAAAACTAAATGGGTGCTCTACTGTATGTTCTCTATGATGGGTTGACCCACTGTTTTGCCAGGGTGTGTGCACTGCATATGAAAGGCACTCTATTTGATGTGTCCGTAGATGTTACATGTGTCTTCTCATAAACCGGGTTGCTGTGGTCCGAGTGGCCGCGAGGGGACCGATGAGCTACAATTGGGCTGTTGATCGTTGTTCTCTTTTCAGCCATGATATAAAGGAACAAAAATGTTGCCCGTGATCTATGTGCCTAAAAAGGTCTAAAAATGTCATCCAAGGACATGTAACAATGGTGAACGAACCTATGGTTGGATGGTCAGAGGGACAGTGGTATCCCCAACCCATTAGGGTTCAAGTCCTGGTGCTCGCAATATTCCTGGATTTTTTTTAGGATTTCCGGCGATACGCTTTCAGTGGAGGAGACATTCCCGCCGACGACGAGGTGCCTATGATATGCTGGCTCAGTCTCTCGAAGGTGCTCATAGGGGTAGAGTGTGTGTGTGTGCATTCATAGGGGTGAGTGTATGCGCGTATGTATGAGTGTTTGCATCTGTACTGTGTTCAAAAAAACATGTAACAGTGTGGTTGATAAACAAGCAGCAGTCGATGCTAGGCTATGGAGGCAAAGACTCACGTCGTGTAGCACGACCCTTGTAGCAATGATTTGGCTTTGAATCCCACCACCAAAAATAAAAACTATTTGACTTTGGATGACATTTAATGGAAAGCTTTGTTTCCAAGTAACAAACATAAAACATCCGCAATATTTTTGGCTAACATGAACTTGTCAAAATTGATCACAACTGTTATACAATCTGCCATTCTGCCTGCCTCCATCCTAAGAGCATCTACAACTCCAAGTAGCTAATCCGGGCCTCTATATGCGCCGAACAAGTCCCCACTGGCCCTATCCACAATCACACTCCACAAATTTGAATACCCAAATCCATGCACGACAATTATACAATGCAATTTCGTCATACATTCAATGATACAAAGATAGTGTAAGCATGAATAAATTCATTATATGCCAAAATAAAATTCAATAGTTCATTAATAAGTAAGCGATACACGAATGAATCAATGACTTCACTCAGCGCAGTTATTGATGCTCTTCTTCATGTGGAGCAACCACTTCTTCCCTTCCTCATCCAAGAGGTTGATGTCCTGCAACAAAATCCTCGACTCAACCACCTCTCTCGCAAGCCGTAACCTCTCTTTCTCGTGCTCAAGACCATGCATTGTCACCATTTGCTCAAGCTCCCATGTCATTGTTTTCTCAAGCTCCCATTCGGCAACCTTCTCTTGCGTCTCCAATTCGACTTTGTTCTTCTCCAAGATCAACCTTCTCAACTTTCTTCTTTTTTTAGTATGTGATGTTTGCCCAACTTCAAACATCGAGGAATTGGTATCCTCCATGATAAATTGCAAAGACTCATGGCCATTATTTATCATGTCATGCAATATTTGTTTGTACTATAGGCATCACAATTTAACTATCGTCCTACTAATATGATCCGATGATATGTGCAACAAAAGAATCTATGAATGCAAATGTGAAAGGGCCAAGAAATTACGTCCCTCTCGCTGTAGGGCAGAGCCCCCTGGCTTCGCTTTTGTGACATGATATGTTTCCCTTCTTCCATTCTCAAGTCAAGGGTGAGTCCCAAGCGTCAGTTTGTGGATCGCGGTCTTACGCACTAATCCATACAGGTGCTCATAATAGGTCGCCGCCCTACCTAAACCAATCATCATATCGGTCCCTAGGCCCCATTGCTAGAAAGGCTCGACTTCAGAACCGTACGTGGAGCTTCCACCGCATACGGCTCCTCTAGGGATGGGGTAGGCCTAGCCCAGGCTTGTGTGGTCAAGGTTGTTGTACATGACCTCAGTTGAGCATTCAGTTACAGGCGGTGATCGCAGGTTCGCCGAAGGAGAGGGTGTTGCGAGCAAGATTGCACAAACAAAGCCCTCCGGCATGCAACCCTATTCTAGAAATTAGGCTGGCTACGTTACTTATAACCGCAGAACGAGCAATGAATCCCCAATGACAAACAAACAAGGGGCGGGCCATTTTTGGGGAGTAGCCCCCTTCAGAAGTTCAAATCAAACTCAAAAGCAATGCACATTATCTACGCCTTTTTTTATTCACACCGAGTCTTGGTCGGGTGTTCTGTTGAACACGAAGTGGGCATGTCCGGATCAGGCATTTTTTTAGGACGCCCATGCATTTGGAGCTCCAGCGAGTCGGTCATCTTGTCCGCCTCGGGGACGCCTTGCAAAAAAGTTCAACTCCGGGATGCCCATCCACTAGGAGGGTGGAACGGAGTCGTGCAATGACGACAAGTTGTTTGTCTCCGTGGCCACGATCGACGGATTGGCCTGGGTCATCTCCATTTCCTTAGCAGCGTCCACAAAGTTCGCGTCACAGGTGCCTTCGTCGCCGCTATCTTCTCCGCCGCCTCATACTCATGTTGCCTCTAACGGCACTCCTTCTGGCTAAGGTTCTCTGCCATGCAAGGATCCATTGCCTACTTGGGCACCCCGATTGATTCTGCCAAGACATCATCCGTGGGCATGGAGGCAGACATGATCGTCGGTGACGACATTAAAGAAGGCGAACGAGGACAACGAGCAAGGGAGGGTGTGGGCGGCGGCAGGAAAAATGGTGGAGGGAGGCGGGATGAGTTCGATCAATGCGGAGAACTAGTCAATTTGGTTCCAATTAGGATGGGTCCACCTTGACAGAGCCTGCATGGCGGGCGCGTACGGGCCTCCCCATATCCGTCCTAGATATGAGCCGAAGATGGGGAATGTCGGTCAGTCCGGGCGTTTGGGCCATAAACGGGGCACCTGGTGGGGTGGCGTTATTTTGTCCGGTCACTGACCGGGTAGCCCGTCCAGGCATTTGGGACGGGTATATAGGGTTCGATTGTAGATGCTCTAACCATGTAGTGATCGAGTGTGCCCTTTGTTTGTGTATTATGATGATTTATCTTGAGTAAATAAAATTCACCGTTTCTCAAAAACAAACAGGGTATACTATCACTCGCAGATCATAACATGCGGTTATAGAGGTTTGAACAATGGGTGGGTCGGGGTAATCTCATAAGCGTTGCTCCCCCTTTACCAGGAGTTGCATGCTACCTCATTAGACATCATACATGCTTGGAACGCTCATTCAAATATCATACGAAATGTTCTACTTAGACATAACAATGACATTCCAATGCTGATTTATATGGCAGTGTTACATGTGTCGATTTTGCAATGTATACCTAATATTACCCATTAAAACTGAGTTGTTTTGTTCTTCTATTTTTCCTATAAGCCCTGTGATATTTTACAAACCATCACACACCCTACGATATTTTTTCTGCCATTTCTCTACTATTGGACGAAAGGCGATCGGCTTACGTCGGTATGCCAACATGATGTACCCTGAGTGCGTTATGCCAAGTGTTAAACCCGGTGTACCTCTTGCTGAGGTGAAATCATCCTTTGCCGGAGGTTGGACACTCAGATTAATATGCTTTTCTTGTAGTGGAGCATCTTCAACATATGATATAAAATAGCTGTCGTGTCAAATTGTTTTGGCATTTAGGTCATTTTGGGAAAAAAATAGTGACCAACAGATGCCCTATATACCTATATGTCGCCAATGAAAATTAACCAATATTTTAATACAATTGTTTCATATTTGCAACACATCTATCAGGTACGCTAAAACCAAAAACAATGCGGCAAGAACCCAACCACTCCCGATGATACTATCCCACCGCTGACTGTCACCACCCCATGCCTATTCTTATCGATTGTTGCAGCGCATGCCGCCGCCGCGACTCAGTTGGCCGTTCTCAGCCATGCCACCACCTTGCCTCACGGGACGTCCGCTCCCGAATTTTGGGCCACCATAGCCGAAAAGTTGGTGTACCTACCGGAACATCTCCCGTCATTATTTTGGCTAGTTTTGAACTTTTTGTCCGGATCACAAGGAAATATTTAGTATCGTCCATGTTGCTGAATGGGAATTACTACTTGTGGATTTTCTCACTGAATATTGTAATATACTTACTTTATGCATGCCATCAAATATAGGTGATCCCCTGAAAGAACAAAGATCGTTGATGTTTTTCTCCACAGTTTTATATAAAAATGTTGATATATTTCAGAGAAATGCATTGATTATTTTTAGAGAACATACTGCATATCAACTAAATAAGAGTCTAGGCATTCTTATTGTTTTTCCGTGGGGAAGGTGTCTAGGCATTTACTAACGTGTAGAGCTGATAATGCATGGGGAAGGAAAGATCAAATATATCTTGCTCTCCTTTCTTATATTAGTGCTTGTTAATGCCAGATTTCATAAAGAATATTACATATTAGGATTGAGTTGTTTTGCTCCTTAATTTTTGAGTAAGCCCAGTGATATTTTACAACCAATCGGACACCCTTGGATCTGATGCTATCTAGATCAAGGTTATTTCTAATTACCTGCAAGATTCCGACAGAGTATATCATGTGGAGTTTCTTGTTCCTATGGTTACGAGGAATCGTTGCAATATCTCGCAATAAATAATTGGGCAAAAACATTTATGATCATCACAATAATAATAGGTCTTGGAACCGTGTCTTATTACATAATCAGTTTATTCATTCTACGTAAAGTAACAGACTCAAAGAGACACATGCATACTTGATACATTATATGAAAGCATGCATGCATCCGTAATCGACTAGGCCCTTAGTTGCACCTGGGGCTCTGCACGAAGTTGCTAACTGGAAAGGATTGGTCGAATAAGGCCGCATGGTCACCACCAGTAAACCTGAGCTTGTCACCGACGCGTTCAACCGTGTGGAATGCAGGAAAATCCCACTCCAGTTGTATCCTCACGCCGCCTAGTTGGGTTATGGATCCGGGCTGGATAACCCCACTGACTAGGCTGTCAAACCGAATCTTGTGTTGTCCGCCGGCAACCGTAACGTTGAAGTCGCATGAGTTGGGGAGGCTCACCTGAAGGGCGCCCCCATTGTTCACATACGACTTCACCCCTAGGGGCAGGAGAGCCCGCGGGAAGTTGTTTTGCGCCAAAATGTCATACGCTGTGTCGGAGGTGCCCGATTGGAGGATGGAAGCCATGAAGACGATGAGGAGTAGATGTTGGATGGCCATGGCTAACTGTTTCTTACAAATTGTGTCAAAAAAGTAATAAGAGGAATGGGGAAGTGCGTCTAGACAGAGGCACCGGCTGTGTATTATATATGCTGCCCAACAAATCAAAGACAACCAAATTTCAATTGCATATATTTTATTCATAATTATCGTTCAATCAACCGCCTCATCAAATATGCTAAATATAGCATCCTATTAAGTCATATTTATTTTTGGTCTAGTCAAATCTGCACAATCAATACGTACCGCAATATCACATTTAAACGATATTTCACTAGTATATAAAATCGGTTGAATTTAAGGAAGTGCCACAAGTTTGTTTACAGTTTGAGGATTTTCCACTATTTTCCTTGTCACTGATAATTTGCCACACCTTTTTCCAGATCCTTGATGATTTTCCCCTTATGCACGGTATGGAATTACAATACAAAATCAGTGACCAAACTGCCTTGGCCTAAATTAGCCAGCTTCATATTTGACGATTCCCATTTTTTTGTTAGTTCGTATCCCGTCTACTCGCCATGGCTTGCAGCTTTGTGTGCCTTGTTGTGCTCCTGCTAGCCACTCTAGAACAAGCATGTCGAGGTCGATGGCCAGAAAAGAGAATCCATCGTCGTCGATCATGTGCCAGGCACGAGCATCCACCATCATCAGCCACTACGTTTCCATCAAGTTCTCCTCCGACGCAAATAGGACAAAGCTTCCGGTGTGACACCACCATCCGCATGCATCCCTTCCCGGGCCGCAGCAACAACCTTCGCCACCTTCCTCCTTCCCGCGCTGCTCCCCACCGCCCGTCCTCCTCGGCCATGGCAAAGACCACCACCACGCTCACTGACGGCGTGCTTGCGCTGGTGCCCGGTCGTCATCAAATGAAGGATCGTTTGTCCACTGGGCTGTCTCACCTAGTGGACAGACGAAGACAAATGAAGACGAAGACACGTGCATAGGCTGGATGACCTCACTCTCGATGCACGCCACATTGCTCCCCGGCCGCCTCACCGTGCTCCTCCCCTTCAACAACCTGTCAGGATCGGCTCGCTCCCGCACATCCGCTTTCGTGCTCACATCTCGACCTGTCTGGATGGCAACGAGCTCATGAGCAAGCGAAGCCACTTCCTTCTTCCATGCTTTTGATCAAGACAGGGACGAAGGTAACAAGAATGAGAGAGGGTGTCACGAGGGGGCATTTTAGACATTTCCCTGTTGGTTCATACCGTTGGTGGCAAATCATCAAGAAACTTACGAAGATGTGGCAAATAATCGATGACATGGAAAACAAGGGCAAATCCTCAAAGTGCAAACAAACATGTGGCAAATGCTCAAATCCCCCCCCCCAAATCGAGCATTGGAGGTGATCCTCGTACATGGACCGGGACAGTTTTTATTTCCGCCTCAAAGCCTATGTCGCTAATACTCTAGATAGAGCCGGCGATTGTGGAAATCACCTCCAATATCGTGGACAATGGATGTGGAGACTAATCCTAGGGACACAACTCAGTGCAACAGAGCCAGACATGATCGGTTGGGTCAAGGGGAAGGAGGGCAACTACACCACAAGCTCAGCTTACAAGATGCAGTTTTAGCTCACTGAATCAACCTGCTTCAAAACCATCATCTGGAAGCCATGGGACCCGGGCAAATTTAAGATGTTCATGTGGCTTTTGCATATCGACCGGCTCTGGTGCAACGGCCTACTGCATTGAAGGGGATGGCCAAATGGCTATTTCCGCCCACAGTGCCAACGAAGTCTGGAGTCCTCCATGCACTTGATATGGAGCTGCCCTTTATCTTCAAAAGTCTGGAGTGCGGTGGCCACCTGGGTGGGATGCTTCACTCTGGACTCTGTGGAATGGCTGCATCCTGGCTCCATGACTGCAATTTGTCAGGCCATCATCCGAAGAACGGCTATGGAGCACAAGTAGGGCATAAAGATCATGCTTCTTCTAGTGGCCTGGGATCTGTGGAAGGAGAGGAACCCGGTCGTTTTTAGAAACAAGATGCCAGATTCTTCGACAATGATTGCTGCTATCAAAAACAACACGGAGCAATGGCATCCCACGGATGCTAGAGACATAGAGACTCCGTTCGGGGAGAGAATTGCGAGATAATTCCGTAGGTTTTTTCATTCATTGTGTCTGATCTTTTTTGTTTCACCCATGTGATCACTTGATCAAACATGCTCCCATCCTCTCCTGCTAAATCAATGAAGCCTCCAAATCAAGATAGATCTTTAAAAAAATTATAGACAACACATGTGGTTCCGTCCCGTTTCAAATACCATTGTTTCCGCAGGCGGTTTCCTATGAATAACCGCCTTCATTTTGTATGTTTGGAATATAAGTTTTTTTTCCTTTTAGATACTTCCCCTGCTAATGATACTCTGATTAAACACACCTCAATTTTTGTATTACTTAAACAGTCACTCGAATGGAATTGAAAGTAAACATTCAAATAAACATAGGCATACATCGATCATTCATTTGCACAAATCTTTGCATCTCATAAAAGACATGCATATAGAATTGAAATTTTAGAGAAACATACATTTATGCACTTCACAACCAACATATGAAACATATGCGAAAACCTAAAATCATTGAAGAGAAAACATCAACATCCCCAAAAGTTTGATCATTTATGTTGGCTTGGGTACCAATGAGGCTTCTCTTCTCTTCAAATAATTTTGTGCAGTGCAAGTAAAACATAAAATACCCGCAAGAAAAAAAATACTTCATTTACATATACATGAGTTTGTTTGCGAGGTAAATATACATGAGTTTAACATTGGTATGCAATGCAATAGAATGATTATCACACCATTGTGTAGAACATCTCTTTCAAGATGCCTACTTAGGCCAGCACAGACTCATACATAACATCTCAGTCAAAGATGTCAGCATGCAGTAACATCATTGAATGTTATAGCTGAACTCTGAGACCTTTAGAGTGGCTCAGAACCCATATCCAAAATTGAGAGTGCAGAGGTAAGGATGGCAATTTTATCCATGGACATGGATATCCATGGATATCCGACCCGAATGGATAGGGTTTGGATATGCTTTTGTGTCCATGGGCAGCGCCCAAACCCGACCCGATTACTCGTGGGTAGGGCATGGATATAATCTTGTACCCGTGGTTATATCCAAACCCGACCTGATAGTATGACTTAATGGCAAAAATCTGCTATCCCTACCCCGCAGTCACATGTCCCACTACAATTTTACACTTTGTTATCCAAAACATGCAAAAGAAATTACACAATCCTCGTCATAACTTTTATTAGTTGACATTCAATCCCCACTGTAACATACCCCAATGCCATTCCTTTATTTTTATCTCCTTGTTAAATGACTCGTCATTCTCATTTGTTAGAAAAATACTAAATGATATTATGTTGTTAGTGGACGTTGATTTACCATAAGTGAAGCCTAGCCTGCCACGAAGTAAAGAATGGAAGATCTTATGTTAACATTGTGTTATATCTTATTTATATGTCTAGAGAGGACCCAATGGATATCCAGTGGGTATGGATATCCATCGGGTTTGGACATGGACATAATTTTTCACCCATGGATTTTTTCATGGGCGGGCAAAGATTGTCTTCATGGATATGAATATGGATTTGATATTGTTCAACCCGATCCAAACCCGACCCATTGCCATCCTTATGCAGAGGAGCAGGTGCCTACCTCTCCACCTTCCTCTTCTCTTCAATTTTTCTTGTGCAATACAACTAAAATAAACACAGCTGCAAGCAAAATATTTAATTTAGATCTTGTTGGGTTGTATTTGACAAATGTATGTTCTGAGGTCAACACATAGGTATATAATAGAGAGGAAGAGAGACAAAGATCTAGACCTCAGATAACGTAATTAACCATAGTTTTTCACAGCAAAGGTGTCGTGGAATTGTCACGGCAGTTGTCCTAGGGTGAGGACTTAGTCGTGAGGCCAATGCATCTATGTGGTAGCTTGAGAGGGGTTGAGCGGAATCGAGAGACGCAACGCAAGGCAAGGATTTATACACCTTCAGGCCCTAGGAAATATCATCCTGGAATAGCCCTACATGATGTTTGAGGCTAGATCTCATTATGACCACGAGAGAGTCGCCGGTAAACCGGCTCTTTGTGTCTAGCCCTAGAGATTGTTTGTTGTTGCCTGTCCCTCTTTGGGGAGCCCTGCCCCTCCTTATATATGTTGAAGGGGTGGGTTACATGACTAGTCCTAGAAGGATTAGGATTACTCTATTACATGTGGAGTCCTAGTCTTGCTTCCTTTGTAGGGGAATATTCCTTGTGCTTTCCTCATAAACCGGCCCACCATAACATGAACCAGCTTTCCATAAACCGCCTTCTGGGCCACCGAGTCTCGTCATTCCTCTGACCGGCTCGCCGGGTCACCCATGAATCGCCAGGCTCGGGCGGGTCACCAGTGAGTCGTCCAGTCAGGGCAGGTCATTAGTGAGTCGCCAAGTCCGGCCGGGTTACGCCGCGGGGTATATCCCCGACATTAGCCCCCAGTTCAATTTGGATTTATCCATGTTAAACTGATCTGCAACATAAACACAAAAAAAAAATGGTGGCTTGTGCTCCGGGTTAAATATTCTTATAAACCGGCACTTGATCATCCTTAAATCCTTATCATTTCTTCCTTCTAAAAAATCCGAGTCAATAGACCAGCTTCATAATCAATTTGCTTGCAGAAGATATTTTGTAAATAAAGAATCCATTTGAATCAGCCTTCAATGCTCTGATTTGACAAAAATATTGGTCTTCAAATATTCAACTGATATTCAACCGATTTGAAAATGTAGAACTTGCCGGTTTATGATTGCCAAAATTGTCGGGTTATAAAAAGTGATGATCCCGGGTCATGACTGCTTATAGACGCCGGGTTATGATTGTTGCCAACGCCGGGTCACACAGTTAATCCTATTGATTTGCCCAAAACTGAGAATTTAAAGATGTTCCTCCTTTATATGCATATTACCTGTAGCCCCCAAGTCTTAAGAGGAGAACATAGTGATAGCTTAAGACTTGTTTGAATATAAATGTTGCAACCTTGAAGAAATCCAGATTGTTCATCCCAGTCACTAGTAAAAACTGAATACTCCATATTATGTAGCCCCCAAGTGCTGGGTTGTCATGCTTGCAGCAACCTGGGACTTGTAATTGCCTGATGCTCATAAACTTCAACCAGTGTAGCCCCCAAGGGCCGGGTCATTATGTAATAATGAGCATGGGACTTTGTAGATATGATCATGTAGACATGAACAGCAACGTGTAGCCCCCAAGGGCCGGGTCATTATGTAATAATGAGCAGGGACTTTGTAGATATGATCAAGTAGACTTGAACATCAACGTGTAGCCCCCAAGGGTCGGCTCAGTAAGAATACTGAGCTGGGACTTTATATATACTTCATTGAAAATAACATTATATAATGTAACTCCCATCATGGGGCTTGAACCCACGTCCACAAGGTAAAGAGCTTTGTGCTTTACCAAATGAGCAGTGGACCCTTGTGGCACCCCGGATCAGAGTGACCAGTTTACCTTGCATTGCCAGCCTAGAGACCTTGTCCTCTAGCAACACACAACATCTTGGTACAGAAAACAACCGCTTTATTGATACTAGCGGACCATAGTTATACATTACAACAGGTAGCGAGGCCGAGCAACACACCCGGTGCCGCTGGACAATATGTGCATTATTTAATGAACATAAAAGGCCTCGGGCATAAACTATGCGGCAGCGGAACGACGTCGTAGCGGGACTCCATCTCACAGGGACACCGATGTGGATACGGACTAGACTCAGACGGCACTCCTTTCCAGCGGAACTTTCCTAAAATCTGGCATGACACGCCAGGTCGGTACTTTGAATGTACTTGCAAGCTTACAGCAAAAAAAAATCATAATGACAAACAATATCATGATAATTAATCAATATTAAATATGCGGCAACAAACTTAGATGAATATTCACCAACATGATATGCTCATGCCTTTGCATAAATAAAACCTCGGTCTATCTTACTCATGATAATTTATTTTTAACTACAAGCTTATTCATTTCAACAAGATATAAATCGTGACCTTTCCGGTGATCACCAACCTGCCCATTCTGGGTCTCAAAACATCTCGGTAGCTCTTCCACCAATTTATTATAGTACCAAAATTGTATAACTTAGTGAGCAAACTTTTATTATCTCTTAACCCATGGTGTGACCTACTTTCGAGCGTGTCCGTGACCGTGGACTCGGCTATCGATAGATTAATTACACTCTGCAGAGGTAGTGCACTGTACCCACACCACGGAACCCATGACCTCGTTCTCCCATTCGGGTGGACCAACAGCGTTCCGACGAAATCCGTCCATTGCCATGACACTCCTCTGGCCACTCCGACTCGTTTCCCACTGGAACAGTCCTGGGTGGCCCTGTGGCTACCAAAGGCACACCGACCACCGTCGTGGCCAAACAAAAATTGTCCCAAACGGGAACTTGGTACCATAAAATTAACTACGGGCACACAAGGTTATGTCTGCTTACCGGGCCAGGGTACTGCATGCCCATAACCTTCTCTATCTGGAGGTACCGATAGGAGGCATGTCAATGGACAGAATAAAGACCTTCCCATAAAGGTAAATGTGGCTGCACTGGGAAAGACTCGGTTAAGTGGCACCATGACCCGGTCAACAATTTATTCAAGTTGAGTTATTAATAGTTTCAACTTAAAGAAGAAATAAATAACCGGTGTCATACAATGCCATGCAATCAAACAAAATGCATCACATAAACAAATACAATGCCATATGAGAGTATAACTAGGCTAACTTTTATCATCTTAACTTCACTATTATTCTGGTTATGCTTGACTTTCAATTCACATCAAATTTTATCTTAGCAAAATTTATCATAATTACTTATGTAAAATAAAGTAACTTCACATATGTATGTCCATAATCATTCTCAATATCACATCTTTAATATAACTATCTTAATAACTTAAACCAAACTCAAACTTTCTATAAAGTGAATGAAACCAATAACTACAGCAACCAAAAGAAATTATTTAACAAAATAAATAACATGCATAATATAAAGCATTTGTCCAAGTTGGAAAAATCAAAAATATTGAAATGGCACTATGAAAATGTTGCTGTGGCTTGCCTTAGTTCAAATGAGGCTCACAAGCCTCCTGGTGATCCTCAAGAAAAGTTTCCTCTTCTGAAAATAAATAAAAGTTCAAAAAGAAACTATCAAGATTCATTCAAAAATTCACCAGAAAATCTACACAGCACCAAATAGTTTCATTTTTGGTGTGCTGCAAGATTTCTTTGCAAAGAACACAATGCAAAAAGAATCAATTCATTTGGACTTATGGTTAAAAAGTTATTGCAGTTTGAAGTTCTCTGGAATTTATTCAAATTTAGAAATTTAAATAAATAGAATAGGGGGGTGACGTCGAAGGCGTAAAAGCCGAGAGCGCCACCACTCATACCGCTTCGCGCGGGTATGGAGAGGCTGACTAGCGGGCCCGCTCTAGTCAGGTGAGAGGGAGAGAGGGGGATGAGCAGAGGCGGTCGCTGCTTGGCCGGAGCGCACGCCGGCGACACTGCCCCTTGGCTCAAACGAAAAGGATAGATCGATGGAGGAGGTCGAGGAGCACATGCCCGTACCCGTAGGGTAGCTAGAGGTGGACGGACGGCGTCGGAATGGAGCTCGGAGGCGGAGGCAGAACAGAGGGTTCGCCGGAGTTGAAGAAGACGGCGAGCTACGGCGCCTTCAGCAGCGCCAACTAGGTGAAGAGGCTCCACCAGAGAGTGGCGGAGGCTCAGGTGAGGTCGCCTGGGACGGAAAGGGCTTGGAGCTACCTCGACGACCCGAGGGGGATCGCCGGTGAGCTCGAGCTCGGGAACGATGGCCTGAGGCCTGCCCGGCCGGGCCACGGGGTTCTACTTGATCTGTGGTCGTGTGGGAGTGGACCTGGGTGCTCGGAGCGGCTGGGAGAGGGCCTATATATAGGCGAGCGAGAGGGGGGGAAACGGGGCTCCGCCGGCGACACCTGGCTGCACCCGGCGATGAATTGGCGTGAGTGAGAGGGGGGAGAAGAAGACGGAGTCACGCGGGAGCTGTGGCCGAACGGGGACGAGCACAGGGGCGCTGGGGGTGGCGACGAGCACAGTGCGCACCGCACTGTGCCTTGGCCGAACCGCGCCCGTGCTCGCTGTGGCGAGCTCCGGTGTCGGCGAGCGCCCGAGGTGGACTATGGAGATGACGACGACGATGGTGGCGAGGTTTGGCGCGCTTGGGCAGGCGTGGAAGCGAGCACGCGCTCTACAGAGCGCTCGGCGGCATCCAGAGTGCGCCGATTGACTGCCATGGCATGGTGTACACGCGTGGTCACCGCGCGAACTCTGCCTACTGGCTGACTTGGTGCCAAAAATAATGTCTGGCGTGTTGTTTGTGGTAGATAGGAGAGTTACCCGTGGTTGGTTTAGTTCCAGACGCAGTAGAATGAAAGTAACTAGCCTGGTAAGTTTCTGGACAGAAACTTTGAGAGCTTATTGCGGTAAAATGGTGAATAGTTGGAGGCTGTGCTTTGGAGGCTAGTCAAGAGTTACTAAGGTGAAGATGCACAAGGAGTTTCAGAAGAAGTGGTGCAAGTAAAATGGTAGTTGCTGTAGAAACTACCATTTTTGTCCAGAATAGAACAGATTTTCTGTAGCAAAAATATTCCAAAAAGTAGTGCAATATTTTTGCTCAGGAATGTGTCTTAGGGTCCAAAGAATATTTGGGATTTTCCTCAGAATTTTATGAGCCAAAAACTAGGGGTTGCTTTGGAGCACAAATAATTTAGCTAGGGTTTTGGGGAGTAAAATGAATATTTTTCAAATAATAAAAATATTTCGTGAAGTATATTGGAGTGGTCCGGAGGAAAAAGATAGTTTGAGATGGATAGGAGGCACTTGGGTGAAAGTCAAGGGTACCCAAGTGTTTTAAGTCCATATGAAATGATTCCAAAATCCCAGGGTTTGAAATAAATTCAAATAAAGCTTTGGCAAATAAAAGAGGGCAAAACAGGCTGTCACAACCCTTCAATATAATGGATTAATACTTGTGTACCTTGAATTGTTGACAGGAGCAATTGGTAGCCCCCAAGGGCCGGCTCATTACCATGTGATGAGTCAGGTCTTCAATAAGGTGAGCAAAAAATGACTTTCCATTAGCCCCCAAGTGTCATGGTGCATGCTTTCAGCGACATGAGACTTGCATATTTCATGTAATCTTGATTTGAATAATGTAGCCCCCGAGTGCCGGGTCGTAAGCCTGCAGCGACCTGGGACTATTCCTTCAATTGAAGAATAAATCATTTCCATTGATAATATGATAGCCATTGTGCTAAAGCGACTTTGAAAATATTAATCATAATACTTGTTATTGATAACCATAATAAAAATCCAGCCATGTTGGCTATTTAAAGATTTGAATAATATAACCCGGTTTGAAAACTGGTTCCAGTGATATTTGATCACACTGTTGGTTTTACCAAGCTAGTGTAGTAAGGGTGATAACCCAAAATTTGAACATTGGTAATGATTATAGATTGCCGGTTTACAAAAAAAACCAGGCCGTGTTAATAAACACCGGTCATTATCTTATCTCATAGTGGCGACTTTTAATCGAAAACCAAGCCGGGTTAATAAACACCGATCATTATCTTATCTCATACTGGCGACTTATAGTTAAAAGCCGGGCCAGGTTAATAAACACCGGTCATTATCTTATCTCATACTGGCGACTTATAGTCAAAAGCCAGGCCGGGTTAATAAACACTGGTTTATCATAAAGAATGTTGTAAGCCTCAACAAAAGAGAAAAACTTGTCAAATAAAATCATGCGAGGCTTTTTATGGGCTCCCAAGCCTAAATTCGAGGCTTTTCATGGTCTGCCAGGCCACTGAGTTAAACCATTTTACAAAGCCTTTTAAGATGGACCTCACATTAACGTTTTAACGTTGACAAGTTCAGGGGCTGGATAAGATTGACTTTTCAAACGTTTAGCAGGTCATACCAGGTTTACCTGGACGGAGTGACTTAGTTGATGAAGGCAGGTTAACCCGAGGTTTTAGGTGAATACACCTGGCTTCCAAGCCTGGCTTGATAGCCTATTACAAGGGCCTTAAAAACTCTTTGTTGCTTTGCAACAAGAGCCCCCAAGTAACATTGTGAGCTATGCTTAGTGGGTGCCTATGTTTGAGTTGTGCTGTGCAGCAAACTCTCTTTGGCCCCTTATGATAATATTGGCTTGATAGCCGGATTACCCAAGTAACCAGAGTTGTGCTCTTATGATAATATTGGCTTGATAGCCGGATCAATGGGTAATCAGAACTCCACTTTATAAACAGAAGCCGACATGTGATATATTTCTGAGCTATGCTCGCTGGGTGCCTATGTTTGAGTTGTGGTGTGCAACAAACTCTCTTTGGTCCCTTTAATTTTTCCTGAGAACTCGAACTTTGTGAGAGATATTTCTTCTTGAACCGGATGTTTAAACCGGATATTGAGAGCTTAAAAGCTTTATGGGAGACCTCTTTCTCTTGAACCGGATCTTAAACCGGAATCTTCATTTTCAGCCGGAAATTTCCTGACGGCCTTTAACTCGAACTTGCAAGAGATTTAATTCTTTTTGAACCGGAGATTCTTAAACCGGATTTGAGAGCTTTAGAGCTTTGTAGGAGACAGATTTCCCTTGAACCGGATTGTAAACCGGATATTTGAGAGCTTCAGTAAGACTGATGTCCTTTGAGCCGGATTTTAAACCGGATTCCTTTCTGATGACCCGGAAACTTCTTCATTGAGCCGGGATTTTGTAATTGTCATATACCTTTTAAGCCGGAAACTTTCTGACGACCTTTAAATTTTCATCAATATAGCAGTTGCCTCTGGGACCGGGTTATCCTTCCCTCCACCGTCCTGGGGTTCTTAAATTTGCTGAAACTGGTAAGATTTGCTGAGTCATGTCATCGTAGCCCCCAAGTCTTAAGACGACTCTAGGAGTTGTCTTGAGATTCTCTGTATTTGACCAAAGCAGAAGGTGTATATCATTGGTGTTGATAGTGCGATGTGAATCCACAGAAGGTTGAGGTGACTACAGCGGGTAACAAATGATCCCGTACGAGCCAAGTCAGCAACTCGGCCAATGGTTCCTTCCAACTGGCGATTTGAAGTTAACCAAACTATAGTGGCGGCGACTTGTGCACCTGCCCATTGAGCCACCTAGTGCAGACGGCGGTTGATATTATATGATAATTTGCCTCCATTTTGTTGAAAGAAAACCAGGCTACCCAAGCTGTGACTTGCTCATACTCAATAAACAGCTCATACAGACAGGTGTGGCCCGGTATGTTGATGTAGACCAGGCCGCGAGAGTCGGACCGCAAAGACAACCGCAACATAAGAGGCGATATAGATAAATGAGTCGGCCACAGCGTTGTAAGCCGGTGCAATCTGGTGAACCGGTCGCGGGGCGGACGGGCGAGTTGTCTGCGGCGTTGTAAACTGGCACAAACGGGTGAATTGGCCTTTAAATTTGCACCAATATGGCGGTTTAGGGTCCTGCATTAGATAACTTTGCATACCAGAGTAATTTCTCTTTTAAAGAAAGCGATATATAATATAAAAATATACCAGATGGATTTCAGCTGACATCTTTAGGCCAAAAATTATCCACCGCGGAGTTGATCCTCACCACGGTGAAACTAAAATCAATCACGACCAAGTCGGCCGTAGGAGCAGTGATACGTCTCCAACATATCTATAATTTTTTATTATTCCATGCTATTATTTATGAAGTCTTGGATGTTTAATGGGCTTTATCCTTCACTTTTATATCATTTTTGGGACTAACCTACTAACCCAAAGGCCGAGTCCAGATTGCTGTTTTTTGCCTATTTCAGGGTTTTGCAGAAAAGGAATATCAAACGGAGTCCAAACAGAATGAAACCTTCGCGAGAGATATTTTTGGAGGAAATCACGCTCGGGAAACGTCAGGACCAAGTCAGGGGACGTAGGGCCAGCCCTCGAGGGTGGGGGGCGCGCCCCCCTACCTCGAGGCTGGCCCACACGGCCCCCGGTGCCCTCCTTCTTCCTATATATACCTACGTACCCCTGAAACTCCATACGCAGAGAGAAAACCCTAATTCCACCGCCATAGCTTCTGTTCCCGTGGAGATCCCATCTTGGAGCCTGTTCCGGGAGGGGATCCATCACGGAGGCCTTCATCATCATCATCAGCGCCCTCACCATGAGTTGTGAGTAGTTTACCACAGACCTTCGGGTCCATAGCTAGTATCTAGATGGCTTCTTCTCTCTCTCTAGATCTCAATACAAAAATCTCCTCGGTCTTCGAGGAGATCTATTCGATGTAATCTCTTTTTGCGGTGTGTTTGTCGATATCCGATGAATTGTGAGTTTATGATCAAGGTTATCTATGAAAGATATTTGGTTCTTTTCTGAACTTAATATGTGTGCTCATAATATCCTTGCAAGTCTCTTCGAATTATTGGTTTGGTTTGGCCTACTAGATCTATAGTTCTTGCAATGGGAGAAGTGCTTGGCTTTGGGTTCAATCTTGCGTGTCCTTTCCCAGTGACAGTAGGGGCAGCAAGGCACGTATTGTATTGTTGCCATCGAGGATAAAAAGATTGGGTTTTCATCATATTGCTTGAGTTTATCCCTCTACATCATGTCATCTTGCTTAAGGCGTTACTCTGTTCTTATGAACTCAATACACTAGATGCATGCTGGATAGCGGTCAATGTGTGGAGTAATAGTAGTAGATGCAGAATCGTTTCGGTCTACTTGTCTCGGACGTGATGCCTATATACAATGATCATGCCTAGATAGTCTCATAATTATTTGCTTTTCTATCAATTGCTCGACAGTAATTTGTTTACCCGCCGGAGAATACCGCTAACATGACAGAAGCCACTATTGAAAACTATGGCCCCCGGGTCTATCTTTATCATATTACTTTCCCGTCAACTAGCAAATTTCTGTCGCCGTTGTTTATTTGCTTTCTTTACTTTTTATATCTGTATTAAAAATACCAAAAATATTATCTTATCATCTCTATCAGATCTCACTCTCGTAAGTGACCGTAAAGGGATTGACAACCCCTTATCGCGTTGGCTGCAAAGTTCTTATTTGTTTGTGCAGGTGCAAGGGACTGGTGCGTGGTCTCCTACTGGATTGATACCTTGGTTCTCAAAAACTGAGGGAAATACTTACGCTATTGTGCTGCATCTCCATTTCCTCTTCGAGGGAATACAACGCAAGCTCAAGAGGTAGCAAGAAGAATTTCTGGCGCCATTGTCGGGGAGGCTTACGCAAAATTCATATACCACGTACCTATCACAAACCCTTATCCTTCACATTACATTTATTTGCCTCTCGTTTTCCTCTCCCCCACTTCACCTTTGTCGTTTTATTTGCCCTTCTTCCGCCGAGTGTTTTTCGTTCGCTTGCTTGCTTTTCATTATGGCTCTCCCTATTAGTGTTGACCCTCACCTCAAGAGGCTGGAGGAGATTGAAAACAATGTTAGACATTTTATGACTATACAATTTGAGCATAATGACTTTTTCAAAAGTGAGCTTAAAGAACAGCAAAATTGATGGAATATATGAATAAAGACCCTGATGATATGTCTAAGGAATTTTATGGTTTGAAATCTCGGTTTGCTCATCTTGAGAACTTAATTGCCCAAATTTCCGATAAATAGTCCACCTTGATCAATAAGATGGCTGCCAAACCGGAATATCGTGAAAATGAAGATGAAGATCTGAAAGTTATTGATGTGTCTCCTATTAGATCCTTGTTTGCTAGTGTTAATCTTGATGAGAATAGGATTGGAGATGATTCTGCTTTAAGGTGTCCCAATAATTCGAAGTTTTTAGATCTTCATGCTAAAATTGCTAAAAGTGGGATTGAAGAGATTAAAACTCTGCATAGTGATGAACCCACTACTTTGGATTTCAAGGGATTCAATTATGATAAGTGTTCTTTGATTGATTGTATTTCTTTGTTGCAATCCGTGAATTCTCCGCATGCTTATAGTCAAAATAAAGCTTTCACTAAACATATAGTTGATGCTTTGATGCAATCTTATGAAGAAAAACTTGAGTTGGAAGTTTCTATACCTAGAAAGCTTTATGATGAATGGGAACCTACCATAAAGATAAAAATAAAACATTATGAATGCTATGCTTTGTGTGATTTGGGTGCAAGTGTCTCCACTATCCCAAAAACTTTGTGTGATTTGCTAGGCTTCCATGAGCTTGATGATTGTTCTTTAAATTTGCATCTTGCGGATTCCACTATTAAGAAACCTACGGGAAGAATTAATGATGTTTTTATTGTTGCCAATAGGAATTATGTGCCCGTAGATTTCATTGTTCTTGATATAGATTGCAATCCTTCATGTCCTATTATTCTTGGTAGACCTTTCCTTAGAACGATTGGTGCAATTATTGATATGAAGGAAGGAAATATTAGATTCCAATTTCCGTTATGGAAAGGCATGGAATACTTTCCTAGAAATAAAATCAAATTACCATATGAATCTATCATGAGAGACACTTATGGATTGCCTTCCAGAGATGGCAATACCTAGATTTATCTTGTATCGTGCCTAGCTAGGGGCGTAAAACGATAGCGATTGTTGGGAGGCAACCCAATTTTATGTTTTCTTGCTTTTGTTGCTGTTAGGGAATAAATATTGCATCTAGCCTCTGATTAGATGTGTTTTCATGTTTCGTTTAGTGTTTGTGCCAAGTAGAACCTTTGGTAAGACTTGTGTGAAGTTTATATGATCTTGCTGTGAAAAACTGAATCGTTGGCGCTCGCTAAAGTAGTCTTCAGATTTTACTGGAGCGTGCTTTTTAGTTTATTCGTTTTGATGCTGATTGGTAGACAAATTGCGCAAATTTAACAATTTAGTTTGAATTTTTTGGAGTTCCAGAAGTAGGCGAACCCAGCAGATTACTACAGACTGTTCTGTTTTTGACAGATTCTGTTTTTCGTCTGTTGTTTGCTTATTCCGATGCATCTATGAGAAATATTGGAGGATACGAATCATAGAAAACTTGGAGTACAGTAGGTTTAACACCAATATAAACAATGAATGAATTCCTTGCGGTACCTTTGGGTGGTGGTTTGTTTTCTCTTACTAACAGAGCTCACGAGAATTTTTGTCTAAGTTTTGTGTTGTGAAGTTTTCAAGTTTTCAAGTTTTGAGTATTGCTTTGATGGACTATGGAACAAGGAGTAGCAAAGGCCCAAGCTTGGGGATGCCCATGGCATACCAAGTAAAATCAAGATAATCAAAAGTCTAAGCTTGGGGATGCCCCGGGAAGGCATCCCCTCTTTCGTCTTCATCCATCGATAACTATACTTGGAGCTATATTTTTATTCGCAACATGCTATGTGTTTTGCTTGGAGCGTCTTGTATAATTTGAGTCTTTGCTTGTTAGTTTGCCACAATCATCCTTGCTTGATACACATATTTGAGAGAGTTAAATATGGCTTAGAAATTGTTAGAACACTGTCGGTGTACTAAAGTAGGGGTACCTTAGTATCCCGAACTTGTGCACGGGCAGTTGCAGCGTCCCACGGCAAGGCTTGCCGGGCGACCGCCAAGGCCCTCCGTGGTCCCTTTGGGGCCATTCAAGAACAAAGTATCCAAGTCAAGAAGACAAGGCCCTGGCAAGAGGAGCTTGCCGGGGAGGCCACTCAAGGCACAAGACCACTCAAGGCGCAAGACCCTGGCAAGAGGAGCTTGCCGGGAAGGCCAATCAAGGCATCTCAAGAAACTTGCCGCGACGCGCCACGCGTCCCGGCAAGGCCCGGTGAGTGACAAGCTCCCGGAAGCGACAAGATAGCGACCGCGGCAAGGCGCTTGCCGCGGCAAGCTTCCACTCAGTACCCGTGCTCCAGCGCATCCACCCACGTGTCGCTCTGGGACCCTTCCAGGCGCACGTGGCGGGAGGCTGTGCAGCCAGGGATACACGGTGGCAAGCAGCGCTGACAAGGTAGCCATCGTAGCGAACGGTGGCGCCTCTGACGGCACCTTTTTGCACTGTTTGGGCGACGGCGATGGGCATTTAATGCCCTTGTCTCCTGCCGTCAGGGTTAGGTATGGAACACTATACCAACCACCACTCTTTTTACATTTTTACCCTCAACTGCGTTGCCACCTGTCGGTGACCCCTTGAACCTATAAAAGGAGGCCCATGCGCAACGTAGAGGGGGGTTAGACGTTCGAACACTCTCACGCTCGGTCTCGCTAGCCGCTGAGGAGTACTGTAGCTTCCAGCGCTCCCGAGCCAAGAACTCAATACAAACCAAAGCAGGAGTAGGGTTTTACGCATCCGTGCGGCCCGAACCTGGGTAAACTGCTCGTGTGCCCCGCCTCGATCTGCTCTTTGTGCAATCTCCGCCCCCTGCCGTACCGAAAAGGGGCTCCGGTCCCATAGGTGTTCGTGGGTGGATCAGTTTCCCCGACATCTTTGGCGCGCCAGGTAGGGGTGCGTCGAGGTTGCGTGAACCTGATCCGGCCTGCACACGGGTTAGATCTTCATCATCCTCATCAACATGCCGCCGAAGAAGAAGGCTTCGGAGGCAGCAGGCCCGTCCGCGTCAATCCCACCACCGCCGGAGCCAGCGGCTGGTGGGGTAGACGCCGGCGGGAGAACGGACATCGACGAGGGAAACCACGGTGCCGCCAGGTCCAAGGACAATGCTGCGCTGCCCATCGGCGGCGTAGCCGGCTCCCACGACGATCGGGCACACTCCAAGACCTCGGCGTCCGTACATGCACCGCGCCCATCTCAGGAGGCGCGGGACCAGCATCGTCGTGGTACTCAAGGTACCATACGCTTGCTGGGCCAAGATCGAGCGGGCGGATCTCGGGACGCTCAAGACCAGCATACGCGCCAACATGCTGGCACGAGCAAGGCGCGGTCGCCGGGACAGGATGCTGCTCCTTCTAACGTAGTTAGAAGTCCGAGCATATCCCGCTCCTCGCACCGTTCGCCACCGCTACCCGCCACTCCAGCAGAAGCTCTAGCACGAGCTCGACTGCTCCTAGACTTCCATCGAGCGGCAGACAAGGCCGACGACTGGAGGGCCACCATTCAGAGTCTCATCGCCTTCACCAACGGCGACACTCCGCAGCAGCCGAGCACGTCGCGGCCGCGGCAAGTCAGCCAGGCGCGGGCCGATGGCGACAAGACCGGTGGGGGTGCAACCACCGTGCATTATCCGCCCCGAAGGCCAGGATCGCCGACTCGCCGGGTCAACCTCGACAGCGACTCCACCGCGTCGTCGGATCCGCGAGCTCGTCGCGATCAGCGCCAAGTTCTTCAAGATCGCCGACAAGAAGACGCTCGTACTCGCATCGAGCACCAAAGAGAAGCGTGGCGTCAGTCAGACCAGCGTGCTGGGCCCACTGTCGACATGCAAGCGCCAGGGGGACCAGGCGACTTGCCGTACACGGTAGGTTGTCCTGCGTTCACTCGTGAGCTGCGGCAAGTCCAGTGGCCTAGCATGAAAAATTTCAAGCCAGACGTGCCGGAGAAGTATGACGGCAAGACGCACCCGTCGGAGTTCCTCAGCATCTACACCATCGCGGTGCAAGCTGCCGGGGGCGAGACGACAAGATCCTTGCCAACTACTTCCCTCTGGTACTCAAACCCAACGTCAGGTCTTGGCTCATGCACTTGCCGGACAACTCCATTTCTTCTTGGGCAGATCTCTGCCATCAGTTTGTCGGCGCCTTTACAGGCGGCCACAAACCCCATGGCCAAGAGAGTGACCTACACCTGCTCGCCCAGAAGGAAGGAGAGTCCCTGCGCAAGTTCATCCAGAGGTTCAGCCGTGTGCAGCACAACATCCCAGACGTCCACCCTGCCACGGTCATCAGCGCGTTCCATCAGAACGTGCGTAACCGCAGGATGAGGGAGGACATGGCGATGTGCAAGATCAGGGACGTCAGCGAGCTGTACGCCCTGGCCGACAAGTGTGCACGCGCTGAAGAGGGGAGGAAACTCCCCGGAGAGGATACAGGAGCAGGAGGATCTGACAGCGAGGATGCCGCCCCGGCAAAGAAAAACCGGCGGCGGAACAACAGGAAGAAGAAAAACAAAGAGGTGCTAGTCGTTGAGCAGTCCGGCAAGGAAGGTGGCGCCAAGAAAGCCCAAGTTGGTAGCTCCGGCAAGGAGACTGCCGCATGCACCAACTGCCAGGCTGTGGCGGCCGCCGACAAGCAGGATGGCACCGACAAGCAATACTGCAAGATCCACTGCACCAAGGGTCACGACCTCCAGAACTGCAAGAGAGTCGAGTACCTCGTCGAGCAGCAAAAGGCTGAGTACGAGCGGCGCGACAAGGAGAAGGCCCAAGGAGGTGATGGAGGATCCAGCAAGAAGCGGCCATTCAATGGCCGGGGAGGACGCCGCGGCAAGGCCAAGCAGCGGCAAGGAGACAGACCTCCCCGCGGCCGCGACAAGGATGAAGACGACGACGATGACGAAGACATGGAGGATGTTGAGACCAGTGAGCAGGAGTTCCAGAAAGCCACAGAGGTCTCGTGCGTTGACGGCGGTGCTTCTCTGCATACTTCTCACCGCCAACTCAAACAGTGGGAACGGGAAGTTAATGCAGCAGAACGACCTATCGAATCGCGCAAGCTTCTGAAGTGGTCCAGCACGCCTATCATCTTTGATATTGAGGACCACCCTGATCGCACAACTGCGGTCGGGTGCTTGCCGATGTTGGTTTCACCAACCATCCGCAACCTCAAGGTCACTAAGATGTTAGTTGACGTCGGGGCCGGCTTGAACTTGATCTCCTCTGTTGTACTCCAGAAGCTCCAGATCGCTGACAGCGAGCTCGAAGAAACCGGCACATTCCAAGAAATCAACCCGGGAAGGAGCAAGCCGAAGGGGAGGATCACGCTGCCAGTAACGTTTGGCGGGGAGCTGAACTTCAGGACCGAGAGGGTCACTTTTGACGTCGCTGATTTTCCATTGCCTTACAATGGAATACTCGGCCGTCCAGCACTCGCCAAGTTCATGGCAGCCTCTCACTATGCATATAACATGCTAAATATGCCAGGCCCGATAAGCGTCATCTATGTCCCTGGCGACAAGAAGGATGCTCTTATCTGCGCCGACAAGATCTATCGGGATGCAGCAGCTGCAACAGATCGCAAGACACTTGCCGCTGAAGCTCCCGGGGGGAAGGAGAAGACCAAGTCCGGCAAGAGCTCAGGGGCCCACTCCGGCAAGCGCACCTCTTCGGAGTGCTGCGCTGCCGTCGAGGACGCACCATCGAGCTCCACCGGCAAGTGTAAGAAGACGATGGCAGCTCCGCCAGAGACCAAGAAGGTGTCCGCCAAGGAGGACGGCACTGGTGGTACCTTCACCATCAGTGCCACGCTTGACCCTAAATAGGAAAGCGCGCTCGTTGCTTTCCTGCGGGCGAACGTCGACGTGTTTGCCTGGCAACCGTCTGACATCCCCGGTGTTCCCAGGAAAGTAATTGAGCACAAGCTTGCCGTTTGTCCTCACGCGCGGCCCGTCAAGCAGAAAGTCAGAAAACAAGCAGTAGAGCGCCAAGAATTTATCGCAGAAGAAATCAAGAAATTGGAAGCAGCAGGCCTTGTCAGAGGAGTGCTCCATCCTACGTGGTTAGCCAATCCTGTAGTCGTGCGCAAGGCAAACGGGAAATGGAGGCTTTGTATCGATTTCACCGATGTGAATAAAGCTTGTCCAAAAGACCCATTTCCCTTGCCGCGCATTGACCAGATTGTTGACTCCACGGCCAGATGTGACCTGCTTTCATTACTTGACGCATACTCAGGATACCATCAGATCTTCATGGCAGAAGAAGATGAAGAGAAGATCGCATTTATTACTCCATGTGGCACTTACTGCTTCATACGCATGCCTTTCGGATTGAAGAATGCTGGTTCAACATTCGCAAGGGTAGTCCATACCGCTTTTGAGCCACAAATACACAGAAATGTGGAAGCATACATGGATGACATAGTGGTCAAGAGCAAGGACAAGACAACTCTGATTCAAGATTTAGATGAAACCTTTGCAAATCTGCGCAAGATCCAGTTCAAGCTCAACCCCGAGAAGTGTGTGTTTGGAGTCCCTTCCGGCAAGCTTCTCGGGTTCTTCGTGTCTCAGAGGGGGATTGAAGCCAATCCCGACAAGATCAAGGCCATTGAGCAGATTGAAGCACCCAAGCGCGTCAAGGATGTGCGAAGACTTGCCGGTTGCGTGGCTGCTCTCAGCAGGTTCATCTCTAAGTCAGCAGAGCGCGCCCTGTCATTTTTCAAAATTTTGAATAAGGCAGGTCCAATGAAATGGACTCCGGAAGCGGAGACTACGCTGCAAGACTTGAAGAGGTACCTGTCCTCCACTCCAACACTTGTCGCACCTAAACCACAAGAGAAGTTGCTGCTGTATCTAGCGGCAACCAATCAAGTGGTTAGTGCTGCGTGAGTGGCGGAGAGGGAGGCAGATGACGAGCCAGCAACCACTGCAAGCACGTCCAGCGACAAGCAGGGGGCTTCCCCGACAAGCTCTGGACCCGACAAAGATGGGTCTGCGCAAACGCAAGAGGAGATACGAAAGAAAATGGTGCAGCGCCCAGTTTACTTTGTCAGCTTCCTTCTCCAGGGGGCTAGGTCAAGGTACTCTGGTGTGCAGAAGTTGCTTTTCGGCCTTCTCATGGCCTCGAGAAAGCTGCGCCATTACTTCCAAGCACATGAGATAACAGTGGTCACTCGCTTTCCGCTGAAGAGGATACTGCAGAATCCAGAAGCAACAGGCAGGATTGTCGAGTGGGCACTGGAACTGTCAAGCTTTGGCCTCAAGTTTGAAAGCACTTCAACTATCCAAAGCAGAGCATTGGCAGAGTTCATAGCAGAGTGGACGCCGACACCAGATGACGAAATTCCAGAGATGAGCATCCCCGTCAAGGAAGCAAGCAAAGAGTGGCTGATGTACTTTGATGGTGCCTTCTCGCTGCAAGGCGCCGGTGCTGGTGTGCTGCTTGTCGCACCCACCGGAGAACACCTCAAGTACGTAGTCCAGATGCACTTTCCCAAGGAGCAAGCAACAAACAATACTGTAGAGTATGAGGGTTTGCTTGCCGGTCTCAGGATCGCGGCAGACCTTGGGATTAAGAAACTCATTGTCAGGGGTGACTCGCAACTTGTCGTCCGCCAAGTGAACAAGAATTATCAGAGTCCATTGATGGAAGCTTACATTGATGAAGTGAGGAGGCTAGAAGAGCACTTTGACGGCCTACAGATGGAGCATGTTCCAAGAGCTCAGAACGACATCGCAGATGGCTTGTCAAAGTGCGCCGCACTTAAGTTACCTGTGGAACCGGGGATCTTTGTGCTCAAGCTGACTCAACCGTCCGTGACACCATCGACTGGGCAGAGCAAGAAGAGGAAGTTGATCTCTGGCGACTATCTTCAGGCAGATCTTCCCGAAGCCGCCGCCAACAAGGTCCCCAAGATCAACACCAAGAGTGCTGAGGAGCAGTCTGCTCCGGCAAGCCCCAGGGCTTGTTCCGTTGAAGCAAACGCTCCCGACAAGTTTTGCTCCGGCAAGCTTGCCGGGGAATGTCAAGCTCCGGCTGAGCCGCAGGTTCTTGCCGTAGAAGCGGATGTTCCCGCAGCAGCAGATGTGCCTTTAGTCCTTGCTGTCGAGCCACAAGCTCCAGCATGGGCGCAGCAGATTGTCCGTTTCCTTCAGACAGGAGAACCTCCCGAAGAGCAAGAAGAAGCGGAAAGAGTAGCCCGGCAGTCGAGTATGTACCAGTTTGTTGACAACACACTGTACAGAAGAAGACTCAACAGTGTGAAATTGAAGTGTATTCCCCGGGAAGATGGACAAAAGCTGTTGGCAGAGATACACGGAGGCATATGTGGCCACCACATTGGCGCAAGAGCACTTGCCGGCAAGGCATTCCGGCAAGGTTTCTTTTGGCCAGAAGCCCTCCAGGATGCAACTGCACAAGTAACCAAGTGTGAAGCGTGCCAGTTCCATTCCAAGCAGATACACCAGCCAGCTCAAGCTCTCCAAACGATCCCTTTATCCTGGCCATTTTCGGTCTGGGGGCTCGACATCCTCGGCCCCTTTCCCCGCGCAGCCGGGGGCTTTGAGTACTTGTACGTTGCAATCGACAAGTTCACAAAGTGGCCGGAAGTGGAGCCAGTGAGGAAGGTGACAGCACAGTCAGCAGTCAAGTTCTTCAGGTCGATTGTTTGCCGTTTCGGAATCCCTAATAGGATCATCACCGACAACGGCACGCAATTCACGAGCCGCACCTTCATGCAGTACGTCCAAGATCTTGGCGCCAAGGTCTGCTTCGCTTCTGTTGCTCACCCGAGAAGCAACGGTCAAGCGGAGAGGGCAAATGCTGAAGTGCTGCGTGGCCTCAAGACCAGAACTTTCGACAGGCTGCACAAGTGCGGAAGAAACTGGATCGAGGAGCTGCCGGCGGCTCTTTGGTCGATCAGAACGACGCCAAATCGAGCCACTGGACAGACACCTTTCGCTCTAGTCTATGGAGCAGAGGCAGTTCTCCGCACGGAACTCGTATACGGGTCACCTCGAGTGCTCGCTTATGATGAGCTCGAGCAAGAACAGCTGCGACAAGATGACGCGCTGCTCCTTGAGGAAGACCGTCTTCAGGCTGCTGTACGATCTGCTCGTTACCAGCAAGCTTTGTGCCGCTACCATAGCCGCAAAGTTAACGCCAGAAGTCTCGAGGAAGGCGACCTTGTTCTTCGGCGCGTTCAGTCCGCCAAGAATTCCAACAAGTTGATGCCGAAGTGGGAAGGCCCTTATCGGGTGAAACGAGTCACTAGGCCCGGCGCTGTCCGCCTTGAGACCGAAGATGGCTTCCCGGTGAGCAACTCCTGGAACATCGAGCATCTTCGTAAGTTTTACCCGTAAGGCGCGGTTGCCGTGATCCGCTCCGGCAACCACCTTTTGTACAAGTCTTGCCGCTGTTGCATGTAATCCTTTGTATAAAGCCGGGCGCAGACCCCGTGCATCAGTAAAGCTTATGTACCCCGCACATCTTGCCATTTCATGCTTTCTATTTTCTTGCATGTATTATCTGACACTTTGTGCAGCACCTACCCCCGGTAAGCAATAACAAGTCCAAAGGATCCATATATGTGTTTTCTCTTCCTTCTTTTTTCTCAAGCAAAGGAAGGTTCCCTCGCGCACAAGTTTGCCGGGGGGAGGAGAAGATGGTGGTATGGGCCAAGCGCCGTTCAAGAAAGTTCTGCCTTGCCGGGGAGCAAACGACACAAAAGCTAAGTTGCCAAAGTTTGAGCAATCAAATTTTTAAATTCTTAAGTTATCTTCCTTGAACAACCGCACTTTGTATGGAAAACCTGTGCGCGGAGGAACCAACTCGTGGCTAGTTGCGCCCTTACTTTGTTTCGAGTTCGCTCAACAGCTTAAGTGTGCTGCGACTAGTGTCGCGCCCTTACTTTTTTTCTGAGCCCGCTCAACAACTTAAGCGTGCTGCAACTGGTTGCGACAAGGTTTCTTGTCGGCAACGGCACCGCCAGCAGGCTGCTGAAGTTCCGCACTCAGCGCTCGCGGCAAGAGTGCCTATGCCGGCAAGTTCCCTAAAAGCATAGGGATAAAACATACAAAGAAAAGGAGTCAAGTAAAGGGAATAACATAGCAAGCACTACCCAAGATAGAGTTATATTACAAGATAACTTATCGCAGCTCTAACAGACTGTTTTCATAACATGATTAGCAGCGACAAGGAAAGAAGAAAATGAACAGCCTAATCTGCGCGATCGCCCTCGACCCTCTTGATGCCGCTCACCTTGTCCACAATGGGTGCGACAAGGGCCTTGAGCGCCTCCTGGTCAGCGTCCGGCGGCAGGGACCTGAGGACGTTGGTGAGGTTGAGGCCTGGATTGCGGAAGGCCACCTTCACCAACACCTTTTGCAGGGCGCCCGCGCAGAGCTTGCGTGACTAGTCCGCCAGCTGCTTTGGGATCTTCTCCCGGAGTTGCTGGAGGGCCATCGCCACGCCTTTGAAGAATAGAGTAAGCTTGGCGCTGGGGTGGAGATTCTCGTCGGTGGAATACCCGAGATACTCCGCCCCCAGCTGTGCCAGCTCCTTGTCGATGTCCACGGCGGCGTTCACAAGACCTTCTGTCCAGTGCTCGACGGTCTCCCTAAAGTTGTTCTGGGTGACGGCGGCACTCGCTAGCAACGCCTTCTCGGCCCTGATCTCCTCCTTCAGGGCCGCCTCCCGCTCCTTGGCGCCGTCCAGCGTCTCGGTCAAGGTGGCCAGCTTCAGCTCGAGGTCGGCGTTGGAGTCCTTGGCGGCGGTGAGCTCCTTGCCCTTCTCGGCGAGGCGAACCTGCAGCTCCGAGTGGCTGTGGGCGTCCTTCTCTCGCTCAAGCTTGAGTGCGGCAACCTCCTCGTCGCTCGCCTTGAGGTTGGCCTCCAGCTGCGCCACCCTCGTCTCCAACTCCTGCTTGGCAGTCTCGGCAGCTGCGGCAGCATCCTTTGCTTCCTGGAGAGCTCCGCCAAGTGACTACTCGCGCGCGGCAAGTTCCTCCTCGTGACTGTCGAGGTTGACCTTCCGCTGCGCCAGCTCACCCTCCAGCGTGGACAGCTTCTCAGCGGCAAGCCGCTGCTGTTCCTCCACTTCAGCCTTCTCGAGGATGAAGGTCTGCTGCTCCCCGGCAAGTTGCTCCCGCTCCTCTGCCAAGGACCGGAGAGCTGCTTGGTTGATGGCCCGGAGCTCCTCCGCGCGCTTCTCGATGTCGGCCCCCGCCTTGGCGGCCAGTGCTTCGCGGGACTCCATCTTGGCCTGCCGGGCGCGGTATAGCGACAGTAGCTTACGCAGCAGCCGCTCCTCCTCGGGTTCGCTGCTGCTGCTGCTTGGCACGTCCACGAGCGTCAGCCCGGCGGAGGCAAGCACTTCTCCGTCGAAGACTTCTCCCTCGACCGGCGCCCTGGACATGGACGCCCGGGGGAGCTTGATGAAGACGTCGTCGCCGGCCTTTAAGTAGGCGCCTGGCTCGGGCTCTTCGGAGCTTGGGGCTGCGGCAGCGGCGGAGGGCTCGGCGGTCGGTGTAGCGCCTAGCGCTCCTGCGGCCTCAGGGCCGTCAGTGCGATTGCCGGCCCCCTCCCCAGCTGCTGCGGCGGCAACCTTGGCGGTCTCTGCGCCGGCGGGATTGTCTGCGCCGACCGTTTCTTCGGTGACGGCGGCGTCGTCAGCGACAACCTCCGTCTCCATCGGCTCCGCGGCAGATGGATCTAACGGCCGAAGAGGGGAGAAAAAGTCAAGCAAATATCCAAAAAAGAAGATCAAGGGAAGAAAAGCCCAAGGGAAGTATGAAGTGAGAGTATTACCTGCGAGCCGGCTCTTCGGCGAGCTCCTTTGCCGGAGGGCTCCCCCTTGGCGGCGTAGTTGTGGCCCCCGCCGGCGGAGGGACACTGGTGCTGTCTCTCGCCGGAGAACTTGCCCTTGGCGGAGAACTCTCCCTTGCCGGGGAGACCCTTGCCGGGGAACTTCCCCTTGGCGGCGTGGTTGAAGCAGGTGGCACGACGGGGGCGGTCTCCGGGCGCTCCTAGTGTGTCTGCTCTACTCCTACACAAATCAACAAACAAGACGTCAGCAAGGATAGAACTCCCGCACGCGCCTAACAGCGGAATGTGAACCAAGAACTTACGCTGGGGGCTGCTCTGGAGATCAGTTGCCGGGTTCGGCAAGTTTGTCTCAGGCGCACCCCCTGCTATCACGGCGGGCTCGTCCTCGATGACAATCACCGGGACCTTGGCTCTCTTTGCCGCCCTCTGGGCCAGAGTTCTGAAAAAAGGAACAGATTCAGAGTGAGGCAAATGAGATACGAGACAAAAAACAGCAGAAAATCAAAGAAATACAAGAATTGCAAACTCTTACTCTTCTTCTTCCTCGTCGGAGAGAGAAGTCAAAGTCTGGCTCGCGCACGGTACGAGGAGGCGGAGGAGTGGGCTCCCTTGGCCGCTTGGCGGGAGCAGGGGCGGTGGTCTGAGACGACTCCGCTCCAGCTGTCGTCGTGGCGTGAGGAGCGGCAGGAGCAGAAGCGGTGGTCCGGGAAGACCCCGCTCCAGTTGCAGCAGATGCGCGGGGTGCTCCCGCGGCAACCTTGCTTGTCGCGGTGGAGCGCGTCGTGCAGCGCGGCGGCTGTTGGTCCGTCTGCCGCTCCGTTACGTCCCCGGCCTTGCGGAGACGCCTTCTCGGTGGAGCTGGAGGCTCTGCTGGTGGTGGCGAGCTGCCTGAAGACGAGGAGGAGGAGGAGTCGATCTCCAGCGAGCCGCTCGTGTCCTCGGCGGGCCCGCTCGACTCGACGCCCTGCTCGGCGGGCACGCTCGACTCGACGCCCTGCTCGGCGGGCCCGCTCGGCTCGGCGTCTTGCCCGGCAGGCTTCCCCGCGCTGAGAAACGCCGCTCGCTCGGCAAAGCTTGCCGCCTCCGCTGCCTCCGCCTCCTCCACAGTGTGTCCGAACTCGCCCGCGGCCGCGGCTGCCGCCGCCTCTTCCATCCTGGTGGCGATGTACGCCACCTCCCTGTCGGTGGTGTCGCGGGTGAGGCATTTCTTCTCGTCGGAGTAGATCGGCGTTTCCTCCAAGTTGTCGAAGAACTCCTGCACTGCCTCGTCGGCAGGCTCTTGCCAAGTTGGATCGATCCCGTGCGAGTCGCACAGCGGCATCATTGCGCGGATGCGGCTGAGCGCGGAGCTGTTGCACAACGGGACGACGCCTTGCGGCAACCTGAAGACTTCAGGATGATCAGGGTCATACTTGAATAGCTCCTGCAGCATCCCGTTGAGCTCCAGGACCGTGAAGTTGTAGTTGAGGCCCGGGCGCAGCCTCATGATATCTGCCGCGTTCTCGAACTCCCAGGCGGGCCTCTTCCTCTCCTGCAGGGGGGCGATGCGGCGGCGAAGAAAATCCGCGCCAACTGCGCCTACAGTAAGCCCGGCAAGCCTGAGGCGAAGGATTCGGGCAGTGGCAATCTTCAATCTACTATCCTCCGGGGCCAAGTCGCTCCAGTCGTTGCCGCGTACTACTGGGGCTTGGCGCCGGGCGGTGAATGGCTGCGGGTTCTCCTCTACAATCCAACACCAATTGGCCCTCCACTCCTCCCACTTGCTGCGAAGCTCTCCCTTTAGGTACGCTTCCTTCTTGTGGGTCCTTGAGATCCAGGAGATCCCGCCGGACAGAGGCTCTCCTCCCTCAACTCGGGGCGTGAAGTAGTGGCGGAAGAGGGCTACATTGGGGAAGACCCCGACAAAGTTCTCGCAGAGGTGTGCGAAAACTGCCATGGTGAGAACGGCGTTGGGGGTGAAGTCAAGGAGGTGGAACCCGTAGGTGTTCATGATGTCGCAGAAGAATTCGGAGAAAGGCGGGCAGAGCCCGCAGTAGAAGAACAGGGCGAAGAATGCATATCCGTTCGGAAACATCTCGCAAGCAATGGCTGGGAGTACCTGGGTGCGCGGATGCGCCCGCGTCTCCCCCGACCAGAAGAGATAGAAGTTCTCCCTCAGCTCCTTCGCGGCAAGCTTGGGGGGAAGACTGCCTTCTTCTTCCACAGCGCCGCGAGCCGCAGCGCCTCGGCCGACTTCGTGGACTTCCCCTTCTCGCCTTTCGGAGCCATAGCGGAAGCGGTGAGGGAGGTCGACGGCGCTGGTGGTGCTGGTGGCGACGGGGGGCAGAGCGCCGCTCTCTTTCAAGCTTTGGGAAGGAGGGGAGCGGCGGAGGTTTTTGAGAAGTAGCAACGGGCGGATGGACGAACTGCCCCAGTTTCCCCTGCTTATAAGGGGGAAGGGGCGGACGTTCCGCATTTCTGATTAAAGAAACCACCCATGATCTCTCCCACGACGCCGCATTAAACGCCTGTCGTTAAGGGAGGGCGCGGTGGATACGGAGTAAGATACGGCGTGCCCAGGCCGCGCGTGCCCGTGCACTGTTTTTGGGCCTGGCCCAACAGCGCTTGGCACCGTGTATGGCCCAGGCCCGGGGGCTCCTGTCGGTGTACTAAAGTTGGGGTACCTTAGTATCCCGAACTTGTGCATGGGCAGTTGCAGCGTCCCGCGGCAAGGCTTGCCGGGCGACCGCCAAGGCCCTCTGTGGTCCCTTTGGGGCCTTTCAAGAACAAAGTATCCAAGTCAAGGAGACAAGGCCCCGGCAAGAGGAGCTTGCCGGGGAGGCCACTCAAGGCACAAGACCACTCAAGGCGCAAGACCCTGGCAAGAGGAGCTTGTCGGGAAGGCCAATCAAGGCATCTCAAGAAACTTGCCGCGACGCGCCACGCGTCCCGGCAAGGCCCGGTGAGCGACAAGCTCCCGGAAGCGACAAGATAGCGACCGCGGCAAGGCGCTTGCCGCGGCAAGCTTCCACTCAGTACCCACGCTCCAGCGCATCCACCCACGTGTCGCTCTGGGACCCTTCCAGGCGCACGTGGCGGGAGGCTGTGCAGCCAGGGGTACACGATGGCAAGCAGCGCTGACAAGGTAGCCATCGTGGCGAACGGTGGCGCCTCTGATGGCACCTTTTTGCACTGTTTGGGTGATGGCGATGGGCATTTAATGCCCTTGTCCCCTGCCGTCAGGGTTAGGTATGGAACACTATACCAACCACCACTCTTTTTACATTTTTACCCTCAACTGCGTTGTGACCTGTCGGTGACCCCTTGAACCTATAAAAGGAGGCCCATGTGCAACGTAGAGGGGGGTTAGACGTTCGAACACTCTCACGCTCGGTCTCGCTAGCCGTTGAGGAGTACTGTAGCTTCCAGCGCTCCCGAGCCAAGAACTCAATACAAACCAAAGCAGGAGTAGGATTTTACTCATCCGTGCGGCCCGAACCTGGGTAAACTGCTCGTGTGCCCCACCTCGATCTGCTCTTTGTGCAATCTCCGCCCCCTGCCGTACCGAAAAGGGGCTCTGGTCCCATAGGTGTTCGTGGGTGGATCAGTTTCCCCGACAAACACTCTATGTGCTTCACTTATATCTTTTGAGTTGAATAGTTTTTGCTCTAGTGCTTCACATATATCTTTTAGAGCACGATGGTGGTAATATTTCGTAGAAATTGTTGAACTCTCATGATTCACTTATATCTATTTGAGAGTCTATTAAAACAGCATGGTAAAGTGCTTAGGCTAAAGAAACTAGTCTTCACATGATAAACATCCAATGTCAATGTAGTAAAATTTTCACATCAAGTGCATTGAATAGAAAGAGATGTTGGATGCTTGATAATTGTTATGAGACATGAGGATAGTGATATTAAAGTCATGATAGTGGAGTGATTATGAAATTGAGAAATATTTGTGTTAAGGTTAGTGATTTCCGTTGCATGCACGTATGATGAACCGTTGTGTGACTAAATTAAAGAATGAGGTATTTGTAGAGTGTCAACCTTTGTGTGGAGGTCGGGGGCGCGCGATGGTTAACTCCTACCAATCTCCCCCTAGGGGCATGCGTTGATTGCTTTGTTTTGATGACTCGTAAATTTTTGCAATAAGTATATGAGTTCTTATGACTAATGTTGAGTCCATGGATTATACGCACTCTCACCGTTCCACCATTGCTAGCCTCTCTTGTACCGCGCAACTTTCGGCGGTGCCATAAACCCACTATATATCCTTCCTCAAAACAGCCACCATATTGTTCCTCAAAACAACCACCATACCTACCCATCATGGCATTTCCATAGCCATTCCAAGATATATTGCCATGCAACTTTCCACCGTTCCGTTTATATGACACGCATCATATTGTTATATTGCCATTGCATGATCATGTAGTTGACATCGTATTTGTGGCAAGGCCACCATGCATAATCTTTTCATACATGTCACTCTTGTTTCATTGCACATACCAGTACACCGCCGGAGGCATTCATATAGATTCATACTTTGTTGTTGTAGTATCGAGTTGTAATATCGTGTTGTAATGAAAGTGTGATGATCATCATTATTAGAGCATTGTCACATGGGAGGAAAGGCTGAATCTATAAAGCCCCTCCGCAAAAAAAAGAAGAAGAAAAGAAAGGCCAAAGAAAAAAAAGAAAGGCCCAAAAAAAAGAAAGAAAAGAAAGAAAAGAAAAAGGGACAATTGCTACTATCTTTTTCCACACTTGTGCTTCAAAGTAGCACCATGTTCTTCATTGTAGAGAGTCTCATGTTTAGTCACTTTCAAATACTAGTGGGAATTTTCGTTATAGAACTTGGCTTGTATATTCCAACGATGGGCTTACTCAAATGCCCTAGGTCTTCGTGAGCAAGCAAGTTGGATGCACACCCACTAGTTTCTTTTGTTGAGCTTTCATTCATATTTAGCTCTAGTGCATCCGTTGTATGGCAATCCCTACTCACTCACATTGATATCTATTGATGGGCATCTCCATAGCCCGTTGATACGCCTAGTCGATGTGAGACTATCTCCCTCTTTTTGTCTTCTCCACAACCACCTCTATTCCACCCATAGTGCTATATCCATGCCTCACGCTCATGTATTGCATGAAAGTTGAAAGGTTTGAAAGGATAGAGTATGAAAACAAATGCTTGGCTGAAATCGGGGTTGTGCATGATATGAATATTTTGTGTGATAACAAGGGAGCATAGCCAACACTATATGATTTTGTAGGGATAACTTTCTTTAGCCATAGTATTTTGAGAAGACATGATTGCTTTGTTAGTATTGCTTGAAGTATTGTTATTTCTTATGTCAATATAGACTTTTATCTTGAAACCTTCAGATCTGAACATTCATGCCACAATTAAGAGAATTACATTGAAAAACAATATTGGTTAGCATTCCACATCAAAAATTCTTTCTTTATCATTTACCTACTCGAGGACGAGCAGGAATTAAGCTTGGGGATGCTTGATACGTCTCCAACGTATCTATAATTTTTGATTGTTCCATGCTATTATTTATGAAGTCTTGGATGTTTAATGGGCTTTATCATTCACTTTTATATCATTTTTGGGACTAACCTACTAACCCAAAGGCCCAATCCAGATTGCTCTTTTTGCCTATTTCAGGGTTTTGCAGAAAAGGAATACCAAACGGAGTCCAAACGGAATGAAACCTCTGCAGAGATATTTTCGGAGGAAATCACGCTCGGGAAACGTCAGGACCAAGTCAGGGGACGTAGGGCCAACCCTCGAGGGTGGGGGCGCGCCCCCCTACCTCGAGGCTGGCCCACACGGCCCTCGGTGCCCTCCTTCTTCCTATATATAACTATGTACCCCAGAAACTCCATACACAGAGAGAAAACCCTAATTCCACCGCCGTAGCTTCTGCTCCTGTGAAGATCCCATCTTGGAGCCTGTTCCGGGAGGGAGATCCATCACAGAGGCCTTCATCATCATCATCATCGCCCTCACCATGAGTTGTGAGTAGTTTACCACAGACATTCGGGTCCATGGCTAGTATCTATATGGTTTCTTCTCTCTCTCTCTGGATCGCAATACAAAGTTCTCCTCGGTCTTCGAGGAGATCTATTCGATGTAATCTCTTTTTGCGGTGTGTTTGTCGAGATCCGATGAATTGTGAGTTTATGATCAAGGTTATCTATAAAAGATATTTGGTTCTTCTCTGAACTTTTTATGTGTGCTCATAATATCCTTGCAAGTCTCTTCGAATTATTGGTTTGGTTTGGCCTACTAGATCTATAGTTCTTGCAATGGGAGAAGTGCTTGGCTTTGGGTTCAATCTTGCGGTGTCCTTTCCCAGTGACAGTAGGGGCAGCAAGGCACGTATTGTATTGTTGCCATCGAGGATAAAAAGATGGGGTTTTCATCATATTGCTTGATTTATCCCTCTACATCATGTCAATTTGCCTAAGGCGTTACTCTGTTCTTATGAACTCAATACACTAGATGCATGATGGATAGCGGTCGATGTGTGGAGTAATAGTAGTAGATGCAGAATCGTTTCTGTCTACTTGTCTCGGACGTGATGCCTATATACAATGATCATGCCTATATAGTCTCATAATTATTCGCTTTTCTATCAATTGCTCGACAGTAATTTGTTTACCTGCCGTAGAATATCGCTATCATGAGAGAAGCCACTAGAGAATACTATGGCCCCTGGGTCTATCTTTATGATATTACTTTCCCGTCAACTAGCAAATTTATGTCACCGTTGTTTATTTGCTTTCTTTACTTTTTGTTTCTATATTAAAAATACCACAAATATTATCTTATCATCTCTATCAGATCTCACTCTCGTAAGTGACCGTAAAGGGATTGACAACCCCTTATCGCGTTGGCTGCGAAGTTCTTATTTGTTTGTGCAGGTGCGAGGGACTGGCGCGTGGTCTCCTACTAGATTGATACCTTGGTTCTCAAAAACCGAGGGAAATACTTACACTACTGTGCTGCATCTCCATTTCCTCTTTGAGTGAATACAACGCAAGCTCAAGAGGTAGCAAGCAGATAGATGAGTCGGCCGCAATATTATAGGCCGTTGCGGACGGGTAAGTTGTCCTCCTCGTTGTAAGCCGGCGCGGTCGCGAGAGATGGCCACTGTGTGATAAACCGATGCGGTCATGAGATACGGCCATCATGTCGTAAGCCGGTTCGGGTTCCGTTGAATAACAACCGCCTGTGCTAAATGATGTTGGCATGTCTCCATATCTGCGGTATAATATCACTTTGTAATGAATAATTCTCCTGCATATAAAATACAGCAAGGCAAAGTCGTTTTGACTGGATGAATTAATACATGCTTAAAAATAAAATAGGGTAAATAGTACCTGGTATTTTTTATCAGATGAACGCAGACGTCGGTGCTGGATAATGCTAGCCGTAGTCGAATCAAAAGATAGCCAGACAGACGCACGCCTGATGCAGTAACGATTGCTTTTGAATGCCTTGCTATCCATGCGGATGTGCGTGATGCACATCAAGTGTTCATTACTACTTGATGCATGCGGACAGCGTTGCTACCACCGCTGTTGAATAATGTTTTTCTCGGACAGTGTATCAAATTGGTCATCAGAGTCGTCTTGCCCGGGCGCAGCGATTTAAAAATAGCTTCAGTATTTGCTTCATCACAGGACGCCTTGACGTGTGTAGTATAATGAGTGAGCAGAGAAGTAGTTAATGGTGCGAGCGTCCATCAAGCAAACTGCCACAACTTCTCCGTGCCTCCATCCGTCCCGCTGCTTACCAGCATCATCCACGCCCATAATTCCTGCTGCTCCCCTTGCTCCTCTGCCGCACGGGAGTTGACCGTGGCCTCCAAATCTGGTGATAGGGGAAGGGACGCAAAAAACCATCAGCGAAAGTGAGGGCAAATTGGCAGTGCAGCGGTCCGGCGAAGGTAGTTCAGGGGCGCAGCGGCCTAGTGCAAACGGCTCGGAGGCGCAGTGGAAGAGGTGGAGAGCAGCGGCGGCTCAGTAGGGCACCGGCGGGTCACGGCCTCGGTGGCTTAATGCTTTAACATGAAAAAGCTCCAAGGCAGGGGCGGGCGGCTCATGGCATGGTCGTCGGTGCGTGGAGAGCACAGGACTGGGCCGGCTTACTGTCCGCATAGGCCACGGGTCAACGACAGCGTCTTGAAGCACGTAGATGGTGGCCCGGACCTTGGGCGGAGACGAAGCACAGTGATACGTCTCCAACGTATCTATAATTTTTGATTGTTCCATGCTATTATTTATGAAGTCTTGGATGTTTAATGGGCTTTATCATTCGCTTTTATATCATTTTTGGGACGAACCTACTAACCCAAAGGCCCAGTTCAGATTGCTGTTTTTTTCCTGTTTCAGGGTTTTGTATCAAACGGAGTCCAAACGGACTGAAACCTTCGCGAGAGATATTTTTGGAGAAAATCACGCACGAAGAACTTGAGAACCACGTCAGAAGAGACACGAGGGGCCCACAAGGGTGGGGGCGCGCCCCCTGCCTCGTGGGGCCCCCATGACTCCCCCGGTGCCCTCCTTGTTCCTATATAAGTCCACGTACCCCAGAAATTCCGTGAACAGAGAGAAAACCCTAATTCCACCACCGTACCTTCTGTTCCGGTGGAGATCCCATCTTGGAGCCTGTTCCGGAGCTCCACCAGAGGGGGATCCATCACAGAGGCCTTCATCATCATCATCATCACCCTCACCATGAGTTTTGAGTAGTTTACCACAGACCTTCGGGTCCATAGCTAGTATCTAGATGGCTTCTTCTCTCTCTCTGGATCTCAATACAAAGTTCTCCTCGGTCTTCGAGGAGATCTATTCGATGTAATCTCGTTTTGCAATGTGTTTGTCGAGATCCGATGAATTGTGAGTTTATGATCAAGGTTACCTATGAAAGATATTTGGTTCTTCTCTGAACTTTTTATGTGTGCTCATAATAGCCTTGCAAGTCTCTTCGAATTATTGGTTTGGTTTGGCCTACTAGATCTATAGTTCTTGCAATGGGAGAAGTGTTTGGCTTTGGGTTCAATCTTGCACACTACAAGAAATATGTCAACTTATGACCTTCTGTCAGTGACCCTGGAAGAATTGGTCATAAAATTATGACCATTTTAGACCAATTGGTCAAAAGTTGTCTGGGGGGGCTCCAAACCCTAAACCATAATGACCATTTTGGTCAGAAAGGTCATAATTCATTAGAGCAAATGGTCGTAAAGCTAGTAGCACTGTCCACTGCCTCATGCCTAGCTGATAACGACCAATATAAAATTGTAACATCCCGAAATTTTAAATTTTGGAATGTTATATTAAATAGATAGTTTGATTGCTTGTTTGATGTGCTGCGTGAAATTGAAACTTTTGAAAGTTAAATGAGAGGGAATAAAATGACTTTCCCAAAACTTTCACTTTGCATTTTGATCTCCGGGAATTCAAATTCTTTTCATCACAAAACCCTGGAGTAAAGATAATGAGACTTCTTCCATTTATTAAATGAAAAGGGGTTTTGAAAGGATTTTGAATTTCATTCTCGAAATATTTCAAATTCAGAAACTTTATGCAACTCAATGATTTTCTCGAGAGAAGATAAAATGACTTCTTCAAATTATAGGAAATATGAGTTGGAAGCTTTTCTGAAATTTTCTATAACTCGTTTTCAAAAATTGAGTTATTTGGTTTTTATTCAAATTATTTTTCTCCAAAAATAAAATATATGGAAAAGAGGGTAACATGATTCCCTACATTATAAAATTGGAGAGAAATAATTTTGAAATCATTTTGGTATTTTTAAAATGATTCTTATTGGTTTTTATTGCAACAGTAGCACTTTTTGATTTATTAGAATTTTTGGGTATTTTATTTGACTGCAGAAAAATGTTCACCTTGTGGGAAATCTTTTTCTAAAAATTTTGATATATAATATGCCTATATAAATGTTTTCTTTATTTTCGTTATTTAGTTTTTATTTTATGTTTCTATTAAAAAAAGAAAAACTGCGCGTGCGCCTTTGTTTATCTCTCGCTTACGTGCGCAGCTAGTAGCAGCGGGCGCCTCCTTTTTTTTTCCTTTCCTCCTAGCGGGCCAGGCCCAGTTAGTTTTTTTTTAGTTATTTTTTTCTCTTAGGCCGAAATTAGAAAAAAAAAAGGAAAAAAAATAGAGCAGCGGTGCGATGCGTGCGTGCGGACGGCGCATGTAGTTTTTAGGCCCGTACGCTGTGGTTTCCCTTCGTTTTAAATTATACGTCTACGTTTAGTCTCACATTGCCTAGCTATAGACTTTTAAGCCTCTTTTCCACCTATATATATAGACCCATAGAGCCTTCAAAAATCATTCGATTCGGGTTAAATCAATATTTTGGTTTAACTAGATTCATTAAAGAATTATTTTTTCTCTCCTCTCCGACTGACTTCTCGAAGTTATCTCTTCTCTCCGAAGTCATCTTTTCTCTCCCTATAAACATATCTTTCTTCGTATTTTTTTTATATACTCTCGTAGTTTATTATTTCTAGACTAGTACGGTAGAATAATTAGATTATCAATTAGTCTATGTATTTATACATTAGACATAGAATTTTTTAGCCGTAGCTATTTTTCTTCCGTAAAACAGTTTGACCCTGATTTTTCAAATAGCCATAACTTTTTACTCGTTCGTCCAAATTAGATGAAACAAGCGCCCACCGTTTCGTTTTGACTCTACCTATCCAGTAAATCTATCAAATAAACTTTTTACAACTTTTCAAATTTCGTAATTTGTTCAAATTCATATTCAAACTTCTTTTGATCATATCTTTTAAACCGTAACTCTGTTTGAGTTGATTCTTTTTGCAAATCGAAGCTCTTGACCTAAATTTTTTGATAAGGCCAAATTCACATATTTTTGGTACTGTTAGAAATTGTATTCTGTTTCAAGAGTCATTCGTTTGTTTTCGAAGTTTTCCGAAGTGTTTTATTCGTTCTTTCCGATCTTCTGAGTGATTGCTTATGTGTGGTTAACATTCCTTGCTTACGATAGATTGATCGGAGTGTGACGAGTAGATCTATCACGAGTTCTGAGTATGAATCTTCTACATCGTCAGTACAAGGCAAGTTCACACTTTGATCATATTTTCCAATACCCGGCTTTCATTGCATTAGTTATATCCTCAAACACATTGCATCAGTAGGATTCTTTTAACTTGTGGGACTGGGAAGTAGATTGAGGTAGAACCTATTACCTGCATTATTATCAAACCCTTGGGAGTTACTTCTACGTTTTGCTTAGGTTGCTATGCTATGCTCATAGACGTGGTTTGGGTTTGAGTGAAATCCATGACAGATGTGAGTTGTTTAATAATGGTTCAACTTAAGGTGGCTACTTGAATACACATCTGGGTGGATTGGTTGGGGCACCATGGGAGTGAACCAGTGGATTGCCCGGACACCTGGTGATGCCAGTGTTGTCCTAGGAAATCTCGGGGTTTCCTTGTGATTGTCCTATTGGAATGCCACCCAGGCTCAAAGGGATCATAAAATATTTTCATGCCTAGAAACTTCCATGTGCAGCCACATACCAATATGGGCTCTGGCATAGTTGAGTAAGTTGTGGGAAACCTTTCCATGATGGGCTAGCAGATGTAGGGGGATTGTAGGTGTACCGGCCTATCTATCTGGTTAAGGGGACCTCTTCGGAAAGACTGTGTCTCGGTCATCCGTTTCTCAAACACCATGCAGTGCGAGAAATTAAACGGAGGCGATCGAGTCTTGTGGGAAAAGTGCACAAACCTCTGCGGAGTGTACAAACTATTCATGAGTAGCCGCGTCCCTGGTTATGGACATCTTTGAGTATCTAGAAGTGGATTATTTGTTGATCTCATCACTCTATAATTTAATTTGTTGGGTTAATGATTACTTTAATTTGGGATTGAGATGGAGGAAGCATTCTCAATTGTTCATGATTTAAATTTAACAAAGTAGTTAAATAAATGCATTCCTTTTGTGGTAGGGAAAAATCAGCTTTACGCGAAAACAGCCATACAGCCTCCACCAGCCAAATATGCATGTAGTTGTAGGACTTGTTCATTATCATTACAGTGTGAATTTGCGAGTACATTCAATGTACTGACCTACATGGCTGCAACGTCTCATGTTGCAGGAATTATTCGACGAGTAAGTGTTACATTAGGGTTGCGCTGTCTACACTCAACTTTGCCGTTGGTGTTGATGGAACCCACAACCTTTGTTGCTTCCGCTATGATCGATTGAGGTAATAGTATTTACGTTACTTAATACATGTGATTTACCTCTGTTATAAATCCTCGAGTACTGTGTGTGTCAGCATACCGATCCAGGTATGACACGGAAACACAGAGACTTGATCCATTCGGGTCGGGTCGCTACTAGATGGTATCAGAGCACATGTTGACTGTAGGACGTGACCCTAGAAACTGGCGAGGCCATAGGAAATGATTTCTCTAAAACTGTCTTTTTCAAAAGGATTCTTATCTTTCTTCTTTTCTGAGCTTTGTCAAATCTTTCCTTTGACCTTAAATAGTTAGACAATACCTTTTACCATTTGGACCACTTCGGAGTAAAGATGAATTTACCATGCATTGGAAGTGTTGAAGCTACAACAATGGATACTCCGAAGGTTTGAAGAGTTGACAACTTTGAAGAGATGATGACCTTTAGAAGACCAAACCCCTGTTATGTACTTACATTAGATACGACGATTGTGAGCCGTCATTTGTTTGATGTTTTCTGACGGCCACAAACTAAGACCGTCTTTTCAAAACTATTGTTTGTATTGAGTGTCCTTCTCCATCTCTTCTGAATCTCATCCCAAAACCCTTGGACTCAATAGAGGATGACTGAAGATAGACTTGAAGTCTCTGGACCAATGACCCAGCCGGAGGTAGAGTTATGGATACAAAACATGGAGTATCACTTCAGGAAGAATTTAGTTGAAAGGAAGTATGAAGTTCAATACGTTCTTCAGTACTTTACAAAAAGTGCTGCAACATGGTGGAAGATGCATCAAGCCATACAAGGATGTAATAGAGCAGAAAATTGGGAAGAATTCAAGAAGACACTGTTAAGATCTCGTCTCATCCGCAAGCGTGCTGACAACCCAAAGAAGAAACATTGTGCATGTAGGATTTGTGGAGAAATAGGACACACCCAGGAGGAGCACAAGGATGAATGCCCTAATTGTGAAGGAAGTCACCTAGCTGAAGAATGCCCAACTAGGCAGATTACTTGTTTCTTGTGTGAAGAGACTACCCACTACCCTGCTCAGTGTCACATTTACCCCATGGTGCAACGAACTATCCAACGGAAGAAAGAAGCAATGAAGGAAGTCCTCAAGGAAACCTTAAAGGAATCCGCGATGGAGGAAGATATTGACGACCCTGATGGAGAAGGACTAGAAAGATATTACTCACGTGCTTGCTACTCATGTGGAAAAGAAGGACACCTTTCACAGTATTGCACGAAGGAAAGCCATGAGTATCTGGGAGACTTCCCGACAGAAGAGGTGGAGTTTGATCCACAAAAGATAGAAGAATTGATTAGAACGAAGAAGTCGAGGAAGAGAAAGAACATGTGTCCCCAGAAGAACCCAATTTCTGCGGAAAAGGACCTGAGTCACATCACATGTTACTGGTGCAAGTATTTAGGTCATTATGCTAACAACTGCCCAACCAGGAAGCGGAGAATCCAGTGAACCAGGAAAGTCGCCATGAAGTCCCTAGATTTGTCTTATGTCATTAGTTTACGCTGCAAGGAAGTAGGGCATTTTGCCAGAGAAGTTTCAGACCACAGGAAGGATGATCAGAGTAGTTGAGATCTGGAAATTAAAATGAAGCATGTAGCTAAATATGGAATACACTTTATGTTGAGTTGAGTTATGGGAAGAACATTGTAATAGTTCGTGAAGCAAGAGAAATTGATATTTTGGAGTCTAAGAAGGAGATGTTATGAGTTGTTGGATGATTGTGAGTGCCCCTCACCCAGACCAAAACCTAGGACCCATGGAGAAGTTGACCCCCAAACCTTTCTCGGACAAACAACCCCGTTTTATCCAAGGATGTCTATATGTTGTCCTGAAAACCCCTTCTGTCTTATGCCTACAGATGACAACCCTTTTCGATTCTTTTCTCAAAGGCCCGGAAACCATCATGACCCTGGCTAGTGATCAGGATTATCCCAAGGTCCTGAAGGACATGATGAAGCATATTCACCTGGAAGGAGATGCAGTTTACAAGGGTTATCCCTTCATGGAGAATGGAGTTGAACTTTGGTACGTGGAGGTACACCTCCATAGTGTGAAAGGAGTTTGCCCAAAGACTATGGGTCAATACTTTTTCATCTCTCGAGTACCACGACCAACATTCTTCGACTCTGTTCGTGAAGCTGCTATGGAGGCCATACGTCAAATTGGAGAAATACTCGAAGCAAGACTTCGTTATACCCAGGGATGCCTGAGTATGATGCATGCAGAGATGGTGGAGATGAAGCACACAGCCAATAGTATGAAGCAAAAGATTGATGATTTTAAGAATCACATTGCACAATTCCCTTGGGACTGAAGCATCCTTAGCTAGGACAAAGGAATGAAGATGGAAGGAATGTTGACTATACCCGACTATGTGGATAGTAGAAATTGTAGTGATGCACCCTTGGAAATTGGAGTATTGAATACTGGTTCAAGAAGTAACAAAAGATTTGATATGAGAAGAATATGGATTACGGAACCGGTGCTTTTTGTTTAGGACAATAATTTTCTGAGTGAACCCTGGACCAATGGAAAGGAAAGTGTTGCTCCAAGGAGTAGAGTTTGCACAAATAAGTTGGAGTTTATTTATGAGGCTTACCCCAAGTGTATGAAGGAAAGAAGTACAATTGGATTTAAAGAGGGGGTAATGCTGGAATATGGAGCAATAGTGACTCCAAGGATGAGTTAAGGATATACAAGTTCTGAAGTGGACCCTAGCCGAGGACCTAAAGGAGGCTACGTACTCATAAGGGAACCGTGAGACTTGTCAGAAGTAATATGTTTCTGCTGTAAGGCAGCAGGGCACCTTGCTAGAGGTTGTTCCAAGGAGAAGGAGATTTGTGCTAAGTTGTTGAGTTGAAGCATGAAGTGGAAGTGCAGTAGACTGTAGTAGGTTGAAAATAAATCTAGTTAGCATCGCTGGCATTGATCTGGATTTTGGAGTTGTTACCTTATAGGCAATGAATGAACTCAGGATGCCTTGTCACACCCTGATTTTCATGCCACTTTGCTTAAGCTTATTAGCATGCTAAAATGTGGATTTACAAAAAACTTTTGAGTGATTTTGACTTTGCTTGATTGACATTATGTTTGCTGCTTGCTAGTGCTCTAAAAATCAAATAAATCCTCCAACTCTTATACTTCATCTCCTTGATCCAAAAAAATTTCCCAATGATCATGCCATGTGTATAGAACAATATAGAATTTTCTTATAAAAATATTTTGGCCAAATAGTATTTTCTAAAATTAGTTTTCCAAAAACCCCTGAATTGAGGTTTGCACTGCAAGTACCTTATTTAGGGTGTGAAAAATCTTTCAAAAAGTATATTTGAGTCCTATTAGGTATAGGACTCCCAGAAACAACAAAATTATAATTTTAAAAGTTATTTTTATATTTTATTTAAAAGCTTTTCTTTAAGGCCAGAAATGGTCTTTAATAGGGAAAAATTATTTAAGTATTTCAAAAATATTTGCCAAAATTCAGGGAAACTCATAGGACATATATTGTCCATATATAAGAGTTTCAACACATGGTCATGTTCAAATATTGGACAAATCCTTCCAAAATCCTTTCTGGATATTTCAATCTTTTGAAATATTTACAAAGGAAATATTCTCCAAAAATTCCACGGAAATTCTATCATGTCACATATGACATATTTGATGATCTTGCAAAACCTCATGCCTTGAAGAGCAAGGAAACATCATTTAATCCCCTCAAAACCATTTATGTCCCTTTTTAAGTTTGAGCAACTTTACATTGCCAAACTTGTCCAAATGCTCTCAAACTTGGTGCACATGCTAAAATGATGTAATTGTGCATCTATGCCAAATGGCACAAGTTTTGGAGAAGCATAACTTGGTCTAAGTGCCCCAAAACCATTTCTGTTCAAATTCAAATTTGAACAACTCTACATTGTCAACTTTTTACCTGGGGCATCAAACTTTGTGGGCATGATCATAACCCCAAATGATGATGCTACACCAAGTGGTGCATCAAGGGGAGATGATTATCTTAACTCAAACATGGTGAAACCATTTCTGTTGATTTCTAGGGTTCACCAAAGTTACATTGGCAACTTTGCCCAAATGAGCTCAAATTTGGTGGAGGGGCCTAATTGTGTGTGACATTCCATCCTGTTGAGTCCCATGTCAATTGGAAGTCATTTGCTTTCCCAAAACTTGATCAAACACCTTCTGCCATTTTTCTTAAACCATTGTCTTGACCACTTTTACTATTTCCCTTTACCTCAAATTCTTACCACAGCTTCTCCTAGTCCTATTCTACCTCCAGTAACTCTCCCCTGCCTCAGCTCAATCATTGGAGGGGGTAAAACCCCAATTTACTCCTCTGGACAGCAGTTTTCACCTCCTCCTTCACCTCCCTCCTCATTCCAGTGGCTCCCCAGGGCATCCAGGACCATCACACAATTGTTTACTACCCCCTCGACCCCCTAGACACATTTGGGCATGATGGACACGACCAGAGCGGCGAGGACACGGCCATGCCGGCCAAACGGGCGCTCTGGAGCGCGCTACAGTGCCCTGGCGCACTGTAGCCTCGCCCAACCAGGAGCCCCCGACCACCTCGGGCCTTTCCCTCGTGTCTCCCGAGGTGCCCTCGACGTCCGCGACCTGCAGGACTGTCGGCCCTATCCTCCCCTGCCCTCCTTCTCCCTCCGCGAGCTCGTCCAAGCGCGTCCATGGACGTCGCCCACGGTACACCGCGGCTGCACCTATATAAAGCCTCCCCCGAGCACTCCCTTGCCTCTTCTGGATCCTCCTCTCTCCGGTGCACCTCGCAGACATCATCCTTCTCCCCCTCGTGTCCTCTTTGCCCCTCCATGGCCAACGAGTCGCCGTCGGCCTCCTCCCAAATTCGCTCCCTGTGGCCTCCCCCTTCTCTGTTGGCCACCAGGAGGAGGACCCCAGGACCGCGGAGCCCCCCACTCCTTCCTTCCCTTTCCCTAGCACTCCTGGCGTCGCACCCGCCTTCTCCCGAAGCCGCCCGCCGACGCCACGGCCGCCGTCGCTCCTGCTCCTCCCGTCTCGCTTGAAGACCAGGGATGGGCGCGGCTCGCTTCGCCGAGCCCTTCGGTGCGCCGGGCACCACCGGGGACGGCCGGAGTCACCGGGGATCGGCGCCGGCGTGCGCTCTGCCTTGCCTCCTCTGCTTCGAACGGAGGAGGAAGAAGGAGTTGTGTCAGCAGCGGGCCCCGCCCGTCAACGACTCAGCGCACGCGCCTGAGCCACTGACCGGTGGGCCGACCCCATTTAAATGGACACGGGTCCATCTGGCACCCGCCTTCCGTGTAGGAAGGCGTAATAGGCGAATACGCCTTCGGCGTCGCCGTCTGCCTGCATGGCCGAGCCACTGGGCCGGCCCAGTGGCTTCCCGGCGCTAAGCCTCGCCCAGTGCGCTATCTGAGGGTATAAACCTTTCCCCTGTCTCTTTTTCTTTTTCTACAATCTTCAAAAATCCATGAATAATTCATTTTAACTCCAAATTTGGTGATTCAAATTTCCAGTGACTCCATAAATCATGCTCTATCACATGGTGCAACATGCACATTTCTCCAGGAACTTTTCCTTCACAAATAATTATCAAATACCCATATTCCATTTTCTGTGATGAACTTTAGAAAATCACAGAGGGCTCAAATTTGATCCAAATGCAGTGATTCAAATTCCTAGGTGCTTGTCATATCCAAACTTAGTTTTGGAACATTTTTATTAATACTTTCTGTGCCCCACCAAATAATGAGCCATTTCCTCATATTTATCAACTTTGCAAAATCCTAGGAAATTCATTTGAATTCCAAATCCATTGAAACCAACTCCTAGATGCTTCTAAAATCATGACTTGTTGATGGGTGCCTTTGCTCATCATTCAAGAATATATTTCTGTACACTTCTTTCAAATCCATAAACCCCTTGGTTCCATTATGTTAAAATGATCCGAACTATCCATTGATCCAATACCTATGTAAACACCTTGGTCATTTCTAATATGACCAGAGGTATCCTAGAAAAGTCCAACTCCTATTTTTAGAGCACTTTTATTTTTGCTTTGATTGTGTTGCTTATTATGTTTGTTTCCATCGTTAGTTGACGAAATAAACGAAGTACTCGGAGATGGGCCAGAAGGTTTGAAGACTCGGAAGAATAAGGCAAGCAGCCCTTTGACCATGTTCGAGAAACCTTTTTATGCATGTCTCATAGCACCTTATTATCAATGCATCGGAATCATGTAGAAGAGGTGACCACTTTGGTTGGTGCCTTTGTTACTTTGCTATTGAACTTGCATCAAACATGACCCTACCTTCCTATGAGGGTTATGTGGGTGGGAGTAGATAGATGTATGCTATAGTAGTTGGCTACGCAAATGGGTCAGGGTTATGCATTGAGTGAATCAAGTGTGGTTTGACATACTTGCAAATGACCCAGTGGGTGCCACTAATGCCCCTGGGAGATGATGAGAAACTAGGGCACTACTTGGTGAAGAAGTAGTGTACCGGGGCTTGATGAGAGTGTTGTTGACAGAGATGGATTAGATTTATGTGTGACTACCGTCCCAACCAAACATGCGCAACCACTCTACCCTTGTATGGGAAAGGGCATTATTGTTTACCTAGATCGATACTAGCATGGTGCCCGCATTACTAGTGACGGGGGTGACATGAGGTCACTCTCGGGACGGGGTCGTGCTTGGATAGGCGGCCATGACTGTTTTTACAGGGCACCGAACACACCGTTGGTACCCCGTGTCAGTGGTATGTGATGAATATGGGAGCAAGTCTCCACAGTTTCTAAGATGTGGAATGTTTGGCACGGGGCTGTTACCAATCGAGTGGACTCTGTGTTAGTGTCGTCTAGGGAAAGGTAGTGATCGGGTGCTTACCCCGGTTACTTGAGGTACCGCGGGTCGTGAATGACACGGAAGTTCCCCGGATCTTGTGGGTAAAGTGTGCAACCTCTGCAGAGTGTCAAACTATTTGAATAGCCGTGTCCGCGGTCAAGGACAGTTGGGTGGTGCTACTTAGACTATGTCCATAAGTTCTGGAAAACAACACGCTTTGAGTAAATCTGTTGATGTGATTGTGAGAAAGTCACAATGAGCTTGAGCATGAGTTGATTACAACTCTTTCTCGATAATGATGTCTGTAACCTCCTGATACTTGTTGCAGACACATGCATGCCCATGTTATATGTTGATCATACTTGCATATGAAAAACTAGCCTTCCGCAAAACTGCCAATTTAGCAGTAGAGCTTTGCATAATTATTCTGTCATCACACTTGGGTTGCTTGCGAGTACATTCAAAGTACTCATTGGCTTGCCACTGGTTATTTTATTGGCCAGGCATGAGAGAACAGGATATGATGAAGATTTCTTGGTGACGAGCATGCGAGCTAGGATGCTTCCCAGTCAGAATGCCTGTAGGGTTAAGGCAGATGGCATGGGTCCATGTTGTTATTGAAGATTTCCGCTGCAATGTTATACTCAAGACTTGACCTTAATGGTCCTATTTGTGTAATACGGTATGTATGGATGTAAGACTCTTGTTATTCAGCTTCTGTGTGTTCAGTGAGCATTGATCTCTGGGATCACTGTACACGTGCATTCGATGATCACGACTTATGAGTCGGGGTCCCCACATGCCTGGACTAAGATTTTGAAGAGAACTAGTGTATTCATTTTAAGTGTGGTAGAATCCAAGACCGTTACCCGAATACACTAGCTAGTGGTTAGATACGTCCGACTTGGAATGGATTGCCCAAGGATGAGTGTGAGTAATCACACTCAGTTTTGAACCAAGAGAAGTAAGGGATAATTGAATGGATTTAAGAAACCAAGGAAGTTGGATGTTGGAAGAATGACCAGTTGCAACCCGATGATGAGACCAAGTGTTACTAGAGGTGAGATGAGCCATAACCCACAGGCCCCAGGACCTGTCAAGAAAGCAAGCTCACTCTTGCTGAAGGAGAACCCCTGGTACAAGTTACGACCTTGCCAACAGACGATCTTATAGGTGGTTACGTTAAACCCGAGGGTTGTGAAGAAACGATAGATGGTTGGTTGGCTTGCAGAATCAATGGATTTATCCGAACTGAGTTCGTTGACAAGAGAAATTCTGCAATGCTTGTGAGGATGACCGAGTGTTAGAATTCGAGATTCACTAAACCATATACAAGGTAATGATTTGGGTGCGGGATGGATTGATCACCATACTGACTTACTCTTATTGTTCGCCTCTGTTATACGGGATGGTAAATCTGAGTGACTTACCTATAGTAGAGAGACGACGATGTCAAAAGCCTTGTTTAAACCTTAGAATGGTATAGAATTTTTTCCCTCGTACACGGCATGATGTTGCCAACCGTAGGATATACGGTGAGGATGAAGCCCATACCCGTTTTCTGCAGGGACCCTGTTAATTTGTTTGATGACCACCATGAGATAACGATAGTTGTTTAGTATTGGCGCCATACTTGTCAGTTAAGAAGGACCAGTCTCAAAAGAGCCTTACCAAGATGAAAGGACACGAGAACTGAGGACAAAGATTATGCCACTATCGGAAGAGCCCAGAGAAGGATTTATCCCAAAGATCTGAGGAGACCAACACCGTCAACCCAAAGAATGGAGTACCTGAGTTTTGATGGAACCGTAACCATGTTTCTAAGTGTGGTAGCACACCAGACCATACCAATCAGTGTTTTGTTAGGAGACCCCCAAACCCTAACCTATTTCTTGCTAGCCTCTCCGAATCTCAAGGACGAGATTCATTTTAAGTGTGGTAGGTTTGTAACATCACAAAATTCTAAATTTTGGAATGTTATAATAAATAGATAGTTTGATTGCTTGTTTGATGTGATGCGTGAAATTGAGTGAAATTGAAACTTTTGAAAGTTAAATGAGAGGGAATAAAATGACTTTCCCAAAACTTTCACTTTGCATTTTGATCTCCGGAAATTCAAATTCTTTTCATCACAAAACCCTGGAGTGAAGATAATGTGACTTCTTCCATTTATTAAATAAAAAAGGGTTTTGAAAGGATTTTGAATTTCATTCTCGAAATATTTCAAATTCAGAAACTTTGTGCAACTTAATGATTTTCCCGAGAGAAGATAAAATGACTTCTTCAAATTATAGGAAATATGAGTTGTAAGCTTTTCTGAAATTTTCTATAACTCGTTTTTAAAAAATTGAGTTATTTGGTTTTTATTCAAATTATTTTTCTCAAAAAATAAAATATATGAAAAAGAGGGTAACATGATTCCTACAGCATAAAATTGGAGAGAAATAATTTTGAAATCATTTTGGTATTTTTAAATTGATTCTTATTGGTTTTTATTGCAACAGTAGCCCTTTTTGATTTATTAGAATTTGTGGGAATTTTATTTAACTGTAGAAAAATGTTCACCTTGTGGGAAATCTTTTTCTGAAAATTTTGATATATAATATGCCTATATAAATGTTTTCTTTATTTTCGTTATTTAGTTTTCTTTTATGTTTCTATTAAAAAAGTAAAACTGCGCGTGCGCCTTTGTTTATCTCTCGCTTACTTGCGCAGCTTAGTAGCAGCGGGCGCCTAGGTTTTTTTCCCTTTCATCTTAGCGGGCCAGGCCCAGTTAGTTTTTTTTAGTTATTTTTTCTCTTAGGCCGAAATTTGAAAAAAAAAAAAATAGAGCAGCGGTGCGTGCGTGCGTGCGGCCGGCGCATGTAGTTTTTAGGCCTGTACGCTGCGGTTTCCCTTCGTTTTAAATTTTACGTCTACGTTTAGTCCCACATTGCCTAGTTATAGATTTTTAAACCTCTTTTCCACCTATATATATAGACCCATAGAGCCTCCAAAAATCTCCGATTCGGGTTAAATCAATATTTTTGTTTGACTAGATTCATTAAAGAATTTTTTTTTCTCTCCTCTCCGACGGACTTCTCGAAGTTATCTCTTCTCTTCGAAGTCATCTTTTCTCTCCCTATAAAGGTATCTTTCTTCGTATTTTTTTATATACTCTCGTAGCTTATTATTTCTAGACTAGTACGGTAGAATAATTAGATTATCAATTAGTCTATATATTTATACATTAGACATAGAATTTTTTTAGCCGTAGCTATTTTTCTTCCGTAAAACAGTTTGACCCTGATTTTTCAAATAGCCATAACTTTTTACTCGTTCGTCCAAATTAGATGAAACAAGCGCCCACGATTTCGTTTTGACTCTACCTATCCAGTAAATCTATCAAATAAACTTTTTATAATTTTTCAAATTTCGTAATTTGTTCAAATTCATATTCAAACTTCTTTTGATCATATCTTTTAAACCGTAACTCCGTTTGAGTTGATTCTTTTTGCAAATCGAAGCTCTTGACCTAAACTTTCTGATAAGGCCAAATTCACATAATTTTGGTACTGTTAGAAATTGTATTCTGTTTCAAGAGTCATTCGTTTATTTTCGAAGTTTTCCGAAGTGTTTTATTCGTTCTTTCCGATCTTCTGAGTGATTGCTTATGTGTGGTTAACATTCCTTGCTTACGATAGATTGATCGAAGTGTGACGAGTAGATCTATCACGAGTTCTGAGTGCGAATCTTCTACATCGTTAGTACAAGGCAAGTTTACACTTTGATCATATTTTTCAATACCCAGTTTTCATTGCATTAGTTATATCCTCAAACACATTGCATCAGTAGGATTCTTTTAACTTGTGGGACTGGGAAGTAGATTGAGGTAGAACATATTACCTGCATTATTATCAAACCCTTGGGAGTTACTTCTACGTTTTGCTTAGGTTGCTATGCTATGCTCGTAGACGTGGTTTGGGTTTGAGTGAAATCCATGACATATGTGAGTTGTTAATTAATGGTTCAACTTAAGGTGGCTACTTGAATACACATCTGGGTGGATTGGTTGGGGCACCCTGGGAGTGAACCAGTGGATTGCTCGGACACCTGGTGATGCCAGTGTTGTCCTAGGAAATCTCGGGGTTTCCTTGTGATTGTCCTATTGGAATGCCACCCAGACTCAAAGGGATCATAAAATATTTTCATGCCTAGAAACTTCCATGTGCAGCCACATGCCAATATGGGCTCTGGCATAGTTGAGTAAGTTGTGGGAAACCTTTCCATGATGGGCTAGCAGATGTAGGGGGATTGTAGGTGTACCGGCCTATCTATCTGGTTAAGGGGACCTCTTCGAAAAGACTGTGTCTCGGTCATCCGTTTCTCAAACACCATGCAGTGCGAGAAATTAAACGGAGGCGATCGAGTCTTGTGGGAAAAGTGCACAAACCTCTGCAGAGTGTACAAACTATTCATGAGTAGCCGTGTCCCCGGTTATGGACATCTTTGAGTATCTAGAAGTGAATTATTTGTTGATCTCATCACTCTATAATTTAATTTGTTGGGTTAATGATTACTTTAATTTGGGATTGAGATGGAGGAACCATTCTCAATTGTTCATGATTTAAATTTAACAAAGTAGTTAAATAAATGCATTCCTTTTGTGGTAGGGAAAAATCAGCTTTACGCAAAAACAGCCATACAGCCTCCACCAGCCAAATATGCATGTAGTTGTAGGACTTGTTCATTATCATTACAGTGTGAATTTGCGAGTACATTCAATGTACTGACCTACATGGCTGCAACGTCTCATGTTACAGGAATTATTCGACGAGTAAGTGTTACGTTAGGGTTGCGGTGTCTACACTCAACTTTGCCGTTGGTGTTGATGGAACCCACAACCTTTGTTGCTTCCGCTATGTTCGATTGAGGTAATAGTATTTACGTTACTTAATACATGTGATTTACCTCTGTTATAAATCCTCGAGTACTGTGTGTGTCAGCATACCGATCCAGGGATGACACGGAAACACAGAGACTTGATCCATTCGGGTCGGGTCGCTACAAAAATGGTCACTACACTTGAGTTTGAATGAATTAGGATGATTAGGCAGCCACCTCAGCAACCTCGCTTATGTGTCACTGTCTAGGTGTCATTTTTGCTTGAGTTTTAATATTCAACAGACACACGGAGCACACACTGATACGCAGGACCCATTTGACAGGTGGGGCCGAGCGCTTAATTCGCCCAAAAAAGATGCACGAGGCGGGACTCGAACCCACGACCTCGCGCTTGGTTTGCTCGCTTGCTACCGCTGGGCTAGAGAGGGACAGTTGTTCACGTTTGGGAGTTTATCTATACATTATATAGAACTACGGCTCTCTCGTATCATTGATAAGTGGGACCTTCCGACCAGGTGGCATCGAGCAGAGCAACGATTAGCAACACTGACAGGCGGGACCCATTTGATAGGTGGGTGAGCGAGCGTTTAATTCCCTAAAAGTATGCGCTAGCGGGGACTCGAACCCACGACCTCGCGCTGGGTTCGCTCATTCGGTACCGCTGGGCTAGAGAGGGATTGTTGCTAATGTGTGGGTAGTTTTCTATATAGTATATAAAACCACGGCTCTCACGTATCAGTGACAAGTGGGACCTTCCGACCAGGTGGCGGCGGGTGGCATCGAACAGAGCAACACTTAGCGTTTTTCTAGGTCTTCCGACCAGGTGGTGGCTGGCGGCGGCGGAAGCAACCAGCAGGGGACTCTCGCCTTGCCCACGACCTCGCCACACGTGACCACGCCCACGGCCTCGTGGCGGAAGCAACCAGCAGGGGCCGGAGGCGGGGGCGGGGCCGGCAGCGGAGGTAACCAGCAGGGGGCGGAGGCGAGGCAGGGGCGTGGGCGACCGACGGTGGTGGGGGCAGGGGAGAGGCTCGCCGAGCATGGGGGACTCGTCGCCGCCGCAAGCACACCTCCCGGTATGCACCCCTCACCTCTTCCCCACTCTCCTCTCTCATCACCCGAGCATGTTCTTCAGGCCTTGTTCGGTTAGGATTTCAGTGGGAGATGGATTTCAGTCACATGTTCTTCAGCATAGATGAATTTTGTTGATGCACTGTTAGGAGTTAGGAGATAGCTTGCTTGTTTGGTAGATATTGCATAGATGAATTTTCTTGATGTACTGTTAGGAATTGTTCAGCTTGTTTGTTAAGAATTCTTCACGCCTTGTTCGGTTAAGATTTGGGGGGAATTTGAGCTAGATGGCCTCGGTTGTTCTTCAATTGTTTGTCTACAGATTTTTAGGATCATAGTAATTGTAATTGATAGAAACAACATAGTATTTGTTAGGAGCTAGCTAGCTTGGTCTTCCCAGAAACATGATCCTTCTAAAATTCCAGTGTTGGTTTATTTTGAATTAGCCTTCTCTGCAACATAAATTCATGCCAATTTCAGTGGTGGTTTGATTTATAGTTTGGTTTGTTTCGATGTTGTGGTTAGGCAATTAGCATATAAAATTTTCTGGAATTTTAGCTTCCATTACTTCCATCCATTTTCATTAATTGATGTTGATGCACTTAGATTGATTTGCTAAGTTGCAACAATTTGTTGTCTTTGGCAGATGGACATAAGCTGGATTAGAAAAGGAGTTAGAAAGTTTTCGAAAGAACATATGAAAGGAGTTGAGGATTTCATGGCATTTGTTCGGGCAAATTTTGCCAACGATGCTCACATTCTTTGCCCATGTTGTGAATGCCTCAACCGTCCAAGAATGGCTCAAGGAAGAGTGGAAGATCATCTGCTTCTTAATGGGATGTCCAGTACATATGATAGATGGATATATCATGGAGAACCTTTAGACAGACAACCTCAACATTTTGAAGCTGATACAGAGGCCCCTCGTATGATGGGTGGTGGTGATGCTGGCATTGATTTCATGGAAAAGGTTTTGCGAGATAATGTTGTTTTGGAGGAAGAGGATGGGCATGAAGATGATAGGATTCCTGACCTATTTAAGGATTTGTACGATGCTGAAGATCGTGCTGATGGACAGAAATCGTTGTTTGCTGAGGTGTTAGAGGAGGCGAAGCGCGCAGCTCATGAACGGGGTAAATTTTCAAGATTTACCTTCACCGTGAAGTTACTCCACATCAAGTCTTTCTACCAGATTGGCAATGCCGCATTCAATGCAATACTCCGTCTTTTGAGCTTGCAATTCCCTGATTGTTGTGTTCCCAGATCTTATGATGAAGCATTGAGCATAATCCGCAGGCTGGGGTTAGGTTATGTGTCAATACATGTGTGCCCAAATAACTGTGTCTTGTTTCAGAAGGATTTAGCAAAGCATGACAACTGTCCAAAATGCAATGCATCTAGGTGGAAAGATGCTGATGGGAAGAAGTCAATACCGGAGAAGGTACTGAGGCACTTTACCTTGATACCAAGGCTACAACGGATGTTCATCTCGAAGAAATCATCGCGTGAGGTACAGTGGCACAAGCTGAAGCGGCAACCTATGGACAATGAGCTGAGCCATCCAGCGAATGGAGAGGCATGGAAAGAGTTTGACCGTATACATTTAGATTTTGCTGCAGATCCAAGGAACATAAAACTTGGCATTGCCACAGATGGGTTTAATCAGTTTGGGAACATGAGCACGTCTTATAGCATGTGGCCAGTTTTTTGTGGTGCCGTACAACCAGCCACCATGGGCATGCATGGATCAGTCCAACTTCATGATGTCATTGCTTATCCCGGGTCCAGATTCTCCAGGAAAGGATTTTGATGTCTTTATGGAGCCCCTCATAGAAGAACTGCTCCAGCTCTGGACTGGTGTACCTACATACGATGCCTTGAGTCCGGAAGAAAAGTTCAATCTATGTGCTGCAATCATATGGTCCATCCATGATTTCCCGGCTCTGCACACTCTGTCTGGGAGGATCACAGCGGGTTATCAGGCTTGTGTCCATTGTGACAAAGACCCTTGCTCAAAGAGAATAAGGAGCAAGATCTGCTATATTGGGCACCGCCGCTTTCTTCACCGAAACCATCGCTGGCGAAGAAGCAAAGATTTTAATGGTGAGAATGAAACCCGTGACAAGCCAGCTGAATTCACTAAAGAAGAGCTGGAGCAGCAACTTGAAAAGGTGAAAGATGTGAGACCAGGAAAGCTGGCGAAGAAAAGAAAGCGTGAGGAAGGTCAATGTTGGGACCGGAGGTCTTGTTTGTGGGACTTGCCATACTGGGCTGATCTGAAATTAAGGCATAATCTTGATGTAATGCACATTGAGAAAAACATATGCGAGAATCTACTAGGGACGTTTCTAAACATTGAAGGGAAGACAAAGGACACGGTTAGTTCTAGGCTTGATTTGGAGGACATGGGCATAAGAGAAGATTTGCATCTACATCACGATGAAGATGAAGATTCATTTGAAATTCCACGAGCATGGTATACAATGAATAAAGAACAAAAGCTTGCATTCTGTGAATTCCTAAGAGCGGTGAAATTTCCAGATGGTTATGCTGCTAACCTAGCAAAGTGTGTTACTTCTGATGGATTCAAGCTTTCAGTACTGAAAACCCATGATTGTCACATCCTCCTCCAAAGGATTTTACCGGCGGGCCTCCGAGGAATCATGGACAAGGATATATATGAAGCGGTTGCTGAGCTGGGAAATTTCTATAGAGAACTGTGCAGCAAAACACGCAAGTTAACTGTCCTGGAAAGACTTGAAAAAGAAATCCCAATTATTCTTTGCAAGCTCGAGAAGATTTTCCCTCCAGCTTTCTTCACCTTGATGGTCCATTAAGCGGTGCACTTACCAAAAGAGGCAATGCTTAGAGGCCCTGTGCAATACGGTTGGATGTACCCAATCGAAAGAAGGTTGCTTACTTGTAAGCGTTATGTGCGAAACACGGCAAGACCTGAAGGTTCTATTGCTGAAGCATATGTCGTTGACGAGTGCTTGAATTTTTGCTCTAGATACTTTGGTGATGTGCAAACAAGATGGAACCGGCCGGGCAGAAATAGAGAGCGATCTGATTCGCAAAGTGGTGATGTCTCTGTTTTCAACCATGGTGTGAACTTTCTTGGAGCCTCACAATACTTGGAGGCTGGTGATGAGTATGGCAAGATGGTTTGGTTTGTGCTCAGCAATTGCGCCGAGGTTCTACCATATATCGAGTACGTTATATCTTGTGCACTCATTATATATATATATTTTTGCTTGGGTTGGCACCAACCTAATGTTTTAATTCACATGTTTTGTTGGCATTGCAGGAAATGCAAGGAAGAGTTAAATCGGGAAGAAAGCAACATCAATGTTGATAAAAGGGTTGCCAAGGGGTTTGCTAAGTGGTTTAAGAATCATGTGAGATCTTTAGCCACATGTTTTATGTTTTCTGCGTTATTCACCCATTGTTAAATACCATTGTTTGCTAAATGGTTTATTTGTGCAGATTGGAAAGTTGCATGAGGAGAAGAAGGTCAGTGATGATCTATTTGCTTTGGCATGCTTACCAGATAAGCGAGTGAGAGTGTATTCAGCATGCATTGCTGATGGTGTCCGGTACCACACCGTTGACCGTGAGGAAAAAAGGAAGACACAGAATAGTGGAATCGTCACTGAGGGGTCACATGATGGTGAGATCATTGACTTCTATGGTCAGTTGAGAAGCATCGTAGAGTTGCAGTACAACTCTAGTGGAGGCATCCATCGCTCGGTTGTCTTATTTCGATGTGACTGGTTTGAGCTTGGTAGCAAGAAGAGGAGAGACTCTTTTGTCAAATATGATGGCCACTTCAAAAGCATCAACACTGCAAGGTGCTAGTATAAGAGTGATCCCTTTATTCTAACAACACAAGCAACAATGGTGTTTTATCTGCCAGACACTCTTTTGCACGGAAAATGGCGAGTTGTGCAAAACTTTCAGCACAGACACTTGTGGAGTGTGACTGAAACTGAAGTGGAAAAGGGCCTTGGTGATGGTGGACTAACATACCAAGATGATAACTCTACGGAAGTTCCGTTGCAAGCTGATGATGACTCTATGGAAGTTCCGGTGCAAAGCAGAGTGCGAAGGGACCGGGAACGTGTTATCGTTGGTGCTGCAACAGTTGAAGGCATCAAGAAAAGAAGAAAGGTGGTAGAGGATGGACATGAAAGCGAGGATGAGGAAAACCAAACTGATCATACTATGCTGCAATATTGTAGTGATGATGAGGAAAACAGGAGTGGGCATAGAGTTCCTTGTTTTCGTATCAACAACGATGAGTAGAGAATGGACATGAAGGTAAATTTGGTCTCCTTGGTGATCCTTCTAACTCTCTGTAGTTTTCCTTCTTGTGCATATGCATGGTGATCCTGATGTACTACAATTATCTCCAGGTAGCGAAATGCTTGAAGATCTTGATGGCTGTAGTGGTGTGATCCTGATGGCTGTAGTGGTGTAAGCATTTGATGTGATCCTGATGGTTGTAGTATTTTGTAAGCATTTTTGATGCAAAATACTTGTTGTGCATTTTGGATACCAAATAGAATAAAATTTCTTCACTGAATGAGACTTATGGTTGTGATGTGATGAAGATACACATGCTGTAGCAGATGCTGTTTTTGGTTGTGATGTGATGTTGTTTTGATGGCAAAATGAAGTTGTGCTCAGAATGTTGTCAAAATGTTGCCTTGTAATGCAAAAGATTGCAAAATGATCATACAGAAGATTTTTTGAACATCTTTAGTTAAAGTTTTGGTGATCATTTAGTTCAAGTTTTGGTCAGATCATACAGAATGTTGTCTAGTAGTTTTTGTGATCATTTAGTAGTTTTTTTTGAACTGAAGATGCTATTTTAACTGAATTTTGCTTCAACTGAACTCATTTCATTGTGAGCAAAAAGATATGCACCAGCGGGGACTCGAACCCACGACTGTACGCTTGTTTCACTATGTTTCTACCACTGGGCTAGGATGAGACTATTATGGGTTTCACTCTATGCCAACCCTTTTGACTATATCAAATTAGTCAAGTATCAAGCACACACCTCACTGACAAGTGGGCCACTCGACCCACTCACTGACAAGTGGGCCATTTTGCTATTGTACCCAAGCTACCAAAAATATGTGCGTGGCCAAAAAATATGCGCGCGAGGGGGCTCGAACCCACGACCGTGCGCTTAGTTCACTTGTTTTCTACCACTGGGCTAGGAAGAGGCTGTTGGTTTTGTACTCTATGCACACCCTTTTCAATATATCAAACAACTCGCTGACAATTGGGCCCACTCCTCCTCCTATCCACTCTTTTCCCCACTCCTCATATCCACTCGACCCGCTCCTCCTCTCCGCCGCCACCGGCTCCTTCCTCTCCCACCGCCGCCGGCTCCTTCCTCTCTCTCCGTCGCCGGCTCTCCATCGCCGTGGGTATGAATCCTCTTCCTATCTACTGTTATGATAGATTAGGGTGATTTTATTAGGGTTCTTGCCGCCGGAATTTCTTATCTTGGTGATTAAAGAAGTTGGGGAATGATTTTAGCGGTGGGGAAATGGTTAGATGCGTCGATTTGCGGCACCATGTGCATCTCGGATTCCTGTAATCCTTGGGAGAGGTTCATCTGTTCTGTTTCCCGAGAGGTCTGTAGATCTGTAGAGCTGTTTTGTTTTGGTCGATGAAGTTGCTAGGTCTCGGCTAGGAATGAGGGTAGTAGATGATTGGATAGCTTTGAGCGATGAGATGATTGATTGCTGTCATTTTGTGCGATGAAAAGCTGGGGATAGGTTTGAGCACACTGTCATTTTCTTTATTTAATATAAATATATTTTGGTCAATTTACTTGGAGTTGTGCTCTTCCTAACATATGTATGCAACTAACTGAGCTTTGAGCACATTGTTGTCGATTAATGTCAGTTTGCATATTAGATTACTGCTTGTGATTTATTCGTGCTACGGATATTGGTAGGCTTGCAATTCACTCAACATGGCGATGCTTGCTGAAGCATTTTTTAACACTGCTGCAAATTGTGTTGCAAATTGCTATCCATGCTATAGCAGATGCTGTTTTCGGTATGCTTCCATTACATCCATATGAAGTGGATTCATGCATATGGAAGTCTAGTGACATGCATGAATATGGGCAGAGTAGTAGCAGCATGCCAACTTTTGATATGCATGCATGCATTCTTGCTTGTTTATATTCTTTTAAACTGAACATGCTCAAATATGGAAACATTACATTCTTCTTCTACTCATTGCCCCTTGGCCAAGATAGAGTAGGAGTGATAACCCTCAACCGTAAGGGATCGAGATAGTCTTCGCGGGTAAGAACAACCCAATTTATTGATTCGACACACGGGGAGCCAAAGAGTATTTATAAGCTTTGACAGTTGAGTTGTCAATTCAACCGCACCTGAAATATACTTACTTGCAACAAAAGATAAGTGGTAACAGTGATATGATAGTGATGATAGTAATAGTAAAAGTAAACAGCAAAAGTAAATAACAGTAGTAAACGGCAAAGTAAATAGCGAAAGTAGCGACTAGTGACAAGCAGGGTTTAAAACACTGTAGGCTAGGGAGATGGATGGTTGGGCGCTGCATGGATGAGATAGATTCTAACTTGGGGCACGGCACATGGAAAAGTAATGATCATCTAGGCAAATATCAAACATTAGGCATGTATCCCGTAGGTAGTTGTACGTGCTTGCAATAAGAACTTGCACAGCATCTTTTGTCCTACCATCCCGCTACGAACGGGGCCAAAAGGAACTTATGGATATTAAGGTGCTCCTGTCAAAGAGCACCGGAACAAAGCAATGAACTCAATGGATACATGTAATCCTCAAACTACGGACCATCCCCTTTGGTGTCCCAAGCTGTCACTTTTGGGATCGCCGGTTCCGGACCGTAACAGGTGCAAACAACTCATAGATAGGATCATGAACACAAATATATTCATACAAACACATATGGTTCAGATCTGAAATCATGGCACTCGGGCCCTAAGTGTCAAGCATTAAGAGTAATAAGTTGAAGCAAATATGATAAACACCATAGTAGATGATAGGCAACATGCCTCCAACAATCTGATAAACTATTACATGATCTAACTCATCCAATCCCTACCATCCCCTTCGCCTACAGCGGGGGAATTACTCACACATGGAGGGAGAAGTCATGGAGGGATGATGGAGTGGTGATGATGATGACGATGGCGACGATCTCCCCTCTCCGGAGGCCAATTCAGCCTCCAGATTAGCCCTCCCGAGGAAGAACAGAGGGTGGCGGCGGCTCCGCGACGAAAAACTGCGAAAGAACTTCCGATCTGGGGTTTCTGCGTCGGGAGGAAAAATACGGGCTAAAGTAGGGCACCAGGGGGCGTGGGACCTGCCCAGGCGCCCCCCCCCCCCCGGCGCGGCCCAGGGGGGGCGCCCACAGGGCGCCTGGGCACCCCCTGGCCCCCCTCTGGCCCCACTTCTGGTTCCCGGTTCCTTCGGGTGCGTGGATTTTTTGTGATTTTTCGTGGATTTTTCTGAGGTACCTAAAAATCCGTTTTCCTGCACATAAATAAACCATACAGGCAGCTCTGCTGAAAACAGCGTCAGTCCGGGTTAGTTTAGTCCAAATCATGCAAGAATGAGGCCAAAACAATATCAAAAGTGTTTGGAAAAGTAGATACGTTTGAGACGTATCAACTTCCCCAAGCTTAGCATATTGCTTGTCCTCAAGCAATTCAGTTCAACGAACTGGACGAGACAAAGAAAACTTTGACAAACTCTTTTGCTTCATTAGATGTATATAAGCATGTACTACAAAAAGAGTTTAGCGAGTATTGAAACAGTACTATGAGGACAATGCAAAGAGCAATCCTTCTTTCAAGTGACCAGTCACGAATACTTAAGGTAAATAATATATTACTGAAAATCAAGACAAGATTACATTGCACATAGCTTGAGCATATTAGGGTGGTATCTCGCTAGCCTCCATGAGTGAAGCAAAACATAAATGCAGAGACTCCTCCAGAGTTTTAAAGGAGACTAGAACTAAAAATTTCAGAATAAATCATATCACAAGTATGCAGAAGACAATGTAATACTTTGGGACAATGCACATTACACTCAGAATGACAATTATGCTCTCCTAGTCGGTGCTTTGAAAAAAGAAGGCGAGACTCTCGAATCGTGGCTTTTATTGGCAAGGTTGAAAACCCGTGGTCGGAAACGAAAACTAAACATGTACCAGAGCTCTTGCTTTTAAAAACAGAAGTAAACATGTTTTGAGAAGTGCATATTTCGTCAACGAATGCTAGCAGATAACTCAATCACCTTTTAAGTGGACAAATCTCGAGGAACGGCTCCCGCATGAGGACGATCACATCCTCTTAATCTCCTTTGTTTATCACTGCCAAAGTTTTCTGATTTCTCATGAACAAAGCGTGAAGGAGGGTTTGTTTGTTATATTATCTTTTTGAGCCGGGCGCACTCAATGCCAGTTCCTTTTCATATTAGGGGTTTGCACATTATACATGCAATCCAGGGGTGAAATTTGTCCAACTTAAAAAGATCATGAATTAACTACTACTTCCTCATGAGCTAAAACATAGGCACAAAAAGGAGATGCTTTTGATTAGTTTCGAGATGGTACATGAAAGTCTTCGTTAGGGATGGCAGGTAAATACCATGTATAGGAAGGTATGGTGGACTCATATGGCATAACTGGTTTTAAAGGGTTTGGATGCACAAGCAGTCAGTCCGCTTAGTATAGGTGGAGGTTTAGCAAAAGACTGGGAAGCGACCAACTAGAGAGCAATAACGGTCATAATCATGCAGAGCGACAAAGCAACATTGAATCGGGCATGAAAGTGATATAACTATTCTAAAACTCAAAGATCATCAAGGCAAGGTAGACCTTTTAGTCTTAAACATGTGTAAGCATGTGCCAAGTCAATCCAAAAATTCTCTAAAGGGAAATACCACCTTAGTATACCAGACTATGAACAGTGCAATGCATGTAGATCATTTCAATAACACATTATATATTCTAGTTATTCGAGACTAGCCACAAGGAAAGCATGAACCACTGGAAGAGCATTGTAAACATAGCACTATGTCGCTACAAGCTAGTCTCTAGATCATAAGTACAGGCATATGTACAAAAGTAGAAACAATAAGAGTTCATACCGGTCTTCCTTGTTGCTTCCTTTCAGTCGATCTTCGTCATTACTGCTTGTCACTTGCACGATCGAACGTAGGAAATATAATCAAATGCCATCACGGACTCGAGCTGATCTCTGAAAACAAAGCAAACTAAAGAGAGAAAGGAAATCTTTTTGGTTTTTTCAAAGGTTGAATAAAAAGCAAAAGAAAGAGAAAATCTTTTTGTTGTTTTTGCACAGAGAGAAATAAAGAAGAACGGGCAAAAACTTCGAAAAGATCAAAGCGAATAAAACGGATAATACAATGGAAAAGTGAGAAGGGCACGTACTCCCCCAAGCTTAGGCTTTTGGCCTAAGTTGGTAGCAGCTACTGCCCCCAGGAGCCTCCTGCTCTAGGGGTATGGTGGTGAGTCCACGGGTCGTAGAAGGATGCCGGCGCGTACACCGAACTCCTCGGAGTCTCCCACGAGGAAGGCTCCGAACGCCAAACAGAGGAAGACCCTTCACCAAACTCGGTGGCGGTCTCTTCCTGAAAATGTGGTATCTCACTGTGCCTCTCCTCGTCGGGCACAACCCCCTCCATAGGGTTATGAAACTGATGCTGGACCATGAACTCATCGAACTAAACAACGTCAAAGGACCATCCGTTCCAGCGAGAAAAATCAAACAAAAGAGGTGCAGGTAGACGGATCTCGCGTTCCGCGGCAGTTCCGAAACGCAAGATATAGATAAGATTATTAAGTTCAGAACCCATGGTAACAAACTTATGCCTTTTTATAGCAGCAAGATCAAAGCTTAAATAAGTAAAAGGAGTATCATCAGGGTGTGGGGTGCCTCCAAGATGCTCTAAGATAAGTGTGGCGTAAACGCCACCATATAAGTCCCCCTTGTTACCGTTCATAACAAGGCGTCGAGCAATTAAGGTACCCAGATTATAGTCAGACCTCCCTGAGAGGGCTGCTGCCAGGATAGCAATATCCGGAGCAGAAATGTTGCTCGTGTTGTCACGAGCTAACACCCCTCTGGCAATATAATATGCAAAATACCTGAGGTGAGGAAATAAGATGCTGGAGATCTTCGACCGATGAATATCTCTCGTACCCATGCTGCAGAGAGAGTTGATGACGGTTTTCAGCTCGGAGGGCTGAGTGGCCATCCTAGCCGTCCTCCCAACGTTCGGCACACCTATTATTTCACAAAAATTTCCCAAAGTCACGGTGATAAGATCATTATAAATTTTAAACTCAATAGCACCTGAATCAGGATTATATCTAAAACTGTTAATGAAATTGGAGGTGAGTTTTTGATACTGAGTAACACGGCTCGTGACGAGTCGTGTCAAACCTGCATTAGCACAAAGATTATAAAACTCATCCTTGATTCCCGCAGCTTCCATGAATTCATCACATGGAAACGTCATCGCACGTGCTGGACTTGTGTCTTCCAACAACTCCAGGGGCACATGATCTTCATTATAGCTCACCCTAGCAGTCGATGGTGAAGCTGCGGCTCTAGTAACTCGATCGGAGTGTGCGGGCCTCCTCTTCTCAAGCCACCCTTTTGCCCTTCCTAATAAACTCATTTCTGAAGAAAAAAAATTACAATTTACAAAAACGAGGATTAAAACAAAGTGAGCTAAGGCAAACTACTCAACTCACTTGCCCAAGGCATAAACTTGCATCAAAACTTGGAAAATAACTTTCTACACATGCATGCAAGCTCATCTCTACAGCACCAAGAACTACTAAATACTCACAAATGAGGCCACCAATCAAAAATCTAATTGGAGGGGTGGAGGAGTCACATACCAGGGAGTATTTGCTCAAAATTTCAGCTCAAATGATGGGCTGTAGAGAGAGATCGAAGAATCGTCTCCAAGAACAGCAAGAACACAAGAACAACAGCAGAACTCGTGTTTTTGGAGAAAGAGAGAGAGGGAGGAAGAAGAAGTACCTGGAGGGGGGTCCCGTGGGCCCCAGGCGCCCTGTGGGCGCGGCCAGGGGCTGGGCCGTGCCAGCTGGCCGCCTGGGCCACTGGTGGCCCCCCCTGGCTGGGCCCAGGACTTTCTGGGTCTCTCATGTTGTGGAAATTTTTATTATAATTTTTCTGGAATTTTTCTGAAAACTTCACTGTTGAAAATTTTTCGAAGTTCAAAAAGCTACGAAACTCTCTGAAAACTTGAAGCAGTTAGTAGTATTGTGAAGCTTCAAAAACATAAATACTTAGTACAGCAAGTAGGACAAAAACTAAAAACAAGTGAAAACATAACAGGCTCAACTTTTTATCCATATAAAACATATTTGTTAATAAGGTTGATCAAGTCTTACCAACAAACAGGCGATATATAGAGCAAAAAGTCTCACCTCTCACGAAGTAATCACTGAACCTTTACCTTGATGGACATTGTCCCTATCATGATAGTTTTGTATTTGTGAGGCACATGTAGTGGACAATCCCATTCTCCAATCTTCACGGTCTCGATATTCTCTATAGAGTTGAGGGCATGCCTCCTGTCGGTCTTCTTCGGAAAATATACCGTGTGTTCTTTATCATTCACATGAAAAGTAACCTTCCCTTTATTGCAATCAATATAGCACCTGCGGTGTTAAGGAAAGGTCTACCAAGAATAATGGACATGCTCCCATCCTCGGGCATGTCATGCACAACAAAATCAGTAAGAATTAAACAATTAGCAACTTCAACTGGAACATCCTCACAAATACCTATCGGAACAGCGGTTGACTTGTCAGCCATCTGAAGGGAGATATATGTAGGAATTAGTTTCTCTAAACAAAGCCTCTCGTAAAGAGAGAGAGGCATAACACTCACTCCTGCCCCAAGATCACATAAAGCAGTTTTGACATAATTATTCTTTATGGAGCAAGGAATGGTGGGTATACCTGGATCACCGAGCTTCTCATGAATCTTTCCACTGAAAGAATAGTTAGCAAGCATAGTAGATATTGCATCATTAGGAACTTTTCTTTTATTAGTGACAATATCTTTCATATATTTTGAATAAGGAAGTAACTTAATAGCATCAGTCAAAGGTATCTGAAGAAAAAGAGGTTTAATCCACTCACAAAACTTATTATAATGCTCTTCTTCTTTGGATTTGATGGACTTACCTGGAAAGGGCATGGGTTTCTGTACCCATGGTTCTCTTACCTTCCCATGTTTTCTTGCGATGAAGTCTTCTTTAGTGTACCTCTTACGTTTGTCAGGTGCTTCTTCTTCTCGAACTTCAGGCAGATCATTCTTCTCATTATTATTACCATCAGGTTCAGCACCGTCTTCTGTCTTAGCATCGGAGATAGATACACTGTTGGGATCAATGGTTGGTTCTTCATCTGCAATAGGATCATTAGAACTGTCAGTCTCCTTATGTTTCTTCTTTTTCTTTGGAGAGCCAACAATTTCTTCTTCCTGCATTTGAGAATCCTGCTCGATTCTCTTCGGATGCCCCTCTGGATAAAGAGGATCTTGAGTGCTAGTTCCTCCTCGGGTCTTAATTCCGAAAGCCTGCAAATTATCTTGTTTGGCATTGTTAGCAAGCAAATCTCTTTGCACATTAGAAATTTGATCAAGCTGAGTTTGAACCATATGAAAATGCTTCACAAGACATTGAACATCATTAACTGTCCTATCTAAAACATCAAGCAGTTTTTTGATAGCAAGGGAATTATCATGCAACTGACTTTCTATCCTCTCATTAAAATGATTTTGTTTCATAATAAAATTATCAAACTCATCTAAACATTGATCAGGAGGCTTACCATGAGGGATGTCACTTGCGTTGAAATCTAAAAGAGAGTGTACCTCTACCATAGGAGGGTGAGTAGTAGGCTCACACAGCTTCTCAATAGGGGGTAGATTCTTCACGTCTTCAGCTTTAATACCTTTCTCTTTAATAGACTTCTTTGCTTCTCGCATATCCTCGGGGCTCAGAACAAACATGCCCCTCTTCTTCGTTGGTGGAGGTGGTTCAGGGACGGACCAATCTTCATGGTTTTTGGCAATCCTGCCCATTAAATCTTCCGCATCGTCCGGCGTTCTTTTCCTGAAAACACAACCAGCACAACTGTCCAAATAGGACCTGGATTCATCAGTTAGACCAGCATAGAATATATCGATTAATTCATTCTTAGGGATTTCATGTCCTGGTCTAGCCCGAATCAGACCTTTAGGGAGGGACTCATCCTGTAACTGTTTAAAGTTATAAATTCTTTGTAAAGCAGCATGTTGCATGTGAGCAGGAAAGTACTTATCAACAAAAGAGTGAGCTAAGTCCTGAGGACTCTTAATGGAACCGCATGGGAGTGAATCATACCATGCTTTAGCACCCTCCTTCAAGGAGAAAGGAAGAAGCTTGGTCACATAAAAGTATCGTATCTTCTCATCTGTGGTAAACAGGCTACCCAACTCACCGAGTTTAGTCAGGTGTGCAATAGCATCATCATTTTCTCTGCCATAAAAGGGGTCAGCTTCAACCATAGGTATAAGTGAAAGATCAACAGAGAAATCATAATCAGGATCATCAATGCATATAGGAGATGTAGCAAATTCAGGATTAGGAATGGTTTTGTTTTTCAAAGAGTGTTTTTCAAATATTTTCTTAATAACTTCAGGGTCAGAGCCAGCAAACTCTGTCAGTTCCCTGCATAGATCTTCATCAAGCATATAGTAATCATCACAAGGAGCCTCTCTTTGAGTTTACTCAAATCAGGATAATCATAAGTTTCACCAATAGGGTAGCGAGTAACAGGAAGTTCAATTCCAGACTTTTTAACAGCAGCAGCAATTTGTTTCTCAAGAGCATAACCAAGCGAACTAATATCATCATCAAAAGTAGTAGAAGCATCATCAAGAGTATCAGACATAGTAACAGGTTTAGTAGGAGCATCATGTGGTGGTGGTGAGGCAAACTTACTCATAACGGAAGGTGAATCAAGTGTAGCACTAGTGCTCAGAGCAGTACCTCTTCTTGTAGTAGATAGTAAGATAGGAACCTTGGGGTCTCCTTTCTTACCCATAGTAGATAAAGTGCAGCAGGTAGGATACCTCAAGTAGACTTGTAAATATTTCTATGGTCCCCGGCAACGGCGCCAGAAAACGGTACTTGATAACCCTCAACCGTAAGGGATCGAGATAGTCTTCGCGGGTAAGAACAACCCAATTTATTGATTCGACACACGGGGAGCCAAAGAGTATTTATAAGCTTTGACAGTTGAGTTGTCAATTCAACCGCACCTGAAATATACTTACTTGCAACAAAAGATAAGTGGTAACAGTGATATGATAGTGATGATAGTAATAGTAAAAGTAAACAGCAAAAGTAAATAACAGTAGTAAACGGCAAAGTAAATAGCGAAAGTAGCGACTAGTGACAAGCAGGGTTTAAAACACTGTAGGCTAGGGAGATGGATGGTTGGGCGCTGCATGGATGAGATAGATTCTAACTTGGGGCACGGCACACGGAAAAGTAATGATCATCTAGGCAAATATCAAACATTAGGCATGTATCCCGTAGGTAGTTGTACGTGCTTGCAATAAGAACTTGCACAACATCTTTTGTCCTACCATCCCGCTACGAACGGGGCCAAAAGGAACTTATGGATATTAAGGTGCTCCTGTCAAAGAGCACCGGAACAAAGCAATGAACTCAATGGATACATGTAATCCTCAAACTACGGACCATCCCCTTTGGTGTCCCAAGCTGTCACTTTTGGGATCGCCGGTTCCGGACCGTAACAGGTGCAAACAACTCATAGATAGGATCATGAACACAAATATATTCATACAAACACATATGGTTCAGATCTGGAATCATGGCACTCGGGCCCTAAGTGTCAAGCATTAAGAGTAATAAGTTGAAGCAAATATGATAAACACCATAGTAGATGATAGGCAACATGCCCCCAACAATCTGATAAACTATTACATGATCTAACTCATCCAATCCCTACCATCCCCTTTGCCTACAGCGGGGGAATTACTCACACATGGAGGGAGAAGTCATGGAGGGATGATGGAGTGGTGATGATGATGACGATGGCGACGATATCCCCTCTCCGGAGGCCAATTCAGCCTTCAGATTAGCCCCCC